>CM042818.1:19124533-20374533 GCA_009982885.2 Hyles vespertilio
TAAAATGTTAGTTTATACGGGTCTCACGAGTTACTTCCAGTGTTTTCCAATTTAATTAGTTAACGCACAAACTGTACTTTTTATGATAGACATTTCTGATATCAGAGACTATTCTGTGTTCTTTGACAGCCTCCGTGGCGCAGTTGGTTAGACGCCGCCTGTGAAACGAGAGGCCGCGGGTTCGATCCCCGCACCGAGAGAAATGTTTGTGCGGCCCACAAATATTTCTTCCGGGTCTGGGTGTTTGTGAGACCGAAAAGTCTCTCGTAGTTCCTGATACCCACGACACAAGACCCGATCTTAGTGTGGGGTCAGGACTATGTATGTGACTGTTGGGCGTTATTTATTTATTTATTTATTTGTGTGTTATTCATAAAAATAAATGTTAGTTGCTAAGAATCTGAATGTTTAAAGCAGTAATTAAAATCTACATTAAATATAGTTTACTAAATATTGTTAATTTAAACCAACACGATCGACTCTCTTTTAGCTTGGGAAGTTTACCCTAAAGCTTTCTTAATTTCCTTACTATCGTAATTGTTAGTAGTTTTTCTCTGGAAAACAAAGTCAATACAGTTAAATTATGACACTGTGAATACTACACTTACCCGATGTTAAAATAAAATATAATGTTCCCTATTAGAAAATGATTGAATTCCTCTGTGGGAGAGCTTAAAGAAAGTTTGTATGGCGCTATCTTTCTATATGCGAGAACGACAACATGTTGTATTCGGTTCAAGACTAGAACTTAATATTGCACTACTGACACTTCTCATTCCTATAAAACAAATTATTATAATCCAAGCCGGCGTTGAAATTTATGTATTTTTATGTATCCCACATATCTGTTTCTTTATACCATTCCAAGTGCTTGTTTCATTATTCATAATTAAGCCTCTATTTAAAAATAAGAGAATGCATACTGAAAAGATATTTTGATTTTAATTTTCATTCAATATATCCATTTTGCCTCCGAAATGCATAGGCTTACATCGCAGATTAATTAATAAGCCTTTGATAATATATTGTTTTTGATACGGGTTACATAGAAAAGTTTCGTAAATGAAAATGGAAGTAATAATGAATCCAAATGTAATAACGTAGTTTTAATCACATAACAATGGAATATTCTATAGTTGCAAATATGATTGCTCGTTAAATGTATATGATAGCTGATTCTGCTTTGTAATGGTCTGATAAAACCTGTTGCCGCGTCCCACTTCTAACGTGGCCATCTCGGTGACGTTAAGATGGAATTTGCCCAAATTTGTTCCTAATTCGTAATAGACAATACGCGGTGCACACTATTTTAATTCATTTATAGACACGGTAATGTGTGTTAATGTCACATATGAGTTAAAACGCTCCAAAAATGTTTTCAGAGCCAACGTACAGATCATTTGCTTTTAGGTGATTAAACTTGGTTGTATTAACCCGAGCGTTCTTAGATATAAAGCTGCAGCGGTTTCGCTGGGTTTTCATTTGAGTGAGTTAATGTCGGCTACATGTAGTTTGGCAGACGCGAGGCTTTGGGTAGATGTAGCCGCGATTGCAAGTCCGCTTGCGTTTTATGCGTCGGCCAGGTGGGCAACGTCGGCGCCACAGTCACGCGGCGTGCGGGGCGGCGAGGCGGCTCATTCGCTCGTAGCGGACGTATCTGGCTGTCCGATCTTTTCCTATTCATCGCTGCCCGGGATAGCGCTAAATGTAGAGGTAGTCCTTCTGGCTGCCTCACCTCGTAGCTTTTTCAAACTTTACATTCCCGTCGAAAAGTTGCATTACTCAAATTGGATTTCATCTTTGTATTACAATTTTATTTATATACACGTACATTCATTAGAAAAAGTTTGTACGAATGCAGCGCAGCTCATATACTTATATAAACATGGTTTTTAAATAGAGTAATATGAGCAATTGAACAAAGTTGTAGAAGCGTAGAATGCAATTTTAGCCGTTTAGGTCTACGAAGCTACGACAGAAGGGGCGGGGTGCGTGCACCTTTGCTTGCCGCAGTGCTCGTTTATTTGCGACTTCCTAGCTCTTTTGTTATGCTCTGTCGCCTGTGTCTGCTTTGAAAAATTGTAATGCAGCGGCATTGTAGACTCGAGTTGCCGCGATTGTGCACACCGCATAAAATCGTGAAAACACTAATACTCCTTTGAATTTACGTTGTCAACCAATATCTATTGCCACTGTCGTGTAAAATACTGTCTTATTTGGAAAAACTTCTAAACTCGTACAAAATTATACTACTGATCAACTTTCGGTTGCTTGTTATATATTTTTTCTTACATTATTCCTCATATCTTGACTTTCCTATTCTCTTGACGATGGTATCTTGTTTGCTTGTTGACAACTCAAATAATACACGTACATAAATATAAAAGGTAAAAATATTTATCAAAGTTAATTATGCAACAAATGTACACGACAGAAATGTAGTTGGGCACTGTATAGTATATGTAATGTGCATAGATAATAGCGTAAAACGTGTGACACGGTTTTGATATGAATGATTTGCATTAACAGTGCTGTGTCCTGTGTGTATTTGCGCCTGGGGCGTCGGGGAACAACGCAGCACAAAGAGCGAGGTGACGTTAAGCGCTAAGGCTAAGGTGGAGCGCACGAGGTGCGGAATACATTAGCCGCCACCGCTAGCGTCGGACCGCTGTAATATATTTCACTAGCGGTCATTTTCGACAATTAACCACATAAAATAAGTGAAATTATGCATGCGGCCGACGACGGCGTATATCACGTCCAGTTACGGGGCACGATACCTACCTACATTCATTATTCAAAGAAATGTTTCGCCCGACCAGCCTGCGACCGGAAGCGGCCGGCTCTGTTCGTGTGATTGATGGAAACCTCTTTATTTTCAGTGTTCTTTTTGCTTTAATGAAATGTTTCTATTTGTACAACACGTGACGATATGACAAGTTGTCGTTGCCCTGCACGTTTCCCAGGTACCTCGGAAACGTTAAAATATATGCTATTACGCATAATATGACCGTGTTTCTAATTAAAAATCTCAGCGTGGTGTGGATATATGCATGCATCATTAATTTTCTGTTTGCAATACCTGCGTTGAACGGCAAGGGCCTTAAACGCTCTTCAGGTGGACCTCTCAAACGGTCGGATTCATTTTCTCTCGCAATTTCCTACAATTTCCGGCCAGCGTTTCGTCCGTTGATGCGCTGCGAATTTATTTTCACATGGCTATGCTCATTCGCGTCGCAAAAACATAGGCTGAATAATAAATATAAACGGTAATCTTACACAAGCATCTACCGGATTTTATGTTTACAGTAATAAATTAAAGTGATTGTGCTCAAGTGTTCGACAGTCAAGTTCAAGCCTGAGATCAACGTCCTATCGTGTATTACGCAACCTGCCACCAGACATCGCGTATGCATGCTTGTCCGTGAGCCTCCCCCGAATCGCACTATTTGCCGTGTTATTGAACAAACGTATGCTCGTTTGTACTACTCGCGGGTATATATTAGCAGTATGATGTCATACTTAAGCTATTGTTGATACAAGGAGTGCGTATTTAGGGGAGATGCAGCTGTGCAGTGCAGTGCGATCCGGCATCCCATTCCGGCAAGGTGTTGGTTGCGGTTGAACATCACCTTGAGGTGCGCGTGAGTCAGCAACCGGCACGCTCGCACCGGTGTGACGGCGACAGGTCGAGAATAGCGTGTGGTCTATTTAGGACTCATCTCTGTTTGTTTGCCAGCGATATGTGTCATTGTTAACTAATTTAAGTAACAACCATTGCCAGCTGTTACGACACTGTGCTGGGTAGAAACAGCTCATATGCAGACTGTAATTCGCACTATAATCACCTCGTAGTCCAGCGATCAATATTTTTTATCGGATTATCTCGCTCGCACACACGTCGCTTGTCAATGAAACACGGTCGCGTTTGCGTTGCATATAAAACGAATTTTGGTCAAATCGTAGGTCTTGTCAACAATTGTTATTTTCTTTCTATATATGGACAGGTTCATTTTTACGATTTGATTTAGTTTGCATTGTTATTTATATTCCTTCAGTGGTTACAGCCCCTTTCCTTAATTTTCCTTATACAAATAAGCAATTTATATGCATGGAGCGTAACTAACCATAACGAGCTCAATAATGAAACTCTTTAATTTTTAGTGAGGTGGGTCATGTTAATAATTTATTAATTAATACGAGCACATCGTTGGTGCTGTCATTCCGATAGCTGGCGACATTATCGCTGGAGAGTTGCGTAAACATCAGAATGTAAAACACGATACCGTTTAGCCGGTTAATTAATTGCCGTGACCGAGACTCGGGAACTGAGAGCGGGCGGCGGTCGTCGCGAGCTCGTTACGGAAATAATGAGTGCGACCGATGCACAACTTGTTCCGTGGCCGCGCTGGCTCTCCCGCACCCGTGCCCACTGCCTCCGCTTTTATTGTTATACCCGATCCTTAGATGCTTTATGGGTTTAATCAAGTTCGCCGGAAACACACTTAATATTTATCCCGATTTCAACTTGTTTAGCGGAAAATTCTACGCCACTTATGAACTTTTACCGACAACAGCGCACCGTAGATTCATAGAGACTGCTTTTTATATTAAGCTCGGTATTCTGTCTTACTCGACCAGGTTAAAGAAGTTATTGTTATCCTCAATATTAATTTTAATTCGGCAGGTATATCTGTGCCAATGCTCGCCATATTTCATCAGTTTAGTCTGCCGAACACGATTGTCGGGCAGATCGGTAATCGGCGCATGTAAAGCTATTTGTGAAATCTGTTTCGTAGTAGTTTATTACGTTGACAATATCAATGAGAAGATGTATGTGTCTCTAAAGTTAAGTTGTAGATGGAATTATGACATGAAATAAAGCATTTCCGTTTGGCACACGGGTTTATTGGGGTCGTGTGATTGAGGTAACCGACGACGAGACGTGTCACTTGATTTAATTAAGAGCCGCTTTACCGCCCGTTCCTCCGTCCTAACGCTTCGTAAGGCACCCTGGTTAATTTCGAACGAAGTCATTCTGTCAGAGATTTATTCCAATATTGAACGCGTCTTATGTCTCACCTTCCCTACTAATACTACGCGCTTAATATGTGTGACAATTTTTACTGCCTTCGCCCCCGTTACATTAATTGACTGTCTATATTTATAAACTCATTTGCAAAAAAACGGGCACCTAAGCAATGAACCATTTCAAATATTACTATTGGTGTGTTTGATAATTATAGGTAGTTTTACTTTCACAATTTTGTAAATTAATAAGCAAATAATCGTTTTCTTCAGTATTATCATAAAATTTTGATAAAATTTATGGGTTTTAATGCTAAAGTTCATTAGTAGTGTATGCTCGCTAGTAGTGCATATGCTCGTGTAGTAAAAGTTAACAAAGATTTTTGTTTGTTTTTTCTTTTATAAAGTAAAAGCAGATAAATGTTTAGTATCGAGTGTGACCCCCTCTAGCTGAAATCACACCTTGAATTCGTCTGGGTATGCTAGCGAGGATATCCCGGATACTTGCTTGCGGAATACGTTCCCACTCCGCGGTAATAACATTCTTCAGCTCTCTGATGGTCTGCGGAGCCGGTTGTACTGATCTCACGCGTCGTTTCAGAACGTCCCAGACATGCTCTATAGGATTGAGGTCGGGGCTTCGAGCTGGCCAATCCAAACGACGAATGCCGACCTCTTGCACATACGCTTCCACATCGCCAGACCGGTGGGCGCGAGCTTTGGCGTCCATAAAAATTGAGTCTTCGCCTAAAGCGGCCAATGCGGGTTGTGCATAAGGAATTAGAACTTCCGTTATGTATCGATGTCCAGTCAGTGAGCCGTTTTCAATGAAGACTAACTCTGTACGATCCATTGAATTTATTCCTGCCCAAAACATAACAGAGCCCCCACCATAAGGTGTGATTTCTTCAAAACAAGCCTCTGCAAAGCGTTCTCCTCATCTTCGTAGCACTCGCCGACGTCGATCTTCACCGAACAGAGATATCCTGGCTTCATCGGAGAACAATACCCTATTCCAGTCTTCTTGAGTCCATGACTCACAATTTCGAGCAAACCTAAGCCTGGCAACTCTGTTCTCACGGAGTAACTTAGGGCCGCGGGCCGGGCGATGACTGCGTATATTGGCCGCGAGAAGCCTCCTCCTGACCGTCCATAGACTAATATGCACATTTCTTACTTCTTCGAGGTTGTTCTTAAGGTCCACATACGAAGACTTGCGATTTCTCAATGCGTGACTCACAAGAAAACGATCATCCCGTGGTTGGGTACATGGTTTTCTTCCAGAACCAGGCTCAATCCTAAAGAGCATGTCTGAGACGTTCTGAAACGACGCGTGAGATCAGTACAACCGGCTCCGCAGACTATCAGAGAGCTGAAGAATGTGATTACCGCGGAATGGGAACGTATTCCGCAAGCAAGTGTCCGGGATATCCTCGCTAGCATACCCAGACGAATTCAAGCTGTGATTTTAGCTACACATTTATCTGTCATTTATTGGTCACACTCGATACTAAAACTACCTATAATTATCAAACAAACCAATAGTAACATTTGAAATGGTTCATTGCTTAAGTGCCCGTTTTTTTTGCAAATGAGTTTATATCTAATATTTAAAGAGAAAATATACATTTTGAAATAACTGTAGGTGTTTTAAAAATGTTTTAAGCTTCAAACCCAGCTAGCAATATTCATCAAACTTTTAACAAGATAATTTTCTTTACAAGCAAAAAGGTTAAAATGATGCGGGCAAGGTAAAATCTCTTAAATCCGTCTGTGATTGCATCGTTTAGTTGAGATAGTGCTCATATTTCAACGTGAAAACTCGTGACTTACAATTTAATAAATCGGCTACATTTGTTTGTGCGGAACCCTTCTTTTCACCTTTCCCTTTGCCTGTTGATTTTTGGCTTCCATACATAATGTACTCATAGCTCATATTTGTGTATTTGTGGTTTATTAATACATGTTTTAAAGCAATATGAAAGCCTACTACAACTCTTATTTAAAACTTTAAAAATTCAGGTCATCGTTGACCATTCGTTATTAATAAACGTGCAATTTTATGGATTGCCAATTTGTTTGCACTCAATTTAGCCTCCTTTCAGCATATGCATTTGTTTGTTATTGTTTATAATAACGTTTAATGCCGTAATTATCGTATTATAACGAATTAAGAAAGCCTGTTGCGTGCTGTTCACTTGAAACCTGTTTCTCATTTTGATATAAATAGTCCATCCCTTAGCGACTATGTTTGAGAAAAATTAAAGTAATAAGTTAAGTTTGGTAATGCTTTTTAAGTATTTTTTCATAAAATTCTTTGAGCGGAACAAATTTGGAAGATAATTAGCATTAGATTTTTTTGAAATGTTCAATGTTGGCGTCTAATGCGCTACTCGTGTCGGCCGTCATCACGCGTCGCGGGAGAAGTTCGTTATTAATTCACCGCCTTTCAACTTGGACGCTTTTACCCGCTTAAGACCTTTACTTTCTCGATTTAGAACATTTTTGTAATGATATCAATGAACAAAGTGTCATATGTAACATATTGTGTAGGTGCTATTGCGATTTTGAACATAACCGGATCCTTTTATTTATTTTATTTATTAGAATCTCCAAGGAAAGTTACACATTACATTTATATAAGTACATATGTACCCTTCTGCGTGTATCTTCAATAATAGGATAGTATAGTTTGTTAATAACAACAACAATAGTACAATAAACGGATCAACTTAACGTGAAGCTATTTTTTTTAACCTTTTCTGTCCTATTGTTGGGCAAAGGTCTCCCTCAACCTTAATATACATTCGTATATTGGTTTATACTAACACTTCCCTATTCTCGTTTGTCCACTCGACACTTGATTAGGTTATCAAAATTATGCCGCTACTACGCGATACTTTAGTATGGTGAATAAAAGCTGATGCATTTGGGATGGGAACGTTGGTTTTAAAATGTGTCCTTGGTGATTATGGTGTGTTACAATCGGCAATCACATGGTGGCCAAAAAGCGTCCACGCGATGTTGATTGTGACATTGTCTGCGGCGGGTAGTCGCGCCTGGCGCAGGGCGAACAGAACGGCGCATCGCGACCGCTCGAACCACCCGCATTTGTGATGCAAATTGTTGCGCCCGCCGCAGCGCCTCTGTGCTTCGCGCCTTACCTGCTGCAACCACTGTAATTATTGTGAAAAATATTCATTTGTCCGCTTTTAGACGCTCATTACCATAATGCAGCTGTTCCGTTTTACCAGGAAGTTTTTCTCGCAAACACTCTTTTCTCAATTGATCGTGTTACCGGTAAACCGACACCTGCATCGGATGCCGATCCGTTCGCTATAATCCGATCAATTCAATAACAAACTGAACAACTAAAAAAGACTGTGTGAAGTTTTGTGAAAACCTAGAGCAGCACAGCGATCGACTGAACGTTATCATATTTCAAACGATTTCGCAAAACGAATAAATAAGAACGGAGGCAAGAAGCGTGCGGTGAAACCGAGTCAAAGCGTGGGTATTAGAAACGCTCCGATTACCACGTCGAGACAAGTTAGGTTGCCGTCGACGCTGTCCCCAACTACAGATAGACACGGCACTTACTCCGTGAGCCATTGACGTGCCCCTCAATGCAGCTTGCGCCGGGAATTGTGGCGAGGACACTAATTTGTGTAGCGACACCATACTACACGACGATATCTTGTGGCTTATAATAACTCAATGAGATTACTGCATTCGAAAATGTTACTAACAGTCAACAAATATTTTTTTATAACATAAAATCATATCATAGATGCTACCGGAACATCGCAGTTTGACTTTTGTTTAGAAATGAAACAAAAACAAGATGTGCGCTATAGAACTATCGAAAATCATCATCAGAAAATGTTACTTGACCTAAAATTGATGCTCATATGTGTCATATTTTAGATTAGAAAATTATTGTAACTCGCGCATTGCAATGTTTATGTTCATCGAATTCCGGGATAGTGATCATGTTTAACGTATGAATGTGTAAAATGAAAGGTGATGAGGTGGCGAAGTGTCGGCCACGGGTACCGCTGCCGGCTTGACCGCGATCCACTAACGGTATCCACTCCGAAGTATTTCTCCGACGCGTGGCACACTTCGTGCGTACATTCACCTCGACTATCTCGCTGTCTTCGCACTGCGTAGCGGAACTGTCCTTCACTATTCACCGACACCCACTGAACAATGATTATATCTCTATTTTGTAAGTTTTTATTTATGTACGCTTAAATTTAATGAATGTTATATCAAATTTAATAACATTTTAATACTAGTCGGACAATTAAAAATTCACGACGCTTACTCCAGTGGCGGTATTCATAGACAGTTTATGACCTTTTTTAGCCATGGAATGTTTTATCCCTTTCGAAAGGGCTTTGAATTCAGTTTGAACGAAGAAGACATAACTTTGATAACTAAAATATATTTATTTAAACTGTCTATGAATAAGATCTCTAGTGCATAAATTATAATGTGCACCATAATGTACAAGTTCGTCTCCAAGTCCGATGATCTACTATCAAGATAGTTGTAATAAAAAGATAAACAAAATACAAATTCGACTAAGCCAAAAATCTAAATGCTGCAGAGAAACTAATGAATTCGGATCATAGTACCGTTAGAGGTTGTTGAACTGTTCGCGGTTGTTAAGTAAATGCCGGCAATTTTTTTTTACTTTTCTAATTATTTTTTATTGTCTGCCGTTACCGTAGAGATTGGTTGAATGTAATGCGCTTTTGAGTTAACCTCAATAGATTTTATTAGGTACGCTATTGGTTTATTGACGTGGCTACCAACATGTTCACGTTGATCGCGGGTTCAAATCCCAAGGCACACTTCTGACTATTCAGAGTTATTCGTGTATTGATAACTAATCAATCACTACGCACTTTAACGGTGAAGGAAAACTGCGTACTGTAGCGATTTGTGAAGAGTTTCTATGGTATGTTAAGTCCGTCAACCCGCACTTGGCTAGCGTAGTAGACTATATTGCCTAACCCCTTTAAATAATTCTCTCGATTATAGAGGAGACTCGTGCCCTGCAGTGGGACGTATATAGGTTGAACATTGAGAATTAATGCACAAGGTGGCTTCTAGCTTTAGCATAGGCAATTGGCTTTTTTATGTACTCCTTACTTACATACGCACGTATTAAAATAACTAGCTTATTGCGTCAATTGTAGTGTTACACAATGTTACTAATATTATTTTGGTTTGAACAGTTACTGTCGATCCCTGACATGTACGTTGTATAAACCATCTATATAAATGTGTGTTAGTTACATTTACCTAAAATATTGTGTCTTCATTGGATTATCTTCTCTTCACACTCATTTGAGTTGGTATACGAACTGTATATCAAAAATAACATGGCATATTAAGTAAAATTATTTAAATCGATGGCTTATCAAATATTTCTATCGGACCTTTATTTCGAAATTTGTGTCTAGCGAAAGTATATGACCTCGAAATTAGATATATGTCGTGGGTATTAGATTCCTTTTACTTCCCGTCGCGGAGCCGGCTTCAAATATCTCGAATCTTAGAAAATAAATAAAATTGAAGCCTCATTAATAGTTAATTCTTCTACCCGGTGTGACAAAGATTCTATTAACAGACCAATCTCGTCTTTGTTGAATATTTAGTTTCTAATAACGGCTATTACAAAGCTTCTGTACAAGTTTCTTCTACTTAATACAAGTTTGCAAAATATGATAAGCAGAAGAATTAAGGAAGCTATTTCGCTATCCCTCTACCACGTCAAGCGGTATAATTAGATTGACTTTGCTTGTTCTCCTTTCGTTTATTTTCTCAAAATGAACTTACGATTTTAATATCTCAGGAAGATTATTTTTCGTACATTTCATTTTAACTTTCGTTGGGAACATAGTATGCAACAACAAATATCCTTTTCTGTATCATGACACTATGAAAATTTCAAAATAACTGTCCCGTTGGCTATTTAGTTGGTGAAAGTACATGTAAGATGGCTAAGCGAGCGAGTAGATAGTAAAAGCCCGGAGGTCGTTGCGTTAAGGGTCCAGTTAGTGAGAAATTGGAGCGGAGGTTGCGAACCAGGTCCTAACGCGCCACTTCATTACGCGGCCTCGTTACCTGCGCATCTTACGCCTATGTCCATATCATCACTTGGTAGGAAAATATATTGTCTCGCCTCGCACACAGGAAAACCTTTAACGACGTTTTAATATCCAGCGTGTGCCATTTTACGTAGAAAACAATTGCAGACCGCCGCAGCCCGCTTCTAAACGGCTATATTTTACTTTTGAGAATTAGGTGCAAATTAACGTGTGCTATGTATGAATGTGAATTATTGGTTTTAGAATTATGTCGGCACGCTTTGGAAGAGCCCACACCCGTTAGGTTGCGTGCGTGTGATTACATTGCCGTGTAATATATTCACATTTTCACCACCTCCGCATCCTTTGTTTCGTTTCCTCCTGTTTTATTTCGTGCTTGTGTGTGTATGCCCCCTCAATTTCCTTATAATGCTAGACGGTCCATGGCTCATAAATTTAACTATATTGTAGTATCGCATTAAAATATACAAAAACTCATTAAAATGTATATCATAATTGTTTGCAGTTATTATGTAGCTTATACTCAAGACTCGTAGAGGAAAAGTTCTGCCAAATCGTCTTTTCTTATCGCGTGTCATTTAACAACAAATGTCGTTGGCAATTTTCCAGCATATTGTGTCGATAAAATGGTTCTCATATTCTCATTACTACCTGTGCATGTTACGAGATATGTACAACATCCCGATTATTAGGTTATGTATAGTCTAACGGGAGGTTCTATTAAGGTCTAGAAGTATTAGCAAGAGGTATGTTAATGGTTGTGAAAACGGTGACAAGGCAAGTAAACAGACTTGTATAAGGTTATTGGTAACAGTTAGCCGATGTGGGTGTGCATGCATACTGATGGCACCGTCGTCGACGCATGCAGTGTACCAAGTGTTGCCTCGGTCACTTGACCAACTTATTGAGTCACTCGCGCATTTCGGACACTGATTTAGGTCTATTACCATGCTGTACGTCTTATGGATATTGCTCACCTGAAATTTGGATCAAGCCGCTATTGCGAAACTTATAACTGCTCTGTGGACGTGCCTCTATATTATCCAACTTTATCCTCATTAGAAACATTGACGATTCCGCCGATCTCGTTTAAATCTTTTTTACTTGTTTTCACGTGGACGATAAAACAACTTGCAATTTGATTTGGACGTCTGGATATGTAGCCAGTGGTGAAAGTTCTCTGTAATTCGACCACGTGTTCATATTGAGGTCGACTCAAAAATAAAAATCAACAAGAAAACTCTTTATGCTTGAAGTTACAGTTTTAAATATGTGTCTACTTTCTTTATCCACTTGAGTATACGGCATATTTAGTTTATTTTTGTGGTTTTTGTAACAAAGCTTGTTTACTTATATTTGTCGCGGCCGGCGGTTGCCGAGCGTCGGGTACGTGTCCGCCTAAAGAAACGAATATGTAAATGAAGACTAACTGATCCTTTGGAATCCATGTGATGCCTTTAAATGTGCTTTCGTTTTACCATAAAGCCTGTTGTGTCAACGACATGTAAGTTTTCAGCATTTCTGTTGACGTATACAGGGTATATGTTAACTGCGACCAAATACGGAGGCAGGCTGAGTTTTAGTAACATCAGAAACAATGTAACTAAAAATTTTGCCAAACAAATCTGAGATGAATTATTTTTGTATTTTTTTTCTGTCTTCGTATTTGAGTATTAAATAAACACATCGTTTTACCTAAAATGATAATGTTCATCCTTTTATTTTAAACGCCGCTATGGTCTTGATATACCATGAATTTACTCAGGGGAAGTTGGACGCGACATTTACTTCAAAATAAAGGAGCGGCGGGGCAAATATAATGTATAGATAATAGATAATAATTGTCGGGGTGAGTCGGGTGGAGCAACAGCTAGGTGTGGCCCCGTGCGTCGTTGATACAGTGGCGATGATGGTGTTTTTACGAGTGGGGTGTGCCGCGGCGCGGGCGCGCCGGCTAATTTTGATAAAAGCATCACACGACCGCGCCCGTCCGACGCTCTTACCACTGCGACCAATAAATAGCCATCTATAACTCTAGTATGATTTCGTGTCTTGTATATTTATACCTATTCCACCGCAGTACGTATATACGTATGTACGTATATGCAATGAACTTCATTGCTAAATCGTAGAGCAACTGCATTAAATAAACATTTTAAATATAAAATAAAATATGGTTAAAGTGTGTTATTGGAAAAGTATGAGGATCTGTTTAAATATGACATGTTCTCATAACAGTAACTGTATAACTATATACACTAACTATGTGTACTAACACACGTAATAATACAACAAAATATTTCTAACCATAAACATTGAATGATACAATTGTTTTATGTAAATAAGACTGCTACTTACAGTACCGACGTACTGGATAAAATATTGATGTTTTTAAGCCACATAAGCTTATATTGATAAGGATACATTTTCGTATTTGAACACGGTAATTCATTATTCTTTCATTATTTCTATTAATAATTATTTTAGTATTTTAATATAAATAAAGTAGTCTGGTTTATCTCTTATAACGATATTGTATGACTCGACGGCCGAGTCCTCTGTACAAGCACAAAGTACAAATAGTTAATTAAAACAAACAAAAATATCTTGAAAATAGCTCATTTGTAAGCTACGTTACCATTACGATACTAACATTTTAAATATTTCCTCTTAAAATTATATACATATGTATATTAGAACTAAAGACGTAATTTTGGTAACACATATACCTATGTGTATATGGCTTGAATGACAGCTAGTAATTTATGTGTTTCCGAATACAAACATATAAACTCATTTGCAAAAAATCCGGGCACCTAAGCAATGAACCATATCAAATGTTACTATTGGTTTGTTTGATAATTATAGGTAGTTTTACTTTCACAATTTGTGGTAAATTAATAACCAAATAATCGTTTTCGTCAGTATTATCATAAAATTTTGATAAAATTTATGGGTTTTAATGCTAAAGTTCACTAGTAGTGTATGCTCTCTAGTAGTGCATATGCTCGTGAAGTAAAAGTTAACAAAGATTTTTGTTTGTTTTTTCTTTAATAAAGTAAAAGCAGATAAATGTTTAGTATCGAGTGTGACCCCCTCTAGCTGAAATCACAGCTTGAAATCGTCTGGGTATGCTAGCGAGGATATCCCGGATACTTGCTTGCGGAATACGTTCCCACTCCGCGGTAATCACATTCTTCAGCTCTCTGATGGTCTGCGGAGCCGGTTGTACTGATCTCACGCGTCGTTTCAGAACGTCCCAGACATGCTCTATAGGATTGAGCCTGGTTCTGGAAGAAAACCATGTACCCAACCACGGGATGATCGTTTTCTTGTGAGTCGCGCATTGAGAAATCGCAAGTCTTCGTATGTGGACCTTAAGAACAGCCTCGAAGAAGTAAGAAATGTGCATATTAGTCTATGGACGGTCAGGAGGAGGCTTCTCGCGGCCAATATACGCAGTCATCGCCCGGCCCGCGGCCCTAAGTTACTCCGTGAGAACAGAGTTGCGAGGCTTAGGTTTGCTCGAAATTGTGAGTCATGGACTCAAGAAGACTGGAATAGGGTATTGTTCTCCGATGAAGCCAGGATATCTCTGTTCGGTGAAGATCAACGTCGGCGAGTGCTACGAAGATGAGGAGAACGCTTTGCAGAGGCTTGTTTTGAAGAAATCACACCTTATGGTGGGGGCTCTGTTATGTTTTGGGCAGGAATAAATTCAATGGATCGTACAGAGTTAGTCTTCATTGAAAACAGCTCACTGACTGGGCATCGATACATAACGGAAGTTCTAATTTTTCATGCACAACCCGCATTGGCCGCTTTAGGCGAAGACTCAATTTTTATGGACGACAACGCTCGCGCCCACCGGTCTGGCGATGTGGAAGCGTATGTGCAAGAGGTCGGCATTCGTCGTTTGGATTGGCCAGCTCGAAGTCCCGACCTCAATCCTATAGAGCATGTCTGGGACGTTCTGAAACGACGCCTGAGATCAGTACAACCGGCTCCGCAGACCATCAGAGAGCTGAAGAATGTGATTACCGCGGAGTGGGAACGTATTCCGCAAGCAAGTATCCGGGATATCCTCGCTAGCATACCCAGACGAATTCAAGCTGTGATTTCAGCTAGAGGGGGTCACACTCGATACTAAACATTTATCTGCTTTTACTTTATTAAAGAAAAAACAAACAAAAATCTTTGTTAACTTTTTTTACATCACGAGCATATGCACTACTAGCGAGCATACACTACTACTGAACTTTAGCATTAAAACCTATAAATTTTATGAAAATTTTATGATAATACTGACGAAAACGATTATTTGCGTATTAATTTACAAAATTGTGAAAGTAAAACTACCTATAACTATCAAACAAACCAATAGTAACATTTGAAATGGTTCATTGCTTAGGTGCCCGTTTTTTTTTGCAAATGAGTTTATTTAAAAATAGTTTTTTATTCCTTACACCTCTTTTTGTTACATTTTCCCATCGCGCCGCCACTGATCAAAGCCCGATTCTGTATCTGTACTGATATTTCGCATATGGAATTTGGCATGCGACCTCATTTTTAATCCATTCCAAAAAAATATAATCAGTTCGATGTGTATGTTATGTATATTTGTTAGAATTGCACGGTTTTTGGATATGTTGGTCTATGCACCAACGTCAGTACATTTGTATGTTCGTATGTTTGTCGACGCATATCTCAAAAAATGAGTTGAATTTCAAAAAATATCTCTGTGTTGGATTATAGTCCAACTAAAGGGTTTTATAAGTTTTATTAAAATCGGTTTTGTAGTTTTCGAAATAGAGCAGGGGTGTCCAACCTTTTTCAGGCCGCGGCGCGCATACATTTTTACTATTTTGTCTCGGCGTCTTTACCTATCTAATTGGTCTAAGTAGAAGAGTATAATAATAGTAATTGTTAGGTAGATAGGCACAAAGGTCAAAATTCAAAGGGAGCATTACTTCGAAACGCTCTATTACACTTTTTACGGCGCACCAGGGCGCCGCAGCGCACACTGTTGTCACCACCTAAGATAGAAGAGGTGTTACATTCACAAGAAAAATGGGTACCTAATCTTGTTACGAAAATATTGTTAGTAATAAGTTTTACTTACTAAAACAATAATTTAAAAAAATAAACTGTTTTCAAAATTTTTATAAAATGAAAACAATAAACCGAATCTTTCCATAAATCTACGACATTTTTTTTGGAGGTCTGCCAGCTTTTTATCGTCACTCTAAGAACTAAGTGGAAAACATTGCGAGTGATAACTAGGCCCAAACAGTAAGGCTAGCACCGAAATAAAAAAAATGTCCGTAAATGTAGGTATTTTACATTTATTACAAGATTCGGTTTGTTTCTCATTTTTTATTACAATTTTGAAGTCTGTTTAAATTATTTACATTATTTTTAGTGTCTTTATAATTTTTGTGCACGTTTAGCGATGTGTAACATTAAACTAAAAAAAAATTTAAAACTTCTTAAGTCCTACTTAACAAGTTTTTTTTATTTATTAAGTTAGATTTTTATAACAATATAGTTGTTTACCTAATACATTAATAAACTAACCTCTCCAAAGTAAAAAATAAGCTAAGTTTCTTTTGGATACGTATTGGAAGGCTAAAATAAAGCATTATCGTCATATCATTACGGTAAATGTGCGTTTCAACGTCAATAGATTAACTGATTTACCTGTGGGAATAAGGAATATTATTTTTATAAGTAAACAAACAGTTCTTATGCTTGTATATTCTCCATATGAAGGCTAATCGTTTCCCTTTAGGTCTATTTTAGTATTAATAGGTACTGCGATTCTGTAAATGTTTTCACGGCAATGTATTTTCGAGCTGGAATTACTTCAATTAATGACCAGCCCTTAAAACGCACATAGGTTACATTGCGACCTGTCGTGCAAGGCACTCGCGACTGTTCAGTTATGGAGGACACGTGGTATGCGGTCCTACAACTCCTGACAAATTAATTCTCTATTAAAATGCATCACAGACTATATCGATACAAGTTACTTATGTGTCACAAATGGCAATGTCTTTAATTTTACATTCGCTTCTATTAATTATTAATCAAGTAATTAAATAACATTCATTTTACACCTGCGAACATTATACCCATCGCTTTGTGATTATTGGTGGACAAAAACGTAAAGGTTCGTTAAGAATGGTGGTAGCATTATTATTCAAAAGCGCTTTTAGACAGCCAAATTTAAAACATACGTATTTTGCATTAGTGCCGTTCTTAAAAGTTCTACCTTTTAAAATGTCAATGTCGAGGATATCTTTTTTCATGTGATATTTGGCTATCAAATTCTAATCCATAAATTATCATATTTGTGAGACGACCACGTCATATCTCGACTATATAAAAAATAATAAAGGCATCTTCTGAATAAAATGTATTGCCAAGTTAGTTTGTTAATCTTTCGTAGTGATTAAATTTTAACATTATGTGAATAGAAAAAGGAAAGTTTAATTTTAGGCAGGGCGTGGGCGACATGGGCGTGGCTACGCTCCGCCCAACCAGGATCCGCCCTCGCCCTTTGCCACCTTTTCGCTGAAAATCTGTAGTCAGTGTATCGCGTACGTAGGTATTCAATCTACTAAGTAATTAAAATCAAAATGTTTCACTATTGTTTTAGATTGCTACGTCTATATTCAAAAACGCAAAAGGCAAATGGACGAAAGACCTTTTGTCTAAGTTGCAATATATGGCGCCGTAGTTTATGCGCTTTAGTCATAGTAGCAATTAATTTACATGTTGTACTGTATTTTATTCTCAACAAGGAAAATCAAAGTACGAACTATTCCATTAATTTACCGTACAACCGCGCTTGCTCTCTGATTATGTGTACGATACAAATTAAATCCCTTCATTTTACTTTCAATACACACGGAGTAAGCTTTCTAAAGCTGAGACACACCAACATGTATTTAAATATTTTTACTATTCTAGCCTTCGTATGCAATATACTAAACCTCTTAGAAATTGTAATATTGCTTAGTTTTTGACGTTACAATTGATTCGCCTCCTAAACTGAGTACACATATAGTAATTCCAGTTTATATATATTACAATTGGTCAATATAGGCAATCTCATACCAAAAGCTTACCTATATATTTAAAATCATTTGCGGAGTCTTGAAAAAAATTTCTATATTTTAAAAGCATAGTAGTGATTATAAATCTAATCGGTACATAATTAAAGACTTATTAAAATGAATTCATCATTTTCAAATACTTGTACTTTAAATCCCTATTAAGTAGTATAATAAATGTGAATGTAAGTTAGTTATGCTTTCACAAGAAAACTACTTACCCCATCGTCATGAAAGTTTATACACATATTCTTGCAGGTATTAAAAGTAACAAAGGATGGTTTTAAGAAAAATATTTATTTACGAAAGTTAAAAAAAATATGTTGACTGCCAATTTGATAAAATGTATTTGTTATATGAAATATTTTTAAATGATGTATGATTCTTGAAATATTAATAGTTTTAAGCTTATTAAAAAAAAAGCCTATACTCCATCGGTTTAGGTACTTAACTAAATGTAAACAAACCAGAACACGTGGCGCACGTGGAACATTTTTTTGCAATGTCCAATTTACGAATATTTTTTCAGTCAACCAAGTAACAAGTATTAACAACAATTAACAGCAGCTTATAACAAATAATAACTAAAACAGTAAAGAACAACGATGAACACTTCCAAACACTTCACCACTTCACGAAAACAGTAAGTAAGTAAGTAAAGTACATTATCGCAATGAATAATAATTGGCTGCCACACATAACATATTACGATGATGCTTAGTTATCCGACTTAACGCATTTTTTTCATTTAAATAGTCGCATTACGATAAAGTTGTACTTCTCGATTTTGTAGCATAATATTTCTTGTAACTTTTATGAAAATGTTTTGGATGCCTGAGTTGTTTTTTATAGACAGACTGCATTATGTAAAATTAGATAATTTAATTTAGGTAATTTAATGATGATCTCACATAATTTAATTGTTTCCAAGCTTACACACTCATACTTATAATCGTTATAATAAAATTGAACATGTATTGTAGTTTTACATTTACGTAAACATTTTTTTTGTCTTCAATTAATTTTGAAATGAGAAATGGCAATGTTAAATAACCTTTTTTATAGTTTGTTTACATTTAGTTAAGTACCTAAACCGATGGAGTAAAATTCATCTAAACTTTCGTATGTTACACTAGCGGCTCGGCCCTGCTCCGCCCGGGTGCATATTGTTAAAATTAGTAACAAAATAAGTAATAGCGCCATCTGTTGATACAAAGTGCTTATTGGTAACTAAGCTATTGTGTATATAAAAGTGTAAAATGTTCTAGAATAAATCAGTCTGATTGCAACCGCCATCCAGTTTTATTAGGTTATTGACCCAGCCACTCTGAGGGGTCCACCCAGATCCAGACTCTCAAAAGATATTTTCCGTTCGTGTCAGTAAGAAGCTATTCCGTAAAGATAATGTCGACGAGTTATATAGTAAACGTTCCGAAGCTAAGAGGTCGCGAGAATTACGACAACTGGTCTTTTGCGGCGTCAAATGTGCTGGTGTTGGAAGGTATGGCGGACTCCATTACAACACAGTTATCGGCATCTGCGACTGCAGCCCAGAGGACTGAAGACTCCAAAGCTAAGGCAAAGTTGATCCTGACAATAGATCCAGCGCTTTATGTACATATAAAGCAGGCAGTTACAACATACGATCTTTGGACTACGTTGAAAAATATGTTTGATGATTCGGGCCACATGAGAAAAATCAGTTTACTCCGAAATCTCATCAACATTCGCCTAGAAAGCTGCGAATCTATGACGGACTACGTGACTCAAATCATAGAGACTGGATAACGACTGCAAGGAACAGGTTTTAAGATTACGGATGAATGGATTGGTGCTTTGATGTTATAGGTCTACCAGAATCTCATGGCATTTTGGGAAATTTGAATTTACGCATTGCAACACTGGGGTAATTAGATGAACATATTTTGATACTTTCAATAATTGTAATTAATTATTATTTCAAATTGACATATTTTTTTAGTACAACTTTGTAAATAAAGTACATAATGTTTTAAATATAAATATAAAGTTAATTTAAACATTAAAATGACTTCAAAATTGTACTTTTAGATTACTTTTTTTTTTCAGTTTTACACTATAATATACATACGTGCCTTACGAGTATTTATAGAGGGAGCGCTGGTACTTCCAAAACGTAGATGAAAATGGCGGTAAAGAGCCACCAGTATCGTTTTAATTCTCTCTTCTTATTAGTTCTCACTTAATCAAACAACTTTCAATTTCTAAATTGTAAGTAGTTTGATTATGAGTCGGTATTATTTAAATAATTATTAGATTCCAAAAATGTTATATAGGTCTACCAGAATCTCATGGCAATTGGGGTAATTGAAAATTGTGCATAGCAATACCAGGGTAATTGGATCGAAATATTTTGATACTTTCTATACAACTTATCATTAATTCATATTAACGAAATACTTTTATTAGTTAAATGTCTTATTTGCAATTATATGTTATTAGAATGATATGTAAGAGTGAAACAACATATCTAAGTATTTTATTTGCAGTCTCTTTAATGTTTATCATGAACGAATTAATCAGGGCTTATTTATAAAGATCCTGGCAGTAGGTCATTAGACGAAGATGTTGGTGATAATTATTTTTAATAAAGATCTCTTCTGGGATTACATCTGTTCACTAGAAGTGCAAAATATATCATTGTTTGATGGATCCTTATCCAAAATCTCTGGAAACTCCTGTAAATAGGTATTTAATGCATTATTGTTTAGTTTCAAAAAATGATATCAAAGTATATACGATAAAACACATATACATATCTAACACTAACCAAAAAAACATGAAGTATCAAAATTATTCACTCCAACTTGTTTGTTAAAACAACGTCGATTTAAAAATCGGCGATTTTGTTTGAATTTGACCAAATCATTTACGGATCTGGCGATAAAACTTGTAAACAATGTGTCACACTTGTGATCGTAGAACTAATTTGTATATTTTCGCTAAGGAATTATAGAAATCGTAAAATATTCACATCGAATGACATAACTCAAGTTTTGAATCAGCTGTTGACCGATGGTATTGCCACATAAAAATCTATATGTTTGTTTTTAATTTTATGCCATGAGATTCTGGTAGACCTATACCAAAGATGCAAGATTGTAAAATAAGATAACGTATTTATGTAACGTATGTAAGTAACTTTATTATCAGTCTTCTTTATTTAATTTACACTTTAGTCAGGGCTTATTTCTAAAGATCCTGGTAGTACATCATGAGACGAAGGTGTTGATGATAATTATTTATAATAAAGATTACTTCTGGGATTACAACTTTTCACTAGAAGTGCAAAATATATTATTGTTTGATGGATCCTTATCTAAAATCTTTGGATAGTCCTGCACATAGGTATTTGATAAAGTACTATTTATATTTTTTTATTTTTATTCTTGTAAAAATTTTTTTTGTGTTTTAAATAATGAGTTATTTATTATTATTATTATTTAGTTTCATAAATGATATCAAAGTATATACGATAAAACACATTTACATATCCAACACTAACCAAAAAAAATTAAGCATCAAAATTATTCACTCCGACTAATTTGTTAAAACAACGTCGATTTTAAAATCGTTGATTTTGTTTAAATTTGACCAAATTATACACGGATCTGGCGATAAACCTTGTATACAATGTGTCGCACTTGTAATCGTAGAACTAATTTGTATATTTTCGCTAAGGAAATATAGAAATCATAAAATATTCACATCGAATGACATAACTCAAGTTTTGAAACAGCTGTTGACCGATGGTATTACCACATAAACACACTCTTTATGTTTGTTTTTAATTTTATGCCATGAGATTCTGGTAGACCTATAGCTGGACTACCAGAAAGGTATGCTCCGATGCTCATGGCAATCGAACATTCTGGAATCGAAATTACGGCTGACATTATCAAAACTAAATTGATGGACATGGGTTCAGACATGAGTTCCGTTTCTATTTCTGAAAATGCGTTGATAGCAAAAAGATCGAATGCAGAAATGAAACATTTTGGAATAAAACAAAAGTCTTGTATGAAAGCTGTCAAAGTTTTGAAATGTTATAATTGTAAAGAAACAGGTCACTACAAAAATCAATGTCCGAATGTAGACAAAAGCAACAAAAGAAAACAGTCAACAAATGCTTTCAGTGCTATATTTTTGACCGGAAAGTTTAACAAGAATAATTCTGGATCAGCCCATATACGTCCCACTGCAGGGCACGGGCCTACTCTACAATCGAGAGTACGATTGAGAGTGGTTTGGCCATATAGTCCACCACGCTGGCCTAGTGCGGGTTGGCGGACTTACATACCATATAAATTCTTATGAATCGCTATGGTATGCAGGTTTCCTCACGATGTTTTCCTTCACCGTTTTAGTGCGTGGTGATTGACTATCAATACACACATGACTCCGAAAAGTCAGAGGTGTGCCCTGGGATTTGAACCCGCGACCACCGTGAACATGTTGGCAGCCGCGTCTGGTCCGTTTACCAACAGGCCACCACGCACTCTACCAACAGGCCACCACGCACTCTAACAAGAATAATTGGTACATTGATAGTGGTGCCAGTAGACACATGACAGCGAGACGAGACTTAATCGGTAACCCATCTAATCAGAGCGACACGAAGGAAATTATTATAGCAGATCAGACTCGTGTTCCAGTATTATGCTCAGGAGATGTAAACATCGTGACAGTCGTGAACGGTGTGGAGTATGACATTCTAGTTTCAAACGTATTGTGTGTAAAAAATTTGACAACGAATTTGCTATCGGTGAGTCAGCTGATAGAAAATGGAAATAAAGTGACATTTCAAGATAATGCTTGTTATATCCGTAATCAGCAGAATGAACTTGTTGGCCGGGCAGAGTTGATCGATGGATTATATAGATTACATACTTTGGAAACTAAAGAAGAGTCAGTAATAGCAATGCCAGCTGTGACATCCAGCAGGATTTGGCATAGGCGGTTAGAACACTTGAATAGTGTCAGTCTTAAAAAAATGAAACAGGAAGTTGAGGGAATTACTTTTCCTGAAGTGGCAAAGATTGTAAAATCAGAATGTCTAGTTTGTTGCGAAGGCAAACAGGCGAGATTGCCGTTCCAATCAAATTTTTGTAAATCTGAGAATGTACTAGACTTGATCCATGCAGATGTTGGAGGACCAATGGAAAGTCTGTCAGTTGGAAAATCGAAGTACTATGTCCTATTTGTTGATGACTATAGCAAGATGGCGTTCGTATATTTGTTAAAGGCAAAAGGTGAAGTTTTTACGAAGTTCAAATGTTTTCAGTCCATGGTTGAGGAACAGAAAAATAGGAAAATCAAAATCATCAGAACAGGCAATAGCGGTGAATTTTGTAGCCTTGAGTTTGAGAAGTATTTAACAGAGCAGGGAATAGTCCATGAAAAGACTAATGCTTAACACCACAGCAAAATGGTTTATGCGAACGCATGAACAGGTCGATTGTAGAAAAGGCGAGGTGTTTGCTATTTGATGCCGGCTTAGATAAGAAGCTTTGGGCTGAGGCTGTGAATACTTCAGTTTACTTAAGAAATAGATCTGTTGTTCCAGGATTGAATGATAGAACACCTTATGAGGTATGGACAGGCCTGAAGCCTAACTTAAGTAATTTGCGAGTTTTTGGAAGTACTGTTATGGCACATGTTCCAAAAGAGAGGCGCACCAAGTTTGACAAAAAGGCGAAGCAGCTTATTCTTGTGGGTTAAGGTTCTTTATACTGAGAACATAAAGGGATACAGGATATATGATCCTGGAACTAATTCTGTAACCACAAGCAGAGATATAGTTGTTATGGAGCATTTAGAAAAGAATACTACAGCCAGTTTAACCAAGAGTTTGTGCAAAACTAAACGGGTCATACACAAAACGAGGCGAAAATTTGTATAAAAAAAACATGGTCGGGATTTTTACGAAATCAGTCTCATTTAATATGATATTATCAGAATATTAAAATTAAAACATAAAACAAGATCGTTTCCTCGATTAGGCTAAAAATGAAATTATAATATTTTTTTTCGAGCACAGAAGGGGGGTGTTATGTTTACACAAAAGAACAAACATATCAAAAATAGTTACAAAGCAAGTGTCTCCATCGCTGAATTTATTTTTTGTTTTTTCGATGGTGCAATTGTGTTATCTGAATCACTAAAGTTAAAGAATGATGAACGGCATTCACATAATTCGCTATCATATGGAACATGGTTTTATTCCGATACTGAGTAATAATTTAATATTATTATAAGCTAAATACATTACTATCGAGCCCACAGCACTCCACGTCTACGTTTACAGGCAAGCAAAATACTGCTTTACTTGTTAAATCATTATTACTTATTTTTTTCTGTAGACATTGTCTTTCGTGTGGACTTATAAATCCACAGAAAAGATGTCCACAGAAAGGAAATTCTTTAAAAAAAATTTGCAATGCTAATTTAGTTTTGAGGGTAGCCAAGTAGGTAAATTTATTCCACAACTACTCCCCTTAAGCTATTTCGGCAGCATGTGAATTAATAAAACTAATAATTATTTACTCAAGTACACAAGGAACAGAAAAGAAACACCGATCTTTGACAATAACACTATTAAAGATCTCAATATCTTAATGAAGAACCTACGCTGGGCTCAGTCATTAAATCCAATGTGACCGATGCCACCCGTCAGTGTGGCCAGTTTTTTTTTTTTAAATAGTATTTTATTCAGGCCCATTTATTCGGTTGAATTTAAGGTCCACAGAAAAGTCGCAGTACCGTGTAACCAACAGTTTATTGAAATTTTTGTGGAGTCACTTTAACATATATTAATTTACTCAGTAAAATTTTAATAGTCAGTATATACCGGGTATCTCAAGACTGCTACCGAAAACGAAGCCGGGGTGGTAGTTTTAGTGGCTACAAACACAATGCAACTAAAATTTTCGCATAGAAACGCGACAATTATTTTTTATGATTTTTTAAATATCGTCATTTTTGGGTGGTAAATCCATAGTTTTTGCTAAAATAATAATTTAAACTCTCTTATATCTTAGAGTATTTATAAATTAAAGGGTATACACTATTATTTTAGGAAAAAAAATATTTACCACCAAAATATGGCAATAGGAAAAAAATTTCAAAAAAAAAATTGTCCCTTATTTTTGCAACTTTTTCTGTTGCATTGTGTCTGAAGTCGCTTAAACTACCACCCGGCTTCGTTTTCGGTAGCAGTCTTGATATACCCTGTATACTAATGATATTTAATATAACTTAAATAGATAACGCATATCAAGTATGAGAAATATCTATCAAAATATGCCAAGTGCGTTTACGAACAGTCCACAGAAGGGGACATTTGAGGAAATTTTTGTTGTTATATTAATCATTTCTGAAGATAATTCATTATTTGGTATATGTCTTAATAGTAATACTTGTAAGGCATTTACCAAAATTAAGTCAGAGAATCAATCCAGAAATTTGAAGATAATATTCATTCTGAACATGCGTATGTGTATGACCCAAACATTATTACTGTATGAAATAGCTAAGAATTTTATCTGTTTCGTAATATGTAGGTTTACATTTTTATTACTTTATTTTGTTATGGGGAGATGTTAAAATTAGTAACAAAATAACTAATAGCGCCTTCTGTTGATACAAAGTGTTAAACTGTATTGTTTATCGTAACTAAGCTACTGTGTATATAAAAGTGTAAAATGTTCTAGAATAAATCAGTCTGATTGCAACCGCCATCCAGTTTTATTACATATACTTTTCGCCTCCGGTCCTCATTCGATACATGTTATTTTGTGTACTAACTGGATAAAAATTTAAAATCATCTTGCCTACTGTCTTCTACTGTTTTTGCCGTCCTATCTCGTTAGAGTTAAACCTTTTTAAGAAGAACAATCTCGTCATAATCTTGCTATATTGTGGCGCAACTTACTGCACACGCAACGGAAAAGGAATAAAATTTCCCTGTTTTTGAAATCTAAAATGTCAAAGCATGATGTTGTATTAATCTATAGTATGCTTCGATAAATAACCTATTGAAAAAAAAACAATTCGATATAATAGTTCCTGAGGTAGCGGGCAAGAAATAAACCTCAACTTTTTATATTACTATACTAGCGGCCCGACCCAGCTTCGCCTGGGTGCATATATTTTTTGATTCCACTCCACACCAAATACATGTTATTTTTCGTATTAAACTCTTGTATACCTAAACTTGACATAGCTATCCTACTGTCTGGCTCAATCCCGTCTCATCCGTCTGTTCAGTCTCTTCCCGATCCGTCCCGTCCTTTCTCTTTTATTATCCATCCCGTCTTATAACGTGCATTTACATTTCGTCCTATCAAATCTGTCAGCTATCCCAGCCCTCTCCCGTACCTTCCACTCTATTATATCCCGTCTCTCCATATATATGTACATATAAAGATAGCCTTATGAAATTTTGAGATTAAAAACTTTAGCGTTTTTTATTGTCCATCCAATATTCCGTCCCTTATTTCAGCACCAAAATGCTGTTTTTCCTAATAATATTGCACGCCATTACTTTTTGTTAGTAATAAAGTAATAATAACCATTTAAAAAAAGAATTGGCCAAATTGGTCCAGGCGTTGTTGAGTTATGCGCTTACCAACACATTTTGCGATTCATTTTTATATTACAGAAGAAGATCTTATAGTCCACCCTGCTGGCTTAGTGCGGGTTGGCGGATTTTATTTCACGTAGAAATTAATCCGAAAAGTCAGAGGTGTGCCCTGGGATTTGAACCCGTGACCATCGTTAACTTGTTGGCAGTCGCGTCTAGTACGTTACCATATACAAATTAATAAAACCTTCATACTGCCTCACCAGGTGACGTAAGTAATAGAACAAATATTTAAAAATATAAAACTGCATATCGTTTCATTATAATGTCTAGATACGGCATCAACGTACCAATATTTTTTTTATTCTTGAGTGTGTAAACAATACTAATGCGAAATTTAAATATGTCCCCCAGCGCATCTAAAAGTATCAATTCAAAAAACAATGTCGTTTATGAAAACGAAAAATTATAATTAGATATATTTTGGTGTACTCCGGCAAAACGCTTCGATAGAGTATACCTTGTTTAAAACTGTTGCAATAATCTCAAAAAACAATGGGCGATTTTGGTAGATATGGACATCGTTTTAATTTACATTTAACAAAATTATGCGCAAGACGCCGTATCTAGATAATATTATATACATGATGTACACATTTTTTGAATTTTGTTCTATTTCGTCAGCCGTCAATGAAAGACAATGGAAAGATAGATCATTTTACGTTGGATGGTAGTTGAAGCTGGACCGTCTTTTACGTCTCCCGTCAAATAAACAAAGATCATCCTATATTGGCTGGACGCATCACGCTTGAACGATACCCAAAAAAAAGGTTTTTAGTATCTTCCTAAGAAATTTTCCTATTTTTCTCACCCCTAAAACCTTCCCAGGACTTCCACGAATATTTCAAGACCAAAATCAGCCAAATTGGTCCAGGCGTTGTTGAATTATGCGGTTACCAACACATTTTGCGATTCATTTTTATATATAAGATTATTAGTAGATAGTTTATACCGGGTATATCAAGACTGCTACCGAAAACGAAGCTGGGTGGTAGTTTGAGTGACTACAAACACAATGCAATTAAAATTTCGCAAAGAAATGCGACAATCATTTTTAATTATTTTTTAAATATGATCATTTTTGGGTGGTAAATCCATAGTTTTTGCTAAAATAATAATTTAAACTATTTTATACCTTAAGTATTTATAAATAAAAGGGTATACAGTATTATTTTAGGAAAAAAATGTATTTATCACCCAAATATGACCATAGGAAAAAAAATACAAAAAAATGCCTTTTTTTTGCAACATTTTCCGTTGCATTGTGTCTGAAGTCGCTTAAACTACCACCCGGATTCGTTTTCGGTAGCAGTCTTGATATACCCTGTATATTATTAGTCAAAAATCTTTTTGCTATGAAGTTAATTAACTTTATAGTTAGTGAGTCTATAAATCTTTGGAAAACAAAGTATAATTCATATAATAAATATTGGACGAATTACTACAGTTAAATGTTTAAGGTGCCATGTAGTAATTTAATAAACTAGGACTATAACAATTCGATAAGAACTAAAAACGAATATTCTAACCATACACCCACTACGCATTCCTCTTTTTAGTACAAAAGCCGTCTTGGACACATCAACCATCCTAGAGTATAATTATACCTCTTAAATTATAACCCTATTCATAAGGACTAACGCAGTTTTCTATATATTACGTTATTACATAGACGACAAAAGTCACTAATCAGCTATTTAACAGCTCAATAACTTAAAAATGGCCGAGACTCTGGCATAAGCAAATTTTTAGCAAAAAAATGACGGGTGTGTGTCAGCCGGACACACACGTCTGAAATCACAATCTCCTTATAACATGCTTTTAGCAATTTACGTTTATGTGGTTGATAAGCGGTTTCTTATGAATAAGTGAGATTGGGTCTAGGGCATGAGTACAATAAATTCGTATAGCGAAAATGAAGGAACAATCAATTTAAAAAGTGCCAAATAAGGAGAACTTAAAACACACGCTATATGAAGAGATTAATGATTGTTGAAATAACAAAATAAGTATGTTTTAACGGCACGACTGCACGGGATTATTCTACAGTCCGCTTTCCCCAGCGGGACTCGGGCTTGTGTTAGATAAGTGAAACTGCTACAATTTTTTACTCCTAAACGTTCGACAATAGTTTCAAGGATTTTAAATAATAATCAATCTTTTAATAAAGATCTCCTTTCTCTGCTTCGTTCTTGTTAATAGTACCTTCTACCTACCGAAATTATAATAATTGACACTTGTAACATTAATATCACACTCGAACATGCGACAAAAACTAAAAAGTTACTTGATTGCTTTCTTAAGTCATAGTGAATTTCCTTTTTCATAAGAATTGCAGCAAATATACTGTATACATAATATGTTTGTATACATCCTAAAAATTGATTACATTTAAAGACTGATAGGGAAAGAGATGAGCGTCGCCGAGGCCGCAGCCCGCGGGGCAGATAAACTCGTTAGAACAAGATACACGTCACGAGTGACGACGTCGGCGCGGCACGCCACGGCGCTGGATATCCCCGTGTAATCTCATTGCGACTCCCGGACCGTCGTTTCCGATTCTCCGCAAATTACCTTTTGTAGATTGACAATGTAATTCTTTATCGTTGAAAATGTTTTTCTCTCCAATTACGGCGCCCGTAGCTGTTTGTCAAACAATCGTAGTAGAACGACATTAACGCAAAGGTGTCGGCCAGATCGGGGGCACGTAACACCTCGTCGTATCCGTTAAAAGCTTCTTGTTGACGTAGCGTTCTGTTGGAGTGGCATGGCTGCGTTCTTGTCCTTGTAATTGATTGCTTTGTCGCGTAATTTGTTTGCGAACGCGTCGAGTGAAGCGCGTCGTCCTCGCGGGAACGCCGTACTCCTTGTCCTCCTCCGTCGTGATAAATAATAAATACCATCCGCCGCGGCGATGGCGGCGCCGGCTGTCGCCCGTCGCTCCTACACGGCGCGGCCGCCCGCGCCGCACCGCAACTTCACACATTTGTTCCGTGACTCGGCATCTGCATCACCTATGTCACCTCTTAATGAATTGATCCTATTTAAAATGTAACACCCATCCACCACAATTATTTTTATACATACTTGCTTGTACTTTCATGCTGTTAAGAACTTTCTACTCGTATATCTTCTACAATCTTTTTATTATTTCATCTTCTCTGGCAAATGAGCACATGGATTTCGTAAGTATAGCCTGGCAAGGTAGCACTGTTAAGTAAAAAATAATTATCGCGATTCATAACAACGCAATAAGAAACAGTACTTTCAGTAAGGTTAGTATAATGGGAGTGAAATGTCGCGTAGTAGGCGAGGCATTGAGCGCAACATGGGTGACTGGGTTGATCTGAGCACGAGCGCGCGTTCCATCACTAATAACCCTGTAATTGGCATCGAAGCTCGCCGCAGCCGGATTACTGAACGTCTAATTGAATGCGAGACGGTTCTTCGCCGCCGCCTCCAGCTTCCGAGCGCCTCTGTACTTCCTACGACTTAATTTTGTTGCGGTCAAGTTGGTCTGTTTTGCGCACGTGCGCGACCCGGGCCTGCAACTCTCTCGCACACCGCTCAATTACACTGATTCGATGAATTAAATTGCCGTGGAATCGGGAGCCCGCCCGCCGCCGCGCTTGTCCCGACATCAAACGACTTCCCGGCGACACTGGATTTTACTTACGACGTCGCCGCAAACTTTACACCATCAGATAATCATTTCGTGTCAATTAGCTAATGAAAAATAAAATAGCTCCCCGAAAATAGAAGAGCCGTAATTAAAATTACGATGATGACTGGTTGGCATCTGTTTTAACTCTCCACTCGTATTACATTTGAAAGACAATACTGTGTAATGTGTATAATATTTATTAATTAAAATTGTATTACTCGATCTGGTAATTCATTACACTGATTGCATTTGTCTCTAAAACACATACTATTAGACTGTTCAAACGCCTGGGGCAATTCTGTTTTTAGCGGAGTGAGCATTTTTCTCAAATATTTACAAATATTCTTACAATCGTACATTGAGATGTTACAGAATCTCACTTTTTATTAAAGAATAAACAATCGTGAACTGTCTGGAGGGAAATTTATAATGAATCAGTGTTAGTTTTAGTATAGAAATACAGAGGCAGGTGTAGGTAGCAAGCCGATAGACGCGGCGGCACTGTTGGTGGCCGATGTTTACAGCCAGAGATACCGAGCTCACTCGGTCATTCGTTGGCCTGGACTCGCGCCAACTAATCTCCTCTCAACAGGTAAATGGAGTTCGCACACTCTTAATGACATCACTCTGTACCTACTCCAAACACTGATTCACCTCATTCAAAATACTTCGGCTCGCTCTGACACCGAAAATATTAGGGTTACGCAATTCTAATGCTTTATGGTTTCGCCTATATTGTGAGAGTGTAGTATGTGTGAAACGTCATTTTTCAATGTTATTCGCTCTATTCTCAGATGTTGGAATTTTTATTCCGCACGTTAAAATGTTAAAAGAAAAATGTGTTAATTTATTTGCGGATTAGGTAAGGATAGCGCGGAGCTTCGGTACCGGCATGTGCGTCGGACAGCGTGAAGCTTGTTATTAACTTTTTAAACTATTGTGTTAATTAGCTCGTTTCGCGAGGAGCCCTCGAGCGCCGCCGCGCGCTGCACGCTGCACGCCGCGTCGTTCTGACCCGGCAAAAAAACAATAAACGATACGTGCCTCTATTAATTAACCGCTATACATACGATTTACGACTCAAGTGTTCACATGCAGATAGTTTTAATCGTTAGGGCATTTAAATATTCTATGTATACATTTTTCATAAATAGCTACACCTGTGGCTGGGTTTGCGTGCCTTGTTTAATTCGCCAACAATGTTCTGTATCAGCCCATATATGTCCCACTGCAGGGCACGGGCCTACTCTACAATCGAGAATATGATTGACAGTGGTTAGGCCATATAGTCCACCACGCTGGCCTAGTGCGGGTTGGCGGACTTATATACCATAGAATTTTTTATAAATTGCTATGGTACATACCATATATTTTTTTATAAATTGCTATGGTATGCAGGTTTCCTCGCGATGTTTTCCTTCACCGTTTTAGTGCGTGGTGATTGATTATCAATACACACATGACTCCGAAAAGTCAGAGGTGTGCCCTGGGATTCGAACCCGCGACCACCGTGAACATGAAGGCAGCCGCGTCTAGTCCGTTAACCAACAGGCCACCACACACTTCAACAATGTTACAGATAATATATTTCTTATTACAATATAATAGATTTCTTCTTACATTTTCGCACCATACGATAATCACATCACAGCACAATCAAATGTTGTTCGACATCTTATAGTAATTAATAGCTATTCATAAAACAATGTTTGGATCATCAACATTCGGTTTGTTTCTTACCAATTGCGTGTTTAGTTTATAAAAACTAGTCGAGTTATTTAAAGTTTGTGCTCTATAATATCACATAATAATCGGCGAGTAACTTTGGCAATTTATTTTAGGCCCTTATTATTCATGACCTGATAACGGAACTGTATTGACGCTGCCCAGTGGTAAAGCTCAATTAAAGCTCCTTGACCAAAAAAGCAACTTTAGCCTCGTACAAGACCTGCTACACGAGCTGATGATCAGCCTTGAGCCAGTAGTAGTGCAGTTAATATCAGATATTAATATACAATATAATGATCTAAGTGTATGGCATGTCCTTCTTCCACACATTAACAATCAGCCCAATTAACTTTATATCCATTGAATAAATTAAATACGGCTTTAAGTGATCTCAGTAGAGTATCATTGGCATCGACCAGCTTACGACAATAATCTTAAATGGCTCGAATCTCATACATCAATTCTTGAACTGTATATCAGATCAAGATAAGATGTGGGAAATAAACTATATTATAATGTCTATATTTATAAATTAAAACTGAATATGAAGATGTTATGAATGATCAGCTTGTAATCATACAAGTTCATCACACAAAATTATCAACTTTTGTTTATATTTTTTCAATATGTTGAATAGTTTCATCGGCGCATTCCGAAGAGAAGCCAAATTGTTAATTTGTTTATAAACATGACATCATTAATGGGAAATTCATTTCATTCACCAGTCTTTGAATGATATATATTCGAAACTGCTTTCCTCCCGTTAGTAAAATAATCAGCTTGATAATTAACGCTATTGTTTTCAAAAGTTAAGTATTTCTGTTGAATGTTAATTAAAGACTACGCTTATTTCAATCCAACAAAACGGTTAAGATCGGACGTCATATTACTTGAAACGAAGTCATTATGCTAATAAACTATTTGGCTCATCTTTTTAAAGTGATGGAATATATTTTCTACGCACAACGAAATAAATAAATTCCAAGGTTAGATTATTCGTTCCTTTTTTAAATATTACTACTCCACCGATCATTATAAAATTTTATGCTTAACCATTCGGATGAGAATTTGGCACACAGGTAGCGTGGGACCCGCTAAGTTTCTTAGGGTAGGGTGGGCGAAATTAAAAAAATATATATGTCATTTTAAACCTCGCGTAATTAATATGTGGTAGGCTGCAGCAATTGCATCGAAGGCAAGCCGGGCAGGAGCGCTAATTCATCACAATTTTTCTTTCACTATGATGTAGATCTGAGATATATTTAGGTCAAATCTTAACTATGATTTCAGATGACGATAATGAAATAGCCTCAGATATCAGAAAGCATGTTATCATTCGCTCATACAGTAACGGTGTTTGTTTTTTTGCAGCAACTGTTTCGGTCGCAGCAAGCGGCGGCAGGCGGGCAGGCGGCGGCAGCGCAACTGCAGCTATTGCAGCAGCAACAACAGCAGCAGTTCCAACTTCAGCAGCAACTGGCTGCGCAACAGGCATTCACTCAAGCGCCGTATGTGATAAATGCAGGACAAGAGGGCACGCCCTACGTAAGCGCACTAATAGCAGGCGTACCGCCTTACTACGGCGTGGCGGCGCCGTGGGGGGTGTACCCCGGGTTGGTGGCGCAGCCCGCGCAGCAGCAGGCACAGCAGCCGCGCCGCCCGCTCACCCCGCAGCAGGGCGAGCAGCAGGTCAACGGGCAGGGCCAGTACGTGATCCCTTACTACGACCCCGGCTCGCTGGTGATGGGCGGGCGCAACGGCACGCCGCTGCGGCTCGTGTCGCCCGGCGGCGTGCTCGCGCCGCGCCAGTACCAGCCCGCGCCCGCGCACCCCGCCGCCGGCGCCGCGCCGCCCGCGCCCGCGCAGCAGCAGCAGCCGCAGCCCGGTAAGCACCATCACCACCCAACACCACCACGCACCACCACGCACACTCGCTGCTCTCGACAAACGTGTTTGTCTAAATATAGCGCGCCGGCGAAAGTACTGCCCACGTGTGAACTTGCAACTTGACACACTTCATGTTGCGGGTGGGGGCATCGAGGCCGGCCATCTCGCACGGACGATGACACCACTTAATAATAAACATTTATGTACTTAACTTTATTGAAGTTACACACATACTTTAGCTTACTCACCTTCAAATAAAAACTTCGCAGAAAATAACTCCGAAATAGTGTTGACTAGTAAACTAAACAGACAAAAATGTGTTAATCGATTAGTAAAAATTTATAAATCTCGCGTCTGGAGTACCGACGCGACGTGTGAAAGGTTCTATTCAAAGTTTAAGTATAATGAACCCTTGTTTGAGTCCGCTGTACTATAAGGCGTCACTATTCAACGAAGTTTTGGATAATAGGTTCATACCGACTTCCGCTAGTCCACTACGTATGCAATATGTGAAAATAATCAATTGTAGCAGCGAGTGTGCCCACACATAACTTGACCGTACACCAGTTGTAAATAATGGATTATCTTGTACTTCCTCGTTTAATACTACACTAAACAGAAACGCATGGCGTGATGATGACTCCGTCTTAGAAACGTAGTTTAGACCAGTATTGTTCTATAAGTATATAGTTCATTATTACATTTAATAACATCCGACATCGACATTCCAAATTTACAGCCAATTGACACTATGTTGTCTAATCGATTTTGTGACTTTTCCAGTAACTTGTAAATTTGTTTCATAGTTTTTAAGTACGAATTCTAAGTTTTATATACACTTATTATGTGTAGATGTAGATATGTATTCACTATATTTATCATACAAATTATAATTAATCATCACATCATAACGGCTTCTTTGTACCTACTGGCTAATAAAACTGGCTTAGTTCAATCTTTATAACTAACTTTATTTACATATTATATAAGTATTGTATATACCGGTTTGACATAGTCTTTACGTTGGATTGTGTTTATATTCATTTATTGTTACTATACAAAATGAAAGAAAGGTTTTAACTACGTGTTTGTGTGGGGATGTATAGTGTGTAACCGCGTTGTGAATTGTGATGAATGTGATAACCCGTTTGTACACGATACCATTTATCATTAACGGGAGGAAAACCTATTCAATGCCATAGCTGGTTCAATGTTCTAGTAAATACTTGACTCATTTCCCTAGTGGACTAGGGTTTGAATTCTGAATGAGGAACAATCAAGTTAGCGACATAAATACCAAAACCTAGAATGCCATATGACCAACCCGCAATATCTAAATAGCTGTTGATGTATACTATATTATGTTTAGTAGTCATCTCCATCTTTTACTCAGTGTTATAATGAAAGACATTACGTCATACGCCCGGCGTTAAATTATAACTTGGTCAAATTAAGCACGTGGTTACATATTTATTTGGTTACATATTACCTGGTGGTTACATATTTTAACGCAACTATAAACGGGTCTACTATTTATAAACGAAACTGGAAAAAAACATCTTGTTTTATATTTTTTTATAATAACAAATAATTAAAATTATGTATAGGCTGTAATAATACGTATAGTTTTCCTTAAATTATTACTACAATTATCGTAATATCAGCTATCTCTGACCATCGTGTTCAAACCTAAACAAACACGTACATGTAAGTTTTATAATTCTATGTACATTTTGTAGCATGTGAGAGTGGAATAAAAATCGGATTTACAATAAGAAGTAATAACGTTACGCTGATCGAAAAAGACATATTTTCGCGCTTTCAAAATCATTTAAAAAAGTAACACCCTAATAGTTAAAATGATTGGAAAATTGTTTAAAGCAGGGCAAGTATAAAGGGGGTAAATGGTTTGCATCGCAGTGCTTTGTGTTAGGCGGTAGCACTGGCACGTCCGCAGCCAGCGCCTCACGACAAGGACGAGCGCGCGCCTCCGATCACACGAGACTGATGACTTATGAATGTCAATATGCGATGCAAGTGGACATCACGCATGCGCCGATCATGACATCCATTCACAACACATGTGTAAACTGATAATCTAATTCGCCATGCGTTGTTTGAATAATGGCATTATATTTGTTGCACCACCAGCTCCACCAATCCAATTATTTTTAGACATCGAGGCACAAAAATCTTCGCATGGATACTAAGTTTCATAGTAAAATGGCCATTCTCCTTTGCTAAAATTCTGATAATGTGCGTCGTCTCCGTTGACATAAATATATGGACAGGGCAGAAAGTACATAATGTTCCGACGTAAGCGGTGCGCACGCTCTAATGCATATCTGGTGGAGTTTTTCTGTGTAAAGTTTAATAAAACCAAAAATAATAATTTTATACAGGGTATATCAAGACTGTTACCGAAAACGAAGCCGGGTGGTAGTTTAAACGACTTCAGACACAATGCAACAGAAAAAGTTGCAAAAAAAAAAGCGACAATTTTTTTTTGTTATTTTTTTCCTATGACCATATTTAGGTGGTAAATACATTTTTTCCTAAAATAATAGTGTATACCCGTTTATTTATAAATAATCTAAGGTATAAAAGTGTTTAAATTTTTATTTCAGCAAAAACTATGGATTTACCACCCAAAAATGACGATATTTAAAAAATCATAAAAAATTATTGTCGCGTTTCTTTGCGAAATTTTTAGTTGCATTGTGTTTGTAGTCACTAAAACTACCACCCGGCTTCGTTTTCGGTAGCAGTCTTGAGATACCCGGTATGATTATTTATTATAACGCGATTTCCACAGTCATCTTTTTGAAACTCCAAATGTAATGAAGTCCTTAGTTTTTATATCAATGATCGTCTCAGTGTCAGTGCTACTGTGCCTCAGATATAATAGCATTGTAAAATATATTGTGGAAAAATGTGTTTTAGTAATTATGTTGGTATATTAGATTGAATCTACTCGATGGTATAATTATCGGTCAGAGGCCACTTTGCGGTGGGCAAATTATTTCGTCAAACCATAGGTAATGATTATAACTAGGATGATGAAGGCCTGCGGGTGCAATGTGTACAGATGAGTTTGCGTGTCGTGTACAGAGGCGGTGCAGTATGACTGTATGAGTGCAGTGTGGCTCTAGTGTTTTGTACATAGTGTGCGGAGTGTGTACAGACGTAGAGTGTGGAGTGTGGAGTGTGGAGTCGAGCGCGCAGGTATGGTTGCAGGCGGCGGCGCGGTGGGCGCGGTGGGCGCGGTGGGCGCGAGTGGCGCGCGGCGCGACTCGCTGGAGTTCGGCGGCGGCGGGCCCGCGGCCGCGCTGCAGGAGTACGCGCGCAAGTGGGGGCCCTCGCCGCTGTCCCCGCCGCTCGGCACCGCGCTCGGGCCCGTGGGGCTGCGCTCCGTGTCGGCCGCGCCCGGCGCAGAGACCGCCAAGTACAGGTACAGCTGCCCTCACCACCTCGAGCCACCAACAACCACCACTTTCCAAGCGGTGACAAGTGACGACGCTAATGTTCATCGGCTCCGGTCAATAAAGGTACCTACAATTTTCGCGCGAAACAAGTGTTCGTTGATTAGCGGTAAAAATACGGTACCGTTACTGTGCGGGAGTGCGACGACAAGCGGCGTAAGAACAGTTACGAACTTGTCGCTGCTTAGAAGGTGAGAGATTAGAAACGAGGCGGGCGAGAGAGATGGGATGCGCGACGTCGGTGACGTCGCCGACGTCCACTTTGTACATTGTAAATAATATTTGTACGCTATCATTTGTTAACATAACGTTGCTTATGTGTACATGTACAGTGGTACTGATGTTGTCATGATGGCATGTTGTTAAGTATCGATAGCGCCGGCCCGTTACGAGTGCGTGTTCTTGAATACAAAATGTTTACGTTTCAGAGCCGTAAGCAGTTTAGCGCAGGGTCTCACGTCAAATGGGATGTTTGGTTCGTCATCGTCGTTGCTGAGTAAGCTCGGAGGAGTGGGCACCATCTCAGGTTGGTTGTCATGCACGCCGCGCCGCGAGCGTCGGTTCCTGTACATTATGTATATACTCATATGTATAGCACCTTTACTATCTAACTATATTGTTATGTATTGTATAGTGTACATTATGAAATATTGAATGCGATACACGTTACTAAACATTGTGAAAAAAATTAGGTCTAACATATCTGATTTCTCGTACGCGTGCAATTACTGCAGCCTTTCTATGTACACGTTAATAAAATACAGCGATGTGATATGTAAAGAGGTTTACGGAATAAATTTGAATATCTAATTGTTATCACAGTAACAGCAGACACCTATTAACTTATTTCGAGAGAATTTGATAAAATATCGATCCATGCAGTATTGTATACTGCAGGTTAGTTGTACTGCACTCATAGGTTTGATATGTTTGAAACTAAAATACCCATGATTTGATTATGCGTAAGGAAGTACTTTGCTTTCCGTTCTGAATGTTAAACAGTGCGGTCCTTACTTATAACCGTGACTTGACAAACGAACATGCATTCGGACTATCAGTAATTATAATTGCTGTACTAGATGACATACCCAACAAGCGAAAGCATATGATTAGATGAGCGGTGATATGTTGTGTTTACAGAACTAGTGGGCGGCGGCGTGGGCGTCGGTGGCGTGGGTGTGGGCGGAGTGGGCGTGGGCGGTGTGGGCGCGGTGGGCGGCGTGTCTGTGGGCACGCTGGTGGCGGACAAGCCTCCGGCCGGCCGCAGTCGTCTACTGGAAGATTTCCGCAACAACCGCTACCCCAACCTGCAACTACGTGATCTGGCCAACCACATCGTCGAGTTTTCTCAAGACCAACACGGCTCTAGGTGAGCATCCACCACAATCCACAAGCTATAACATGTTTACCAATTTAATTCTTCATTCCCAAAATATCTACACGCATAATTTTGCTTTCAAATTAATACTTTAATATCAATAGTTGCCTGACATAAAACAATTTTAAAAACAAGAGCATCCACTGAGGTAATCAAACATTTAGAATTATAATTGTCGGCGGCACCATAAACGTTGCTGTCGAAGAAGGCATAATATTGAAGAGTGGCGGACCCTCGTTACAAATGCATATACATGTGCGGCCGATGGTAAATTCGTCACGATTTCGTGTTGAAAAATGTAAATGTACAAGTCGAATGTGTTAGTCCACCGCGGTGCGATACCCGAGCCTGGAAATAAATATTTCGCCGGTTGTCCGTAAATATTTTTATTGCACTACACACATTTCATTACTTGTTGTGTTGTGTGTGCAGCTTTATAAGTGTTAAAGTGGACCCTCATACCGAATGCACAGTAAATAACAGTGACTTTATCGCTGATTAATTGTAACTTTTCAAACTGGATTTTCACGTGTTGTTTAATTCTTTTAAATTTGATAGATTTTTATGTCACAATCTTTTACTATCCACTAAAAGTAATACGATGTTTTTTGCTACTTTACTGTGGAAAATATGATACCATTGGGAAAAAAATTGAAAGTTATGTACTTTATGTCGACAATCGGCAATGCGGCAATTATACTGAAACTCAATACAGCTTGTCCATTCCTTCCAAATTATACAGTATAACTTCGATCAAACATACACTAGATTATAAGTAACGACCTAAAAAACAGCAAGAAAAATACGATCACAAATAAGCGTGTGGTTTTATTTTATTTTAGTATGGTATACAAACATAATAAATCTTAATTAAAAAGAATAAGCTTTATTGTTACCTGAAGTTGATTTTAAATCAAGACCTTTTGCTAAATTTTGTAGTTCGAAATGTATACTCGGCGTGAGCAACCTCGGCCACTTTTGGCGTGATTTTGTTCCGGACCCTGTATCTAGTGTATAATTTGTTCGAAGAGTTATGACAAAAACACACGGTCCGATGCGAAACGCGCATTTATAATAAAAAATAGCATCACTATCGTAAGTTATATACACATTTTAATATCAATATTATCCTAAAATCTAGCAGTTTTAAATTCTGACAACACATTCTGAAAATTCTGAAACGTTGCACCACACGTTGTTTATTATGAACGCGGTTGTTAGCAGTGTAATATGACTTTATCTTTTTTTAAATGGATCTTTTATAGAACGTAGTAATTAAGAGCGTTTATACCTTCCGCGCGCTTTTTGGCTTAAAAACAGGACTTTTCAAATGAGTTAATAGCCACCAATAAACAATTTAAAGGAAAATAATGAGTACCAATTTTAGAAAAGGTTGTCATCTAGGGATTTTGGTGGAAAACATTATAGATTGATGGATAATTTGTGAGTACTATAAGGATTACTGAACACAGGTCTCGTTATGTAGGCTTTAAATGGCAATTTAGAAGCTTAAGATATCCGAAATCACTAAATATAAGATGAAAATAAAAATATTATCAGACTAATAAGACCCTTATGGAGGGATTTTGCTGAGAAAAATTATCTTTTTGTGTTTAGTTCCTGAAAAATAAAAATTTAAACAATGCGAAATTATTCAGAAACTCTCAAGTCAAGAACATATTTTTTTTCACCAACTTATCGTTCATAATTTTTTATAGCAATTGCATATTATAATAGAAGAATATCTTATCAATAAATCACCATTTTTATATTTCAACAAAATAAGTTTTCATGTTTTCTACAAATATTTTAAAAACCACTATAAAACACGCTGTCCGACCTGCATCAAATTAGACCGCCGCAAGGCCTTCTCTAGAGGGAGGACGTATCGCTCGACGCTCCGGCCTGGCTGCAGTTGATTGTTATCGTGCGTAGTAAAAATAGCCACGCGTGGACTGCGATTGCCACATCTTAGTAATTTGGTGTATTTTTTATTACCTACAATGATTTTGTAGTGAGTATAAATTATGTTTCAGATAATATAATGGGATGTAATTCAGAGGCTAAATTATGTTATATATTGTAATATAAAATTAAATATATTTCGTAATTGTAAGGGGTTGTAAGGCCCCTAACTCTATTCATGTGTTCGAACACGAAATGATTACTAAAACGTCCATAGTATCTACTGATTGGACACTGATTTGAATGCAACTTAACAATGTAATAATAACGAAAATATGATTAGTATCTAAATTTGTATTGTTCATTGCTTGCACAGTAATATTTGTCTACTTATATTGCAAATAAAATATTTTTATGATATTATATTACCAATATATTATATATATGATATTATATTACCAATATATATAGAATATTAGAATTATGAAGCGCACGTATCAAAGTTGGTTCAGCTGACTGTATAGCGAGCCGATATCAGAAATGAGATCCGTAGGAGAACTAAAATAACCGACATAGCCCTCCGGATTAGCAAGTTGAAGTGGCAATGGGCAGGGCACATAGCGCGGAGATCTGATGACCGATGGGGTCGGAAAGTGCTCGAATGGAGGCCACGTAGCGGAAAGCGCAGCGTAGGACGTCCACCCACAAGATGGTCCGACGACCTGGTAAAGGTCGCGGGACGTCGCTGGATGCAGGCTGCCTCCAACAGGTCTCTGTGGAAATCATTGGGGGAGGCCTATGTTCAGCAGTGGACTTCCTTTGGCTGATGGATGGATAGCGAGCCGACGCGGCAGCTCTACGCACACAGCTTTGGTCGCTTATGTGTGCGTGAAATTAACGAAGAAATAACTATAGTTGACTTTGCGCGCAAGGTGTAAACGCTCTTAATGATGCCGGATAATACATTTATCGATCGAGTTATTCTATAATTCCTGGTATCTCTAATCTGGTTCATTTTATATTTTAGCCCTTTAGAGCGGGTTTTCCTATTAATGGCGAGACGAGTATGCCATTCGCCTGTTGGTAAGCTATACAATCACTCATGAACAGTAGTTAAACCAAACAACACCTTGAATTACATAGCAATGCTTGGCATTCCACTGCGCTCGCCATCTTGAGGTATAAGGAGTTATGTCTCATTATATCCAGTAGTTAGTTAATGCTATTAAACATGAGTAAATATCGTGGTATTAAGGCAGTAGTCTGCTTTAGGAGCCGAAAAAAAAGCGTTTTTTCAACAATTTTTGTGAAAGGGAAGGAAATGATTGCGGTAAACGAAATTTTGAGACGATAGTATATTATATTCGAGTTAATCCGACACTTTAGCGATGATATCCCGGACATCAGCCTGTTTGAGATTGAGATGGCCCTCAAACAAATTAAAAACAACAAGGCGCCGGGTGAGGACGGAATCACTTCAGAGCTTCTGAAAGCGGGCGGAACGCCGGTACTGAAAGTCCTTCAGAGGCTCTTCAATTCCGTTCTCCTCGAGGGCTCAACGCCGGAGGCATGGAGCAGGAGCGTGGTGGTACTGTTCTTCAAAAAAGGTGATAACACTTTGCTGAAGAACTACAGGCCCATCTCGCTCCTGAGCCATGTCTATAAGTTGTTTTCAAGGGTCATCACAAATCGTCTCGAAGGCAGGTTTGATGACTTCCAACCTCCCGAACAAGCCGGTTTCCGAAAAGGCTTTAGTACCATAGACCATATTCATACGCTACGGCAGGTTATACAAAAAACCGAGGAGTATAACTTGCCGCTTTGTTTAGCGTTTGTGGACTATGAGAAAGCCTTTGATTCGATTGAGACCTGGGCTGTGCTACAGTCTCTTCAGCGGTGCCACATAGACTATCGGTACATCGAAGTGTTGAGGTGTATATACAACAACGCCACCATGTCGGTCCGAGTACAGGATCAGAGCACGAAGGCTATTCCACTACAGAGAGGCGTGAGACAGGGAGATGTCATATCTCCGAAACTGTTCACTGCCGCGCTGGAAAATGCCTTCAAGCTCTTGCAGTGGAAAGGATTCGGCATCAACATCAACGGCGAGTATATTACTCACCTTCGATTTGCCGACGATATTGTAGTCTTGGCAGAATCGCTGGAAGACCTTAGCACTATGCTCGAAGACCTTAATCGAGTTTCCCAACAGGTGGGTCTTAAAATGAACATGGATAAAACGAAGATCATGTCGAATATCCATGTTGTGCCCACCCTCATTGGAGTTGGGGGCTCGACTCTCGAAGTTGTAGACGAATATGTCTATTTAGGACAAGTGGTCCGGTTAGGCAGGTCCAACTTCGAGAGAGAGGTCAATTGGCGAATCCAACTTGGTTGGGCAGCGTTCGGGAAACTTCGCGATGTCTTCTCGTCCAAAATACCTCAGTGCCTAAAATCGAAAGTCTTCGATAGTTATGTGTTACCAGTGATGACATACGGCACCGAGACGTGGCCTCTCACTGTGGGCCTCATTAAAAGGCTCAAAGTCACTCAACGAGCCATGGAGCGGGCTATGCTCGGTGTTTCCCTACGAGATCGAATCAGAAATGAGGAGATCCGTAGGAGAACCAAGGTTACCGACATAGCCCATAGGATTGGCAAGTTGAAGTGGCAGTGGGCCGGGCACATAGCTCGTAGAACCGATGGCCGTTGGGGCCGAAAGGTTCTCGAGTGGAGGCCACGTACAGGCAAGCGAAGTGTTAGACGCCCGCCTACAAGGTGGACGGACGATCTGACTAAGGTCGCAGGAAGTCGCTGGATGCAGGCCGCTTCCAACAGGTCATTGTGGAGATCATTGGGGGAGGCCTATGTTCAGCAGTGGACTTCCTGTGGCTGATATGATGATGATGATGAGTATATTATATTCAAGCTTTAAAAAACAATTTTTATTATTACAAATTATTGAAATTTGCCAAAGTTGTAACGATTTTTCTGGGGCGCCTGGAGTGTGCACTCGTAAATCGGTGCCGGTGATGGAGGTCGTGCGATGCATCTGAAAGAGTGGAACCATTTTTTTTTTAGTTTTTATGAGTTCCTTTTCTATATGAACTAAAAAAATACCGAAGAAATGACGAAATTCCAAATTTTTTCGAAGTTTGAAAAAAAAATTCACTTTATTGAAAAAAAAATTAACTTTAAGTTGCAAAACAAGTAATTTAAATAGTACTTTTGTCCAACTTTTTTAGTTCAAATAGAAGATAATTCAATACTGAAGCTAGATCACTTTGGTTTTTGTCGATCGGACATATATTGTTTTTACTATCGCCGGTACCGTTTTCCAAAACTTGTGAAAATGAAAACTCGAGAAAACGGGCTGTAAAGTTTTCGGTCCAAAAAAATGTAAGATTTTGGATACTTACACTAATTAGATGTTAATCGGCTATCCCGGGGCCATACAATAATCCTTCCTCTTCTTCAAAAAACTCGTTTTGGCGGAAGCTTTCCGATCTTCGAGCTGTACGAGCCTCCTTGCTGGAAAGTGATGCGCGCCGGCTCTCCCGCGTTATGCGCTCAGCATCGACGGTGTCAGCAAAATTTTTGCATTGCTGCCCGATGACAATATCGAGGAGCTGCATGGCAGAAAGCACAGCTGAATAACCTTCGTTGAAAATGCCTGTAGCCATATTTGCTGCTATTTCGACGATTTTATAGCCGGAATTTACGTGTTTTGGATTTAGGCGCCACAGAATCGAATTGAACGATTCGTTCGAATTTTGAGTGTGTCCGCCAAGCACCGCGTCAATAAATCCTCATTTGAAAAATCTACATTATCATTAATTAATCTTGCCGGGTGTTTGAAAGATGCCAGATTATTCGCCTCTTCAGCCTTGCGCCATTCCCACCAACTCTCCGGGCCTTTTGGACAATTTTGATGCCGAGGATTTTTATCGGTGGAACAATAATGGTCTAATGTTGCCATAATAGCTCTCTTTATACCTTCAACTGAGTTCACGTTTCGACGAATTGCCAGACCGTAGTAAATCATCAATTTCTTGATGAGACTCTCCGTTAGCCCGTTCTTTCCTCCAAGTTTCTCGGTTTTTCTTTTATCCCAACAACTACTCAACACAGACCTTCTAGAACCTCCAAATAATATTTCAAAGGACCGTTCGATCCTTTCAGGTATATACGAGTATAGTCAAACAATAGAATACACTGTCCGGGGAATCGGGGTCTGCCCGAGCATTCGCACCTGCTCGACGCTCGGCCACTAAAACTGATCTAGCTTCGAACATATGTCGAATTGGCCTCTAAAATTTTGAACACATATTCTTGGATAGTTTTGGAATAGATTTAAGACAAAAACGAAAAATAGATTTTTTGAAGCCTGTAAAGCAGACTACTGCCTTAAGAACAGTTATGTAACATCGGCCTATGACCAATCTGTGTTTTATTCTTTTTGCAGATTTATTCAACAAAAGTTAGAAAGAGCCACAGTTCAAGAGAAGCAAATGGTGTTCAACGAAATTATTGGCGCCGCATACAGTCTTATGACAGATGTGTTCGGAAACTATGTCATTCAGAAATTCTTCGAGTTTGGAACGACTGAGCAAAAAACAACATTAGCACAAAAAGTAAGTTTTAATATGAATTTACCACAGAACATATTGCAACAAAACAACCTTATACTTTATACATGATACAAAAATGATTAGAATATGCATTATGATTAATGATGTTAAGTTGGTACAATTATGCCAGCCTGCTCAAAACGGGATGCACACAGATTCAAATCTAATTAATGCTGCGCTCTGACGTTGTTTAAGGACTTTCTGCCATTATTTACGGTGGTCGTGCTATCCAGGCCGCTAAAATTATGCTAGCTGTTATGAGACTTCCCCCAATGTTACTTAGCATATTGATGCATCTGGGTATTACACAAAATAAGATCTAATCGTGCTGGCTTATGAGCACTGTAGCTTCAACGAGCTAGAGCAAGAGTTTAACATAGAATAGAAAGTGTTCCACGTTATATTTGAGAACGGAATACATTAGTAATTAGTAATATGTAACTAGTAAGAATGTTAGTGCGTGGTGGCGTGGGTTGGCGGATGTATAGCCGCTCGTGTGGCGGTGCGTGAATAAATGCGTTTGGCGCGTTTATGTGTTGAAGGTGCGCGGGCACGTGCTGAACCTGGCGCTGCAGATGTACGGCTGCCGCGTCATACAGAAGGCGCTCGAGTCCATCCCCGCCGAGCAGCAGCAGGAGGTGGTGCGCGAGCTCGACGGACACGTGCTCAAGTGCGTCAAGGACCAGAACGGCAACCACGTCGTGAGTTATTTACACTATTTCACTACTATTCATTCATAGAAAATTGTTAATTATGTTTATTAGTTTATATACATGTCCTATCGATATTTTATTTATCATTTTGTGATTAATTCATAGAAAATGTGTATGAACCAAGCCAAATATTGAAATGAAGATAAAACAATGAGCTGCGTGTGTTCGTTAACAGGTGCAGAAATGTATCGAGTGCGTGGAGCCGACGGCGCTGCAATTCATAATAAACGCGTTCGCGGGCCAAGTGTACGCACTGTCCACGCACCCGTACGGATGCCGCGTCATACAGCGCATCCTCGAGCACTGCACGCCCGACCAGACCGCGCCCGTACTCAGCGAACTGCACGCGCACACCGACCAACTCATACAGGTACACACATCTACACACACATACACACGCCGCCCCACCCGTGACGATACTATATGCGAGCGCTGTGGTGTCTGCAGGACCAGTACGGCAACTACGTGGTGCAGCACGTGCTGGAGCACGGCGCGGCCGAGGACCGCTCGCGGCTCGTGGCGGCCGTGCGCGGCAAGGTGCTGCAGCTCTCGCAGCACAAGTTCGCATCCAACGTCGTCGAGAAGTGCGTCACGCACGCCACGCGCAACGAACGCGCCCTGCTCATCGACGAGCTCTGCGGCTTCAACGACAAGTCAGTATGCCGACACACGCGCACGCACACACACACAGACACCTCTGCACACACACACGTGATACTCACTGACGTGGTGATCGTTTCAGCGCTCTGCACGTGATGATGAAGGACCAGTACGCCAACTACGTGGTGCAGAAGATGATCGACGTGGCCGAGCCGACGCAGCGCAAGGTGCTGATGCACAAGATCCGGCCGCACATCGGATCGCTGCGCAAGTACACGTACGGCAAGCACATCATCGCCAAGCTGGAGAAGTTCTTCATGAAGGCGCCGGAGCTGGGCCCCATCGGGCCGCCGCCGCCGAACCCTGTCCTGTAGTCTGCGTAAAGTATTAACGTCCGCGGAGCTAGGCTGATGCGACGGCGCGGGTATCCTCCCGCCTATTATAAATTTTGTGAATATTGCGATTGTACATTTGTAACTAAGCTGAGAGTCGAGGCCGGGCGCGGAGGCGCAGTGCGTCCGGCGAGACTGATGTACAGAAGTAACAATAGTTGTACAGCGTCGACGCCGACTCGGTGCTCGGCCGTCGCGTCACCGCGGCGTAGCGTTTGCGTTTCTAGGTTTAAGTGTTCTAGTATTATTCGTTGTTCGTATGAATCTATGTATAAATATTTGAACGTCTCTCATTCTCGTGTAATTTATGAATCGAAGGAGAGCGACGGGACCGACGGACCCGCGCGTTCCGTAATTTTAGCTCGTTGTAGATTTAATATTAGCTGGGCTAGGGGACCTTGAATCTTCGATGCGATGAAGGAATGCCGCAGGCAGTTCTGGACAATCGACACTATAGTCGTGATTATATTATTATTTTGTACTATTCAAGTCAAGCTCTCGTTTAAGTTGTAAGCCGGCTTTAAAATCGTACATAGCTTATCGAATATTGTCTAGTGCCGGAGTGTATAGTTTGTCGATTATAATTTTGTGAAAATGGTATTTTTGTATATTTTTATGTAATTAATTTAAGTTATTTAGTTAATGAGTCCCGAGATCGGGGCGAGCGCTTATCGAGTGGACGATGCTTTTGTTATAGTAAATAGTGTAGGTTATAGTGATGATTGTAAAGTCCTGTACTGATAGATGTAGTTCCGAGGTCTGCCTTGCCGGTTGCACGTCACAAGCGTAGCTGCTCCTCATTCCCCCCTTGTAATTAATTTTTATAGGAAGCGTAGTTTCCTACGACACCTCAGATTTTTTACGTCTAGATGTAATTGAAAATAAAATTATTGTATATGGCTGTACAAAAATGTTAACAAAATGATTTGTAAAACCCGTATGTGATGGAATTAAGGCGTGGCGTCGAGAGTGACGAGGCAACTGACCGCTGCTCTGGCCGCCCCGTCTGTAGGTTGTACTAGATAACATTTATATGATCCATCTAATTAGACATTAATTATAATAAAGCATTTCTGTAATAATATTACAAAGAATCCGTCGTTTTATTGATCCCTCATCCCTCTACACATTACATAACAATTTACACCAGATAAAATAAATACATACACCCAACAGACACATACATAGTCCCGACCCCATATTAAGATCGAGTCTTGGGTCATGGGAATCTACAACTACGAGAGATTTTTCGGTCTCGCAAACACCCAGACGCGAACACAAATATTTGTCTAGGTGCGGGGATCGAACCCGCGGCCTTACATTTCACACCCGGCGTCCAACCAACTGCGCCACGGAGGCTGTCAATACAATATCAATACTTTCATTCATCACTTTTGGACTATTACACAAGTGGCCGCGTAGAGTGGGGGCGGGTATCCCCCGGTACCAAGCACCAAGAAGTGATTCAAGCAGCCAGAGAAAGCACACAAAATCTACCCCTATACAGGGTGGACAAGAAAACGGCGCACCTGCTAATATACGTATACATTATAGTATATGGTGAAGGAATCTTAATTAAGACGGATTTGCATGGCGCTAGCGAATATTAAGAAAGATGCCGAGAAAAAAAAACTAACGTTACATATGCTACCCCTTAACACATTACGCTAAAGTGATTGAACCTTACAACTGAACGGTAGACATTCAACAATAAATAAGCAGAGCTCATTATTTACTTAAGTCGTGCGATTGTTTGCATAACGCTCAGGGTACATAAAAAAGATATTAAATTAATACTGTCAACAGTCACATACATGGGTATTAACCCCACACTAAGATACAAATCTTGTGTCGCGGGTGTTAGAAAAATAATTATGGTTCACGGAAATTATTTGTCTCGGGGCAGGAACCGAACCCGCGGTCTCATTTCACAGGCGGTTCTTACCAACTGCGCCACGGAGGCCGTCGGTGACTCACATAGGCTGTTTTTTTTTTTTTTTTTATTGCATTGTATGGCGAGACGAGCAAGCCGTTCGCCTGATGGTAAGCGATACGACCGCTCATGAACAGTAGCAACATTCCACTGCGCTCGCCATCCTGAGACATAAGATGTTAAGTCTCAATATGTCCAGTAGTTGCTCTGGCTACAATGTCCTTCAATCCGAAACACAACAGTGCATTTAAGCAGTGTTGTTACACGGGAGAAATAGACATTGCGGTGGTACCTACCCAGATGGCCTCTCACATATGGTTAGTTGTCATTAATGACCACTAAAATAGTTAACTGACCTTGTAATGTAAACCGTAATTACCTTGATAGGCAAGGATGGAAGCGCAGGATCCGCCAAAACCCGCACGAAAACACTGTCACAGTTTGGTAGCACAAATCACTTTTTCTTTTACATTTCACATAACACAAGTTACATCAAAAGCTATCGAATTGGGTAATGTTCAAAGCATAGTGAAATAAATAAAATTTACTTAAAATAACTGAAAACAAATTTACAATAATATGCACACGACTAATACGTGCACACGCGATCGCAATCCGAATTCAACTAATAAAAAATATAATATTATTTTGATTTTTGAAAGATAAAGGCCTGTTCACATTGTTTTACAATTCATCTGAACAATTAGTATTAGTACTGTATCAGCACATATACGTGGCACTGCAGGGCACGGGGTCTCCAGTGCAGTAAATTAGTAATTAGTGTTTATTGATTTCACTAATTTTATCTCACAGAAGTCTCATATGCAAATTCTATGCTATAATGGTAGACATTTCTCTAGGTATAAGAGTTTAGAAGAAATTTTATCACTTTAAAGTAACATTATTTTCAAAATACATTAAAGTAATGTTAAATACAATAATAAGCAAAGTAAATAGGCAATTTGTAACTGACTGGATCGGTGGATGACATATTTAAATAATATTATAAGCTCTTGAGCAAGTAAGGACCATTCTATCAGTCAGTGGCGTAACAATAGGGTGGCAAAGTGCGCAAAATGCCACGGGCTCCCGACCTAAGGGGCCCCCGCGTCCCGGCCCAGTAGGGCCTAGTCCGACAGGGTCTCAGGCCCGACGGGGCCCTCGATAGGGCCTCGAGCTTAAGCTCGACAGTGTGTCAGCAGAGATGTAACACTTATAACGAAAGTAATAACAATAAATAATTGGCTACATTTTAAACATGACAACGATTTCATCATAATATTTGATTTAAATGCTTTGTTTTGGTTTTCATTATAGTATCCCCCTCAGTGATGCAATTAATAAAACGTTTCCTAAAATAAGTCAGTACTAACGGAACGAGAAAATTGATGAAAATCATGAAAATGCAAATGAACAAAGGCTGAGAAATGAACAAATGGATGGGTGAATATTCAGACTTAATACAAACAATTACGAGCAAAAATGAATTTAAACCGTATTAATAAGAGTGGAAAATATGAAATCTCCATACGTTACAGATACGTGTAATTAAAAAAATGACGGTGTGAAACGATTTGTGATTGAGAAAGGTCACTTTAAGCCCAATGTGTTCGTAAGAGACAGTGACGATAAATAATAAAATAAATAAATATTATATTAAACAAATGCTCCTACGTTTCGCTGACGATAATACAGTCTGAATGGAAAAAAATCTGGGGGAGTTGCAACAGTTGCTGGACGGCCTGGCTTTAGCCTCACAGCGAATATGTCTTAATATTTATATAGCCAAACTAAAGTAATAATCAACCACCACCCTGATCCAATACCTGTTACTGTATGTGGCCACCAGATTGAAGTTGTTTCCAAATATACCTACCTGGGGCATACCCATTAACTAGGTACAAACAAGTTTGAGAAAGAGACTACGAGGAGGATCTAGATTATACTACGTCGAGTTTTTCGTCACCTTTACCACAAAGCTTGAAAACGAAAATTTTCAACCAGTGCATCCTACCTGTCATGATCTACAGTGCTGAAACTTGGACACTTACAGTACGACTGGTCTACTAGCTTATAGTTGTTCATCGACATATCGAGCGTGCTATGGCCGGTGTCGCTTTGAAGGATAAGATCCGTAATGAGCTTATCCGACAGAGAACCAAAGTTATAGTATTAGCAAGCGGATGTGGCAGTCTTCTGGCCGCATCTGTCGAAGAATTAATAACCGTTGAAGTAAACGTGTTCTAGGGTGGAGACCGTGTCTTTTCTAACGTAGTGTAGAACGCCCTCCAGCCAGATGGAGTGATGACTTCTGTTGTGGAATAGCCTTCGTGCTCTAAAGCCTTTTTGGAAACCGGCTTGTTCGGGAGGCTGGAAGTTATTAAACCTGCGTTCGAGACAATTTGTGATGATCCTCGAAAACAACTTATAGACATGGCTCAGGAGCGAGATGGGCCTGTAGTTCTTCAGCAAAGTGTTATCACCTTTTTTGAAGAACAGTACCACCACGCTCCTGCTCTGTGCCTCTGGCGTTGAGCCCTCGGGGAGAACGAAATTGAAGAGCTACTGAAGGACTTTCAGTATCAGCGTTCCGCCCGCTTCCAGAAGCTCTGGTGGTGATTCTGCCCCCGGTTTCAGCGCGGCGTCTTATTCTTATGTTGCTTCAGGGCTGTCGCAATCTCACACAGGCTGATGTCTGGGATATCGTCGATAAAGTGTCGGATCAACTCGGCACTCGGGTCTTCGACCGAGGTAACAGTAGGTTCGGCAACCGAGGTGTAAAGCTGTCCGTAGAACCTCTCGATCTCCCTTAATACCTCTGCCCCCGACGATACCACGCGTCCGTGGTCCGTCTTCAGCCTAGACAACTCTCTCTTCCCAAGTCAACAAGTCTCTTGCAAATACTTTGGAGCTTCCGTTCCGCTCAATTGTCTCTTTAATGCTCACAGTATTGTGAGCATGAACATCGTATCGCAAGGACTTCCATATCCGTCTATTGAGCCTCCGATATGCTTCAGCGTCATCGGAAGACTGCAGCGCCAAAGATCGACGTTCGCCCATGAGGTCAACAGTGTGGATCGAGAGTTTTTGTGGTCTATCTCTACGGCGACGTCTAAAATACTTAGACCGTATGGACGGCTTCTACCAAACCGCTGTTTGACTCGTCCACTGCAAGATTTTCTTTTAGACTATCAAAGCAATTTGTCTGTTCAAGTTGAAAGCTCTCGGGGTTTTGGATATGGGCGCGAGTAGGTCGGAGCGTAGACTTCATCAAGCGACGCCTTTCTAATTGGCAGTTGATATTTAATGTGCCCCTAACCATTTGGTGATTACTGCCGGTTTTCACCCTGTTGATCACAGAGACATCACTGAACATCCGTCTATTCGTCGTCAAAATAAAATCTATCTCGTTTCTCGTAGAACAGTCAGGTTTCAGCCAGGTTCATTTCCTGTGAGGCGATTTGTGGAAAAAAGCGTTCATCGCAAAGAGTTCCTCTTTTTCCAGAGAGTCGGCCAGCACCTTACAAAAGATTAATAAAAACGAAATTACAATGTTATTTTTTTTTACATTTACGAGGGGCCCCATATGATGAACTTTGCCACGGGCCCCCGATGGGGTAGTTACGCCACTGCTATCAGTCCAATAAGATCATTTTTGTTTTAACGTAACTTTTACGTCGGAGTACTTAATCATATTTAGTTATATCAAGTGTGTAGTGTGAGCACACCTCAAGATGTCGGGCTTCCTTTGCAAAATGCTAAAAGTTACCGACAAAGAAATTGCCGCCTTTCGGCTCGCACTCACAAAGGGCGGCGGCAACCTCAAAGGAAGAATAATCGAGCCGCGTTGGATCCGACGAAGTACACTATGACCGGCGGCTTCCTTTGACTAATAGGGCCGAATTGGGCCATCATAGACAGGCTTATAATTCGCGCTTTTCGCGTACTCGACGTCATTGCACAGTAAACAAACCTATTCCACTGGTCTCTGAGTGAATGCACAAAAATAACGATGAATATGTTATACCTTAGACAAAATGAAACACAAAAATAGCAACATGCTACACTACTGCATCTGCAGGGTACCCTGTCAAAGTAGATGTAAGTTAGGAAATAAATAAATAACAACCTACCCTTTTATCTTGCTACTTGCATACAAATATTATCGCGTCTGTATCAGCCCACGTACATACGTCCCACTGCAGGGCACGGACCTGTTCTGTACTGTGGTTAAACCATATAGTCCACCACGCTGGCCTAGTGCGGATCGGCGGACTTCACACATTACATTACAAAGCATGGTTGCTTTTCCGATCTTGGTCGATCGGAACTTCATAATAGCTGATCATGTGATGCCTATGTTAGAGGCATGCGCAGACAAACTTTCAGCTCTTATAAAATTACGAAAGTCTGGCGGCCACGGGCTCTTAGTCTATGACGTATCAACGCACAGCCCTGTGGCACAGCCTGAGCGCTAAGGGGGTGAAAAGGGTTAAAAGTTGTTGTATGGAAAATCAAAACAGTAAAATTACAATTATTGTCTAACTTGGTACTTCAGTCTATCGTACTTTGTCTAAATTTTTTTATAAAAATAAGTGAAATATTGTAGAACCGAAACGTTGGATCAACGCACGGCCAAAACAAAAAAATGCAGACGATAACCCGATGTGAAATATCACCCCGATCTGTCGAGCACATCGAGCTTCTTTAAGGTCAACTCCAACGGATGTCTCGTTTCGGTTGAATGTGTGAGCAGCGACTTTGCTGCTCTCTCGATTGGTGGCCCGGCGGATGATCAGGATTAAGGGGATATGATACGATCTGCCAAGGGGCGGCGTGCCTTCTGGCTGTTTTCCTTTCCAAAGACATGGACGCCATGGTCATTTTGTTAGTTTATTACTGCGGGAGGAAGCGTCTCGGCAAGGGGAAACACAAGCCCTCAGAGAGAGATAAAGTGGCCATCGCGGAGGAGTGGTAATCTGGGATGGACAATCCCAGTGCTGGTGAGTGGACTATTGTATGACTAAGTAAAGAAAGAAAGAAAGAATATTTATTGCTGGCACAGTAAATAACAGAGGAGTTGACAAAAAACAGTTAAGGTAAAATAAAAACAAATAAATATTGCGCCAGCAAAGGTAGCTCTCATTCAGCTAGTACCGTAAAACGAGGTGGATAGGGACAATTTTCAACTTCACGACGAATTTTCTGGTGGAATTATACAGAAATATTCTTGTGTTATAGCATATTTCATTAAGTCTTAGTTGCGTCTAGACTATTAACTATACAATTTTTTTAGATCACTTGGAATATAAGAAAAAAAGGGCAGAAAATGAGGGTTTGGGGTTAATAGGGATTTTGGGGGTAATAGAGGCGGGATCGAGTTCAATGGGGAAATTAACAAGGGTTGGCACTGAATTGTTTCTTATTAATTACTTTTTAACCGACATGTCTAAATATTCTGAATTATTTATCGTAATAATTTGCTTTGATACAAATGAAATAATTAAAGATTACAACTGTCTTAAATGATATTTATCAAATCAAGTGACACATTTCAATAAGATATAGTTTCAAAAATTTAAAAATCAACATATTAGGTATTCTATAATACAGTCTTATTATTCTTCTAAGAAGTAATACGTAGAGTATTATGTATAATTTGGAATCAGCTAATGATTTCTTACTTATAATATGCTAAATTATGAGATACGTTAACAAAACAAATTACGAAGAAAATTGATAGGCAAAATAACACACGAAATTTCTTAAGTGCGTATTGCTCTTTTTTATTATTGCACTGATGAGGCGATCATACCGTTCGCCTGATGGTAAGTGATATGACCGCTCATAAACAGTAGCAATACCAAACAATACCTTGAATTACAAAGCAAAGCTAGGCCTGCGCTCGCCATCCTGAGACATAGATATTAAGTCTCAATATGTCCAGTAGTGACTCTGGCTACAATGTCCTTCACAACGAAACACAACAGAGCATTTACACTGCTGTTTAGCGGTTTGCCCAAATTAATGTGTACTACTTATTAGAAAGAGGAAAATGGCGAATCAGTTTTTTCAATATTTAAAGAAATACTCCATGCACCGCACAGTACTAGATTTATCTATCAAAAAGGGATAGTTGTTATGAAGAATATTCTTACTGCAATTTCTACATATAATATCTCAACCATTGTGACTAGAACTGAAGCAAAATTTTAGTTAGTTTAAGTGGAAGTACTTTCAATGTAACTTATAGCATTAAAAATAAATATAATTAACAGACAAAGTTAATTAAGAACGACAAAATACTTTACAACAAAACAAACTGTTGCGACAACCCTAACACACCTGTACCTATACACCCTTTTTCGTCCCAATTATACCTTTTCACGTCTCTATAAACCTTAGTCTCGTTATTAATCACCCCCGAGTCGCCTCTATTCCCCCCAAAATATCATATTTTTTTATTTACTTTTTAAATTATCAAAAAAACATAAATTAAACGAGAAATTGAGACTAACCTTTTATGAATTCGATAGTCCAATACTTATAATTTGTGTGTTTAACAATATCTCCTTCATAAATGGCGTAGTTTTTGTAGTAGACCGAAGTTCATTTCAGTGTATTTTTACTGCATATCGAAAGGCTATTTTCAAAAGACTAATAAGACATTTTGTAACTCAAATTAATTGTTACTGATTGTTGCACTAGGGCTTATATAGTCTTCTATTGTTATAATTTGTTTATAATAAATTATGTGCAACTAATGGCTCACATTTCAACCTTAAAATGTTTTCTCAGTTTTGTCCCTAATCTCCCCTTGATCCCTAATCACCTCGTTTTACGGTATGCTGCAGTACCACTTAAGCAGCACTGCAACGCTGATTTTCGATGAGAGACCTTCATGACGTGCGGACGTTCAGTCGTTAATAATACAATTAATACCTCTGTGATTAGTACTAAAACTACAATGAATACTAATACTAAACAAATGACACAATAGCCTTAAAGAGGACTAAACAAAGATAAAAAATAATAATAAAGATATGACTATAGTATTCAGATTGAATAGAATCAAATATAATATATATATTCAAATTTCAAACTTAAACAACGATAAATATTTAGTAAACAAAGAACAACAACTTTGTGTATTATGTGTGAGTGTGTGGCTGTGGTAGTAGTAGTTTTGATAACTACAAAAATTATTTAAAAAAAAACACCTTTACTGGTGGTAGGTCTCTCATATGTGAGAGGCTGCCTGGGTGGGTACCACCGCAATGTCTATTTCTCCCGTCAAACAGCAGTTTAAATGCACTGTTGTGTTTCGGATTGAAGGACATTGTAGCCAGAGTAACTACTGGACATATTGAGACTTAACATCTTATGTCTCAGGATGGCGAGCGCAGTGGAATGCCAAGCATTGCTTTGTAACTCAAGGTGTTGTTTGGTTGTACTACTGTTCATGAGCGGTCGTATCGCTTACCATCAGGCGAACGGCATGCTCGTCTCGCCATTCACTGCAATAAAAAAAAAAAAGAAAATGGCCGCTAAGATCAAATTTAGTATTAACATGGCAAACTAATATACTATGACGGAAAATGTTGAGATAGTTATGTATTTTTATTTATTGTCGTTAATATTCTCTTTGTTTATTTAATCACAAAACAAACAGAACCCCACGAACATGTATAGAAATATCTACGTATAAAATTATTCAACGAACTCAATGACATTTCTACTAATGTTGCCGCATCGTACACTTTTTACCAAGTTATACATGTCTAAAAAGATTTTAAGGAAAATAAAAGTGACGCAATAATAATTTCATGTTTATTCAAATAATTACAGCTATATGCCTTGTGTTCGCATCACCCGGCCACCCGCACGCTACATTCGCTACTGAGCACGTAACACTGTAACACGCAAGGTTTATTTATCGTCGTCTTTTTCCTTGTCTTTCGTCTTGGGTTTGACACTGCGCTCTCTGTCCCGCGAGCGTTCTCTCTCTCGCGAGCGGTCTCGTTCTCTCGTGCGATCGTTCTCGCGGTCTCGAGAGCGGTCGCGCGATCTCTCGCGCTGTCTCGGCGATCGCGAGCGGGATTTGTGACGACGTGATCTCGATCGCGATCTCTCGCGTCTGTATGATCTGAAATGAACACATTTACAATTTAATGTATGATGTGAGTTGACATCTCACTAAACTAGAACCTAGTGTAAAACAACATCCTAGCACTAACCTTCATTGAACCAGGATAGGTAGCTAGGATCGTCTCAAAAAATGATGGGTAATTAAAGAACACATAGACGGTAGATAATTTTGAAAACTAAAATAACCAAATACTCTAGTGAAAGAAGTGAAATCACTTTGTATATAAGAAGTATAAATATTCAACATATTTTGAATTGAATAAATGTAACCTAAATACCTAGTTAAGCTTTAAACTATGCATTACACATCTCTGTAATGGTTGTCTCTTGCATGGTTCTTTCTATTTGCCACAGAATAAACACTGTTGCTGATAAATATACATACTTTAATTTCTATTAGATATGTATTTACAAAATAATAATAACATTGTAAATACTCACTTGTTCTTACGTACTTCCGTTTTAGTGACAGACCTGGTGGTAACAAAATATGTCTAAAAGCATGGCATGATTGACCAAGCCCAAGATTTAATGGGTTAAGGTCGCAAAATATGTATACAAGTACTTAAAAAAGGGACTAGCTGAGTGAATAGCTTTACACAAGATATTTCTGTTATGGTGATATACTCACATATTATGGGTTAATTTGACAAGGTTAGTAGCCTTTAATAATTAAATATGAAGCCTTGCACTCTACAACTGGCTTGGGGTTGTGAGCCCTCATACAAAGTGAGCGACTAAGTTCATATAAATACAAGCATATTGTGGATATGACACAAGGTACTTACTTTTCTCTTATCCTATCGGGTTTGATGGAGCGCGAGCGGTCTCGTTCCCTGTCTCGATCTCTCTCTTCCTGCAATCAAAATATTAGAAATTTAAAAGGATTATATTAGAAAAAGAAATTCAACAGGCTTTAAAAAAATATATTCACCAAATAAAAATTATGATTGGATTGTCGTCAGCCAAATAAAATTTAGGGTAAGGATCTACCATGGGTTTTCTTTCATAGTGGGTGCAGCATAAAAATTATTTATGGTGTGTCCACACTGAATTTAAATTTTGTTAAGCAACATTTCCAAATATTACTTAAAATGCATTATTATTAATTGTTAGTATAAGTTAAATGATATTGCCTAACATAATTATGTTAACAATTGGTAACATTGCATAAAAGGCAACTGCAGTGTGGATGGGCCATAACATTTGAAAAAATGTATGAGTTTTAGAGAGGTTGTCGATGTGGATACTGACATCATCCCTGCGATCTCTGTCGCGGCGGTCGCGGTCGTCCCTCTCCCGCAGGCGCGAGTCGCGGTCCCGGTCGCGGTCGCGGTCGCGCTCGTGCGCGTGGTGCGGCGCGTGCGGCGCGTGCGGCGCGTGCGGCGCGTGCGGCCGGTACGGCGACGCGAAGGGCGGCGCCGCCATCATGTGCGGCTGCATGTGCGGCGGCTGCATGCCCGGGGGCGGACCCATCGGCGGCCCCATCGGCCCCGGCGTCAGCTCCTTGATCTCCGACGGCACCCAACCCGTCTGCTCTGAATGTCCTGTACATTGGCGATAAAGCTCAACACTTGCAATCTTTGTTCGCAATGAAGTTGCGGCAGTTTATTTCTCAGATTATAATATTTTCAAACCGCACGGGTGGATAAACAGCATAATATAACATGGACCTGCCGTCTTAATAAGACAGCTTTCGATGAAAAATTAAAATCAATTACAACATATTATACCATTGTCTATATAGCTGGATATAGAGCGAGTATGTTGTTAGGTAATGTGATAAGGTGTATATACCCCAGGGCTCGTCGTAGGAGTGGTGCGCGGGCGGGTAGTACTCCTGCGGCGGCACTCCGAAGTACTCCATCGGCACGTCGCGCGTGTGCGAGCGCCCGTACTCGCGCCGCTCCGCCGTCATCACCTGCAAATACACACATATTATACAATCAAACCTAGACGTAAGTGGGCGACAACATTGTTCCCCAATAAAAGAGACCAAACATGATTCGGTGCCGGGCCATCACAACGAAGGACTCGAGTCGTTGCTCGCGCTGAGGTATCGTGTCACCCAAAATGCGAGCAACGGCCATCGAGGGGTTTAGTTAGTATGCTGGTGCAGCGTTTGTTAGAGACCCAGCAGCCGATGTGCGAGGCTGAAAGGCAACTGATACTAAAATACCCTTGTCGGTCTTCTCGGTGGTACCGAAAGGAGAGCTTGACAGCTTTCCTCTTGACACAAAATAGCCACACAAAATGCTATTGAATACCAACACCCGTGGATTTCCATAGCGATATATTGAAGGCAGACTGCGTCGAATAACATTCTACAAACTCAGCAAGATTATCTATATAATTTATAAGTGGATCTCCGACCCTTCCGTACTATCTTTGCTGGTGGCGAGCGCAGTGGAATGCCAAACATGCTTTGTGATTCATGGTGTTGTTTGTTTTTTTGCTACTGTCCATGAGCGTTCATATCGTTTACAATCAGGCGAATGCCATGCTCGTCCCGCCATTTATTGCAATAAACTTCGCTTGCATTTGTGACTTTATTCATGAACATTTTGGCTCCATCGGCCGTCAGATCTCTTGGCTAACTAAATTTTCCTAACTAATTTGTTCCAATAAAGAACTGCGTGATTCACCTACCTGTATGGTGTTTTCTCTCGCCTGATAATTATTTGAAGCAGCCGAATTCATTCCATCGTCATTTCTTACGGCGCCTGGAATAAATAATTTTACTCGTAAGTTAAAACATCATCAGTTTCTTGGCAGTCGGCAAAACTAGCTAGAAAACCATCAGATGCTGTCTTTTCCGTAAAGGTGTAAAAAATATGTTGTTTTAGACGTAACATAATATCTTTCATTCTTCAATATGTTTTGTAACTGTAGGATGTGTAATGAAGATTTCTATATAATCTATATATTAATACGTGATGCAAAAACTTTGGACCCCTTTTTACGAAAATTGCGCGGACGCAGGAGCATAAAATTTGGCACACTTATAGTTTATGTGTAGGAGAAGTGCAGAACGCTAATATTTTTCGATAATAATGCTTATAAAGTACATTAAATCAAAAAATTAAACATTACACACACTACCATGTATTTCACACACACACATACATACACAAGTATTTGTACTACACGTATACATACTCTTTGGTCAAATTGTTTCTTTTGTTTATTATAGACATAATTGAATGTCAAACAGAAAAGTTTGTTTACTGTGGTTTTATTCAATGTCAAACAGAAAAGTTTTATTTGACGAATACTACGTGAAATACTGAGCGCTTATACAAATTGTGTAGCAGTAAGATACATTGTAATGGATACGGGCTATCATTATATGCATAAAGAAAGTTAACAACATTCAAGTACAAAAAAAATATAATTTGCTATTGCTGGTTCAAAGCAATTATTGTAGTTTACGATTTCAGTAATTGCATATAGTTAATAAGTGATTTTGAGAGAAACGTACATTTAAATGTGCACTAATAGGGAATATGCATGTCATTTTTTATATTTTTAATCAATTCTGTATGTTATTACATTATCGGAAAAAATATAAGTCTTTGAAAATATCAATCAAAAGAGTACAAAAAAATAATCAAAACTGCTATCAGGTTCGAAGCATTCAAACGCCATGTTGGCGCGAACTCGCTGTGACGTCAGAGGTTGCGTTATGAACAACGTAGTATTTGGATAAAGTTTCTTTCATGAATTGCTACAGAACTGTATTTCGCGACAAAATAATCTATTTTATTTAATAGTATAATGAAAGCACAAAATAAATCATAAACAAACGTAAAACAACAAGCTAAAACTTCATAAGAACGCAACCATTGTCGTCACTTTCCTTTTCAAGCAATAGATCGCGTTTCGGAAAAAATGCGCGGCAAATTTGAAATGTCATTTTTTAAGTATTTATTTTACCGATTTAGAGTTGATAAATTAAAAAAATATCTTTAAGGTATAATTCTATATTAATAAAGATTACAAAAAAAATATTTTGAGTTAGTTTAAAGTCTGGTGCATGTTCCCTATTATCAGAATAACAACATCACATTATACAGGTAAAAACTTTTTCTCTTCTTGATTTGGTCGAATTTCGACCACTAGGCGACCACTAGTAATAATAATAACACCCAACAGTCACATACATAGTCCTGACCCCACATTAAGATCGAGTCTTGTGTCGTGGGTATCAGGAACTACGAGAGACTTTTCGGTCTAACAAACACCCAGACACGAGAGAAATATTTGTGGGCCGCACAAACATTTCTCTCGGTGCGGGGATCGAACCCGCGGCCTCTCGTTTCACAGGCGGCGTCTAACCGCCTGCGCCACGGAGGCAGTCAAATATGCTATATTAATTACTTACTTCCAAAACCTACTTCAATGGTGTTAAGGGGGACTTCAATGCAAAGTTGGGCAAGAGAAGCGATGCAGAGCTGAAAGTGGGGCAATTTGGACATGGGCAACGGAACCTCAGGGGTCAGACTGGCCGACTTTCTGGAAAAAGAGGGACTCTTTGCGATGAACTCTTTTTTCCAGAAGCCGCCTCACAGGAAATGGACCTGGCTGAGTCCTGACGGTTTTACGAGAAATGAGAAAGATTTCATCTTGACGACGAATAGACGGATGTTCAGTGATGTCTCTGTGATCAACAGGGTGAAAACCGGTAGTGATCACCGAATGATTAGGGGCACATTGAATATCAACGTCCAATTAGAATGGCGTCGCTTGATGAAGTCTACGCTCCGACCTACTCGCGCCCATATCCAAAACCCCGAGAGCTTTCAACTCGAGTTGACAAATCGCTTTGATTATCTAAAAGAAAACCTTGCAGTGGACGAGTTAAACAGCGGTTTGGTAGAAGCTGTCCATACGGTGGGATCTAAGTATTTTAGACCTCGCCAATAAGACCCTTATGGAGGGATTTTGCTGAGAAAAATAATCTTTTTATGTTTAGTTCCTGAAAAATAAAAATTTAAACTATGCGAAATTATTCAGAAACTCTCGTCTAGAACATATTTTTTTTCACCAACTTATCGTTCATAATTTTTTATAGCAATTGTATATTATAAAAGAAGAACATCTTATCAATAAATTGCCATTTTTATATTTCAACAAAATTAGTTTTCATGTTTTCTACAAATATTTTTAAGACCACTATAAAACACGCTGTCCGACCGGTGTCAAATCAGATCGCCGCAAGGCCTTCTAGAGGGAGGACGTATCGTTCGTTGCTCCGGCCTGGCTGCAGTCGATTTTTGCCGTGCGTAGTAAAAATAGCCACGCGCGGACTGCGATTGCCACATCTTAGTAATTTGGTAGTATTTTTTATTTTTTATTACCTACAATGATTTTGTAGTGAGTATAAATTATGTTTCAGATAATATATAATGGGATGTAATTCCGAGGCTAAATTATGTTATGTATTGTAATATAAAATTAAATATATTTCGTAATTGTAAGGGGTTGTAACTCTATTCATGTGTTCGAACTCGAAATGATTAATAAAACGTCCGTAGTGTCTACTGATTTGAATGCAACTTAACAATGTAATAATAACGAAAATATGATTAGTATCTAAATTTGTATTGTTCATTGTTTGCAATTGCACAGTAATATTTGTCTACTTATGCAAATAAAATATTTTTATGATATAATATTACAAATATATAAATCATAAGTCACATTTCAATTGAATATTAGAATTTTGAAGCGCACGGATCAAAGTTGGTTGCGCTGACTGTATAGCGAGGCGACGCGGCAGCTCTACGCACACAGCTTTGGTCGCTTATGTGTGCGTGAAATTAACGAAGAAATACCTATAGTTGACTTTGCGCGCAAGGTGTAAACGCTCTTAAGAGAGATCGAGAGGTTCTACGAACAGCTTTACACCTCGGTTGCCGAACCTACTGTTAGCTCGGCCGAAGACCCGAGAGCTGAGTTGATTCTACTCTTTAGCGATGATATCCCGGACATCAGCCTGTATGAGATTGAGATGGCCCTCAAACAACTTAAAAACAACAAGGCGCCGGGTGAGGATGGAATCACTTCAGAGCTTCCGTTCTCCTCGAGGGCTCAACGCCGGAGGCATGGAGCAGGAGCGTGGTGGTACTGTTCTTCAAAAAAGGTGATAACACTTTGCTGAAGAATTACAGGCCCATTTCGCTCCTGAGCCATGTCTATAAGTTGTTTTCGAAGGTCATCACAAATCGTCTCGAAGGCAGGTTTGATGACTTCCAGCCTCCCGAACATGCCGGTTTCCGAAAAGGCTTTAGTACCATACACCATTTTCATACGCTACGGCAGGTTATACAAAAAACCGAGGAGTATAACTTGCCGCTTTGTTTAGCGTTTGTGGACTATGAGAAAGCCTTTGATTCGATCGAGACCTGGGCTGTGCTGCAGTCTCTTCAGCGGTGCCACATAGACTATCGGTACATCGAAGTGTTGAAGTGTATATACAACAACGCCACCATGTCAGTCCGAGTACAGGATCAGAGCACGAAGGCTATTCCACTACAGAGAAGCGTGAGACAGGGAGATTTCATATCTCCGAAACTGTTCACTGCCGCGCTGGAAAATGCCTTCAAGCACTTGCAGTGGAAAGGATTCGGCATCAACATCAACGGCGAGTATATTACTCACCTTAGATTTGCCGACGATATTGTAGTCTTGGCAGAATCGCTGGGAGACCTTAGCACTATGCTCCAAGACCTTTATCGAGTCTCCCAACAGGTGGGTCTTAAAATTAACATGGATAAAACGAAGATCATGTCGAATATCCATGTTGTGCCCACCCCCATTGGAGTTGGGGGCTCGACTCTCGAAGTTGTAGACGAATATGTCTATTAGGACAAGTGGTCCGGTTAGGCAGGTCCAACTTCGAGAGAGAGGTCAATCGTCGAATCTAACTCGGTTGGGCAGCGTTCGGGAAACTTCGCGACGTCTTCTCGTCCAAAATACCTCAGTGCCTAAAATCGAAAGTCTTCGATAGTTGTGTGTTACCAGTGATGACATACGGCACCGAGACGTGGCCTCTCACTGTGGGCCTCATTAAAAGGCTCAAAGTCACTCAACGAGCCATGGAGCGGGCTGTGCTCGGTGTTTCCCTACGAGATCAAATCAGAAATGAGGAGATCCGTAGGAAAACCAAGGTTACCGACATAGCCCATAGGATTGGCAAGTTGAAGTGGCAGTGCAGTCGTTGGGGCCGAAAGGTTCTTGAGTGGAAGCCACGTACAGGCAAGCTAAATGTCGGACGCCCGCCTACAAGGTGGACGGACGATCTGACTAAGGTTGCAGGAAGTCGCTGGATGCAGGCCGCTTCCAACAGGTCATTGTGGAGATCCTTGGGGGAGGCCTATGTTCAGCAGTGGACTTCCTGTGGCTGATATGATGATGATGATGATGATTAATTACTAGCGGCCAAGCCCAGCTTCGCCCGGGTACAAATAAATTTCTGTACAATAATATTATGTATGTATTATACATATAAACCTTCCTCTTGAATAACTCTATCTATTTAAAAAAAAACATCAAAATCCGTTACGTAGTTTTAAAGATTTAAGCATTCAAAGGGACATAGGGACAGAGAAAGCGACTTTGTTTTATACTATATAGTGATAATGATTTTTATCAATACTACTCAATAGAAATAATTGTAAATATTCTTGGTGTCAACAATACAAACCAGAGCATAAGGAGAGACCGATAGAAGATACAATTGAAAGAATATTTAAAGATTTGTAAATTTAGTAAGTAAATGATGACCTGAGGGCCTCCTAAGCTCGGGCGCGGGGGGTCTGAGTGGGGGTCCGACGTGGAGACCGACCCCCGCCTCGTTGACGCGCATCCGCCTCTGTCGCTCGCAGTACGCGCTCCACGTCACTTCGTTGAAGCCATAATTAAAGTAATCTGGAAATATTGTTTTTGTGTTACTCATAGCTCATCAGCATGAATATAGATATTCGTAATAACTTTCGTGGGACAGTTGGTCAAGAGCTGCCTGTAAACTGGAAAGCCGCTCTGTCCATCTCTATTGAGTTTTTCTTGTTTAGGCCACTTTTTTCTATAGTTTAGTTTTGAATTTAGCTTTTGATGAAGATCTTCCTCACGATTTTACCACAAACATGCCTATTTAATTGCCACACCTATGCCACCTTATTATACAGCTCAATGTTTTAGTGTAGTAAACATTGTATTAAATACATATTTAGATTAACTTAAAATTACGATTTGGTATGGTGTAAATGTGAATGTCCTAAAAGCTCACCAGATATATCAGCTCCAGGTTTGTTCCAAGGTTTATCTTCAATTGTGTCAATGTTAAACTCCATAGCAGGCACTCCATTGATGCTGCCTGGACCATCAAGGTCTTCCAGAGTGACTTTCCCTCCTGCCGCACCAGAGCGAGGCTTCTCAGGGGCTCCAGGGGCCACTAAACCTACACCTCTCTGAAAGCAACATATTACTACAATTGCTGTTACTACTTGATTATAATTAACGAAATGTATATCAATTACATTGTTTGAGCTTTGATCTACAAATTAATGCTAATTAAGGTTTTTTTGCTTTTTTACTTAATGTATTATCAATGTTTGGCAGGGTATGATATAATTTTATGATGCACAAAACTGAATTAAATTCAAATAAATAATTTTGTTTGCATATATGTTTTATAATTACATGTTAATATATTTACAGACGGTCACCATGGCATAGGCAGATAGGGCAATGTGGTATAATTTCTTATTTTTGCATTAAATTGAGAATGTGAACTATTCAAATCACACAGCTTAATAAATTAAAACTCAGTTTATTTATAAATTAAGTTTGATATTATGATGTACTGTGGGCAACAAGTTGGTATGACAATTGAGGTATGACATGAGGAGTGCCCCGCCCAACCACACATCGCCCACGCCGTCCTAATATGATGTGCAGCAAGAGTGCACATCAGCTATGGCAATAGGCAAGTGGTGTGTTTTCATCTAGTTTGTAGTCTTCTGTTTGTATTGCTCCATTTCAGTGTTTGGATAGCTCAACTTTACCATTTTTGTCTCAAAGGAGAATGCCCAAAATTGGCCCTACACCTGCCCACTTTACCGTTTTATTACAAAATCTTAATTCAATTTATCCACAATGATAGTATCATTTGTTTACTGAAATACTCCGGGAATATTTTTTTTTATAATAAAAAGTAGCTACTGGATAAACAGTTTTTTACATTCCCAGATCAAACGCCAACTTTAGCATTAAAACCCATAAATTTCATCAATATTTTATGATAATACTGACGAAAACGATTATTTGCTTATTAATTTACAAAATTGTGAAAGTAAAACTACCTATAATTATCAAACAAACCAATAGTAACATTTGAAATGGTTCATTGCTTAGGTGCCCGCTTTTTTTTGCAAATGAGTTTATTATTTTAGTTCGTAATATTTTTATAATTCTCTAAAAGCTGATGATTTTGTGTGATGTTTCTATAATAAGCATTCAAACCAACAAAATAATGATTTTCAGAAATAGAAGAGAGAATCTTGTCCTAAAAGACACCTAGTACCTTATCATTTAATATTCACTGAAATAAATAAATGCTTCCAACAGTCGTATAACCGACTTGATCCCAAATTCAGTTAATTTAAGTCTTCTTTTTAATGGTGAGCTATTGTTATTTTGTTTCTTCGGTTTGGCAGTTCGCAACATTTGTTACAACCACAATAAGTACTACTTGGTCTGTGACCACAATTCTCTGCCATTTTTACAAGTCAAACATAGTTTTGCTTTCCTTGTGTTAGCATCATTGTGTTTGTGTTCTTTTGAATTTTGCTTTTTTTAACGACTACCTTTTGATATGGACCCCGATAATTCCCCCAAACCTGGCGACCACGGCCTTAATATGGATACCGTTCCCGCTTCTCATGACGACCTCCACTCAAACCTGGACTCCGTACCTGCTACTTTTGACGACCCTGGCATTCAAATTGGACAAAGTTCTTCTCAGACATCAACAACAACAGCTATGACATGGAATAATATGAACACAAGTAATGTTAATATTTTCATGGAACAAATCTGCTCATAAAATAAAACGCCATAGTAAGAGTTCGACATCGATGCTACTCCTGTACATAGAGGTATTTTGTGTATCAAATATGTATAATTTCGCCTAACATATTATATTATTGTATAATAAAATAAGTATCGCAAATGTGAATACATAATATGGTATAAAGAAAACTATGACAACAACATTGTAAAAACTAGAGTAACGAGAAAATAAAAAGTGTTTTTCCTTCGAACCCCCAAGTTTTATTGTATCCTATCCTTTAAAAAGTTATTTACTACATTGTATATAATAATTATAATTTGGTCAGGGGTGCTCCTATCTAGTGGTCATGGCCTGCCCTAGTATAGGTGCTACGAGTACGCGACCTCGGCCCCCGAGCTACTGCAGTCACCTTAACTTCCCGTCCGTGACTGCAGTATCCACTCCCTCAGGCCATACTCTCCTTTCCTATAACATCCTCTAACCACAAATCCTATTTCCTTTCCCCGGTTAATGGCGGGCAGCAGCGTCATTAACGCCCCCTACTGCGCTCGCCAACCCGCCTGCCAAGCGTGGCGAGTATTGGCAAATACCCCCCCAGTCCCCGGCAGCCCCACTATTCCTGGCTATGGTAGCAGTCATGGTTACGGTGGGGCAGGGGGTGCTAAGAATCCCCGGGTTGGCCCCGGCTACCACCCCCGACGACGACTGGCCCTGGTAACACATAACATTCGCACATTGAGGACAGACGAGAAGATTGTCGAACTGGAAGAAGAATTGAGCGGGTTACACTGGGATATTCTGGGGTTATCGGAAGTCCGAAGAATCGGGGAGGATACGATAACCCTCAAGTCTGGTAACCTGCTCTTCTACCGGGGGGACGACCAACAGTCTCGAGGAGGTGTCGGATTTCTCGTCCACAGGTCTCTCATCAACAACATCGTATCCATCGAAAGTGTGTCGAACAGGGTAGTATACCTTATACTCAGAATATCCAAAAGATATTCGTTGAAGGTCATACAGGTATACGCGCCGACCTCGACACACCCAGATGAAGAAGTAGAGGAGATGTATGAGGACATAAGTCGGGCCATACATACTTCCAAAACCTACTTCAATGTTGTTATGGGGGACTTCAACGCAAAGTTGGGCAAGAGAAGCGATGCAGAGTTTAAAGTGGGGCAATTTGGACATGGGCAACGGAACCCCAGGGATCAGAGGCTGGCCGACTTTCTGGAGAAAGAGGGACTCTTTGCGATGAACTCTTTCTTCCAGAAGCCGCCTCACAGGAAATGGACCTGGCTGAGTCCTGACGGTTCTACGAGAAACGAGATAGATTTCATCTTGACGACGAATAGACGGATATTCAGAGATGTCTCTGTGATCAACAGGGTGAAAACCGGCAGTGATTACCGAATGGTTAGGGGCACACTGAATATCAATGTCCAATCGGAAAGGCGTCGCTTGATGAAATCTACGCTCCGACCTACTCGCGCCCATATCCAAAACCCCGAGAGCTTTCAACTCAAGCTGACAAATCGCTTTGATTGTCTAGGAGAAAACCTTGCAGTGGACGAGCTAAACAGCGGTTTGGTAGAAGCTGTCCATACGGTGGGATCTAAGTATTTTAGACCTCGCCGTAGAGATAGACCACAAAAACTCTAGATCCACACTCTTGACCTCATGGCCGAACGTCGATCTTTAGCGCTGCAGTCTTCCGTTGACGCCGAAGCATATCGGCGGCTCAATAGACAAATCTGGAAGTCCTTGCGACACGATGTCCGTGCTCACAATACTGTGAGCATTAAGGAGACGATTGAGCGAAACGGAGGCTCCAAAGTGTTTGCAAGAGACTTGTCTATTGGGCAAAGCCAGTTGTCTAGGCTGAAGACGGAAGACGGCCGCGTGGTATCGACGAGGGCAGAGGTATTAAGGGAGATCGAGAGGTTCTACGGACAGCTTTACACCTCGGTTGCCAAACCTGCTGTTAGCTCGGCCGAAGACCCGAGAGCCGAGTTAATCCGACACTTTAGCGATGATATCCCGGACATCAGCCTGTGTGAGATTGAGATGGCCCTGAAGCAACTTAAAAACAACAAGGCGCCGGACGAGGACGGAATAACTTCGGAGCTTCTGAAAGCGGGCGGAACGCCGGTACTGAAAGTCCTTCAGAGGCTCTTCAATTCCGTTCTCCTCGAGGGCTCAACGCCAGAGGCATGGAGTAGGAGCGTGGTGGTACTGTTCCTCAAAAAAGGTGATAACACTTTGCTGAAGAATTACAGGCCCATCTCGCTCCTGAGCCATGTCTATAAGTTGTTTTCGAGGGTCATCACAAATCGTCTCGAACGCAGGTTTGATGACTTCCAGCCTCCCGAACAAGCCGGTTTCCGAAAAGGCTTTAGTACCATAGACCACATCCATACGCTTCGGCAAGTTATACAAAAAACCGAGGAATATAACTTGCCGCTTTGTTTAGCGTTTGTGGACTATGAGAAAGCCTTTGATTCGATCGAGACTTGGGCTGTGCTACAGTCTCTCCAGCGGTGCCATATCGACTATCGGTACATCGAAGTGTTGAAGTGTATATACAACAACGCCACCATGTCGGTCCGAGTACAAGATCAGAGTACGAAGGCTATTCCACTACAGAGAGGCGTGAGACAGGGAGATGTCATATCTCCGAAACTGTTCACTGCCGCGCTGGAAAATGCCTTCAAGCTCTTGCAATGGAAAGGATTCGGCATCAACATCAACGGCGAGTATATCACTCACCTTCGGTTTGCCGACGATATTGTAGTCTTGGCAGAATCGCTGGAAGACCTTAGCACTATGCTCGAAGACCTCAATCGAGTCTCCCAACAGGCGGGTCTTAAAATGAACATGGACAAAACGAAGATCATGTCGAATGTCCATGTTGTGCCCACCCCCATCGGTGTTGCGGGCTCGACTCTTGAAGTTGTTGACGAATATGTCTATTTAGGACAAGTGGTCCGGTTAGGCAGGTCCAACTTCGAGAGAGAGGTCAATCGTCGAATCCAACTCGGTTGGGCAGCGTTCGGGAAACTACGCGACGTCTTCTCGTCCAAAATACCTCAGTGCCTTAAATCGAAAGTCTTCGATAGTTGTGTGTTGCCAGTGATGACTTACGGCACCGAGACATGGCCTCTCACTATTGGCCTTATTAGGAAGCTCAAAGTCACTCAACGAGCTATGGAGAGGGCTATGCTCGGGGTTTCCCTACGAGATCGAATCAGAAATGAGGAGATCCGTAGGAGAACTAAAATAACCGACATAGCCCACCGGATTAGCAAGTTGAAGTGGCAATGGGCAGGGCACATAGCGCGGAGATCTGATGACCGATGGGGTCGGAAAGTGATCGAATGGAGGCCACGTAGCGGAAAGCGCAGCATAGGACATCCACCCACAAGATGGTCCGACGACCTGGTAAAGGTCGCGGGACGTCGCTGGATGCAGGCTGCCTCCAACAGGTCTCTGTGGAAATCATTGGGGGAAGCCTATGTTCAGCAGTGGACTTCCTTTGGCTGATGGATGGATGGATGGATATAATAATTTGAGTGTATTTTGAAATGTGGGCAGCTGGGGCCGACATCTGTATGGGGAGTGGGCATGTCCCTTTCTGTATAATCTGTTTAATTTACTAATAATGATGTATAATATTGACTCAGTAAACACATAGTGGGACAGTTTTTAAACATCACGTAATATGATTATGCATCATAATAATTAAAAGATGTCAGTTCTTTGCTTATTGAAATGACTTCAGTAGCTTCTTTGTCACATGTTAGAAGAAAAAAACAAATAATTTTGTTCTCAAGCACAAGAATGGTAAAAGAAAATTGAAACATTAAATGGATATTTTTTTTCATATTGTTTATCATAAAATTGACTTCATAAAATTGTCATGCTGACTTGTTGCCTACCACAGTACCTACATATAATGTTAACAAAATGACTGTTATTTTTAACAAAACTACTTGAAACTGTTTTCTCGACCATGACGAGATACGTTTGAGTAGTAAGCCTAGTACAACAAAAATGTTGGATAAATACATGGTGTAGGTATAATGACTGCTTTACATGTACATAAATAAAAATTATATTAGCACTTGTTACTTACTTTGATGTTCAAGCTGGCATACTGAGGACCGGATTTAATCTCTCCGATGGTAACCTTCACATCATCGCTATCATCCGAGTCGGAATCTCCGTTCTCTTGACTGTCTGCGTCTCCATTCTGTTCTTGATCTTCCCGCCCAACCTCGGCGAAGTGTTCGTCGTTAAAGTGAGAATCATCATTGTTGACATCCCCATCTTCCTGTTCTTTATCCTCCTGTGCAATAAATCACTCATAAATATCGTAGTTACATAGCGTATACGAAATATAGGTTATGATCTTACTGTTGTTGCTTCCGTTGCAGTCGGTTTCTCCGGTTCCTTTTCACTGACTTCATCAGTTTTTTCTTCAGTAAGCTCGCCGGTGGACTCGCCATACAACCAGTTATCATCGTTTTCGTCACCTGGCGCCGATTCTACAGCAACCTCTGCCATTTTAGCGTTTGATAATGATTTGAAAACGCAGCTATCCTATCTATTATTTTGGTACGTCAAGCGTCATTTTGTAAATGCACAGACTATATCGTCTAGACATGTGTAACTCAGGAGTGATTTACTAAAAAGATATATATCCGACGTACGGAGCGATTATATCTTTATATCCCTTGCAATCAAACTAACTCATTATATCCATACGCGTAAAGATCATTATTGGTTCAATTTCACTGCAAAGATTAGAAAGAAACAGATATAGACTTTTATATTTGTGTGAGCGGAAAAGAGAATATTTATGTTCACAATGTAATACATGCGCCATGCGTACGATCGTGGAATACGATCACAGTAGTAAATGGAGTGTAAGCGAAAACAAAGCTATTTACAATGAATTAAGGCTTAATTTCGCTAGCATGTTTTCGAATTAGCAAAGATATATTGTATTCATTTTTTTATCGGATTTGTATTTTGTTTCCGTGAAATATTTTGTACCAGTGGTGACCATAGCACAAAAGTTTTAATTACAAAACTATCCAGTTTATGCAATGTTTAAATGTCCATGAATTTTTACATATTTCACTACTCCTTATTTATATTTCTAAACACAATTTATTTCTGTTGATAAATATCAGCAGAAAATAATTAATCTCTTTATCTCACTGTATCAATACTATATCTAAACCACAAAGCAATTTTTACTCGAATATAGCCTCTTGAACGTCCACCCAAATGTTAATTTTAGATATAGATATTGTGGAAGACTCATAACTAAATTTCTAATCAACAAAATTTCTAATCAACTAATTTAAACTCATCTTTTAGCTCATGAATCATTAAGAGATAGAGATATAAAGATATACTCCACCAAAATGTCAATCTTAGATATAGATATAAAGAAAGACTCATAACTCAATTTTAATCAACTCATTCTTTAGCTCATTGATCATTGTGAGATAGAGATATAAAGATATAAAAGAATGATATATATCTTTTGACTCAAAAGATATATATCTCTCTTTTCTTTACAGTGATTCATTTTGCGCATGACTAATATCGTCTTTTCTATGATGTAGATTAAAAATATTAATATATTTTTAGGCTCAGTTGCACCAAGTAACTTTGCCAATACCTTTGCCTATGAAAATGTCATCGCCATACATTTGAGATGTATTTGACCTTGCGAATGTATGGAATTGACAGTTTCAAGGGCAAAGGTATTGGCAAAGTTAGTTTGTGCAATTGAGCCTTAGTTATGAGAATTTTCCAAAAATTAAGACCTTTTTATTCGAAAATTATTGAAAAATAGGAAAAAAGTTCAAATACTGTATCTTTTTTTTCCAATTGAAATTCTACATTTCTTTTAATTACGGTGTGAATCGAAGCTCAGGGTAACATAGAAACATAGAGTACAGTAATACACTGTATGTTTTGTTGAATGAATTTGATTAACTTTTATTACAAATATCCCGTATTATATGTCTACAAAATATCCAAATATATATCAAATAACAACAAGCAGCCATGAGATATGAAGCCCACCGTGAATTTGAAATTTACAGTACGGATGTTTACTTTGTTAGGATATAATCAAATAAAGAAAAAAGTACACACACAAATATCCAAAACATGCATGTGGCACAGAATACTAAGGCTCAGTTGCACCAAGTAACTTTGCCAATACCTTTGCCTATGAAAATGTCATCGCCATACATTTGAGATGTATTTGACCTTACAAATGTATGGAATTGACAGTTTCAAGGGCAAAGGTATTGGCAAAGTTAGTTTGTGCAATTGAGCCTAAACTAACAGAAGTCAAGCTCCATACCTACGCTCCATAAAAAGCGCGCTAAATCAATGCACACATAGACAGCGTTCACCGACACGATATTTCAAACCAGTTTTCTTATTGGTGTGTGAAACCAGTCGAGACTATGGTCAAGACATGGACGTAGTATATAAACAGGACTGCGCCACAGAATACTAACAGAAGTCAAGCTTGTGTATGTACTTGACTTTTGTTGCCACACGCACACTACGCTCGGCGGTCGCGCAAGGGTTGTTAACTCTGGCTTATGCGAAAACACGTATCGTGTTAATAGCACTCGTATAGTTTGAATGAATTATTAAATAAAATATATAAAACACAATAATACAATAAATAAATTTTAATTTTATTTATAAAATCGCTGAGAATGTGTATGTCATTATTCTAAGTATTTTTTTATTGTTTTTGTATAATATACGTTTTTTCAAATGAAAGGACAATGGCGAAATCGTATTTGCATGAACAACGCGATTAGAAATGTCATACTTGCTAATAATAATATTATTATTTTTCGTGACTTTTCAGCATACTAATTATAGTTGTGTAACGATGTTTAAGTTTCACAATATAATAACCACTCAAACGTCCCGACCTCCAATTTTGACGTAAGCTGTCATTTTTATAGGAAAATACACTAGTAATGAAAAAGCGTCCTAAATTCAAAATATATTATAAAAAGCGTTATGAAAAAAATATATATAATGCTTGAATAAAGTACCTTTAATGTAACATTGGCCAAAAAGACATTAGCAATAGGCATATTTAAAAAAAAACAGGCAAACTCGTGTGTTGTTTAAGAACAACAACGAGTGGTGCGCAGGATTTTTAAAAAATGTAAATATTGATTTTTAACTCTCTTATTGTTGTTATATAGTTTATTAAAAGATACCTTTACATTAATAATTATCAATTATCTAAAAATAAGCCATATTCGACGCGTGATTCGAAGTTTCTTAGACACGAAAGTAAATCACGGTCATTGTTTGTCGGTTTTCATTAAATATTTCTGTGTTCATTCTATGAAATAATGATAAATAAAGTGTTAGAGAGAGAAAACATATCATAAAGAATAAATAGGTGCCATTTGATAATTGAAAATATATCAAAACAATTCAATATTTTAATTGATTTCCAGTATTCCGTAGAAAGTCGCGCGCCATTTTTTGTAAGATCAGAGTTTGCGTTCCAAAGTTTTTGTTCAAACTAGAATGTGTAGTATGTTTGATGATGGATGTGATTGTTATAAATTAAGTATGATGAAGCCAATTATATGGTGATTTAAATTTTCAATATCAAAGAATAAATATATTAATTCAGTTTAAATATTTCAATATTTCCTCTCCAAATATGCATCCAAACCGTGGAAAGACGAGTTGGATACATTCGAGCCAAAATCACAAGAGCTCGCCGAGAACAGGGTCAAATGGACCGCAAACCGTTACGTACATTACGATAAAGTATAGATGCGCGATTGCGAATAATCCGAACATTGAAATGATCTACTATTAAGCCAAAAATAAATTATAAGACTGTCGGACGCGGCTGAAGAGTGGTAAAATATTCAGGGTCTCTTGGACGCGGCGCGGCAGAATCTTCAATTTTCTAAATATCTTCAGCTGCGTTCATCAGCCGCATCTTATAAATTGTACCCGGCTTTACTAACGTAGTTATTCTGATACAAAACTAGTATTACAATTGGACAAATTTATTGAAATAAAAAAGAAAAATTATAAAATACATTTTCAATTTTAGGTCATCAATGGAAAAGCAAGAATGCTCGTGAGTGTTTTATTTTTTTATTTCAGTGATAGAGTGCATGCATAGTTTGTGTCAATTAAACAAATAAAAACCCATCACTAGTGCTAAGAGTTAACTTGAACTTTACATTGAGAGGGCAGTGCGGAAATGGGGGAGACCGAGGCCCGGGCAGAGGCAGAGGCAAAAGCCGAGGCAGAGGCAGAGGCACTGTGCCGGGCTACTATGCCGGGCCAAATAAAAAAAAAATACTAAATAAATCGTACAAATCTTTAATTATTAGTTTATAGATTTGAAATTGTCAGTATTTATTCCTAAATATTTATTCATTGATTGAAATAATAATAATTGTTTATTTTTATTTTGTTTCAATTTTCAACCACCACTTACCTACCCTTATTCGTAATTTTTAAATACTATTACAATTTTTGATTGTAATGGATTATGCTATACCTACCAGTACCTTTACCTATACAAATCTCGTCGTAATTAAGGATATTTTCTTAAAAATCTACCATAAACTATAATTTGGTTTCTAAACCAAACACTATAAAAAGGATAACAGCTTTGCATGTCTCGATCGCTAAAATTTCATTAATGCAAAATCAATAAATACATTAAAAAACTAGGTATAACAATGTTAACATTTGATAGGACTAAGTCATTTATATTCCATTCATGTTATTACACGTAGATAGTAACTTATTTATTGGCCCCCGCGCTGTTTTAAACCGGTTAACATCTGTATCAAATATCGTCTGGACAAGAACTTACATGGGCGGCCATCTTTCAAGCTTTTTTTCACCAGTGTTGCCAACTTAGTGGATTTTCCACAAAATCTGGTAGTTTGGTCCTGGTTGGGAAACATTGCTTTTAGTGGATTTTAAATGGTTTGGGGGCTGGCGAAAATTATTGAAAAGCTGCCATTATCAAATCCGACAAATCATTGTTTATTGAAAATATGATGTCATATATTGTAATCAAATATCCAAAAATAGACTAGGACGAATTTCCGTGCTTTCCGGCGTTTTTGCCATACCTATTACTGGAATCAAGTATAACAGCTCACACAATAGGTCCCATTTAAATGTAATAATGAATTCCGTGGTGCTTTACAGCTGTCTTCTCCGGCTGTAAAAGTCTTTTTGGGAGGTCATTTACCTCTTTAGTTCAATGTTTTGTCACCCGCTTTGCACGGAGGGAAGTGGACATTATTTATTTCCAACTCCTCCTATTAATTTAACTTTCTGATTAATTTCGTTGCGGGTTAAAGACAAGTTAGACATTCCTGGAGACTCGCCGAGCTTCAATGCTTGGTGTCATTACATTGCGTGCCACTGTTGATCCTGGCTTACAGGAGTTGCAGTGCCGGGTGTGAGGGCGGGACAGTCTCCTAAATATCCAAAAACGTAATAAAATAAATAAATAAATACACCCAACAGTCACATTTATAGTCTCGACCCCACACAAAGAACTAGTCTTGTGTCGTGGGTATCAGGAACTACAACAGACTTTTCGGTCTCACTAATAGCCAGACCCGAAACAAATACCTCTACTTCACACAGATATTTGTTTCGATGCGGGAATCGAACCCGAACAATATTATGTTAATATATTAATTAGGATATTAATTAGGAAATAGGAATATTAATAATTAGGATTAATGTTTAAAAAATGTTGCAAAAAAAAACTGAAATACAAACTGAAAATATGACTTCCTGACATCTATTGGCGAATAATGATGTGTTAAGCCATTCTATGCATGCCCAGCATTAATTGTGCAACAGCGCCATCTACCGATAAATATAGAGGTACCCAGCGTTAATTGGGTAACAGCGCCTGTCTGCGCCCCGGGCCGCCATGTTGTTTACAACAAATGCGTCGATAGATTTACTTGTATTTTCTTTTAGTGAATTTGCAAATATAATGACCAGAAAGGATTGCTTTGTGCAGTGATTAATGTGCAGTGAATACGTGTATTAAACGTGCAGTGTAAGTGACGTCAAGGAAACAATTGAATATTTGGAAAATAATGCTCGTAACTTATAAGAAATAATTACTCATCAATTCAATAATCAAAAATGTAAATATTCTCTCCAAATATTTGTTTGATTTCTATGAATGTAACAATCACAAACAGTAGACACTTCGTAGTTTTATAAATACATGTATTGTTGTTGCATCCTAATTAATTCAATTGAAAATGTTTATTATTATCTAAATTCATGTTTGTTCGATTTCGTTTTTTGTGTTTATTTACTACCCCTTCATATTAGTTTCGTATAAATATTTAAATGAATAATGTATAAAGTCAATGTACCAAATGTCAGAATTTTAATAATATCTAATTTTATTTATGATGAAAGATTTATATTACTTATAGTACACATGCTTATGTAAATATAATCCAATATATCGTATCTTTGGTACCTCCTATTCAAGTACGCCCAGTTGGGAACCTTGGTAAAATTGTAGCGACGTAAGGCAAAAGTGTACTTTATTTCAACTTAAAATGTCATATTTGTAATAAACACATTTGTATATTTCGACGAATACTTTTGAATGTATGAATGATATGAAATAAATAGTTGTTTATATCATTTGAAGGGTTTTATTTCTAATCTACACAAATACTAATATCTGTATTTGAAAAAAGTTACATCAATAGCATTATTTTGCTATTTTTTTTTATATCACACTATAATGAACCCTATTTCAATGACAGTAGGTTACTTTTCGTTTGAAGCTGCGCCTGGCGTTTCCGACTGTCTAACCGTCTACAGTCATGACAAACGACAGTCTAGGGTAAAGATAAGACGTATTTACGATACCAGGTTTTAAAACCAGGTATTCACTTCGAATTACGGCGCCCTGGTACGAAAAGAAAATACTTATAAGTATGAAAGTACGTCGATGCGCGGAGAGATCTGGAAACTACACATGAAAATACTTGCATAGGAAAACGATTCATAATAGAATATTAATAAGAACCACAATCGTATCTGTCAATAACACATACTTTAAACTTCAAAGTATTTTTTTATTCATACTATTTAGCTCTTTATGTGCCTTCAAATACGGGTTGAATTCCTATGCAAGTATTTTCAAATTTAGGCGCCGCTATACGTCGGTGCGTGAGGAACTTGGAACACTATACATAAAAATACTTCCATAGAAAAACTATCCTTAACTTAGTATAAATAAGAATCACAATCGTATTCGTGAACAGAAAATACTTACAAAGTATTTTTTTTATTTATGCGTTTTTGCTCCTTATTTGTTATGAAATACGAATTGAATTCCTATGCAAGTATTTTATAGACGCTGCGCCGCGGCTGGGACGCGAAGAGTTGCCGACTCATACTTACAAAATACTTTTACAATATTTTAGACCCTGGTTTTGAACCCTAGTATTTTTACGTACTCGTACTTAGAAGCCCTGGTACTTGAATTTGCAAGTATATCTCATCCCTAGTCTAGGGGTTAAGCGAGTCGGCCGTCTGTAGTACTACTTGGTCTGTGGATACATTATTTTGCAGCGCCGTTGTCATTAAATACCTGGCAAACATAATGTTAGTGTGCTTGCAAATACGTGCTATTTATAAAATATTAGGCGTTTTTATACTATGAAATTTTGTTTATTCTTTTATTTACTATTAATTTAAGTCATCTAAAACGTACGAATGTTTAATTAAAATATCTGTGTATGGCAAGTAAAGCACTGCATTTCTGCCTACAAGGAGCGCACGCCCCTTACATACATAGTCTATAAAATCATATTTCATCATTTCACCAGTATGTAATTTGTATTTAAATATGATTTCTAAAACACATAATTAAACAAAAAAAATACCTATCAAAGTTCATCGATCATCCAGGTGTTATTTTCTTACATCTCGTTCTTACTTGGCAACATTAAATCGTAACCCGGAACTCGGGAGTCACTAAGCAATAATGGCAAAACGCAAACGTAACAAAAATTGTTTATGTAATTATGGGTATATTTTTTTGGTTTTTTATAAGACAAGAAGTTATTCTTATCTTATAAAAAACCAAACTTAAAGTTATTTAAGTACTAAAATATGGATATCAAAACAAAGCTTATAGTATATACTTTATTTACAAATGGATTTTATTGGTATGTAATATGATTTAATGGGTGAAAACATGATTTGAAAATGAAAAACCATTGAAATTCGATCTGTATAGAATTTTTATTATTTGTTTACAACACATTTGAATTATATATGTAAAATAATTGTCACATCTAATAATTCTGCATAGTTTTAGATACTTAAAGGTTTTTTTTATTTCCCTGTAGCTAGAATAGGTACGAGGATATAATGCTTTAAGCTGAAAACACATTGTAGGTTTTTGTCTTACGCATAGAGTAAAGAGTACAAATTTATGGTAAAGAGCACATCTTACATGGTTCGTACGGGTCGTCAGAGGGCCCACGTACGTTTTTATTTTTTTAATTTCATTGACAAAGGACGGTTTTCTCGTCTGCCAATGACTAAGCTTTTAGGGATGGAAGAGTCGATTTTTATGTACTCTTTATCTCATCTCTATATAAACAAATAAATAATATATTTTATTAAATGAAATCAATCCTAGTTGGCGCTTATTATAAACAGTTCTTATCTGTGATAACCTGTGGTACTATCACATTCGAGTTTGCAACTGTTTTATTGTCAAAAACAATGATTCAATTAACATTAAATCACACATCAATCAATTATATAATACTGTGATTAATTAAATTCTGTACACAAACATAGATTACATATTGAGAATAAATTTACTGTGGAAAAATGTTAAGCAACATTGCCGTGTACACATATTAGAAATACTTATGTATAAAATGTGTGAATTCCAAAGTAGGCAAGATCGTATTTCGAGCACACGTTTTGTTCTTGTTGTCTTTTTTTTATATGTTTCTACTACCAGTGTCATTTTAAAAGAAAACAAAAAAGAGACTACCTGAAGACAAATAACAAGGTTAACTTTTTCCTATTATAATTCCTAAAACAGCGCGTGTATTTTGAAATTTTAACATCAATAACTTAATATTTGATTGTATAAAAAATTACTCCGTTATTTTTAGTATGATACTTTATTATCTTTAGTACAAATAGGTACTCACTATTTGTTCCCATACTTCTTACTTTAAGTGAGCATATTTGTATTCTTTACATTTAACATTATAAATAATTTCTCTATTACGCACATACTCTAATCGTTTTTCTTCCATTTTTTAAATGAACGCACAGACGAACTTTTGGCTAATTACTGATGATTAAATAAATAAATACACTCAACAATCACATACATAGTCCTGACCCCACATTAAAATCAATTAAGTGTTGTGTCGTGGGTATCGGGAACTACGAGAGACTTTTCGGTCTCACAAACATCCAGACCCGAGACAAATACTTATGGGCCTCACGAACATTTGTCTCGGTGCGGGGATCGAACCCGTGGCCTCTCGTTTCACAGGCGGCGTCTAACCAACTGCGTCATGGAGGCTGTCAATTACGTCCAGTCTAGTATTTACAAACAACTGGTCAAAGAACTGCGGTGTTTATTTCTATTAAGTCAAGTTAGATTCCCAGCCACACCTCATGTAAATAATTAGAAATGTCCAAATTGTATTCAACAATTTTAATTTGTATGCAGATTGAATAAAGAAAATTATACCTTGTACGTATTATAAATTCTAATTTAATTGTAAGTTTTAAGAAATGTTATATTAGTTTGGCTTAAAAAGCTGGTAGCCATATTTACAAAACCTATTGTTGTGTAAACTCAAAAAAGTTTGTCCACAATCGCAAATCACTCAAAAGCGCTGTGGTGCACGGAGAAACCATTATTTTTTTCTCTCTTTAAATTTAATTACATTGGACATTATTATCATTACTACTATTGGACTACTAGTATAAATGTACATTGTATAAATTATGAAAGAATATTTTAATGAAAGCGTTGGAGATATTTTTTACTTTCATTTCTAGTTCCTAATTTCACCACTTGTCAATTTATGTTAGTTGCGCTGTATGTCTCAGACGTTTTTTGTTTTTGAAGGTCATGCCCTCGAATTTCGACCGACAGTGTGCACACAACAAAAGAATCTATTGTTCAGATCGCTGTAAGACGCGTTGCTCTAGTATTTATGCCCGCTTCTTTACTATATGCGTAAGACGAAAATCTACAATGTGTTTTGAGCTTTATGTTTATGAATATTGAAAACGCGGGAATCGGAAGATTTCTGTCAAAATAAGTGACAGTGACGTGGACGTGTGAGTGGATAAAAAGCTTTAATGACTATTTTGTATGGGAGTCCGTTTTTTTTAAGCAATGGCGTAAGGTCTTTTAAGCCGACAAAAAATATTTTTCATTGAATCTCGCAAAATCTATTCTGAAAAATAGCTTTATGTGGTAAAACAAGTGCGGTAAATATTTATATCATAGCCCTAGTTCACAAAATAACATTTTTAAGAAAACAATAATATTTCAATTGAAAATGACAAATAGAACATAACCTCAAAATCTACCGGGTATCTCAAGACTGCTACCGAAAACGAAGCCGGGTGGTAGTTTTAGTGGGTACAAACACAATGCAATTAGAAATTTCGCATAGAAACGCGACAATTATTTTTTATGATTTTTTAAATATCGTCATTTTTGGGTGGTAAATCCATAGTTTTTGCTAAAATAATAATTTAAACTCTTCGCTGCCGTTCCTAAACAATAATGTGTTGAGAAATACTGGTGAAAAAGTATACATTACTTACTAAACGTTTTTAATTTATACAGGGTATATCAAGACTGCTACCGAAAACGAAGCCGGGTGGTAGTTTAAGCGACTTCAGACACAATGCAACAGAAAAAGTTGCAAAAATAAGCGACAATTTTTTTTTTGTAATTTTTTTCCTATTGCCATATTTTGGTGGTAAATACATTTTTTCCTAAAATTATAGTGTATACCCTTTAATTTATAAATACTCTAAGATATAAGAGAGTTTAAATTATTATTTTAGCAAAAACTATGGATTTACCACCCAAAAATGACGATATTTAAAAAATCATAAAAAATAATTGTCGCGTTTCTATGCGAAATTTTTAATTGCATTGTGTTTGTAGCCACTAAAACTACCACCCGGCTTCGTTTTCGGTAGCAGTCTTGAGATACCCGGTATAATAAAAGGTAACCTTTTGCCCTTACCCAAGGTCTAATCAATCTCTGTATCAAATTCTATCAAAATCGGTTCAGTGGCTTAGGCGTGAAAATGTAGCAGACAGTGGACCAGTTAGTGTAATACGTTCGTGCCGAAATCTTACATCACTCAGTAAATAAAAACTATCGCAAGAAATAAATATTTTTCAATCATACTTAATTCATGATCAATTGTATTAGAAAAACTTTTATCGTGTTTATTTTCACTTAAAACATAGTAGGATGCAAATTAACGTGTATAAATTAAACATTACTTTAATAATTACTTCAAAGAGTGTTATGCTGAAAACAAACTGTAGGTTTTTGTCTTACGCATAGAGTAAAGAAGCGGCCATAAATACTAGAGCAACGCGTCTTACAGCGATCTGAACAATGGATTCTTTTGTTGTGTGCACATTATAGGTCATAAGCTTAAGACGTGACCACAGACTACATAGAAAGAACCCTGTACGTTCCATTGTCCTGTTTGGTCAGTTGGCCCCGTACTTACCGCTCTTTACTCTATGCGTAAGACAAAAACCTACAGTGTGTTTTGAGCTTTATGCTGAAAACAAACTGTAGGTTTTTGTCTTACGCATAGAGTAAAGAAGCGGGCATAAATACTAGAGCAACGCGTCTTACAGCGATCTGAACAATAGATTCTTTTGTTGTGTGCACACTGTCGGTCGAAATTCGAGGGCATGACCTTCAAAAACAAAAAACGTCTGAGACATACAGCGCAACTAACATAAATTGACAAGTGGTGAAATTAGGAACTAGAAATGAAAGTAAAAAATATCTCCAACGCTTTCATTAAAATATTCTTTCATAATTTATACAATGTACATTTATACTAGTAGTCCAATAGTAGTAATGATAATAATATCCAATGTAATTAAATTTAAAGAGAGAAAAAAATAATGGTTTCTCCGTGCACCACAGCGCTTTTGAGTGATTTGCGATTGTGGACAAACTTGAGTTTACACAACAATAGGTTTTGTAAATATGGCTACCAGCTTTTTAAGCCAAACTAATATAACATTTCTTAAAACTTACAATTAAATTAGAATTTATAATACGTACAAGGTATAATTTTCTTTATTCAATCTGCATACAAATTAAAATTGTTGAATACAATTTGGACATTTCTAATTATTTACATGAGGTGTGGCTGGAAATCTAACTTGACTTAATAGAAATAAACACCGCAGTTCTTTGACCAGTTGTTTGTAAATACTAGACTGGACGTAATTGACAGCCTCCGTGACGCAGTTGGTTAGACGCCGCCTGTGAAACGAGAGGCCACGGGTTCGATCCCCGCACCGAGACAAATTTTTGTGAGGCCCATAAGTATTTGTCTCGGGTCTGGATGTTTGTGAGACCGAAAAGTCTCTCGTAGTTCCCGATACCCACGACACAACACTTAATTGATTTTAATGTGGGGTCAGGACTATGTATGTGATTGTTGAGTGTATTTATTTATTTAATCATCAGTAATTAGCCAAAAGTTCGTCTGTGCGTTCATTTAAAAAATGGAAGAAAAACGATTAGAGTATGTGCGTAATAGAGAAATTATTTATAATGTTAAATGTAAAGAATACAAATATGCTCACTTAAAGTAAGAAGTATGGGAACAAATAGTGAGTACCTATTTGTACTAAAGATAATAAAGTATCATACTAAAAATAACGGAGTAATTTTTTATACAATCAAATATTAAGTTATTGATGTTAAAATTTCAAAATACACGCGCTGTTTTAGGAATTATAATAGGAAAAAGTTAACCTTGTTATTTGTCTTCAGGTAGTCTCTTTTTTGTTTTCTTTTAAAATGACACTGGTAGTAGAAACATATAAAAAAAAGACAACAAGAACAACACGTGTGCTCGAAACACGATCTTTAGTGCGATTCACGTATTTTAATAAGTTCAGCTGCAGTGCAGTTGCGGTTAAGTTTCGATCAAAACAGCCCTTTTCGTATTCTCGTAATTTTGACAACCGCTGTCAAATACGCTCGCGTGAAGTTCGCGTCACGCAAACGTTTTAGCGTATTCTACTGCTGCGCGTATATGTCAATCTCAAACAAATTTCATACATCTGACGTACAGTTGACGCGCAGCTCACGCGCAGTTCACGCGCAGCTAAACACTTACAAGAATACCATTTTGTACCAAAGCGTAAACTTAATTGTAACCGCACCGCAACTTGATCGGCGCGTCAAAAAGTTACGTGAATCGCACTGCTTGCCTACTTTGGAATTCACACATTTTATACATAAGTATTTCTAATATGTGTACGCGGCAATGTTGCTTAACATTTTTCCATAGTAAATTTATTCTCAATATGTAATCTATGTTTGTGTACAGAATTTAATCAATCACAGTATTATATAATTGATTGATGTGTGATTTAATGTTAATTGAATCATTGTTTTTGACAATAAAACAGTTGCAAACTCGAATGTGATAGTACCACAGGTAAGAACTGTTTATAATAAGCGCCAACTAGGATTGATTTCATTTAATAAAATATATTATTTATTTGTTTATATAGAGATGAGATAAAGAGTACATAAAAATCGACTCTTCCATCCCTAAAAGCTTAGTCATTGGCAGACGAGAAAACCGTCCTTTGTCAATGAAATTAAAAAAATAAAAACGTACGTGGGCCCTCTGACGACCCGTACGAACCATGTAAGATGTGCTCTTTACCATAGTTTTGTACTCTTTACTCTATGCGTAAGACAAAAACCTACAATGTGTTTTCAGCTTTACTCTTAATTTATTTATTGTGTATTTTATTAGTCTAAGTTCTATTGTAACCATAGATGTAGTATAGAACATAGATCGGCAATGTGTCATTTTGAGCGCGACCAAAACTGATTTACGATTGTGTGCGTGAAGTTTACATGTGTGCTTGACATATAGTGGTGTACCATGCACTTTCGATACTATCATATCGATATCATTATAGCTGTCGGCCTGTAGTTGTGAAATAAAATGTTATGGATATATGCGACATTTTATTATATATTAACAGAAACTTATTGGTGTGTTTATTTCAATACAGATTGATAAACACACAAATAAATAAAGATAAATTGTCATATTATTTGAAAACATTTTGTTTGAGATGTTTTGTATGGGTCTTTGTGTTCACCTGAACAAAATTATTTTTTTCATTGTGATGTATACATAGTACATATACTAATTAAATTGAGAACAAAAAACACTTTTATTAAAATAAAACTATAATTTACAAAGTTTTAGCGTATTCGGATTATTTTTTTCATTTTTAATTTCCCGTCGCGAAGTTTCGATTACTTTACAGCTTTCGTAGTCACAGGGTGGACTCAGTCTCCAACAAAATCCGTGATTATTAGTTTTTTTCAATGAGTAACATTCGCGTAAGTCTAAGACACACATTTTTACTATATGTATACCAGAGTTACAAAAAATATGCTTATTTAAGTCAATTAATTGACTTGTAACACATTGGGAAGTGTTGGACGCCTGCTAGGCCGCGTTGGAGGTGTACGGAGGAGCTTGTAGGAAGTCGTTGGATGCAGGCAGCTTACAACAAACTGATGTAGACATTCTTGTGGAAGGCCTATGTTCATTACTCGCATTCCTGTGGCTGAACAAAGAGACAGTTTAATAAACTATGAAGCTTTTCTCGATCACGTGACCTAAACTAATGTTTTTTCTATGAGAATTATAAATTTTAAACCTATACCTAATGTTATGATAAATGAATAATGTTGCTTCAAGGTTTGGACGATGATACTGCATAGAAGTATCGCATTTTTTATAATAATATCGAATATGTTCTTGTTTTACTATTATAAATTGACAGCCTCTTGGCAGAGATTGAAACAGGTTCTTAATTCATAAATCACACATATGAAGTGTTAAAATAATTATTCCACAAATGAGAGACTTTCCCGCCCTCACACCCGCCACTGTAACTCCTGTCAGCCAGGATCAACAGTGGCACACAAAGATATGACACCGAGCTCCGGAGCTCGGCGAGTCTCTCAGGGACACTAGCTTGTCTTTAACCCGCATCGAAATTAATCAGAAAGAAAAAACAAAAGGAGGAGTTGGAAACAAATAGCTGTCCACTTCCCTCCGCAGCAAAGCGGGTGACAAAAAAAAAAATATTGAGTCGAGAGGTATGTATCCTCTTATATAAAGATATACAACTGGGGAAGCCAGATGTATTAAGCACCACGGGATAAACAAATTACATGGGTCCTATAGATTGAGCTGCTAAATTTGGGTCCAATAATAGGTATGGCAAAAGCGCCGGAAAGCACGGAAGTTCCTCCTAGATTCCACGAGGTCCGTATAGTATGCAACACCAGAAGTTATTTGCATATTGTTCAACATTATGCCGCGTTCATCGGACCAGCGATCACACTCCCAAAGTATATGATGTGCAGTTTGTTCGTACTCACAGTCAGGTGTAGAGCATTGACACGCAGGCGATTCAACCAGCTTAAAAGTGAATAGTTTGCTCTTAAAGTTGCCATGTCCAGTTAGGAACTGTGATACACAGTGATCAATTTCTAGCCACGATTTTCTTAAGCGATCGCGAACGGACGGAAAGTATTGATATAAGTGACGCCCCTTTGAGGATATATCCCACCGGTTCTGCCATTCGTCAATTAATTCATTGTACGCAGCAGAATACGGTTTAAATAACCTGCTAATCTTTAAAAAGTCTCGGGATGCAATAAAGTTAGTGTCTATTGTCTCTCTATTTGAATAATATAATGCGGCGCGTCTTTGCACCTCCAGATCGACCGGAAGCACACCCGCGAGAACCGGCAAAGCCTCTGTACTAACGGTTCTGTAAGCCTTACACAAGAATATCAAGGCCAGGCGTTGACTCTGGAGCAACTTCCTACGAACAGCGCCAACAGTAGATCTATCGGCCCAAACTGGAGAACCGTAACAGATACAACCCAAATAAGTTGCTCCATTGATAACTTTCAAAGTATTAAATGATAATCCCCACGTTGCCCTTGATATTCTCGTTAAATCATAGAAGTTATTTTTCGATTTTTCTCCGACGGTTCTAATGTGTTCAATAAATGAGAATTATTCCACAAATATAAAAAATGAGAAAAAGTAAAGTAATAAGTAATATTGTAGAATGAATACTATAATAATGGCCGGGGAAATATGACCGGGATAACGCGAGGTAGAAGAAGAAGAAGAATGCACACTATCACAACATACTATAGCTCCATAAAAATGTAGGGAAACATGTGTTGTCATCGACTATTTTATCGACAACCTTTTATTGATCGAACCTGTCAATCAATCCCTAGAAACTTTTGGTTGAAATTATTGTAAATTCACGTATTTGATATTATTTTTTATACGCAATGGATGCTTTCAGCGTATTTATATAATGAAATACTATATTCTTTTCTACCGATATGTATACACGGATTTCAATTTAATTCTATAATATCGTCACAAAATAGTATTGTGCAAAAGTGGCCGGTACCTGTGAAAATGCCTGCATGAACCACACCTTGGCACTGCACAATGCACTATAATAAACTACGTTTAATAAATATAACCAAGTACTGTAAAATTAAATAAATTATGAAAATAAGCGAATTTTATTGCTCGCTTAGTTTGACATATTTCGACTCTGGGTCACTGCAGGCTACTTCTGTGTAAACGTATGGTCGCATCATGCATCTCGCTTTAACATATGAGTTAAATTATTCTATCTCTTTCACATTACCGATCTATGTTTTATACTAAATCTATGATTTTTCTATATGTTACTATATATACAGGGTATATCAAGACTGCTACCGAAAACGAAGCCGGGTGGTAGTTTAAGCGACTTCAGACACAATGCAACAGAAAAAGTTGCAAAAAAAAGCGACAATTTTTTTTTTGTTATTTTTTTCCTATGCCCATATTTGGGTGGTAAATACATTTTTTCCTAAAATAATAGTATATACCCTTTTATTTATAAATACTCTAAGGTATAAAAGAGTTTAAATTATTATTTAAGCAAAAACTATGGATTTACCACCCAAAAATAACGATATTTAAAAAATCATAAAAAAAAATTGTCGCGTTTCTAGGCGAAATTTTTAATTGCATTGTGTTTGTAGCCACTAAAACTACCACCCGGCTTCGTTTTCGGTAGCAGTCTTGAGATACCCGGTATTCTGTGTTTATTTTTTTATCGAACTAATTACCTTTTCGCGAATGTAAAATAATCTACTAGATAAAATATATTTTTTGGTCTGGCTTGCAAATGAAAAGGGATAAAACCCCCTCATACTGTCTCACTCGGTTTCGGCCTTCCTCCATGTCATTTACCATAGTAAATTAAACCTTATGCTACATGCACATGTCTTATTTCAGGACATACAGACATATGACACCATTTTCTTCGTGCGCAATCCTGTTTATACAACATGTAACAGATTTAAATGTAAAAGCGGAAAGTAGTACGTTCAGAATCAGCTACTGAACCGATATCAACATTCTTTTTGGTAGATATTTTTTTTCAAAATAATTAGTCAAGACCAAGTAAATTACAGACACTCTTTCATTTACTATTCCGAACAAACGAAATTGAAACGTAACTCCAGGACATACGATCATTTTTAAATAAATCACTAAACGAATACTCTAATAAACTAAATAATAAACAAAAATGAACTTTATTTCAGTAATCATAAAGTTTATTTAAGCAATCTATCATTAATCAAACGCACACAACGATAGGCCTCAATAAACGTAATAAGCTACCAAAATAAATAACTATCATATTCTCTTTTCCGCACATTTCACTACAACTAGATAGAGCAGGATGCAGCTATTGTTTAATGCAATTTGATCCATCCGACAAACGATGGCGCGCGCGGCGCGGCGCGGCGGTACATCAAAAGGTTTGGCAACCGGTATAGGTGTGGGTATAGGGATGCGCCGCGAAAAAAAATACTCCCGGTATTTGCAAGACCGGGCGATCCAAATCCCGCGCAACACATGCACTTAAATGAAACGAATTAAATTGTAACAAAATCACTATGAAATGAAACAACAAGTAGGTATTTCTATGAAAAATAATTTCGCGGAACGTTAAAATGGTGATTAAATTCGGTTTGTAAAGCTACAATGTATGCGGAATCCCGGTGTGTCTAATATCCCGTTATTGCAATCCCTAAATGGGCACCGACTATGTGAAAAAAATCCAGTCGTGCACCGCAGTTATCTGTGTCTACTTGTGTTTAAGTGTTTAGTAGATATTTCGATAACTTTCGCGCGCGATGTCTTTTCGGTATTCGAATATTGGATACACTGAAATGGTGAGAACTTTGGCACAGTGTGGTGAATGGTGATAATGTATCATTGGCATGCAGGACATTTAACAACAGGCACGGCACCAGTGTAGTGTCCGACAGTATCTCGATGCTGAGTTCGGAGAGCGCTGGATAGGTCGCGGCGAACCTGTGCAATGGCCTCCTAGGTCACCCGACTTGACGCCTCTTGACTTTTTTTGTGGGGACGTAATAAATCTCTGGTATAACTAGACTACTAAAAAGTAGAATAGTGGCAGCCTTCCTAAAAGTGAAGAGTGACACTGAAGTTTTACATAAATTACGTGAACAATTACGCAAATGTGCATCAAAGTGTATCAAGGTGGTGGACATTTCGAACATATTTTAAAAAGAAATCGCCGCATGAGTGCCATGTAACACGTAAGTTTATTTTGTTGTATTTTTTTGTGTTGTGATTCCCAATCTAGTCTTCGTTGTTAGATATTGCGTTATCTAATTATCTTATTCATTATTAATTCAAAATAAATGACGCCCGTATCCTACCCGCCTGTAGGAACGAAGTTTAGCGGAAGTGAAATTAATAATATTTTATAGCCGATTCATGCAAAATATTGTCTTACGTTGGGTTCGTATGCATTATATCTAGTAAGTAAAATATTTAGATTTTATAGCTAAAACACAAATGTTATGCTTACAGATTAAATTAATAATAATTTGTTTACCAAACCACCCAGTAATCAGTTACGTACGTAATTTGTACGTTTATAGTCAGCTGTTTCTGCCGGCGCGGCGCGAAGCGTCGCAGCGTTCGGCGTTAGGTACTCGTGTGAATAGGTCTTGTGTAAATGTGTGCGTGTCCGCGAGCGTGTGTAGTAGTACTCTCTTATTTGTAACTCGTGAGGTGACCATGTTAAGTGCCTACATTTGGTATAACTAATTTCATAAATAAAAGATTTTGTAATTATGGTAGTACGATTTCAATGCATAAACTATGATTGCAATAATATTTTAAAGTTGGGGTGTCTGAGGTTGTGAATTAATCCTGTTACACGTTGTATACTTGTTACACATTCACCTATTATACGAAAGTGCTGAGACCACATCACGCTATCGACGCATGAACAATCATTCCAAAATCCACACGATGGCGCAAAGCTGACTACGCATCATGGGCCACGAGTTCGACTCTGCATGATCGCCAGCAACTCCACTTTTTGATCAACCATCGATCGGGTCACTAGGCATAAGTTTTAATTGTAACTTTTAATTAATAAATCAATTATAATTTATTTTCTTTTTTTTTGAGTCTTCCGGCAGCGACTTACATAATTGGCGCAGTCGGTAGGATTCCCGGGTCGGGTCGCAAATCGCTTATATCGCACCACGTGGTCGCGCTCCGATAAACTTTCAACGTTGCGCCGGGAGATCCTGAACAACGAGGCCGCGCGGGAGATCTGAACTTCGATACCGCTCAAGAAGAATCGTCATGTGCATGTAAGTACACTGAATAGTCCAGTGGTTGCTTACCTTTCCTTTTTCATTATCCTTAAGTAGTTTATATTATCTCCAAGATTTTTTCCAAATCAAAATCAAGGAAACCTAGGTTAGCTAGTAGTAGGAAATTATTTTTAGACGCTAGGAGAAATTTAGATCAATCAAACGTAGAAATGGCAAGCTTAGATAACATCTATAAAGCCCTCCGCTTACTTCCCGAGTTTTCCAATTTCGAGTCTTCCAACGTTTGACGAATTTATTAACATTGTTAGATCATTGCCTATTAATAAAGCCTCCGGCGAGGAAAAAATATCGAATAGAATGATTAAAGAAGCGTGTAAATCTGCCGGTGATGCCGTATTAGCCGTTTTTAATCGATGTATTGTTGAGGGTGTATTTCCGCGCGTATGGCGTTTTGGTTTTATATGAATAATACCTAAAGGAGGGGATAAATCCCCTCAAGATCCTAAATCATACAGACCCATTACGCTCTTGCCGTCATTAGGAAAACTCCTCGAACGCCTTATTGTTCCTCGACTGTTACCGGGAGGTCCAACTTTCCACGAGAAGCAGTTCGGGTTTACTATCGGTAAATCGACCGTAGACGCGGCGATATCGGTCCGTAGGGCGGTGAGCACATCTGAACACAAGTATGTACTTGGTATCTTTCTTGACATTTCCGGTGCATTCGATAATGCCTGGTGGCCAATGCTGCTTCTTAAATTGAAAATACGAGGTTGCTTTAGGAATATTTATTCGCTTATTTACTCGTATTTCTTGCATGGAACAACTAAATTAAAACTTGGCCACCATGCCGTGTCGAAGCCACTTACAATGGGCTGCCCACAGGGCTCGGTTCTAGGTCCATATTTGTGGAATTTTGGCTTTGACGACTTCTTGTCTATTCCCTTACCATTAGGATGCTCACTAACGGGCTATGCTGACGATGGCCTCTTACTTATACAGTCTAATAGTAGGTCGGGACTAGAAAGTATGGCTGAGACGTGTTTAAAATTAATATCTGAATGGGGTGACCGAAATCGCTTAAAGTTTGCACCACAAAAAACGTTCCAATTACTTCTTAAAGGGATCTTAAAATCGCCACCACGTATCAAGTTTAATAATACAACTGTCAAGCGAAGGGAATCTTTTTGCTATCTTGGCTTATTTTGGAAAGGAATTTTTCTTTTCTTGAGCATATTAAGAACGTCGGGGAAAAATCGAAAAGGAACTTTTTCGCTTTGACAAGAATATCGACATCAACGTGGGGATTATCTTTTAATACATTAAAAATCATCTATGGAGCAACTTACTTAGGGTGTATATGTTATGGATCCCCCGTATGGGCTGATAGGGCTACTATCGGTGCTGTGCGAAGAAAACTGCTCCAGAGCCAACGTTTGGCGTTGATATTCTTGTGTAAGGCATATAGAACTGTTAGTACCGAAGCATTGCCTGTCCTGGCGGGTGTACTTCCAGTCGATCTGGAGGTGCAACGTCGCGCCGCGCGCCATGTATTACTCTACTAGGGAGAATATGGATAAAAGATTTTTAACTCCACGTGAACTTTTAAAAGTTGACAGATTATTTAAACCGCTTTCAGTAGTATATAGCGAACTATTAGATGAATGGCAAAATAGATGGGAGGTATCTTTGAAGGGACGTCATTTATATCAATATTTTCCTTGCGTGCGTGATCGTTTGACAAAGACTTGGCTAGATGTCGATTATTGCGTATCACAGTTCCTTACGGGCCATGGTAACTTTAAGTCTAAACTGTACTCTTTTAAGCTCGTTGATTCGCCTGCATGCCTATGTTCAACACCTAATTGCGAGTATGAACAGTCCGCGCATCATATACTTTGGGAGTGTAGTATTTGGCAAAATGAGCGTAAAATCATGTTTGATAATATGCAGATATCATCCGGAGTCGTATACTACATTGACCTAGTGGAGACTAGGACGAATTTCCGTGCTTTCCGGCGTTTTTTGCCATACCTATTACTGGAATCAAGTATAACAGCTCACACAATAGGTTCCATTTAAATGTAATAATGAATTCCGTGGTGCTTTACAGCTGGCTTCTCCGGCTGTAAAAGTCTTTTTGTGAGGTTATTTACCTCTTTAGTTCAATATTTTGTCACCCGCTTTGCACGGAGGGAAGTGGACATTATTTATTTCCAACTCCTCCTATTAATTTAACTTTCTGATTAATTTCGTTGCGGGTTAAAGACAAGTTAGACATTCCCGGAGACTCGCCGAGCTTCAATGCTTGGTGTCATTACATTGCGTGCCACTGTTGATCCTGGCTTACAGGAGTTGCAGTGGCGGGTGTGAGGGCGGGACAGTCTCCTACTTCCCGAGTTTGACGGAAATCCAAACGTCTTAACTAGATTTATTAAATTATGCGAGATACGGTCAGGATATCGACGAATTAGAAAAAGTGTCCTTAGAAAACGGCATATTAAATAAAATTGTTGGCCCCGCAGCCCGTTTAATAAATACTAATGGTATTCCTAGTGATTGGGCAGGCATCCGTAGCGCTCTTGTTAACAATTTCTCCGACCAAAGAGACGAAACCGCGCTGTACAACGATTTAGCTCTGCTAACTCAAGGTTCTAGTACACCACAAGAGTTTTATGAACTTTGTCAAAATCTTTTTAGTACTAGAGTTAAATTTACATAGTCGAAGACAATTGCCGTACATACATATAACCCCCCACTAAACCTCTTGATTGACACGGGCGCTAATCAATCGTTTATTAGTCCGGACTCGGTTAGCAAATTTTTTTCTCATATACCACTTAATTACGACCCATTTGAAGTCACAAACATGCACGCTACCACAAGAAATGATTTTTCCATTAATTTACCCTGCTTCGCCGAATTTAATGATTCGAAAGTTATGAAATTATTCGTTTATAAATTTCATGACCATTTTGATGGCTTAATAGGTATGGACTTACTTACCGACTGGGAAGCGAAACTAGACCTTAAAGCACTTACTCTCACAAGGAAATTTGCTGTTAACCCTATTAAAATTTATAACTCGCGGAACTTAAACTTATATGAAACAATAATACCTGCTAATAGTTCAAAGTTAATTAGAATACCCGTAAACTCCCCAGATGGCGAAGTATCCATTCCAGAACAAATTGTATGTAATTGTGTAATTTCTGAATGTTTAACTACAGTTAATAATAACCGTGGCATAGTTGAAGTGACGAACCCTACGAAAAACGATATAATATTGTCATTAGATCGCGCGACGCAAGCGATAGTATTTAATAACGAGTGCATAAGCACCGAACAACCATCGCCACGCGCTAAAGACGTCATTTCTCGTTTACGTACGGAACATTTAAACGCGGAAGAAAAAGCTAATTTAATCGCGCTTTGTACCAAATTTTGTGACGTATTTTATATTGATGGCGAACCTCTTACTTTTACAACATCCGAACTACCGACGAAATACCAGTTTATACAAAAAGTTGCCGCTATCCATTTATTCACCGCGAGGAAGTGAGTGAACAGATACGTAAAATGTTAGAACAAGGGATCATTAGACCGTCAGAATCCGCGTGGACCTCACCAATTTGGGTAGTTCCAAAAAAGGTTGACGCTTCTGGTAAACAGAAATGGAGACTCGTCGTTGATTTTCGAAAACTCAACGAAAAGACAATTGACGATAAATACCCAATACCGAACATAGCAGACGTTCTCGATAAATTAGGCAAATGTCAATACTTCACAACTCTTGATCTTGCATCCGGCTTTTATCAAGTCGAGATGAACCCCTCCGATATACCCAAAACGGCTTTTAACGTAGAGCATGGGCATTTCGAATTTTTAAGAATGCCGATGGGTCTTAAAAATTCGCCGTCCACTTTTCAGCGTGTTATGGACAATGTCCTTCGAGGCTTACAGAATGTCATATGTCTTGTATACTTGGACGACATAATTGTCTTCAGTACATCACTCCAAGAACATATGATCAACCTCGAAAAAGTTTTCCAGAGATTGCGCGAGTCTAATTTTAAAATACAATTAGATAAGTCGGAATTTCTGAAACATGAAACCGCATACCTCGGACACGTCATTAGCAGCGAAGGAATAAAACCTAAGCCCGATAAGATTACTGCGATACAAAATTATCCGTTACCAAAGACCTCCAAAGAAATAAAACAATTTTTAGGACTTTTAGGATATTACCGTAAATTTATCCCTGACTTTGCTCGAATAACCAAACCCCTTACACAATAATGGAGGTATATAGCTGTTACTATTATATCACTAATATCTGGTCTCTTCTTTGACCTTCTTATGAGAACTCTTTCTCACATGTTTAGTGAAATGAATACTCAGCAGAGTTCAGCCATAGCAAGCGTTTAATGTTATACATACATTAGGTATAAACTTTAATCACAACACAATAAGAACTTAGCAAAAATATATATATGTGAAAAATATTTGATGTTTATGACATATGTAAACTTGTGTGTTTACAATAACAACTTTGAACAACGACTGACGTCCCAAATATTTTTCACATATTCTAAGGTTTGTTTTATTTTTGAATCTACATTCAAAAATACCTTCCAGCCTGTCTTACACACTGACATGAGGTTACATACAGTCCAATAGCAACTCTATGCTCTAACACACAATGCCTAAAGAAAGGAAAAAAAGTAACATTTGATTCAAATTATGTTAATTCTTTTGAAAAATGCAAAACTTTACTGATGAACGACCCCATCTTAAAATATCCAGATTTTGAAAAAGAATTTATACTAACAACAGACGCTTCAAATTTTGCAATCGGTGCAGTATTGTCTCAAGGTACCGTAGGCTCCAACCAATAGCGTACGCTTCGCGCACTTTGAACGATAGCGAAGTTAATTATAGCACGATTGAAAAGGAACTTTTGGCAATCGTGTGGGCAACAAAGTACTTCCGCCCTTACCTTTTCGGCCGTAAATTCAAAATTTTAACAGACCATAAACCACTTCAGTGGGTCATGAGTCTTAAAGAACCAAATTCTCGCCTCACGAGATGGCGTTTGAAACTTAGTGAGTACGACTTTACTGTCATTTACAAGAAAGACAAAAGTAACACTAATGCCGACGCACTTTCACGCATTGAGATTTATAATGAGGACACGTGCTCTATGATTGCGAATGCGACGGATAGGCCACCCTCTTTAGCCAACTCAGATACACAGACAGCACATACATCCAATGAGAATCCCATACTTGACATTCCAATCACAGACGATCCCTTAAATAAGTTTCACCGTCAGTTATGTCTAACCGTAGTAGGCGATATTAAAAAGAGACCGGTAGCTACGAAACCTTTTGACACACACACACGGACATCCGTTCAGTTATCTCAATCTAATTTGGAAGAAGATGTTGTGTCAGCCATTAAGGAATATGTTAACCCAAAAATTAAAACTGCTCTTCTAATTACACCGCCTCTTGCTATGTACCAAATCATACCAATAATTCAGAATAAATTCAAAAGTGCATCCATGAATTTAGTCCTTGCTAAGAGAGAGATTGAAAACGTTAAAGAATATATGCGACAACATGATATCATTCGTCATTATCACGAGGGTAAAACCAATCATCGCGGCATAAACGAGTGTTATCTTGCTTAGTCTGATAGATATTTTTGGCCAAAAATGAAAGAACACATTACTAAGTTCATAAATGACTGTACAATATGTGGACAAGCCAAATACGATCGCAACCCCATCAGGCCTAAGTTTAATATTGTGCCACCAGCCACGCGACCTTTTGAAATTGTCCATATGGATAGCTTTACCGCCCAGAATGAAAAATACCTTACCTTTATTGATGTTTTTTCTAAGTATGGCCAAGCATACCTATTAAGAGACGGCACCGCTGTAAGTATAATACAAGCTTAACTAACCTTTAGCACGCATCACGGGTTACCATTTACCATCATTACAGACCAGGGAACGGAATTTACCAATCAGTTATTCTCCGAATTCTGTAAAATCCATAAAATCATCCATCACCAAACTTTGGCTCATTCACCAAATGCGCATGGTAATATTGAAAGATTCCATTCAACATTGCTAGAACATCTTCGCATACTAAAATTAAATAAGCGTGACGAACCCATTACTAACCTCATGTCATATGCCATAATCGCTCACAATAGTTCAGTCCATAGTTTTACCAAATGTAGGCCTTATGATCTTATCTTAGGGCATACTGACCCCAGGGATCCCACTGACATAGATCTCACCCATCATCTTTTACAACAGTACATCGTAACGCATAGGGACCGCATGGAAAAAGTATACAGCTTAATTAATGAGACATCTCTCGCCAATAGGACATCGCTCATAGATAACCAGAATAAAGCTCGTGAGCCGGAACAGGAATATCAACCTGAACAACAGATTTTTATTACAAATCCTTGTGCTAGCCGGTCAAAATTAGCTCCTAGATATACTCAGGATACAGTATTGGCAGACTTACCCATACATATATATACTTCTAAGAAGAAGGGCCCCATTGCCAAAGCTAGGTTAAAACGTATCCCTAACACCGCTAAGTTGTTGCAGAATTCCACTGATGCTGATTCTCGGCCTCGCGCGGGCGACCGAGATAAAACTGGAATCCCTTGAAGATGGACCAGGGATTTTACCCTTTACGTTAGGACCTATGAAACTCACAACTTCACACCATACGTTTTTGCAATACATAAAACTGACAGACATTGACGACAGTATAAAACTCGTAGAAGGACAATTAGCCCAAGTCAAAACCAAGTTAGACAATTTTACTTATTAAATGTATGAATTCCAAATAGATCATTTAAGTAGTAAGCTGGATAAAGTTTCATCTCAATTAAAGACTCTGGAACCCAATCGTTCTAAGAGAGACCTCATAGATGGTCTTGGGTCTGTCATTAAGAGCATAACTGGAAATTTAGATTATTCAGATGCCATTAAATATAATAATGCGCTTAAAATTCTAAAAGATAATCAGGAAAAAATAATTAACGAGCAAAACCAGCATATTAGTATTAGTTCGGAATTGATGAACGAACAAACAAAAGTAATTTCGAAACTCGTAGAGAATCAAATTCAATTAAACAAAACGTTGCATATTTTACTTGACACCGAAGCATTTGCACAATACACACTATTAAAGTTTGCTAAATTTGCTCAAATTTTAGCTATAATTAGCGATAACATAGATAGCTTAGCAAGCGAATTAAGTAGGTTAGAGAATGCGTTAGCATTTTGTGGTCAGTCACGTACTCACCATTCCATGTTAAGTTTAAAAATAATGAATAGTATGTTAGTCACATTAAGATCGGTCTATAGTAAAGATCAATTATTAGATTTACAGTATAGAGAATACTATGACGTCATAAAACCTGCGTCATACTTTAGCGAGGATCAAATTGTTTTCCTATTTAAGTTTCCTATTGTATCACCATTGAACTTTGCCTTATATAAATTAATAATAGTACCAAACAAGGACAGGCAAGCCTCCCTCCCTGTCCCTTTCCTCGCGATCACTGGAACTCTTCATGTATACATTGAGGCAGAATGCCCGAAGGTAGACTCGGTGTATCTCTGCGAGGAAACTTTCAATCACCAGAAGCTGAAATCTCACCAGGACTGCATCTGTAATATAATCGAAGGAAGAACCACGAAAGAGAGCTGCAACAAAACCACCATCGACTTGACGAGGCCAGCCACAGAGAAAATGGACGATCGCCATTACGCCAGAGTATTCCCGAGACCAACTCAAGTGCGACTTACCTGCGACCGTGATGACTTCATGAAACTAACCGGAAGTTATCTAGCAATCATACCACATAACTGCAAACTGCGAACAAACGAACTCACCATAGCTAACACCAACAATCGTATACGAGGACAACCACCTCTTTTTAAGTCCGGTGACAGCTCGGATCCGACCAATTTCCGACCTGTTTCAATTTTACCAACGCTTAGCAAGTTATTTGAGAAAATAATTCTTACTCAATTATTAACACATTTCAACACCAATAACTTGCTACACCAGAAACAGTTCGGATTTACGAGGGGTCGATCAACAATTGACGCGGGAGTATCTCTCCTAAAACAAATCTATGACGCTTGTGAAGAGTCGCAGGATGCACTTGGTGTATTCTGTGACTTATCTAAAGCCTTTGACTGCGTAGAGCACGACACTCTGGTCAGGAAATTACGCCACTATGGTATCAGGAACCGAGCTCTCAATCTTTTGTCCTCCTATTTGAGCAATAGGGTACAGAAGGTTGATATTAATGGAAAACTTTCTGGAGGATCTGCGGTCACTATGGGAGTACCGCAGGGTTCAATTCTGGGACCTTTTCTATTCCTGGTCTACATAAATGACTTACCCTATCACGTCGGGAATAATCACGAAGTTGTGTTGTTTGCGGATGATACATCTTTGACATTTAAAATTAAAAGACAACAATTAGATTTTGATGAAGTAAACAGTGCCCTTCGTGAAGTTGTACATTGGTTTAATATTAATAATTTATTACTTAATGCTAAGAAAACTAAATGTATTAAATTCACACTGCCCAATGTTAGGCAATTATCTACCACTGTACAAATTAACGGTGAAGAATTGGATCCTGTTGCGTCTACTACGTTTCTGGGCATTACGGTCGACGCTAAACTCCAGTGGGGGCCGCATATCAATAAACTATCTGGTAGATTAAGTTCAGCGGCATATGCAGTAAAACCATTAGGCGTTTAACGGATGAGGCAGCGGCAAGAATTGTCTACTTCAGCTATTTTCATAGTATAATGTCTTATGGCATTCTTCTCTGGGGAAATGCTGCGGATATAAATAGTATTTTTATTTTACAAAAAAGAGCTGTTAGGGCCATTTATCAACTTGGTCCAAGAGTTTCATTGAGAGAAAAGTTTAAAGAAGTAGATATTCTTACTGTTGCATCTCAATATATTTATGAAAATTTATTATATGTTCGTAAAAATATAACTCAATTTAAGCGTAATTGTGACATGCATAGTAAGAACACTAGGAACAAACATAATCTTGCCTCACACGTTACTCGTCTCCACAAGATAAATAATTCTTTTATGGGTCAAAGTGTACGCTTCTTTAACAAGCTTCCCAACAGTTTAAGAGAACTTCCAATTAATAAGTTTAAAAAAGTAATAAAAGCTAAGCTGTGTAAAAAGGCATACTATAGAATTTCAGATTATGTGGAAGATAAAACTGCTTGGGAATAAATTTATCATGTTTTGAATCAAACTGACATTATTGTAACTTGTGACATGAATCATTTTAATTGTAAATGGCGATATAAAAAAAAAAAAAAAAAAGAAAAAGACAGAAAAAAAGAAGACAGTTCGTGTTGCTGAGGGAGTTTCTTGCGCCGCTTCTTCTTCACAGCCACAACACGTTCCGAAGCGGTGGTAGCAGAAAAGGACGATTCAAAAGATCTTGTGAAAGACTATTTGAATAAAGAATATTTTGATTTTGATTTTGATTGACCAATCAAGATTGCAAACCTTTCATCGGGTTTAGAGGCAAAATCTCCTGAAACATATCCACTCGTGAAAGTCCAGTTTTTTCCAGAAGCCGCCTCACAGGAAATGGACCTGGTTGAGTCCTGACGGTTCTACGAGAAATGAGATAGATTTCATCTTGACGACGAATAGACGGATGTTCAGTGATGTCACTGTGATCAACCGAAAACCGGTAGTGATCACCGAATGGTTAGGGGCACATTGAATATCAACGTCCAATTAGAAAGGCGCCGCTTGATGAAGTCTACGCTCCGACCTACTCGCGGCCATATCCAAAACCCCGAGAGCTTTCAACTCGAGTTGACAAATCGCTTTGATTGTCTAAAAGAAAACCTTGCAGTGGACGAGTTAAACAGCGGTTTGGTAGAAGCTGTCCATACGGTGGGATCTAAGTATTTTAGACCTCGCCGTAGAGATAGACCACAAAAACTCTCGATCCACACTCTTGACCTCATGGCTGAACGTCGATCTTTGACGCTGCAGTCTTCCGTTGACGCAGAAGCATATCGGCGGCTCAATAGACGGATCTGGAAGTCCTTGCGACACGATGTCCGTGCTCACAATACTGTGAGCATTAAGGAGACAATTGAGCGAAACGGAGGCTCCAAAGTGTTTGCAAGAGACTTGTCTATTGGGCAAAGCCAGTTGTCTAGGCTGAAGACGGACGACGGCCGCGTGGTGTCGACGAGGGCAGAGGTATTAAGGGAGATCGAGAGGTTCTACGGACAGCTTTACACCTCGGTTGCCGAACCTACTGTTAGCTCGGCCGAAGACCCGAGAGCCGAGTTAATCCGACACTTTAGCGATGATATCCCGGACATCAGCCTGTTTGAGATTGAGATGGCCCTCAAACAACTTAAAAACAACAAGGCGCCGGGTGAGGACGGAATCACTTCAGAGCTTCTGAAAGCGGGCGGAACGCCGGTACTGAAAGTCCTTCAGAGGCTCTTCAATTCCGTTCTCCTCGAGGGCTCAACGCCGGAGGCATGGAGCAGGAGCGTGGTGGTACTGTTCTTCAAAAAAGGTGATAACACTTTGCTGAAGAACTACAGGCCCATCTCGCTCCTGAGCCATGTCTATAAGTTGTTTTCAAGGGTCATCACAAATCGTCTCGAAGGCAGGTTTGATGACTTCCAGTCTCCCGAACAAGCCGGTTTCCGAAAAGGCTTTAGTACCATAGATCATATTCATACGCTACGGCAGGTTATACAAAAAACCGAGGAGTATAACTTGCCGCTTTGTTTAGCGTTTGTGGACTATGAGAAAGCCTTTGATTCGATCGAGACCTGGGCTGTGCTACAGTCTCTTCAGCGGTGCCACATCTGTATCAGCCCATATACGTCCCACTGCAGGGCACGGGCCTACTCTACAATCGTAATCGATTGAGAGTGGTTAGGCCATATAGTCCACCACGCTGGCCTAGTGCGGGTTGGCGGACTTACATACCATAGAATTTTTTTTATAAATCGCTATGGTATGCAGGTTTCCTCACGATGTTTTCCTTCACCGTTATAGTGCGTGGTGATTGACTGTCAATACACACATGGCTTCGAAAAGTCAGAGGTGTGCCCTGGGATTCGAACCCGCGACCACCGTGAACATGTTGGCAGTCGCGTCTAGTCCGTTTACCAACAGGCCACCACGCACTTACAGGCCACCACGCACTTACAGGCCACCACGCACTTTTTTTTTTTCAAAAAAGGTGATAATACTTTGCTGAAGAACTACAGGCCCATCTCGCTCCTGAGCCATGTCTATAAGTTGTTTTCAAGGGTCATCACAAATCGTCTCGAAGGCAGGTTTGATGACTTCCAGCCTCCCGAACAAGCCGGTTTCCGAAAAGGCTTTAGTACCATAGACCATATTCATACGCTACGGCAGGTTATACAAAAAACCGAGGAGTATAACTTGCCGCTTTGTTTAGCGTTTGTGGACTATGAGAAAGCCTTTGATTCGATCGAGACCTGGGCTGTGCTACAGTCTCTTCAGCGGTGCCACATAGACTATCGGTACATCGAAGTGTTGAGGTGTATATACAACAACGCCACCATGTCGGTCCGAGTACAGGATCAGAGCACGAAGGCTATTCCACTACAGAGAGGCGTGAGACAGGGAGATGTCATATCTCCGAAACTGTTCACTGCCGCGCTGGAAAATGCCTTCAAGCTCTTGCAGTGGAAAGGATTCGGCATCAACATCAACGGCGAGTATATTACTCACCTTCGATTTGCCGACGATATTGTAGTCTTGGCAGAATCGCTGGAAGACCTTAGCACTATGCTCGAAGACCTTAATCGAGTTTCCCAACAGGTGGGTCTTAAAATGAACATGGATAAAACGAAGATCATGTCGAATATCCATGTTGTGCCCACCCCCATTAGGCAGGTCCAACTTCGAGAGAGAGGTCAATCGGCGAATCCAACTCGGTTGGGCAGCGTTCGGGAAACTTCGCGACGTCTTCTCGTCCAAAATACCTCAGTGCCTAAAATCGAAAGTCTTCGATAGTTGTGTGTTACCAGTGATGACATACGCCACCGAGACGTGGCCTCTCACTGTGGGCCTCATTAAAAGGCTCAAAGTCACTCAACGAGCCATGGAGCGGGCTATGCTCGGTGTTTCCCTACGAGATCGAATCAGAAATGAGGAGAACCGTAGGAGAACCAAGGTTACCGACATAGCCCATAGGATTGGCAAGTTGAAGTGGCAGTGGGCCGGGCACATAGCTCGTAGAACCGATGGCCGTTGGGGCCGAAAGGTTCTCGAGTGGAGGCCACGTACAGGCAAGCGAAGTGTCGGACGCCCGCCTACAAGGTGGACGGACGATCTGACTAAGGTCGCAGGAAGTCGCTGGATGCAGGCCGCTTCCAACAGGTCATTGTGGAGATCATTGGGGGAGGCCTATGTTCAGCAGTGGACTTCCTGTGGCTGATATGATGATGATGATGATGATTGGTCAGTGACAAAATTATCAATGAAATGAAAGAAAGATCCGATGAAGATTGAATGAATTATATATGTAGAAAAGCATGTTTGGTTTCGATGTGTGAGTTTTCATAACGTGTTAAAAATTTTGTATGGAGTTGGCCGTCTGTATTTTTAGTCGTCTGTGCTGTATACTACTCGAAGAGGACGCCATTTTGTACATGATTTTAAATTAGTTGGATTATATTATGTTTCGGGATACCAGCTTATAACAATTTGCATTTCCTGGTTTTATGGTAAATTAAACCATCATTCATTTTATTTCAGCTTTTCAAAAGGTTTACCTTCGCGTGTTTTGTGGATCAAATTAATAGGATGTGACGGAAAATTGAAGTGCGTGGTGGCCTGTTGGTAAACGGACTAGACGCGACTGCCAACATGTTCACGGTGGTCGTGGGTTCGAATACCAGGGCACACCTCTGACTTTTCGGAGTCATGTGTGTATTGATAGTCAATCGCCACGCACTAAAACGGTGAAGGAAAACATCGTGAGGAAACCTGCATACCATAGCGATTTATAAGAATTTCTATGGTATGTAAGTCCGCCAACCCGCACTAGGCCAGCGTGGTGGACTATATGGCCTAACCACTCTCAATCGTACTCTCGATTGTAGAGGAGGCCCGTGCCCTGCAGTGGGACGTATATGGGCTGATACAGACAGACGGAAAATTAGACAGCTGGGTAAACACAAAAATTGCATTCAGAAGACTAAGCATATTATAACTTTCTTAAAACCGTTTTCTCTCCCGCCACTCGAAATAAAGGTAAACTATAATCTATTTAATCTAAATAATAAAAATCCAGAGTATTCATCCTTGAGACGAAAATGAATGAAACCTCTTCTATAATCAGTCTCCCGGCAGCCTGTCTTCATAAATTGTCCCCCTGTGTATTAAGTGAAGCTACAACATGCATAATCTATAAATTATAAAATGTAGTTTCGAAGTCAGTTAAGTTGTATTTTTCAAATTTGAAGTCTGTATTCGAAAAAATTACAAAAATGCACCCAATCCACCAAGCTTAACACTTCTTTATTTTTGATTTATTTTATTTTAGACAAAAACAGTCGTGTTGATCAACAAAAACAAAGATTTTATGTTTAGAACTTACAGACTTTGAGTGCCAAAACTTAAAGTCAATGCAATAAATACACAATCCGCACACGGCTTGACCCGAGGCGTCACGTTACCTTACGTTATTTCAATTTATATTTTGTTCTGCACATATTAATTACATATATTTAATTCTTTAATTAATTAGATTTAATTTTTACAGATGACCGAATCCGAAACTGTGGGGAATAACAAAGAGTGCTGAAAGGACACATGAGCCTGATATGGATGAAAACAAAAAGTGCATAAATGTATTTTTGAAAAATCAATATTCCAGGAAAAAAAACGCCAGATGATTAAAAAAATGTACAAGCGCTGTATTATTACCCATTCGATACTCTGCTATATCATTTTATTTTAATTAAGATATAGAAAAGAAAAAAATATGTAGGTATATTTTTTCCATTTTGTTACATTTGAGAAATGTTTAGGTCTATATCAATAGGTTTTCTGTACCTTTGTTATTTACGATTCGTTTGTGGAAACTTGTTATTAGGAACTTAATTTATGGAAATATTAAGTATATTGTAAACACTTGCTTGTAAGCTTTCTTAAAATAAATAAATAAAATAAAGTAGGATGTTATTCTATCCTTAGTAGTTACGTTACTATGAATTCTCTGATCTTCTATAATTTATAGAACACTCGCCAGGTTTTGTTTCTATGTATATATTGTCATTACTAGCTGTGTATTATTCGAGTTACGTAAATGATATAAGTATTTATAATTATACAAGGCCAACTTTCCTTTTTTGCTTTCTAACCTTTGTGAAAATATTGCAAAACGTCACGTTGTTTAATACTGATGCCCTTCATCCGCATCATTCATCGCAGCTGGTTAGACGCCAGATGTAAAAGTGAGGCCGCGGTTTCGATACCAGCTCAAGAAGAGACAAATATTTGAGTGACTTGATATTTTTTTCAAATCGGGGTGTTAGTGAGACCAAAAAGTCTCGTAGTTTCTGATACCCACGACACAAGATTATCATTTGTAGGGTCAGGACTATGAATTTCTATTTATTTATTTAGTTAAAATATTTATGGGAAAATATATGACCTGGTATCCCTGCTTTTTTCTTTACTTTATGTCTGTCCCTTACGGTGGAACTCGAATGTCGAGTCCATTTGATGCTACGTCCATGCTCACCGGCTATACTCGGAAATGAAATCCGAGATCAAAAATGTAAACAAAAGTGTTACCACCAGAGTTGGGCATTATTCGAATGAATCGTTATCTAGATAATTATTCGAATGAAAATTTATTCGTGAATAATATCCTCACGAATTATTTATTTATGATTTATTCGTTATTCTGAATAATATTTTTACTCGGTACTTCATATAGGTTGTGGGTCAGTAAGGGCCTTGATTCGAACCCAGGGCGAGTACTTACTCTAAATTGTGGTTTCTGTATTGGGTAATAGTTAACTGGGACTGAATTTGTTCTTAGTATGTTGTGGAAACCGTAAATTGCCAATTACGGTAGTGACCGAGAAATGATTAGAGGCGGTGAGGTAAGGTATGGAGGGAATTTGGGTTTACTGGTTTGTTCTAGAGATACTAAACTTGGTGAGGTGGGTGAGGAAAGAACCATGGCGCAGCTATCCTATTTACTGCTCTATCAAGGGGAATGCCCATTTTTCATAGTGTCTTGGTCTAAGAACGAGCACTTTTAATGGGGTTCTTTGGGACTTTTTTCAAAATAAGGGTATCTATTATCAGAAAATACATTAAAAATTATGCCATAGTCTTTTTAAGGGAAGAAAAAAATAAGAAATCCATAACATTTTGACCTTATCTTTTTAACAATTTGACAATGAATTTTTTTTTATTGCTTTGTATTGCAAAACGAACATGCCGTTCGCCTGGTGGTAAGCAATAATACCGCTCATAACAGTGCCAAAACCAAACAATACCTTGAATTACAAAGCTATAGTTGGCATTTCACTGCGCTCGCCATCCTGAGACATAAGATGTTAAATCGCAATATGTCCAGTAGTTATTCCGCTAATGTATTTAGCTGCTTTATACTTATTTTAGTTCAGGATTTTACAATTCCCATATTCCTCCGCCACAGTGTGAAATCAGCAGAGTCCATTTATTAACGTTACCAGAAATAAATAAATTCAATCGAATAAAACATATCATTCTCGAAGGTAGGTACCAAAAATGTTCAATCAAACGTCAACTGTGTCATTTTGTCATGTACCTAGCCTATATGTATAAAAATATTGTAAACTTACGATTGATTAGTCGATTTAATGTCTCAAATGATAGATATTATGAAAATATAATGTTATTGTTTATCTGTTTTTATTTAAAAAGCCTTTTTACGAATGATTAGTCAAAAACGATGTTATATTATTAACGAAATATAACGAAATAAACAAATATACATGAGTTTTTCAAGTGGGCGTGGATGATGATTTGATTGATTCGTTTTTCTGTTTATCATTGTCCGCTTACCCCACGATGGGCATTACCCATTGTATAGTTGCATCACACACTGTCAATGGCAAATATAAATTAGTGGCGAAAACAATTTAATATTTCACGATAAACAATTCCCCACCGACAATAACAGAAAAAAATTGTGTATGCAGTCTGTGTATACATTGTGTGCACGACACGAAATAACTAGTTAAAAATAAATAATTATTCCTGAAGTGGTTTCATTTTCCCAAACCTCACACTATGTGCCTACTGCGCATGCGCGGTGCGGCTCCCGAGGGGGTGAGAGGGCTGGGGGGCGCCTCGGTCACGTGGTACAAGCGGGGCGGGGTGACGTCGAACAAAACTCTCCGCACCCAAAACCCAGCCGCATTCACGCCCCGGGAGTCCTTAGGGATGGGTGCATGGTGTGAGGGGTTGCGCGGGGATGAGCCCCACATTGTTGTGTGGAAATTGAGATGATTGTAAGGAAAATGTAAAAATAAGTGAGAAATAAAGATTATGACGGGTGCTGAAGGGTGAGGGGCTAGGGGGGGTGAGCGTGGACCGAGAAAGAATATAAAAGAGGGGCGGTTTGGCCGTATCGGCAGCTTCGCGCCGGGCCCCGCCGGAAGAGGACCTCTCCAAAGGAAGACAAGAAACGAACCGCTGCTCCACGCTCGCCCGCCCCTCGCTCGCTTGCCCGCAGGCCCGTCAGCCGTTGAAGAGAATTGGTGTTTTGAAAATTGAACCAAAATCCCTAGGAAATCTATCACGCACATTCGTTGGTCCTTCGCATCCGGATTATGAAGAAAAAGCAATCGTTGATCATTCGCAGACGAATTTGAAGAGGAAATATCAAGATTGAAGACTCAACCCACGCATATCGCCGGTGACTTGGACAACATTGAAGAAATCTCGACGAATCTGATTGGTCGAGAAGTCTCGGAACTTATGCCTGGTGCAAGATTCATTTGGAAGTTTCTAACAGTTTGAAGACTTGGTTCCTGGAAGATTGTTTGAACATTTTTAAGCCACAGCGCGGGATTTGTATTTTTTCAGAACAACCGCAAGAAAGAAAAAGATGCCTGTTACTCGCTCGAAGAAGGGAAGTGTGATCGACGCGTCCGAAAGATTGAGCCCGGCCGTAAGGGTGCCCCGTACCGAGGGTGGTCCGTCCAGTGCACCACAAGTAATCACTCAAAGCACTGCGGCGGCCGCCCGAGGCGCGGGTGCCACGCCCACAGGGAATGCTGGCCCATCCGTGAAGACAACTGCAACCTCTGCAAGAACGACGACGACCTCCGAGGATACCGCGACTACTTCAGAGACTGCATACACGGAAACAACGGCGAGTTCGAACACGGCGACCACGCAGGCAGAGAAGGACGACGGCGACACCCTGAAGCCATCCAAAGGCGCCAAATCACAGCGATCGCAGCGCAAGAAGCTTGCTGAGCTCGAGGCACAGGAAAAGATAGCACAACTAAAGTTGGAAGACGTGCGCGCCTCGCTTGCGTTGGCCCAAGCGAAGTTGGAAAAGGAACGCGCCGCAATCAGCGACGACGAAGAGGACTCTGTGGAGTCCGGAGATGAGCACGACCGATCCAGTCGTGTACAGGAATGGTTGGAGGGTCAAGAGGAACCACCAACAAAGAAGCAGGACTCACCAGACGAGGATGATTCGAAAGGACAAGGACAGGGAGCTCGCAAGAACAAGGAATGCGAGCACCGGGAGCGCAAAGATGAGCCCCGGCCTGCGCGTCAGCCACCGAACGTGGACGTCACCTCACTGGCGACAGCTCTCACCAAAGCTGTGAAGATGTCGAGAGACGCACCGAGATACCTGCAGGAGCTGCCCATGTTCGATGGGCGAAGCAGCGGCTGGCTCGCTTTCGAAGCTGCCTACTATGAGACTGAAACTGTATTCTCAAGAACTGAAAACGTTTCACGATTGAGGAAGAGCGTCAGGGGGGCGGCGAGCGAAGCGATTAGCGGTTTGCTGATTAGCCAACCGGAGCCGGAGACGATTATGAAAGCTTTGAAGAGAAGATTCGGTCGTCCCGACGCGCTAGCCATGCACGAGCTGCAAAAGATGAAGACACTTGGGAAGCTGACCGACAGCCCAAGAGATTTGTGTATATTTGCTGACAAAGTGGCAAATACTGTGGCCGCTATTGAAGCATTGAAGAGGATCCATTACTTGTATAATCCAGAAACAGTCAAGACGACTATAGAAAAGTTCACGCCCACGCTGAGAAGCAAATGGTACGATTACGCCGCCGCATGCAAGGAAGATGTACCCGACCTGAAGAGGCTGGCAACTTTTCTCAGCGAGGAGGCCGACAAGTGTGGAGCGTACGCACCACTCGAGGACGTCCCTGTGGAAAGGCGTGGAAGAAAGAACATCGAACGCACTTTCGTCGCGGACGACAACTTGGAAGAGTGCCCGCTGTGCAAGCAGAAGCATCAGTTACCTGAATGCAAGCAGTTCAGAGACGCCAACGTAGGGGACCGGTGGGAGATTGCGAAGCGGTTTCGAATATGCTTCCGATGCCTGAGGAGCACGCACCGACGAGGAAACTGCAGAGCCAAGAAGTGCGGCCGGGAGGATTGCCTGATGGCTCACCACCGCTTCTTGCACAAGAACACGGGGAGGACGCCGTCAGCACCTCCCGGGCAGTCCGTGCAGGAGGAAGTGGTCACGTCCGCGGAGCTCGTCACACAGACCGATCGTGGAGGAAACCGGCAAGCATTTCTCAAAATCGCACCTGTCACACTCACCGGACAAGGCGGAGCACGCGTGCACACCTACGCGCTCATGGATGACGGCAGTACCGTCACGCTCGTCGAGGAAGGGCTGGCAGAATTGCTAGGCTTGCAAGGTCCGCGCGACGAAATGTGGGTGCAAGGTCTCAACGGAACGATGAAACACGCAGATAGCCGCAGAGTCGACGTCAAAATACGCGGACGCTACAGTGACGAAGAATATATGATACGCAACGCACGCACTGTATCACACCTGATGTCCACCAGACAAAGCGTCGACAAGAGAGACATTCAACACTGTGCACACCTTCAGGATATACAAGAGCGACTGATCTATAAGAACGCCAATCCAAAGATACTGATTGGGCAAGACAACTGGGAGTTCTTGGTGGCGCTCGAGATGCGGACCGGGAGCAGAAGCCAGCCTGTCGCGTCTCGCACGAAGCTGGGATGGGTTCTGCACGGGTATAAGTCAGCACTTCAGAACATCAATGCCTTCTGCGGACACACAGTCACTTTGGATGAGCACATGGAAGAAATGATGAAAAGATTCTTCGACTTAGAGTCGCTCGGAGTGGAGCCTAGAAAGCCGAAAAGTGATCCCGAAGAGCGCGCTTTGCAAATCCTGCAAGAAAGAAGTCGAAGGATGCCAGATGGGCGTTTCGTAACTGGACTCCTCTGGAAACGGGACGACTGCACGATTCCCAACAATTACGATTATGCCTTCAAAAGATTGAGAAATTTAGAAAAGAAGCTCGACCGTGATGAGGACCTGAAGATGAAGTATGAAGAGAGGATAAATAACCTCCTCGTCTACGCGGTCCCGACTACTTCGCCAGCACCACAAGGAAAAACCTGGTACCTTCCGCACTTTGCCGTGTGTAACTCAGCGAAGCCAAAGATAAGGGTGGTGCATGACGCAGCGGCAAGATCACACGGAGTCAGTCTGAACGACCTGCTCCTGTCGGGTCCTGACCTCCTGCAATCCCTGCCCGGAATCATGATGAGATTCCGACAACACCCCTTTGCAGTCTCGGCGGACATAAAAGAAATGTTCATGCAGATCAAAGTCAGACGCGAAGACAGAGACGCCCTGAGGTTTCTGTGGAGAGGGCGGGAGAGAGGAGACACGAAGCCTACGGAATATCAGATGACTTCGGTGATATTCGGAGCGACGTCGTCACTATGCACGGCACTCTACATAAAGAACAGGAACGCGGAAGAGTTCCAGGAACAATTTCCCGAGGCAGTGGAGGAAATTAAGCGAAATCATTACATGGACGATTTTATCACCAGCTTCGTGAGCAAAGAAAAGGCCACGGAGGTGACAAAAATAGTAGACCATATTCACCGACAAGCAGGCTTTACCCTGAGAGGATGGGTGTCGAACGAGCAGGGGCGTGCACTCCTTGTAGGCAGAAATGCAGTGCTTTACTTGCCATTCACAGATATTTTATTATAACGTTCGTACGTTTTAGATGACTTTAATTTATAGTAAATAAATGAATAAACAAAATATAATAACTTAAAAACGCCTAATATTTTATAACAAGCACCTATTTGCAATCACGCAAACATTATGGTTGCCACGCGAAAAGCAAGAGGCGCTGCAAAGCAAAATAATGTACCTAATCAACCAAGTCATGCCGCCGCGTCCCGCATTACATTTGTTTGCATGTGTGTAGTAATGTTGGTGTCCGTGCACAGTCGCAAACGCACACACCCATGAATATTGAAAGCCGCGACTCCTGCGGCAGGCCTCGGTCGGGAGTTCGGCAGTTGTCGGGAGTAATCGTAAATGTTCGTTGCCTATAATCCGAGTAAAATTAATAGGCTGGAATTTAATAAATCACCTATGCACATTATGCATTTTTGGTTAGTAAGGTTTTATTTGATTAAATAGAAATGTTTTGTGTTTCGCGGGGGCCATTTTGCTTTTTTTATGAGTTTTTGCATTGTTTACTATTTTATACTAGTATGTTTGTAAAAAAAAATAGATTTCTTAACGGATTTTTCATTTTAACATTTGAAAGTGTGTACATTTAACAGTTTATGACTAAGTTTCGATATTAATTGTAGTCATTTGCTTTTACTAGTGTGTTTATTTATTTTTTTAAATGTTATTTGATTGCGAGGTTTGTGTTAAAAATGTATGTTTATCAAATGAATGAATGAGGTGGCCGAAATATTGCGTTTATTTACATCGGGATAGGTATAGTAATCTCAACTAACCGGAACCTTGAATATGTGAAAATTTAAAGCTGACTAGGTGAGTTTTTTTTTATTTTACTTGTTAGAATTTCTTCCGCCGCGACGTTCGATCGCTGTTTTGTCTGCGTTGCCGTAGAAGATGGACATGAATAGTAGTACATCTAAGACTTGTTATGTTGGCATGGTTTCCGACTTAGAGATCCGTCGCGTGGCTGTGGCTATGCTAAAAAACTATAAAAGAAAAAGTTTTTGTGACTGAGTACTCCGCCGCATACCCAGTGTCATAATCCTGTGCACGCCGCTGCGAACGAGCCCATCGTAGTGCGCCAGTTCAGCACGCGCGGGCAGGACGCCGCCGTGCGCATAGGAGGAACGGCCGAGGAGAAAACGCTGGGTCTGTTGTGGCGGTGGCAAGAGGACTGCATTGGGTTTCGCGTCAATGAAGGAAGAACCCCACCGGAGGTGTTGCGCAATGAACGGCCACCAACGAAAAGGGAAGCCTTGAGTGTCATAATGTCGCTTTTCGACCCTCTCGGCTTGGTGTCACCAATAACGACCCCGGCGAAAAGGCTGATGCAGGAAACATGGCGACACGGGATCGGATGGGATGACCACATCCCAGAAGAACTACGAATTCGCTGGGTCGAATGGCTGAGCAACCTGCGCGCCTTAAGGGATCTGCGCATACCGCGATGTTACGACATAGGACCGCCGGTGGTGGAGAGAGCTACACACGTTCGTGGACGCCAGCGAAGAAGCATACTCGGCAGCGGTGTACATACGCATGCGGCGCATGGACGACACAATTCACGTCGCGCTAGCCGCAGCCAAGAGCCGTGTGGCGCCGCTGAAGCCCACGTCTATTCCACGACTGGAACTACAAGGGGCCCTGCTCGGCGCGCGACTCGCGACCAAGACATGTGAAGAGCACAACTTCGAGTTCAAGAAAAAAATATACTGGAGCGATTCCCGAACAGTCCTCGCATGGATAAGGGCGGAACCGCGCGCTTTCAAGTCTTTCGTCGCTCATCGTCTAGCCGAAATCGAAGAATTAACGAAAGTAAACGAGTGGCGCTGGGTGCCGTCGCGCGACAATGTGGCGGACGATGCCACAAGAGACACGCCGACAGGATTTGAAGCACATCACCGATGGTTCCGGGGACCGGAGTTCCTGCGCCAACCGGCGGGAGAGTGGCCGGTGGAAGTGAAAGTGCCGACCGACAAAACGAATGAAGAAAAGTGTCTAAGTGTCAGAGAAGAAAAGGCTTACACCTGTTTGCCCGATCTATGTCGATTCGCGAAGTGGAGTAGTGCAGTGCGAACCGTGGCGCGAGTGTTGCAATTCCTGGACTTGTGCAGGCGGAGAACACACGTTACGATGGCCGCAAGACGAAAGCGCACAAAAGGCAACACTCAGCAGGACCCCACGTGGAGCGCCTACCAGAAAAGTGATAGGAAATCGAGACCGGAGCTTAAGGTACAACAGAAAAAGTTCATGAGTCTAGACGCGTGTTACCTAAGGCGCGCCGAAGAATTGTGGCTAAGAAAAGTGCAAGAGGACAGCTATGCGAGTGAAAGATTGCGCGTCATAAGCGGAAGCCCACCCTCGCCGACAGATCGACTCGCCTCCCTACGTGTGTTCGTGGGAGAGGACGGCTTATTGCGTTTGCGCGGAAGAATAACAGCGGCGAAAAGTGTAAGCGAAGACACAACAAATCCAGTCCTGTTAGACGGACAACATGAATACACGAAGATGTACGTGCAACATGTGCACGAAAGGATGTTCCATGGAGGAGTGGAAATGGTGGTAAATGAACTAAGACAAAGGTTCTGGATAACTAGAATACGGCCGACCGTGAAAGGAGTATTGAAGAATTGCCCACCATGCAAAATAAGGAAAGCGAAGCCCACTATCCCAGCCACAGGAGATCTTCCCGCGGCACGACTGGCGCACAACACACGGCCCTTCTCCTACACGGGACTAGACTACTTCGGTCCGCTGGAAGTGACCGTCGGAAGACATCGGGAGAAACGATGGGTTGCCCTATTCACCTGCATGACCATAAGGGCGGTGCATCTGGAAGTGGTCGCATCACTGAGCGCGGACTCTGCCGTGTCAGCACTCAGGCGATTCATCGCGCGCAGAGGCCAACCGACGGAGCTATGGTCAGACAACGCGACGTGTTTCAAGGCTGCGGATAAGGAGTTGAAGGAGGCGTGGGAAGCAACAGGAAGAGAGGCAAATGCACGCTGTATCAACTGGCGTCGCATTCCCCCCGCCGCACCCTTCATGGGCGGAGCATGGGAAAGACTGATACGCAGCGTTAAACAATCCCTGCGAGTGATACTAACAGAGAAATACCCGAGTGACGAGACATTGCACACACTGTTAGCGGAGATAGAAAACATTGTGAACTCACGACCACTCACTCATGTGGCCGTGACACCCGACGAGCCGGAGGCGTTAACCCCCAACCACATATTGTTGGGGCCTAACTGTCACGTTGCAGCGCCAGGCGACTTCGCGGACGTCGACACTTCTGCGCGCCGATGCTGGAAGCGCGCGCAGCGACTGGCCGACGAGTTCTGGCGGCGCTGGGTGAGGGAGTACCTGCCTTCGCTCCAACACCGGCGGGAGCCCCGCACCACCGGCGCACCCCCGAAAGTCGGGGACTTAGTCGTCGTGTGCGACGCCAACCTGCCGAGAAACGTCTGGCCGAGAGGCCGGGTGTCCAGAATCTACCCCGGGGAAGACGGCGAGGTGCGAGTCGTCGACGTCACAACGAGCAACGGGCACACCCTGCGGCGGCCGTCCCGGAAGATCGTCGTGCTCCCAGTGGAAATCGCGACGGCGGGAGAAATGTGCACGACACGAAATAACTAGTTAAAAATAAATAATTATTCCTGAAGTGGTTTCATTTTCCCAAACCTCACACTATGTGCCTACTGCGCATGCGCGGTGCGGCTCCCGAGGGGGTGAGAGGGCTGGGGGGCGCCTCGGTCACGTGGTACAAGCGGGGCGGGGTGACGTCGAACAAAACTCTCCGCACCCAAAACCCAGCCGCATTCACGCCCCGGGAGTCCTTAGGGATGGGCGCATGGTGTGAGGGGTTGCGCGGGGATGAGCCCCACATTGTTGTGTGGAAATTGAGATGATTGTAAGGAAAATGTAAAAATAAGTGAGAAATAAAGATTATGACGGGTGCTGAAGGGTGAGGGGCTAGGGGGGATGAGCGTGGACCGAGAAAGAATATAAAAGAGGGGCGGTTTGGCCGTATCGGCAGCTTCGCGCCGGGCCCCGCCAGAAGAGGACCTCTCCAAAGGAAGACAAGAAACGAACCGCTGCTCCACGCTCGCCCGCCCCTTGCTCGCTCGCCCGCAGGCCCGTCAGCCGTTGAAGAGAATTGGTGTTTTGAAAATTGAACCAAAATCCCTAGGAAATCTATCACGCACACATTGGTATACATGTCCAGTTGCTATAATTCGTTTTTTAAAGTCGTTTTCAAATAAAACATGTACCGAGTTTAATACCAATTAATCGCTCGTTTATTTTATTCTTATTCGAATAATGAATAAAAAAAGTTATTCGTTATTCGAATAATTTTGGTTCGAATAACCTATGTTATTCTTTATTCGAATAACGAATAAAAAAAATTATTTATTCGTTATTCGTCATTCGAATAAATTTTGCCCAACTCTGGTTACCACTACAATAAAATAATTTGTCATGCTAGTTTGTTCACAACAATGATAAAACTATTCTTTAATCATTGGTTCACAACCGTTAAAAAAACAGGTTGGAAATATTCTCATTCGTTAAATAACTATAAAACAAAGCCAAATAAAAATTATTTGTTGTAATATTTACATAAACTACAATTTCAACTTCTTTTTTAAGTATGTGAAAAAAATGGTACGAAAATATTTTATGCTACAGGTATTATGCAGAAATTTGTAACCATAAGCCACTGAAATAAAACTTTTTTTAAATTTCGTCTCCTTAACTACAAATACGTCGTTTTGACGCCCGCGACACCTCCCTTTAGTTCATTTAGTTGCTTAACTTGATGAATTTGCATCATGTGATAAAGTTAAAACATCGTGAAGCTGGTTTCACATTTTCTGTTAAGTTTTTGTTCTATTTTGTTCCTAAGATTTCTGGCGCTCGTGTTCCTAGCCAAACGCACTATGGTCTTTGAAAATAACTGTGAGTTAAACCCATTAGAATTTGTTTGGGCCCAAGTCAAGGGTCACGTCGTCGAAAGGCATAATAAAACATTAAACATGTTCAAAATTCAAAAATAAATATAAATAAATGAAAATAGTACTCGCAACATTTGAATCTATTCACTAATCAAATTATACCCAATATGTTTTTGAGAAAATGTTTCATAACCCTGAAATGTCACTTTCAGTTCAGTTCAGTTTTTGTTTTAATGGCTCTGTCGCAGACTCGACAATTTTGCCAATGTCAAGTGTTGGAAAGCACAGATTAAAAAAAAAGCGTATAAATTGGGAAAATAAAAAACGGAACAAAAAATTATAAACTTAATTAATATTGAGAAAACAATAAAACATTGATGAAACTAAAACAACAACACAAAAAAAACTATACATTTAATTAAAAACATAGCGAAATTATTCACATAAAGAGAAAACATAACTAACCATTGGACTAAATACCATTACAACAAAATATTACAGTTTAATATTATTTACTTCAATAAATTTAACAAGAGTATGAATGAATGAAGTATTGGTGAGAGTAAGAAGGAAAGACATATTGACTGGTCTAGGGATATCAGAATTTAAAAACTTATATAAAGAAGAGTGGAGATTTCTGCAGTTAAAAAAAATATGATCCACAGTGTCTTCTTCTAGACCACACTCACACAACGAGTGATCCCGAACTCTTATTTTATTCAAAAAAACCGGAGAGCAAACATGGCCCAGACGCAACCGAATGACAATTGAAGTGACTTTCTTGGAAAATGCCCGAAACTTAAAAAACCATGGCTTAACAGGAATGGAACGCTGTATATTATAATAATAAGTCCCTTTAAAAACGGAAGATTCAGCCCAAATGTCGTACCATTGCCTCAACATCCGTGGTTTCGCCTCATTAGCAAGGTCACGACCAAAACTGTCCCGATAGGTTTCAAGACCCAGACTGACAGCCTCCTTAGCCTGACTGTCTGCCATCTCGTTACCAGTTATACCACAATGAGACGGAATCCACGCCAATACAACTTTTAAGCCATGAGACTCACATTTAGCTAACATTTCCCGTATTTTTAAGGTAATGCAAAAATTATCTCTACTCCGAAAAGGATTTTTTAGAAGGTCCTGGAGACAACTTAAAGAATCTGAAAATATTATACTTTTGGGTATACTGAAGAATTCAATGAAGCATATTGCCTCTAACAAAGCAACAGCTTCACCAGAAAACACTGACAATGTTGATGGACATTTAAATCTAAGTGCTATGCGAAATTTTGGAAACCATACAGCTGCCCCTAAATTGTTTGTACCCTCCAATTTGGAAGCATCTGTGAAAACCTGGAACCAGTCAGTCCAATTGGCTTCTACAAGACTAATAAATGTTTGATTAGCTCCAAGGGAGCTTTTTGTCATCCGGAAGTTTAAAATCACTTTAGGTTGGAATATAAGTGCCTCAAATGGAACACTAAAGATTGGGCTAACAGGCAGTTGACAAATTTGTTGACCTGAACTGACGAAATTGAGATAGCTTTTCAACAGACAAGGTTTTGTTTTATTTAACCAATATTGACTGATAGGGACAACACGGGATAAATTCTGAAGTAAAGGAATGAGGTTATGCGATGACAATTGTATAACTTTAGAAAAGAACCTATCAGCAAGAAACTGCCTACGAAGGAATAGAGGAGCCTCTAAACATTCCACCTGAAGAGCATTAAGAGGGGAAGAACGCATAGCCCCAGAAATCACCCTCAAACATTTAGACTGAATTTTGTCCAATTTAACTAAAGCCAATTTACTACAGGGCTCCAGAACGAAAGCCCCGTAATCAAAGTGACTGCGTATAATAGCATTGTAAAGTAACTTTTGACAATATGGATGCGATCCCCACCAAACACCTGATAGGGAACGAAGAATATTTAAATTTTTTTCGCTTTTTTCAGAAATATAATTTAAATGATGAATACCAGATAACTTTGAATCAAGAATAACTCCCAAAAATTTAACATAATTTTGAACCGGAATAAAATTATTATTCAGTGAAATTTGGATGTTTGGAATAGAACGCTTTCTAGAAAAGACAAGGGTCTTACATTTAGATATTGATAATGACAACCCATGGGACAAGAGCCAATCGTACATATAGAAAAGAGCAGAATTCAGGCGATTGGAAGCATTAGAAAATGAATCACTAGAAGCAAATAAAACTACATCGTCAGCATATTGTAGAATAGAACAGAAACAGTTAACAGACTTGTCTAAATCATAAGTATATAAATTGTACAATAATGGACTTAGCACTGATCCTTGAGGTAGTCCCTTCCAAATCTTACGACTCGGCTGAAGATTCCCTCTATATCGCACAGATATACAACGGTCCATAAAAAGATTACATATGAAATTAATGATTCTAACAGGGATACTTAACCGATGCAGTTTTTGCTTTAGTAATGATAGCTGTACATTATCATATGCAGCTTCTATGTCAAGAAAAACACCAATAACATGGTCTCCTCTAGTAAGAGCCAACCGCACATAAGTAGTAAGAATACTTAGACTATCCATAGTTCCCATAGACTTACGGAAGCCAACCTGGGACTTAGGTAGAATATTAGGTACTGTGCTCAACAATCCATTCCAGACGATTTTTAACTAGGTGTTCAGTAATTTTAGCCAAACAAGAGGACAAAGCAATCGGTCGATATGAAGATGGGTCATGTGGATCCTTCCCTGGTTTTAAAATTGGAATTATTAATTGAGTTTTCCATGAATTTGGAATACTACCACTTTCAAATATTTTATTGATAAGACGAAGAAAAAACAATTTGGAAAATTTTGAAGATTTGCATATAAAAGAATATGGAATCCCATCCAACCCTGGAGTAGAGTCTCGTAGATTATTTAGAGCACATTCCAGTTCCGAAAAAGAAAAACTGTCGTCCATGAAACCAGAAGACACAGATTGTTCCGAAGATGGAAATGAACACTCTGAAGGAACAAAAGGTGGGGTCAGTTTGTCAGTGAAACCATCCAACCACTCAGATGGATCAACATGAATTGCATCATAATTATTGGTAGAGCCTCTAAAAGCCCTTATCTTTCTCCATACTTGACAGGATGGAGTACGAGGAGAAAGACTCTCACAAAAATTCATCCAGCCTTGCCTTTTCTTTTTTTGAAAAAGACGCTTGGTAATTGCTGTAATTTTTTTGAACTCTAAATAGGCCTCAAGACTAAGATCCATAGAAAACCTCCTTTCTGCCTCCTTGCGTCTTTTAACACTTTCAGTACATTCAGAATCCCACCAATGGGGGGAGGGAAGATTATTCTTAGAAGGTTTTTTAATAGGAATCGCCATATCAGCAGCTGCCATAAGAGCTTCCACAAAATTATCATAACAAGAAAGAAGAGAGGAGTCAGATAGAATAACAAGAGAAGCTAACTTTTTATCTAACTCATCAGCAAATTTGTCCCAATCTGCCTTATTTATTTTATATTTTAATAAAGGAGTAGGCTGTTCCATGGGGAAGGAAGATTCAGAATTCGTAATAACAATTGGAAAATGATCACTACCATATGAATAAGGCAAAACTTTCCACACTAGAAGAGATGCTAAATTTGGGGAGCAAAGAGATAAATCTAATGCACTTATATTCTGAAGAGGGGATGTTCTACGTGTTGGTGAACCATCATTTAAAATACAAAGATTGCAGGAATCAAACATTTCAACTAGATGAGGAGAAAAAGAATCACATGAATTTGAGCCCCACATAGAGTGATGACAATTGAAATCACCCAAAATAATCACTGAACCAGAAAATGAAGAGAAAATCCGATTTAACTCCGATATTAAAGGAATCCAAGGGTGAGGAATATGTATGGAAACAATGATGGTATTCATTGCTTTCAAAGCAACAATATTGAAAAGAGGGAAGTGCGGGGGAATAGGAATTTGAGAGAAAGGAATATCCCTCCGAACAAGAAGGGCAGCTCCTCCCCTACCATCAACTCGGTCATCCCGAAGACAAGAGAAACCAGACACACGAAAAATCGAGCCCGGCCTCAGCCAAGTCTCCGAGATGGCCAAGAATAATGGTTGAAAGTTATTTATAAGATGAGTAAGTTCATGTTTTTTCGGACGAATAGACTTACAATTCCATTGGAGAAGGGTTAGGGGACGGAATTTTGTTGATTGATGAGAGCGACTGATTAATCATTTCAATGACATTGTTCGGTATGGCATCACCAAAGTTATTAATAATGTTAACTAGGGTAGAAATAAGCAAAGAAAGTAGATTATCCTGTGAAGACATAATATTAGAATCTGACAAAACAGAGCCATTAGACAAAGAAGATACCGGAGTACGAATTATAGAGTTGTGAGCAAATTTGTCATATGACTTGCCAAGAGTAGGACGGGAAGGACGATTACATAAAAGTGTTTTTTTGTAACTTTGGATCTGCGAATTTTGTTGAAACCCTCTTGGGAGAGGGGCATGAGCGAACTGAGCTGGCGAGGATTTAGCAACGGACAAATAGGATCGCTTAACCTTAGGAAATCTTTGTGAGGCTTCAGTATAAGAAATGTTATCCTGAGACATGACAACTTTTATGGATTTCTGCCGAGAATGTTCCGGACAGATTTTATTTATCGCAAAGTGCGAAGCCGAACAAAACAAACAAACTGACTCTTCCTCAGGGATTGAACAGGACTCGCCTAAGTGCGGTTGCGCACATTTATAACAACGTGGTTGGGATCGACACTGAGCTTTAACATGTCCAAATCTACAGCAGCTATTACATTGAATTGTTGGTAAGTTGTAAATTTCGACTGGAATGGACATAGAGTAACAATAAATCTTCTCAGGCAGATGCTGTCCCTGAAAGGTTAACACGACTGACTGTGTCGGAAACCACACAGGTGAGCCGTCGGTTATGGTTTTTCGGTTCAACCGTCTTGCTTTTATAACCTTTATATTACCATTCGAAACACTTATACCAGACACAACCTCCTCCATTGTCCAGTCAATGGGGATGTTGCGAATGGTTCCCATCCTAGTGACATGAAAAGTCGGGATTAGCGCCGTTAATTTATTTATAGTAAGAAGGGGATGCTCCAAAAAGGAATTTGCTTTATCGGCCGATGTAAATGTAACCGCCATACGATTTCGTCCGAGGGCTTTGACACCACCATTGCAAATACCTTCTACTCGGTTTTTAAATAATAATTGAGCAAATTTTAAGCTCTTTATAACTGAACTATTGGAAGCATCTGCTTCAGATTTGGTAACATGGACCAAAAAGGGCCCAGAATCCTCAGCATTGTAAACTGTTTTGACGTGACAACGTCTTAAATTAGGTTGCGGCTGGGAGTCACTTATGAAAAAGTGTAACGCCCGGTAACGTAACGGTGCGCGCGCAGCACTAGAGAATTATTTTTCAGTTTCACCCACTTTTTCCAAAATTGTCCCATAGCCCCCCCCCCTGCCTTCCCCCACCCTTATTCCGAAATAGTGCCTATGAGCCTCCCCACGAAACCTTACCCCCCCCCCCCCCTCCCCTACCCCCACCCCGAAAATTTACCTCACCCCCCCCCAATCCTATCTCGGCCAACATAGGTCGTAGACCCACCGAGTTTGGTATCCTCGGAACCGTCTTGGTGAGGGCTACAAATTGACCCCGCCAGAAATCCCAAATTACGCAAAAAATTACCCCCCCAAAAAAAATATTTTACCTCCAAAAAATTAATTTAAGTTAGCCTCCCCACGAAACCTTCCTCCCCCCCCCCTCCCTTACCCCCACCCCGAAAATTTACCTCACCCCCCCCCCAATCCTATCTCGGCCAATATAGATCGTAGACCCACCGAGTTTGGTATCTTTGGAACCGGCTCGGTGAGCTCTACAGATTGGCCCCAACCAAATCCCCAAATTCCTCCCTCTCTCCCCTAAAATATTTGTCCAGGCATAACTCCGTCATTTCTTAAAGTAAACCCCCCGTGTTTGGAGTCAGAGGAATCGTCTTGACGAGCTCGACAATCGAGAGCAGGCAAAATACGATTTTTCTTATTGACGTGACAACGTCTTAAATTAGGTTGCGGCTGGGAGTCACTTATGAAAAAGTGTAACGCCCGGTAACGTAACGGTGCGCGCGCAGCACTAGAGAATTAGGCGCATTGAATCGGCGCATGCTTGTGTCTCTGTCTTTGTCTTTCTCGAACGTTCTTGGCGTTGGAAAAACAAGAAAGCGTCACAATACAAGTTCACACGTGTGGTTAAAGTATCGTCAGCTGTGTCTGTAGTGAAAATATGGAGTGCTTAGATTCGTCATTACATGTACAATGTTTTAGTAAACAAAATATATTTCTATAGTTAAAATTTGTGCAATTCTTATTTTCATTCAATTCCTTGTTCCTATTGTGCAATCTAATTATATTCATATCAATAAATATTCTACCGAGAAAAAGACGTTGTCACGTAAAATCTTCGCCCGCAAAACCGACTTTACAGGCAACCATTTTTTTTTTTATTTAAAAATTCTGGATTTGTAAAAATATTTTGTATGGACGCAGAAGGGCCCACAGCAGTTTTGGATGGAATAGAAGATGAATCACCAGGACAAGGACGTTTACGATTGTCTCCTGGTTGCGAAAAACCAGAATTAAGATCAGACAAACAGTCTGAAAAACAGATAGACTGAGAATCCGGAGGAACCGGGTCAGGAGGATCCGGTGGCTCATTCATATTACTAAAATATAAAAAATAAACTAAAAAATACTCCTAAACTAAATACTAAATGATATAACTATGTTATGAAATTAAAGGAAATAAATAAAACAACTAAATTTTTTATTTTCTATATCTACACTTTACAGAGATGAATATTTACATAACTACAAATGAAATCTCAATATTTTATTAAATAAAAATAACCAGACAATTTGAGAACCCCGAAATCGCGTGTGCTTCCAACACAGCTTCCAACAACCGTCAAACGCTAAAAAAAACGAAATGTCACTTTTACAATGACATTTGTTTGTTTACATTTTTGATCTCGAATTCGATTTCCGAGTACCTATATGTTATGGGCCAAGTGATTAATGCGAGCAGTATTCATAATGCCCGGGCAGTATGAATATTGCCGAGCCATATCTGGCCAAGTGATTAATTACAATCTAAACTAACCTATTTATCACATTGCCCGGGCATTATGAATATGGCTACATGATGATCGGGCAATGTGGTTAATAGGTGATTTTTTAGGTGTCGCGCTGCCGCATTGTCGCATCTGTGGTCGCATCTGCGATAGACCCATAAATTAGAAAGGTTGAATTGATCTGCTTATGTTTAGTTGTTTTTTAACGTCCGAAACATTATCTTCAGAAGAAAATTAGTGTACCCACCTTATGGATCAGTTAGGTCGACTGTGCCCAAAACCGACTGGGAACACCCCGACTTCACGTAGTCTTCTGGCTACCGACCCTAGAGTGTATATGAAAAGCCGGAGGCGCGGAGGGAGAGCAGCCCACGCCCGCTGTAACGAAGGATATATGGGTGCCTATCTTTTGTTACGCAGAGGCGAAGGGGCTGAACTTCCCGTAGCGCCGGAGACGATGCAGAAGCTAATTTGTATTGGCAACAAGTGTTTTAAGGGTTAAGTTGCTATAATCATGCTATAATAGATATTTCTCAGGAATAGTGCGTTACCTTTTCATGGGAGTGGTACACTCCCCCTCCACCTCCACTCCTCCCAACCCACCCCCTCGTGCTGCCCTATTCTAAATTCTACCACTTCGGCTCATTGTTTTGATTTTGATTCGCTTTACATCACTCTGGGGTAAAATTTAGAATAGGGTAGCACGATGTGATAGGGTGCGGGGCGTGGAGGGGGGGAGAGGGAGTGTCCCGTCTCACCTGGTACTACTCCCGTGAAAAGGTAATGTACCATTCCTGAGATATATCAATTTAAGTAACCTAACCTACAAAAACACTTGTTGTCAATACAAATTTGCTTCTGCAACGTCTCTGGCGCTGCGGGAAGTGCAGCTCCTTCGCCCTTGCGTAACAAAGGATAGGCACCCACGCTCACCTCTGCAGCTTCGGCTTGCAGGTCGCCGGAGGCGACCACCCTCAGCCGCTCCGGCTCGCACGGCTGCCTATCCTTTGTTACAGCGGGCGGGGGCTGTTCTCCCTCCGCGCCTCCAGCTTTTTATATACACTCTAGGGTTGGTAGCCAAAAGACTACGTGATGTCGGGGTGCCCTGAGTCGGTTTTGGAGCACATTCGACCTAACCGATTCATAAAGTGGGTGCACTAACTTCCTTCTGAACATAATTTTTAAGGCGTTATAAAACATATTATAACACAACAAAACACAAACAAATCAATATTAGTATAACGCAGATACGAAATCCGCCAAAAACCATCAACAAAACATTCTTAATTTTTTGTTGACATTGACACCTGGATCAACTCGCATAGTTTTTATGGTTTTTTACGTTCCGTTTCACCGATTTTTACACCATAGACTACATATTTGACTTAGTACTGATGATTTGTTTGTAAATCTCCCATAAAAACGTTCCGTTTTACCCAATATGTGATTTGAGGTTAGGAACTATTTATATTAATTTCTCGAAAACTATGCATTTCCTTTGAATAGGAGTGATAACGTTGTAATTAGGAACTCAATTCCTATCACCTATGATCCCATTTAGCCCACAACTCGTGCTACCCTGAACTAAAGTCCGCCCCTACTCTGAATAAAAACAACCCCTGCATGTATAAATTTTACTTATAATTTTTCATAAATAGAAAATAATAAAGCCATCAAAATACATTTAAAATAAATAGAACATTTCAACCAAAATAAGTAACTTTTAGATATTTTTAATCAAGTCCGTTCCTTCTCTTGGGAAACATCTTTTGCTCAACTTGTTCCACTTTTTGGGCAACAGCTGCTAGTTCCTCAGATGCTTCAGCTGCAGCGCTTCCACACGTCTCGGCCAATTGTTGAATGCCATGAGCCACCTGTACATTAAGATAATACATCATAATTATTTCATCAACATTTTTTAATAAATAGATTAAGGTTTCTATGTGTATCTTCTAACTTATAAAATAAGTGGTGCCATAATTTTATTGCAAAAGAAAATGCACTAAACTGATGAGTTCACTTCAAGAGGCTAACAAATTAAATGCAATATAAAGGCTAGTATCTAAGATTTTATTTTCTTACCGCATCTGCCTCATTTTTCACCACAGTGGCAGCCTTGTGCATGTTGTCTACTGTGCCCTGCATTTCTACAGCCTGTTGGATCGCCTCAGACTCCAGCACCGGTGCAGCCTGTAACATGTGATTTGGACTAAAATAATTGATTGATATTTTTACTTGAATATTAAATAACCAATGCACTATTAAATGGTGTGTAATTGTTATCATTGCAATAACGTATTACAGCACTCTAAAATTGAGTGTTAGACTTAAATAATTTGAAATCCTCGATCTTTGTTTTAATGTAAACAGAAAAACAATAACTTAAGTTTAGCCAATACTCTTATGCATGTAAACAAAGCTTACCTGTTTACAATGATGCATACACTGGCAATGGTGACGTAGAACAGGCTCTGCAGCTACCACCTCACGCTTGTGGATGTCATTCTGTTGCATCTAAATAACAATAATATTAGTGATGTGGTTTACCTACTTACACAGAATTTGTTATAAATCACTTCTTATTATTAATTATTAGACTAGGGTTTGTATCGTTTGACCTTACATTTTCAACAAAGTTGGGGTCAGCATAATTGTTCAGTTCGGTGGCCATCTGCATGGCCTCCTGGAGTTTCTCATGGCCAGCTGTCGCGTTAGTGATGTTCTGAGCCGTGTTCAGCAAATGCATCGTGGCAGAATCACCTTGTTGACCATCTACGGGTGAATTGGCTGCGTATCCCAGTTTTGCTTCTAGCTGCTCAATTCTACTTTGTAAAATAGCGATGGGGTCCATTTTTCCAGATGAATGTTTTAAAATTTATCTTACCAAAAAATTAAATCAATCTGCTAGTCTGAAACTAAAATAAAAAATGAATATCGCCAAATCCGAACATCAATATAAATTTATTTGAAATCATGACAAATTCCAGAATGACAGACGATCACCATCCGGGCGTTCCACTTGACAACCACAATATCAACTATCACAGAGTACTAATATTTGAACACAGACTTTGCCACATATTTGAACACTCTCTCACTAAACTTTTATATTGCTGTGCAATTGCTATTCTGCCGGCGCCACACACAGACAAATATTTGAGCATAGACAAAGACAAATATTTTTCTGCACCTGCCACACATTCTTGGCAATAAAATCCTCTCACAGTATTTAATACAATTGAAACATACAAAAATCACATATGGACCGCGATTTTGTGGGCCTGTAGGGCGATTCACGTATTATAATAAGTTCAGCTGCAGAGCAGTTGCGGTTAAGTTTCGATCAAAACAGCCCTTTTCGTATTCTCGTAATACGCTCGCGTCAAGTTCGCGTCACGCGAGCGCTTTAGTATACTCTACTGCTGCGCGTATATGTCAATGTCAAACAAATTTCATACGTCTGAGGCAGGGGCGTGCACTGCTTGTAGGCAGAAATGCAGTGCTTTACTTGCCATTCACAGATATTTTATTATAACGTTCGTAAGTTTTAGATGACTTTAATTTATAGTAAATAAAGGAATAAACAAAATATAATAACTTAAAAACGCCTAATATTTTATATGTAGCACCTATTTGCAATCACGCAAACATTATGGTTGCCACGCGAAAAGCAAGAGGCGCTGCAAAGCAAAATAATGTACCTAATCAACCAAGTCATGCCGCCGCGTCCCGCATGACATTTGTTTGCATGTGTGTAGTAATTTTGGTGTCCGTGCACAGTCGCAAACGCACACACCCATGAATATTGAAAGCCGCGACTCCTGCGGCAGGCCTCGGGAGTTCGGCAGTTGTCGGGAGTAATCGTGAATGTTCGTTGCCTATAATCCGAGTAAAATTAATAGGCTGGAATCTAATAAATCACCTATGCACATTATGCATTTTTGGTTAGTAAGGTTTTATTTGTTTAAATAGAAATGTTTTGTGTTTCGCGGGGGCCATTTTGCTTTTTTTATGAGTTTTTGCATTGTTTACTATTTTATACTAGTATGTTTGTAAAAAAAAATAGATTTCTTAACGGATTTTTCATTTTAACATTTGAAAGTGTGTACATTTAACAGTTTATTACGAAGTTTCGATATTAATTGTAGTCATTTGCTTTTACTAGTGTGTTTGTTTATTTTTTAAAATGTTATTTGATTGCGAGGTTTGTGTTAAAAATGTATGTTCATCAAATGAATGAATGAGGTGGCCGAAATCTTGCGTTTATTTACATCGGGATAGGTATAGTAATCTCAACTAACCGGAACCTTGAATATGTGAAAATTGAAAGCTGACTAGGTGAGTTTTTTTATTTTACTTATTAGAATTTCTTCCGCCGCGACGTTCGATCGCTGTTTTGTCTGCGTTGCCGTAGAAGATGGACATGAATAGTAGTACATCTAAGACTTGTTATGTTGGCATGGTTTCCGACTTAGAGATCCGTCGCGTGGCTGTGGCTATGCTAAAAAACTATAAAAGAAAAAGCTTTTGTGACCGAGTACTCCGCCCCATACCCAGTGTCATAATCCTGTGCACGCCGCTGGTCTGAGGTACAGTTGACGCTCAGCTCACGCGCAGTTCACGCGCAGCTAAACACTTACAAGAATACCATTTTGTACCAAAGCGTAAATTTAATTGTAACCGCACCACAACTTGATTGGCGCGTCAAAAAGTTACGTGAATCGCACTACTGGTATTCTTGTACTATTTAAGTGTATGTAATTATTTATAACACGTGCAAAAAAAATAAAGTAAAACTCCTTAAAACTTAGTTAATGCATGTAACCTTATGTATGTATTAACATTGTAGGTATTTATTATTGGTTTATACTAGGTAGCGATAAGGCCACCATTGTAACCATGTCTATTGTAATTTATATAAATAAAGAATATAATAAAAGGATCTAATAATTCCGATCCAGGCTTCATTGAACAAATTTCAATTTTTATGACTTTACCTTTAAGGGTTTTATACCTATACGCGATTCTCAAGTAAGCAACTCAATAATTTTTTTTTATTGCAATGAATGGCGAGACGAGCAAGCCGTTCGCCTGATGGTAAGCGATACGACCGCTCATAAACAGTAGCAACATTCCACTGCGCTCGCCATCCTGAGACATAAGATGTTAAGTCTCAATATGTCCAGTAGTTACTCTGGCTACAATGTCCTTCAATCCGAAACACAACAGTGCATTTAAGCAGTGTTGTTTGACGGGAGAAATAGACATTGCGGTGGTACCTACCCAGATGGCCTCTCACATATGAGAGACCTACCACCAGTAGAATTCAAGTACTTTCGTTGCTCCAGACCATGGCCCAGTAACCGCCCTTTTATCCTTTGCGATATTTTTAATCTATGCTCTATATCACAACATGACAATACCACCCTTCGCGCAAACCCTACATACCCCGCGGTTACCTATCGCTCTGGCTATGGGGGGGGGGGGGGGGGGGTCTGCGCCGCGGGCCGCCATGTTGTTTACAACAACTTCGGATAACAAGTATTGTGAAATGCGTCGATAGATTTAATTGTTTTTTCTTGTAGTGAAGTTGCTACTGTAATGACCAGAAATGATTGCTTTGTGCAGTGATTAATGTGCAGTGAATACGTGTATTAAACGTGCAGTGTAAGTGACGTCAAGGAAACAATTGAATATTTGGAAAACAATGCTCGTAACCTATAAGAAACCATTACTCATCAATTCAATAATCAAAAATTAAAATATTTTCTCCAAATATTTGTTTGATTTCTATGAATGTAACAATCACAAACAGTAGACACTTCGTAATTTTATAAATACATGTATTGTTGTTGCGTCCTAATTATATAAATAGAAAATGTTTATTATTATCTAAATTCATGTTTGTTCGATTTCGTTTTTTGTGTTTATTTACTACCCCTTCATATTAGTTTCATATAAATATTTAAATGAATAATGCGTAAAGTCAATGTACTAAATGTCAGAATTTTAATCAAATCTAATTTTATTGATGATGAATGATTTCTATTACTTAAAACATAATACACATGCTTATGTAAATATAATCCAATATAAGAGGCTACTTAAGATGTCATATTTGTAATATGCACATTTAAATATTTCAACAAATGCTTTTGAATGTATAAATGAAATGAAATAAATAGTTGTTTATATCATTTGAAGGGTTTTATTTCTAAACTACACAAACACTAAAATTTGAAATTTAAAAAAAATACATCAATTGTATTATTTTGCTAATTTTTTTTATATCACTAGTGTGTTACAAAGAAAATTGGCAAAATAATAAAATCGATGTAAACTTAGAAATACGCCTGTGCACGGCGTTCGAATCAAGACTGAATACCACGATCTTTGCCTGCCCCGGAACCATGTTAAGAAAAAATAAGAGACTGTCACGTAAGGATATAACATGAATTTTGGCTAAAGATTAGGTATATAGGCGAGTCGGCCGTCTATAGTACTACTTGGTCTGTGCTCCAGACTATCTAGCGAATAAATATAAACGTCCACTTCACTCAGTGATTGACAAACAACTGAACTTTGCGCAATTGTGGCAGGATATGCACAATTTTTTAACTTTGCACGCTTTGATGTGTGGTCGAAAAACCGACACCGAATGGCGAATACTTAAACAAACTTTGCACAACTACGCAAATACCCGTGCGACACATGTATTTATGCAAGTGTACAAATAAATGTTCAAATGTTGTTGCAACTTATTGGTCTGTGGATTTCACCTTAACTGTGAACTACGCTTTGTAAAATATAGGATGATAATTGTGACAGCTTACGCCTATAAAGTTACGTATTTTTTTTTTTTTAAATGTCTTACAAATAAAAACTGTACTTCATGGACGGGTATCGCCTCATAGTGCGATTCACGTAAAGCTGAAAACATATTGTAGGTTTTTGTCTTACGCATAGAGTAAAGCAAGTAAGAGCACATCTTACATGGTTCGTACGGGTCGTCAGAGGGCCCACGTACGTTTTTATTTTTTTAATTTCATTGACAAAGGACGATTTTCTGGTCTGCCAATGACTAAGCTTTTAGGGATGGAAGAGTCGATTTTTATGTACTCTTTATCTCATCTCTATATAAACAAATAAATAATATATTTTATTAAATGAAATCAATCCTAGTTGGCGCTTATTATAAACAGTTCTTATCTGTGATAACCTGTGGTACTATCACATTCGAGTTTGCAACTGTTTTATTGTCAAAAACAATGATTCTCACACATCAATCAATTATATAATACTGTGATTGATTAAATTCTGTACACAAACCTCTTAATGCTCTTCAGGTGGAATGTTTAGAGGCTCCTCTATTCCTTCGTAGGCAGTTTCTTGCTGATAGGTTCTTTTCTAAAGTTATACAATTGTCATCGCATAACCTCATTCCTTTACTTCAGAATTTATCCCGTGTTGTCCCTATCAGTCAATATTGGTTAAATAAAACAAAACCTTGTCTGTTGAAAAGCTATCTCAATTTCGTCAGTTCAGGTCAACAAATTTGTCAACTGCCTGTTAGCCCAATCTTTAGTGTTCCATTTGAGGCACTTATATTCCAACCTAAAGTGATTTTAAACTTCCGGATGACAAAAAGCTCCCTTGGAGCTAATCAAACATTTATTAGTCTTGTAAAAGCCAATTGGACTGACTGGTTCCAGGTTTTCACAGATGCTTCCAAATTGGAGGGTACAAACAATTTAGGGGCAGCTGTATGGTTTCCAAAATTTCGCATAGCACTTAGATTTAAATGTCCATCAACATTGTCTGTGTTTTCTGGTGAAGCTGTTGCTTTGTTAGAGGCAATATGCTTCATTGAATCACACTGTATACCCAAAAGTATAATATTTTCAGATTCTTTAAGTTGTCTCCAGGACCTTCTAAAAAATCCTTTTCGGAGTAGAGATAATTTTTGCATTACCTTAAAAATACGGGAAATGTTAGCTAAATGTGAGTCTCATGGCTTAAAAGTTGTATTGGCGTGGATTCCGTCTCATTGTGGTATAACTGGTAACGAGATGGCAGACAGTCAGGCTAAGGAGGCTGTCAGTCTGGGTCTTGAAACCTATCGGGACAGTTTTGGTCGTGACCTTGCTAATGAGGCGAAACCACGGATGTTGAGGCAATGGTACGACATTTGGGCTGAATCTTCCGTTTTTAAAGGGAATTATTATTATAATATACAGCGTTCCATTCCTGTTAAGCCATGGTTTTTTAAGTTTCGGGCATTTTCCAAGAAAGTCACTTCAATTGTCATTCGGTTGCGTCTGGGCCATGTTTGCTCTCCGGTTTTTTTGAATAAAATAAGAGTTCGGGATCACTCGTTGTGTGAGTGTGGTCTAGAAGAAGGCACTGTGGATCATATTTTTTTTAACTGCAGAAATCTCCACTCTTCTTTATATAAGTTTTTAAATTCTGATATCCCTAGACCAGTCAATATGTCTTTCCTTCTTACTCTCACCAATACTTCATTCATTCATACTCTTGTTAAATTTATTGAAGTAAGTAATATTAAACTGTAATATTTTGTTGTAATGGTATTTAGTCCAATGGTTAGTTATTTTTTCTCTTTATGTGAATAATTTCGCTATGTTTTTAATTAAATGTATAGTTTTTTTTTGTGTTGTTGTTTTAGTTTCATCAATGTTTTATTGTTTTCTCAATATTAATTAATTTTATAATTTTTTGTTCCGTTTTTTATTTTCCCAATTTATACGCTTTTTATTTAATCTGTGCTTTCCAACACTTGACATTGGCAAAATTGTCGAGTCTGCGACAGAGCCATTAAAAACAAAAACTGAACTGAACTGAACTGTACACAAACATAGATTACATATTGAGAATAAATTTACTGTGGAAAAATGTTAAACAACAATGCCGTGTACACATATTAGAAATACTTATGTATAAAATGTGTGAATTCCAAAGTAGGCAAGATCGTGTTTCGAGCACACGTCTTGTTCTTGTTGTCTTTTTTTATATATTTCTACTACCAGTGTCATTTTAAATGAAAACAAAAAAGAGACTACCTGAAGACAAATAACAAGGTTAACTTTTTCCTATTATAATTCCTAAAACAGGGCGTGTATTTTGAAATTTTAACATCAATAACTTAATATTTGATTGTATAAAAAATTACTCCGTTATCTTTAGTATGATACTTTATTATCTTTAGTACAAATAGGTACTGACTATTTGTTCCCATACTTCTTACTTTAAGTGAGCATATTTGTATTCTTTACATTTAACATTGTGCAGTACGTCGCCTTCGATGAGTTCGGGGAAGAATAATGACACTAGTACTGCTTTCCAAAAGGACTGTATTTGCTGGTTCTTGATTACAGGAGTATACATCGGCGAGTGCGTGCCGTTAGACAATTTGGCACGATCTACCGGGTATCTCAAGACTGCTACCGAAAACGAAGCCGGGTGGTAGTTTTAGTGGCTACAAACACAATGCAATTAAAAATTTCGCATAGAAACGCGACAATTATTTTTTATGATTTTTTAAATATCGTCTTTTTTGGGTGGTAAATCCATAGTTTTTGCTAAAATAATAATTTAAACTCTGTTATACCTTAGAGTATTTATAAATAAAAGGGCATACACTATTATTTTAGGAAAAAATGTATTTACCACCCAAATATGGAAATAGGAAAAATATAACAAAAAAAAATTGTCGCTTTTTTTTGCAACTTTTTCTGTTCCATTGTGTCTGAAGTCGTTTAAACTACCACCCGGCTCCGTTTTCGGTAGCAGTCTTGATATACCCTGTATATTCCTTCACGGCGCTCACAGCTCAGAGTCGGGCGCGCGCCCGTGCGGCACAAATTCCAGCAATCCCCGCCCGCCTTCACTAATTCCGCAGTTCGTGCGGGGCGAGGCGGGGGGCCGCAGAGGCGCCGACATGTCTGAGCTGCGGGCGTCGTGACGTCACATTGTCGGGTCCACCCTTAATAAATTCTTACGTCTATGTACAATTATTTTCCTTATGTAACACTGTAACTGCTCTCTATATACAATATAAAACTTATTATCTACTACGCGAGAGCGTTGGGCTTGTCGTCCGCAACAGCCTCCCCCCGGCGCTGATCCTCGGCGCCACCACACATAATCGGGAGGACGATGAGCCGACGTACGGGTCTACGAAAAACTCCCCCTCGCGTCTCCACGTCCGCACTTCGCGTCACTCCGTCGGGACCGACGTACACGCGAGCGACACGACCCTTCGGCCACACGTTCCTTGGCAGAAGGCCGTCCGCGACGACTACGACGTCGCCCGCTTTCACTTCCTCGCGCGCCGCCCTATGATCGCCCCGGGGCGTCAACGTTGGCAAGTATTCTCGCATCCAACGTCCCCAGAACGCATCCGCTAACGCCTGCGCGGCTCGCCATGCGCGCCTGTCGGTTATTTCGCTTGTTCCCTGATAAGGCAAACTGACCGCGGATCCTAACAGGAAGTGGTTAGGTGTTAAAGCCTCGATGTCGTCGGGGTCCACCGACACGTGAGTTAATGGACGCGAATTTATCGTATGTTCGATCTCGGTAAGTACAGTGTATAGAACCTCTCCGCGCGGCGCTCTCTCATTCAACACGACGACGGCTAACGACCGCTTGACGCTGCGTATAAGGCGCTCCCAGGCTCCCCCCTGATTTGGCGCCCCCGGATCAGTGAAACGCCACTCGGTCCGGTGTGCCAACGCGACGTCCTGTAGAGCCGGGAGCCACTCTTTATACGCGAGCGCCAACTCCGCCTCCGCGCCTCGAAAATTGGTCCCGTTGTCCGAGTATATAACCTGCGGCCAACCTCTACGTGCCGCCATACGCCGAAACGCCATAAGGGCCGAGTCAGTGCTCAAACTATCGACTAACTCTATATGCACTGCCCTTATCACTAAACACGTAAACAACATACCCCATCGCTTTTCTCGCCGCCGCACAGTGATTCGTCTAGAACAAGCTAGGTGGACAAAAACATTTGAGTGCGTATGTTGGTTGTTTTGGCTACGGACAGTAATATTTTAAAGGAGAAATGTGTTTTTTTTTGTTTTTTTTTTTGTTTTTTTTTTCTTTTTTTTTTTATTCTGTCCCGGCGTAGTTGCCGCATTGCATCTGATGGTGAGCGCAAATACCGCCCAGGCAGAGTGTCTACTGGCATCAGACGGCAGTCCCATGTCAATAGACACAATTATGCCGACCTGCTAAGATGCCTCTTCACACTGACCCAGGATTATAGGAAGGAGGGATGATGTGGACCGTTAAGCCATGGCAGCGCAAGCCAGCACGCGTGGTTCTGGTTAGGAATAGAGAGGAGGCTTTTAGGATAATAGTAATTAAAACACAAATACAATCGATGAAAATTTTAAATATAAAAATGGCAGCTTAGAAAATAAATTAATATATACCCTAATAAAAAACAAAATGAAAGCATATGTACATAATACGACTTAGTTATAAAAAATATATAATTATTTAATAACATTTTAAATTATATACTAATAGATAAATTAAGTTCACCTATACACAAATTGTATACAGTGTTAAAAATAAAATAATAAAACAAATAAATGAAATCCTAACCAGATGAATCATCACTCTCACAATCAGACGAGTCAGGTACCAAGTAATCATCAACGTCACATGGCGTTAGACTACTTGATGCCCGAGGTATTGGTATTGAAGGCGGGACTACCAAATTTAGCACTTCTGATGGTAAACAGTCTTTTTTCTTTCTGGGTAGTTCTCTGAGTGAATTAATTACAGGATCTGATGTTATTAAAAGCATATTCAATAAATCTGTATTCGTGGCAATGCGCGACTGTTTCCTAGTATGATGTTCCCGAAATCTACGACAGTCTTTATTTCGAGCCTCTTGAGCTTCTTCGGATAGTTGCCCAATAGGCACAATACAAGATTTAACAACCTCTGTACTATGCACAAGAATTTTATGCACAGTGACAGGCATATAGTACCACGAATACAAACTTAGATAGAGGGCCCTAGTCTCTGAACAAAAATTTTCAAGTTTATTTATATTTATTTCGTAACCCGAAGATAAAGTACGTAACAAAATATCGAATTTTTTAATTAAATCAATATCTAATCCTGTAATAGCTGCACTCAAATCTGGATTGGAAAAGAATCGGCGCGCTGTGTTTCCATCATTTGTATTCCCATAACCCGGTTTCGGTTTATCTACTATAAGCCCCATTTCCTCTTTAAATCTTTTTCTAATATCATCTGAACGTACTTTAACTTCATTTTTATCAATATCACCTCGAACCTGCCACTTTTTTATATTTAAACGGTAACTAATATGCAACAGACATTCAAAACAACGAATCCAGGCATGTAAAGTAGACAAACCAAAACTGTAATGTTCCTCTCTGCTGACTAAGCCTTCTAATTCACTGTTCATCATTTTGGGAGTAGCACCACATATGTAACATTTTTGTGTCGATTTTGTTTCAGTTAAAGCGTTGCAGACTTTTCCGTCAGTCATAGTTAGTAAAAGGTTGTGTTGAACAAAAATTTGAGAATCTCCAATGTTACATAAAGTTGGAATAAGATGAGATATTTCTTCCAAAACTTTGTTGGTTTCTGTTGCAGTAAGTTCGTTAGTCTCCTTCATAAACATAAATTTAATTGGTCGACAGTAAAGTGTCGATGAAGGCCTTGGATTTTGCCAAATAATGTTATGACTATCATCCGTTAACTTCAAAGGAACAAACGAAAATACAAACAGAAACTCATCAGTAGCATCTACATCCTGAAATTTTTGTTTATATGTGCTGTGGCCAGAACTCCCGTCACACCCCCATTTGCTAATTAGCTTGAATGATGAATTAGAATGCATATTTTTTATAACGTCACTTTACGCCGCTACTAAGCGTTCGGCAGTTTTATTTAAAATCGCTTGAAGCTTCATATCGACGCGAGTTTCCGTCACAGAAATATACTCTCCAGAAGGGTAACAAGACTGTTTTGACTTACATAAACTATAATATGATGGAAACACTTGATGTCCCGCCTTCAATGACCAGTTTCGCGTTTGTTTGTAAGAATAACTCGTACATTTCGAATCTACATAGTAGGCTAATGCTTCGTCACTATTCAATTGTCTACCACCACACGTTTTTTGACTTGCATCAGTTTTATCAGATGAGTGGCTACTTCTTTTGATCCCAGAAGCAACTTTTCTCTGACCCGCCTTACGGCTTGCAACTTCCGCAGCTAAGGTCAATTCGCCAGCACTGCGAGTTTGCACCAATTCTTCAACTCTGCGCTTTTTTGTTTTATAAGACGAGTCGTCGAAATCTTTTCTGGGTCGACCTTGAAGCCTACTCTCTTCTGGTGACCTGGATGAGCAAGGTCGACGCACAGAAATGGTAAAACTTATGTTGTCTCCTTCTAACCAATCTTTATTATTAATTGAAAACCGATCCAATGACTTATATGATGCCGCCCATTTTTCGGTTAATTTTGACGATATACTAGATATTTTTTGTTTAATAGCCCTTAACGAATCACTGGTTATATCACTAACACCAAATTTAAGACTTATATGTTCCAATAAACGAACATTTCGTTCTTCTTTGGCATGTTTTCGCCATTCTTCAAAAATTTCAATTTTCGAAATGGAGAAGACACATTCTGAAAAATGAAATAAAGTCGTTTAGTGCGGGAATGCGGTGGAAAATTATATCTAGTTTGAAAGGTGAGTATCACTACTATATACTGTAAAAAAATTAGACTGGATACATTTGGATACAAAAAGATAAATACGATTAAAATTTCGGAACTTGAAAAAAATTTAGATTTTTTTAATAATATATTCCAAGTCGTAATGGGCTAAAGTTTCTCATAATAGAATCTTATGGGTGGTAAAATATAAAAGCACTGACCCTCGACAGTAGTATCCATCACAAAAATCACAGTTATATATCACACAAATTGAATGAGATGTTATCTAAAGTACTGCAAAAATGCAACTACTCTAATTATCTTAATGCAAATATTACATTACTTACCTTCATTACTTAATAACTCGTCCCTGTGAAATGTTTTTCACCCTTTCTACTTGTTTTTATGACATTGGGGGTGTTGTTTACGATAAGTGACCACTAATTAGTTGATTCTTGGAAGTGACTTTTGTCCAGCTAGCATGTTCTAGGCGAATCACAGTGCGCCGCCCGACCGTCACCCACATCGGCCCAAAGCAGTCCACTCCGCATGTAGTGAATGGCCTCACGTAGGCCCTCAGGCGCGCCTCCGGCAAGTCCCCTTTGACGGGCACCGCGGGCGCCGCTCGCCGAATACGGCAAGTGACGCACGCGCGTACCACGCCCTTTGCCGCGGGGCGCAGTCGCAAAATCCAATACCTTTGCCTGAGATTATTCACTATATGTTCCGTGCCGACATGAGCCGCGGCGTGTTCGCGTTGTATTAACAACCTAGCTATGGGATGCGACCCATCGATTACAGGCGGTCGTTTAAGCGATTCGTGAACCGCGGCGGCGTTGATACGTCCCCGGAGCCGTATCAACCCGTCGGGTCCGTACTCGGGGTCTAGTCGGTATAGCCGGCTAGACCGTCCTACTGATTTTCCGTTTTTTAGACACGCCAATTCCGCGCTAAAACTATCCTTTTGCGCCTGTTTTAATAATATCAACTCCGCGCGTTCTAGGTACTCTGCCCGCGACCTACTTTCGCGGTGCCGCCACATGTCTACCGCGGCTAACACGCGCGCGAGTGTCCTACATATTTTTTCCCATGACGAGAACCTACTTATATTAATCACGGGGTGTTCCTCCCGCACCCGCGTGACTAATACCTCTTCGGAGGTTTCGACTTCCGTTGTTTCGCGGGGCCATTCTTCCTGCGGTTCGCGCAGAAAGTCCGGCCCTGCGAACCACCTATCATTAGGCCTAAGATGCGTGTATCCCACGCGCGTCGCGTCGTCCGCTACGTTGTGCCCCGTCGGCACCCACCGCCACTGTTCCGGTCGCGTTAACTCGGCTATTTCGCCGAGGCGGTGCGCTACGTACGACGTATATCGCGCGGATTCGTTCCTGATCCACTGAAGAGCCGTCTTAGAGTCCGACCACAATACAACGTCGGCCGCGATCCTATGTTCTTTCATAATTTCCGCGGCGAGCCTAGCTCCTATAAGACACGCCTGTAACTCCAATCGCGGTATTGTGAGCGCTTTCAGTGGCGTCACTCTGGCTTTCCCGGCGGCCAGAATGACGTGCGCGCAACCGCCACGGTCCACATAACGCCAATACGCCGCCGTCGCGTATGCTTGTTCGCTGGCGTCACAGAACACGTGAAGTTGCACACCTATCGCGTTGCCTAACATGCCATAATATCTCGGTAGTCGGAGGTTGCCGATATGTTCCCGATCCGCGAGCCACTCGCGGAATATTGTCGCTTCGTTATCGGGGATGGGTTCGTCCCACCCTAGTTTTTGTCGCCACAATCCTTGCAACATTATCTTCGCGGTCACTGTATACGGACTTACTAAACCCAGCGGGTCAAATAATGACATGACCGCACTGAGCGCCTCGCGTTTGGTAGGGGTTCGACGGCCGTCTCTGACGTCACTGGGTACGCGGTGTAACGCGACATTGAATGCGAGTTGGTCCGTATCGGGCAACCAACACACACCCAGGGCCTTTCCGCACGCGCCCGCGGTCGCTCCGAGCTCCCGCGGCGCCCTGGCCATGTCCCCGTCGGACACTCCCTCCAGTATACGCGCCCGGTTACTGCTCCACCTCGCGAGTTCGAAACCGGTGCGGCCGTGTACTTCACAAACTTCCGCGATCGCCTGAGTGGCCAGTTTTTCCGAGTCAAAACTGTCCACCCAGTCGTCCATATAATGACTCCGCGTGATGGCCTCATACGCGCGCGGATGCGACTCCCGATGATCCCTAGCGTTCCTGTCGCGCACGCTATGCGCAATAAACGGTGAACTACGCGCTCCGAAGATCATCGACGCCATCACGTACTTCTGTGGCGGGCCACTGCGGTCGTCGCCCCGCAACAGGAAATGTTGCGCGACCCTATCCTCCGGCCTAATCTTAATTCGTAAGAACATTTCTCTAATATCCGCCGTTATCGCGACGGGTCCTTCCCGAAAACGAAATAAGATGCCCTGAAGTGACCGGAGTAGGTCCGGTCCGTCTAATAACACGTCGTTCAAACAGACGTTATTCGCACGCGGGCTGCATCAAAAACTAGTCGAACTTTCGCGGGTTTGTTTGGGTTCGTAACGGCGAAATGCGGCAGGTACCAATGCCGCGGACTCTCACAGTTTCCTACGCATCGTTCCGCGTAACCACTACTAATTAACTTATCAACTTCCGCCGTGTACGAATCCCTAAAACCACGCGACTTGTCCATTTTCCTTTCAATACCGCGCAGCCTCCGAAACGCCATGTCGTAACTCGGAGGTAGCGCGACGTTGTCCGAGGCCCACGGCAAACCCACCTCGAACCGACCGTTAACAAGTTTCGCCGCCCGTTCAACTATAGCGATCGCGCGCTCCTCCGCCGCTATCGGCTTTCGCGTTTTACTAATTCCCAACGCGTCGATACTAAAGTGTTCCTTAACCATTTCGTGCAAGTCGTCCGAGCTATCGCGCCGCGCCTCTTGCCATGTGCGCGCGTAAAGGACCGACTCAGCGCTTGCTCGGAGGATTCTGCCAGGCGCTACGTTAGTTCCGTGCAGAACCCATCCGAGCCGCGTAAGAGACGCCGCAGGCCGGCCTTTGGCTCCGGATAACAACTTCCGCGAGACAATGAGCTCCCAGTTATCCGACCCTATGAGTACGCGCGGCCTAACATCCCTAAAACAAACGTCTTTCACGTTTAATCTACGCAAATGGGACGCGTTTAATACCTCGGCACTCACTGTTTGCCGCCCGAGCGAAAGATCGCGTACGCGCCTTGATGGTGTATCGTTGTCGGCCGTTTCTACCGGACACCGACAGGTCGACAGTCTCGCTTTCCAAACCTGCCTGACTTGAAGCGACACCGCGAATGGTGAGCTTTCCCGGCGTACCGTTCGCGCCCACCGCCCGCGCTATCTCTTCGTCGACTAACGTGACTGTCGACCCCTCGTCAAACAACGCGTACGTCCTGACGGCTCCGCTCGGGCCCCGTACCGTAATCGGGCAAACCTTGAGTAACACGTGGTCCCGGGTGTGTGTCTTTGCGGCGGTGGCGGCGACACGTTCCTCCGCAACGTTCTCGACGGGTCGTTCATGCGGCGAATGTAGCAACGCGTGATGCGTCCGCCTACATTCGTCGACGCCGCACCGTTTACCCGGGCAGTGGAAACGCCTGTGCTTACAGCTGAGACACTGAAAGCACACGCGCGCCTCCTTGGCCCACTCCCACCGCTGGGCAACCGGCATAGCGATAAGCTTCTTGCACAGAACGGTCTTGTGCTCGGCCCCGCAACACAGACACACACTTTTCTCTACACTGTCCGTAGTCGTGCCAGCTATTTGGACACCCGGAGAAGTACTGTCGCTCCAATGAAGTGATTTGCGGCCGGTGTGGGGGGGTTGGGCATCGTGCTACGGACTGCACTGCAGCTGCGTCGAGATGCGCCACGTGCACCCGCTTCAAACGGCAGGATGCTACTAGTCACGCGACGGCATCCCGGGACTGTCCTGCAAGATTGAACGCCGAGGGAAGGTCAGTTGCAGCCACAAATTACATTCTCGCCTAAGGCTTTGAAGATTGGGCAGCTGAACCTGGGCGGATCGGAGTGCTCCACTACTGAATTGCCCGCTATTGCTACGGAAATGGGCCTATCCATCATTTTGGTCCAGGAACAATACTCCCCGTCCAGCTACATCCACCAGCTAGGCCCCCAGTCACAGGCGGGCATCTACGTGCACCGACGGGACATTGCAGTGGCTGTATTGGCTGAATGGTGCAGCGACTTTTGTTACGTGGCGCATGTGGCATCCCTCGATACAATCATCATTTCGGCGTACTTTAAGTTCTCCGACAGCATCGACCCCCACGTGGAGCACATCACCCGAATCCTTAACCACTTCCGGGGCCGGCGCATTCTGATAGGCGCTGACTGCAATGCTCATTCGCCGATGTGGCACTGCTCGGCACACCAGTGCGCGGGGCGCGGCGTCATAGCGGACCACCGCAGAAATGCGGTAGAAGATCTTATTCTGGGACAGAATCTCCTTATCGCAAACTCTGAACACGAGCCACCAACCTTCAGCACTCCCAACGGTGAATCTAATGTGGACGTAACCCTGCATAGCAGGAGTTGCCGCGTCGGCGAATGGCATGTGCACGTGGGGGCAAGCACCAGCGACCATCGGCTCCTAACCTACACAGTGAGCCATCCCGCCGGCCAACGTGCAGCGCACCAGCGTGTGGGGCGGCCTGACGAGCCGACGAGCTTTCGGGATCGTGGTGTCGATTGGGGCCGTTTCCGGACGATGATCCACTCAAGAATGGGTTATCTGGATCTGAATGCCTCTGCCGCCGAGGTCAGTCGGAGGTTCACCGACGTGGTGGTGCACTCCGCGCGCTCTGCCCTCGGCGTCAGAAGAGAGTCGAGAGAAGTTGGATACGAATGGTGGACGCCTGAACTTGACCGCCTCCGGCGGCGCTGTGGATCGTCGCGTCGAGCGTGGCAGCGCACCCGCCGCGGGGGTGGTTCGGAGGAGGAGTATGCCAGGGAGACATTTAGACGGGACCGGGCCGTATATCGGAGGAGAATGGCCGAAGTCGAGACGGCATTTTTCAGGGGGATTGCCGAGACAGGTAACCAAGACCCTTGGGGCCTCGCTTACCGTGCGGCGAGCGGTAGAAACCGCCCCCCTGGGAATGTTGTCCACGGCGTTAGGTTTGCGGAAGGTTACTCAGGGTCAGTGGACGAAGCCATGAGCGCGCTCGTGTATTCCCTGTGCCCTGATGACGATCCGTCTAAGGACACAGAGTTTCACGCGCGTGTCCGGGCTGAGGCAGACGTGGCCCCTGAGGGTCCTAACGCCCATCCTCCGTCCTTTCGGGATCTGGGTGGCATAATTAGGCAGTTGCCTAACACGGCTTCTGGGCTCGACGGGGTGACCGCCAGAATTTTGCGCAACGTCTGGGCCGCTGCAACGGTGGAATTCCACTCGGTGTATGCCAAATGTGTGGACGAGGGCGTTTTTCCGGACGTCTGGAAAGACGGTCGTCTCCTGGTTCTGCCAAAGGGCAATAACAAGCCAATTACGGATCCGAAAGCGTACCGTCCGATAACGCTACTCTCAGTCTTTGGCAAACTGCTTGAGCGTGTTATGCTCACGTGCGCGCCTCAAATCTCGTCTGGGATTTCCGACTGTCAGCACGGGTTTGTTCGTGGGAGGTCCACAGTCTCCGCACTCAATGCGGTGATTGGGACCGCCCGCTCGTCGGAGGCACGTTATGTACAGGCGATCTTCCTGGACATCTCTGGTGCCTTCGATAATGCCTGGTGGCCCATGATCTTGGCCAAGGTAAAGCGGGTGGGGTGTCCCCCTAACATCTATAAGATGCTGGTGGACTACTTCACCCGCCGCCGAGTTGGCCTTTTCGTGGGTGGCCGGGTATTGTGGAAGGAGTCCACCATGGGGTGTCCGCAGGGGTCCGTGCTTGGTCCATCTCTGTGGAACATCTTGCTGGACGACCTGCTCCAGTCGCCGTTCCCGGCCGGGGTCAGCATGGTCGCCTATGCTGACGATGTCACCGTACTGGTTGAGGCGCAGTCTAGGGCGGCCATTGAGAATGCTGCTACCGCAGCTCTAACCATCATCTCAGCTTGGGGAGCTCAGAATCGTCTGGGATTTTCCTCGGAGAAATCATCCACGATGACTATCCGGGGAAGATTCCAGAGGCCCCCAACGATCCGCCTGGACGGCGTCTCAATTCGGTCGGTGGCATCGGTGACCCTGCTTGGGGTGGTACTGGATGGGAGTCTCCTGTTCTCGCGGCATGCACAGGGGATTGTCGACCGCGCGGCCAAATGCTTCGGGAAGGTGTCGCGAGTGTCGGCATCTTCCTGGGGCATTCGTTACTCTGGCCTACGAATAATATACCAAGGCACCTTTGTTGCGACCCTTGTGTATGCCGCGGCGTGCTGGTACGAGCGGGTTAAGGTCCGGTCAATCGCAGGCATTCTTCTCCGGGGGCAGCGGCCTGTACTGGTGCTACTGACCAAGGCTTATCGGTCGGTTAGCACTGCCGCGCTCCCGGTGCTTGCCGGTGTTTTGCCTGCGGACCTCGAAGTGATGCGTGCTGGCAGTATCGAGGCGGCGCGCAGAGCAGTGCCAAGGGAGGAGATGTGCAGGCGTAAGCGCGAGATTCGGAATTCAGTAATAGTACTCTGGCAGATCCGGTGGGAGGAGGAGACGAAAGGTCGCGAGCTCTATCAATTCTTCCCCGACGTGGCTGGGAGACTCAGCACGAGCTGGGTCGTACCAGATTATGAGACCTCTCAGATACTGACTGGACACGGGTGCTTCAATAAGCGCCTGTCCGATATGCGGCTCAAGGATGATAGTGCATGTGAATGTGGATGGTCAGAAGAGGACAGACACCACGTTCTGTGGCTCTGTCCGCTGTATGAGGAACTTCGCCGGAGAATGCTCGGGGGTCTCGTCTTGGAACACCACGGTCCCGCTTGGTATTGCGATCTCGTGGGCTCCGAGGTAAACTTTGGGCTGCTGCGGGAGTTTGCGCACGGATGGCACAAGATACGCAACAGTTCGCCGGACAGGACAACAGCGACGACAATAATCGCCATGGAATGAGTGTGATAGTGGATCAGCATGCCCCAGAAGGGGGAGAGATGCAAGGGATAAATGGACGAAGAAATAACTTGTAGGGAGCTCGTAAAACTCCGCGGTGGAGTGCAATCTGCCTGGCAGCCGCAATATCCGCGTGAGTAGTCTCCCGAGATTCGGCCCCATATAATCGTAAGATTGGTTGGGCCATGGGTTGGAGGTGGGATTTGTCCGTAGTCGTGTAAACGTTCGCGCCGCGATTTCTCTCGTGCGCCCGACGCGGTCGAGTCTCGGACTTCGGTCCCGCCGCGACTCGACCCGCGCTCGCGGGCGCAACCTGCGGCGCGGTAGGCGCATACGCGTGCCTAACCGCGCGGTCCGCTTCGCGCATTAAAAACTGCGAGAGGGCGACTATCTCCGGTTCCCTGCCGCACCCGTACTCTTCCGCGTAATCACACCACTTAGATTTCACGTGTGGACTAAGTTTCTCCGTTACTATACGCGCGAGCATGGGGTTGGCTAGATAACCGCGTTCGTCTAGCCCCGCTATTATAGTGACAATGTTTTGCAACTTTATCGCGAAACCGTTCAACTCCGCCGCGGACGCTCCTAGCCGCGGTAATCGCGATAAATCATTAATTGCCCTATCTATAATAATTTCCGGCCGCCCGAAACACTGTTCGAGTGTTTTCATAATCGCGGACGGCTCGGTCGCGGTGTACAGTAGCGCGGACACCGCCTGTCGTGCTTCACCCCTCAACGAAGCCCTAAGTCGAGCAAGGTTCTCCGCGGGCGAGAAACCGTGCATACTCGTTGATTCCCGCATCGCGGCCTTAAATGGCAACCACTCCTCTGTCGCCCCACTGAAACTAGGCAGGACTTGAGTCTGCCTAGGCGGCGCGCTTCGCCGCATCATTTGATCGAGTGTGTCGGCTAACTTTTCAATTCCGCGCTCCCGTGAGCGCTCCGGCGTTATTTCCCTACGCCTATCTTTCGATTCCGGGTTCGGGACGCGTCTTTCATTTACTTCGGTTCTCGGCGCGCACTCCCGCGTAGCGGCTGGGTCCCCCTCCCCCCGTATAAGGGATTGGTTGAGCCAGTCGCTCACCCGCCTATCTGCGTTGGCGGCTTCGTCTCCGCCGACACTTTCGCGATCCGTTTCCTCACGTATCGTGGCGACATCCGCGGCTAACCTCTTCCGAATGAGACTAGCCTGCAACTGTAATTCCTGTCTCCGTATTTCCGCAAGTTGCTCTTCCGCGTCGAGCTCGGCCTGCCTTATCCGGGCTATCGCGCTGGCAGTCGACCGATGCGAACGTACCGACGGCGGTCGCGACCTACGTTCCGGGTTCGCGGCTGCGGGTTCACGCGGAGTCGTGAACTCGAGCGTCGTCGGCTCCACCGCGGTGTCTCTCGCGGCGGTACGCACGGTCCTAGACGCGGACGCTTGTACTGACGACGCTCACGGGGCACCTCGTCGCAGCCCGACGCTCCGGCTTCACCCCGACGCTCACGGGGTAGCTCGTCGCGGCCCGACGCGCCGCAGACAATGGATACTGCGGCCGCACACTTCTGTGCAGAGAGGGAACGGCGTTCCCGTTTCACTCGGCGTCCTGTCTTCACCGAGATCTTCTTGATGACACACTCGCCGGCGTGCAGTTCTTCTTGTTGCAATTTTCAGGTTTTTCTCAGCAATCCGGCGAACGAAGGACCAAAGGACTGTGCAGTACGTCGCCTTCGATGAGTTCGGGGAAGAATAATGACACTAGTACTGCTTTCCAAAAGGACTGTATTTGCTGGTTCTTGATTACAGGAGTATACATCGGCGAGTGCGTGCCGTTAGACAATTTGGCACGATCTATATTCCTTCACGGCGCTCACAGCTCAGAGTCGGGCGCGCGCCCGGGCGGCACAAATTCCAGCAATCCCCGCCCGCCTTCACTAATTCCGCAGTTCGTGCGGGGCGAGGCGGGGGGCCGCAGAGGCGCCGACATGTCTGAGCTGCGGGCGTCGTGACGTCACATTGTCGGGTCCACCCTTAATAAATTCTTACGTCTATGTACAATTATTTTCCTTATGTAACACTGTAACTGCTCTCTATATACAATATAAAACTTATTATCTACTACGCGAGAGCGTTGGGCTTGTCGTCCGCAACAAACATTATAAATAATTTCTCTATTACGCACATACTCTGATCGTTTTTCTTCCATTTTTTAAATGAACGCACAGACGAACTTTTGGCTAATTACTGATAATTAAATAAATAAATACACTTAACAGTCACATACACAGTCCTGACCCCACATTAAGATCAATTAAGTGTTGTGTCGTGGGTATCGGGAACTACGAGAGACTTTTCGGTCTCTCAAACTTCCAGACCCGAGACCAATACTTACTGGGTCTCACAAACATTTGTCTCGGTGCGGGGCTCGAACCCGTGGCCTCTCGTTTCACAGGCGGCGTCTAACCAACTGCGCCACGGAGGCTGTCAATTACGTCCAGTCTAGTATTTACAAACAACTGGTCAAAGAACTGCGGTGTTTATTTCTGTTAAGTCAAGTTAGATTACCAGCAACACCTCATGTAAATAATTAGAAATGTCCAAATTGTATTCAAAATTTTTAAATTGTATGCTGATTGAATGAAGCAAATTATGCCTTGTATGTATTATAAATTCTAATTTAATTGTAAGTTTTAAGAAATGTCATATTAGTTTGGCTTAAAAAGCTGGTAGCCATATTTACAAAACCTATTTTAGTGTAAACTCAAGTTTGTCCACAATCGCAAATCGCTCAAAAGCGCTGTGGTGCACGGAGAAATTGTTATTTTTTTCTCTCTTCAAATTTCATTACATTGGACATTATTATCATTACTACTATTGGACTACTAGTATAAATGTACATTGTATAAATTATGAAAGAATATTTTAATGAAAGCGTTGTAGATATTTTTTACTTTCATTTCTAGTTCCTAATTTCACCACTTGTCAATTTATGTTAGTTGCGCTGTATGTCTCAGACGTTTTTTGTTTTTGAAGGTCATGCCCTCGAACTTCGACCGACAGTGTGCACACAACAAAAGAATCCATTGTTCAGATCGCTGTAAGACGCGTTGCTCTAGTATTTATGGCCGCTTCTTTACTCTATGCGTAAGACAAAAACCTACAGTTTGTTTTCAGCATATATTCTGTCTAATGAAAGCTGAGAGTGATAATTTTTTTTCTTATACTGGCAACAAATATTTTTAGTTATTGTTTACATAACCTCTTCAATAGCAATTTGTGAATAGTTTTGTAGTTTTCAGTATTAAACAATGCGTAAAAGAATTAAAAAGGATGTGAAAAAGATGCTTTACGACATGACTAACGATTACGAAGAAGTGAAACGTCAAAGAGATTCCGTTTTCAAAGAAAATTCGTGATTTTCGTCAACTATTTCCGAAATTGCATGTAGGTGGTTGTAGTAATGTTGATACTTTTACTGCATTATTTGAATAAAATTAATTTATTACGATAATTTTTTAGGTATTGCGTGTGTAATGGACAATGCTAGTAACTATGATAAAGCAATTAATTTAATGATGAAGACTGCAGTGACTTATTTGGAGACTTCAGTTGGCGACGAGTTTATCAATTTTATTTTTGATGATTGATTTATTTGGAATAAATGCATTTATTATATTTTTTTTATTTATAAGCAGTTTAATTATCAATTATTAGGATTCCGTATCAAATATGGAAAAACTGTACTCTAATACCTGACTACTCCGTTGTCCAAGATCGGTCTGTCAAGGCATCCTGTAAGGTTTTCCTGTTAAACTAGCATCATAGGTGGTGTTATAGTACATGTTTATATAAAAATCCGAAAACTCAAATGATGGCGATAATAATACCTGCCTGTCTTTTTGTAAATATTTAGTGAATTTTAGTTTCAAGTATAAACTCTATCTAGATAATATTGAAAAATTCAAGTTTTCAAAAATTCAAGAAAAGAAAAAGTGAATTTAAAAATGTAATCATTAAGTATCGATCAGATATTTCCAAGTATACTCGGGGTTGTAAGCGCTAGATTTTTTAAATTTCCCGCTATTTTGCACTCTCAGCTTTCATTAGACAGAATATAACTTTTTGACGCGCCGATCTAATGATTAAAGAATATAAAGGATTACGCACAAAAGTAGCTATCCACTCCCACGTCCACGTCACTGTCAGTTATTTTGACAGAAATCTTCCGATTCCCGCGCTTTCAATATTCATAAACATAAAGCATTATATCCTAGTACCTATTCTAGCTACAGGGAAATAAAAAATACCTTTAAGTATCTTAAACTATGCAGAATTATTAGATGTGACAATTATTGTACAAATACAATTCAAATGTGTTGTAAACAAATGATAAAAAATCTATACAGATCGAATTTCAATGGTTTTTCATTTTCAAATCATGTTTTCACCCATTAAATCATATTACATACCAATAAAATCCATTTGTAAATAAAGTATATACTATAAGCTTTCTTTTGATATCCATATTTTACTACTTAAAGTTATTTTTATCTTATAAAAAACCAAAACATTATACCCATAATCACATAACCAATTTTTGTTACGTTTGCGTTGCTATTATTGCTTAGTGACTCCCGAGTTCCGGGTCACGATTTAACGTTGCCAAGTAAGAACGAGATGTAAGAAAATAACACCTGGATGATCGATGAACTTTGATCGGTATTTTTTTTTGTTTAATTATTTGTTTTAGAAATCATATTTAAATACAAATTACATACTGGTGAAATGATGAAATATGATTTTATAGACTATGTTTGTAAGGGGCGTGCGCTCCTTGTAGGCAGAAATGCAGTGCTTTACTTGCCATTCACAGATATTTTAATAAAACATTCCTACGTTTTAGATTACTTTAATTAATAGTAAATAAAAGAATAAATAAAATATCATAATTTAAAAAGCCAAATATTTTATAAATAGCACGTATTTGCAAGCACACAAACATTATGTTTGCCAGGCGTTAAATGACAAGCAAGCGGCGCGGCGCTGCAAAATAATGTATCCACAGACCAAGTAGTACTACAGACGGCCGACTTGCCTATCCCCTAGACTGTTGTTTGTTTTTCTGTCAAAAAACTGTCATGACCGTAGACGGTTCGACAGTCGGAAACGCCAGGCGCGGCTTCAAGCAAAAAGTAACCTAACATCATTGAAATAGGGTTCATTTTAGTGTGATAAAAAAATTAGCAAAATAATGCAATTGATGTAACTTTTTTCAAATTCAGATATTAGTATTTGTGTAGATTAGAAATAAAACCCTTCAAATGATATAAACAACTATTTATTTCATTTCATTTATACATTCAAAAGTATTCGTCGAAATATACAAATGTGTTTATTACAAATATGACATCTTAAGTTGAAATAAAGCACACTTTTGCCTTACGTAGCTACAATTTTACCAAGGTTCCCAACTGGGCGTACCTGAATGGGAGGTACCAAAGATACGAAAAAATGTAAAGCCTCTTATATTGGATTATATTAACATAAGCATGTGTACTATGTTATAAGTAATAGAAATCTTTCATCATAAATAAAATTAGATATTATTAAAATTCTGACATTTGGTACATTGACTTTACACATTATTCATTTAAATATTTATATGAAACTAATATGAAGGGGTAGTAAATAAACACAAAAAACGAAATCGAACAAATATGAATTTAGATAATAATAAAAAAATTCAATTGGATTAATTAGGATGCAACAACAATACATGTATTTATAAAATTACGAAGTGTCTACTGTTTGTGATTGTTACATTCATAGAAATCAAACAAATATTTGGAGAGAATATTTACATTTTTGATTATTGAATTGATGAGTAATGATTTCTTATAAGTTACGAGCATAATTTTCCAAATATTCAATTGTTTCCTTGACGTCACTTACACTGCACGTTTAATACACGTATTCACTGCACATTAATCACTGCACAAAACAATCCTTTCTGGTCATTACATTTGCAAATTCACTAAAAGAAAATCGGCCCGGGGCGTAGACAGGCGCTGTTACACAATTAACGCTGGGTACCTCTATATATATCGGTAGATGGCGCTGTTACACAATTAATGCTGGGCATGCATAGAATGGCTTAACACATCATTATTCGCCAATAGATGTCAGGAAGTCATATTTTCAGTTTGTATTTCAGTTTTTTTTTGCAACATTTTTTAAACATTAATCCTAATTATTAATATTCCTATTTCCTAATTAATATCCTAATTAATATATTAACATAATATTGTTCGGGTTCGATTCCCGCATCGAAACAAATATCTGTGTGAAGTAGAGGTATTTGTTTCGGGTCTGGCTATTAGTGAGACCGAAAAGTCTGTTGTAGTTCCTGATACCCACGACACAAGACTAGTTATTTGTGTGGGGTCGAGACTATAAATGTGACTGTTGGGTGTATTTATTTATTTATTTTATTACGTTTTTGGATATTTAGGAGACTGTCCCGCCCTCACACCCGGCACTGCAACTCCTGTAAGCCAGGATCAACAGTGGCACGCAATGTAATGACACCAAGCATTGAAGCTCGGCGAGTCTCCAGGAATGTCTAACTTGTCTTTAACCCGCAACGAAATTAATCAGAAAGTTAAATTAATAGGAGGAGTTGGAAATAAATAATGTCCACTTCCCTCCGTGCAAAGCGGGTGACAAAACATTGAACTAAAGAGGTAAATGACCTCCCAAAAAGACTTTTACAGCCGGAGAAGACAGCTGTAAAGCACCACGGAATTCATTATTACATTTAAATGGGACCTATTGTGTGAGCTGTTATACTTGATTCCAGTAATAGGTATGGCAAAAACGCCGGAAAGCACGGAAATTCGTCCTAGTCTATTTTTGGATATTTGATTACAATATATGACATCATATTTTCAATAAACAATGATGTGTCGGATTTGATAATGGCAGCTTTTCAATAATTTTCGCCAGCCCCCAAACCATTTAAAATCCACTAAAAGCAATGTTTCCCAACCAGGACCAAACTACCAGATTTTGTGGAAAATCCACTAAGTTGGCAACACTGGTGAAAAAAAGCTTGAAAGATGGCCGCCCATGTAAGTTCTTGTCCAGACGATATTTGATACAGATGTTAACCGGTTTAAAACAGCGCGGGGGCCAATAAATAAGTTACTATCTACGTGTAATAACATGAATGGAATATAAATGACTTAGTCCTATCAAATGTTAACATTGTTATACCTAGTTTTTTAATGTATTTATTGATTTTGCATTAATGAAATTTTAGCGATCGAGACATGCAAAGCTGTTATCCTTTTTATAGTGTTTGGTTTAGAAACCAAATTATAGTTTATGGTAGATTTTTAAGAAAATATCCTTAATTACGACGAGATTTGTATAGGTAAAGGTACTGGTAGGTATAGCGTAATCCATTACAATCAAAAATTGTAATAGTATTTAAAAATTACGAATAAGGGTAGGTAAGTGGTGGTTGAAAATTAAAACAAAATAAAAATAAACAATTATTATTATTTCAATCAATGAATAAATATTTAGGAATAAATACTGACAATTTCAAATCTATAAACTAATAATTAAAGATTTGTACGATTTATTTAGTATTTTTTTTTTATTTGGCCCGGCATAGTAGCCCGGCACAGTGCCTCTGCCTCTGCCTCGGCTTTTGCCTCTGCCTCTGCCCGGGCCTCGGTCTCCCCCATTTCCGCACTGCCCTCTCAATGTAAAGTTCAAGTTAACTCTTAGCACTAGTGATGGGTTTTTATTTGTTTAATTGACACAAATTATGCATGCACTCTATCACTGAAATAAAAAAATAAAACACTCACGAGCATTCTTGCTTTTCCATTGATGACCTAAAATTGAAAATGTATTTTATTATTTTTCTTTTTTATTTCAATAAATTTGTCCAATTGTAATACTAGTTTTGTATCAGAATAACTACGTTGATGAACGCAGCTGAAGATATTTAGAAAATTGAAGATTCTGCCGCGCCGCGTCCAAGAGACCCTGAATATTGTACCACTCTTCAGCCGCGTCCGACAGTCTTATAATTTATTTTTGGCTTAATAGTAGATCATTTCAATGTTCGGATTATTCGCAATCGCGCATCTATACTTTATCGTAATGTACGTAACGGTTTGCGGTCCATTTGACCCTGTCCTCGGCGAGCTCTTGTGATTTTGGCTCGAATGTATCCAACTCGTCTTTCCACGGTTTGGATGCATATTTGGAGAGGAAATATTGAAATATTTAAACTGAATTAATATATTTATTCTTTGATATTGAAAATTTAAATCACCATATAATTGGCTTCATCATACTTAATTTATAACAATCACATCCATCATCAAACATACCACACATTCTAGTTTGAACAAAAACTTTGGAACGCAAACTCTGATCTTACAAAAAATGGCGCGCGACTTTCTACGGAATACTGGAAATCAATTAAAATATTGAATTGTTTTGATATATTTTCAATTATCAAATGGCACCTATTTATTCTTTATGATATGTTTTCTCTCTCTAACACTTTATTTATCATTTTTTCATAGAATGAACACAGAAATATTTAATGAAAACCGACAAACAATGACCGTGATTTACTTTCGTGTCTAAGAAACTTCGAATCACGCGTCGAATATGGCTTATTTTTAGATAATTGATAATTATTAATGTAAAGGTATCTTTTAATAAACTAAATAACAACAATAAGAGAGTTAAAAATCAATATTTACGTTTTTAATAAATCCTGCGCACCACTCGTCGTTGTTCATAAACAACACACGAGTTTGCCTGTTTTTTTTTTAAATATGCTTATTGCTAATGTCTTTTTGGCCAATGTTACATTAAAGGTACTTTATTCAAGCATTATATATATTTTTTTCATAACGCTTTTTATAATATATTTTGAATTTAGGACGCTTTTTCATTACTAGTGTATTTTCCTATAAAAATGACAGCTTACGTCAAAATTGGGGGTCGGGACGTTTGAGTGGCTAGTGCAGAATGTAAATCATATTTTTTGGGGAATACCCGTGTGTCCTACAATTCGATGTTTTAGGGGGCTTCTCGCTCGGGAATTTACCTGTCTAGTCTATATAAACAGGAATTTGGTTTTATTTTTTCATTAATTTTCTTAACTTTGAAGAAAGAGTACCTAACGTAAAGAGTGCCTACAAAATCAGAAAGTAATTAAGTTATATAAAATGTCTGACGAGGAGCCAAGCACAAGTACGAGTGTAAGAAGAAAAAAATATTTACAATATTATAGAAAAGAATAGGAAGAAGAATTTCCAGGTTGGCTGCAAGATAGCCGTAAAGGCGAAAGCTATGCCTATTGTAAGAGTTTTAATAAAGATATCAACATCACATCAGGAAAAGACGCTATAAAGAAACATAGTTCTTCACAAGCACACTCAGTATCATCAAAGAATATAAAATCACAACCGAAGATATCATCATTTACTGTGACCAAAACTCAAAAATCTGATATACTGGTTAAGCAAGGTAATTTTTTTTAGTAATTTATTTCACTACTTAGATTTTTATATTATTTTGTTTTCTACTAATCGATTTATATAAGCAGTACATATAAATAATTATACGTACTACGTAGGTATATTTATCAGCGATTAGGGTATAAACCCTAATCGCTGATAAATATACCTACGTAGTTTTAATTATTTATTTTTAATTTCAGGTGAAATAAGATTAGCCTCGTTTGTTGCTGAACACAATCTACCATTCACTATTATGGAGCACCTACCGAAGTTTGTTGAAGTTTGTACTCAAATATTATGTAATCTATGTTTTTTATAGTCTGTTTTATTTTGTAACTTCCTTCCTGTGTATTCACTTGTGATTCACTTGTGCCAGCGTCTGCGCCGCCATCATACATTTTTAATATGGCCGCCATTACAAGTTGTCAAGTTGTTTACCTTTGTTGTTTATTGTGTTACCGGGGTTTCAGATCAGATCAGAAAGATTGTATTCAAGGATTTGTGAAGGTGCTGGAAAAAATGTGAATATTCATGTTGAGAGGATTCCTAAAGTGGCAGCAGAAAATATGATTTTACTTTTCTCAAGGGGCTACATCTGTACCAGAAATAAAAGCTATATTAAGACAGCCTTACGGCATTAATATACGACTAAGGCACATACTTCCGATAAGCTTTTAAAAAAATGGAATTAGAGACAACAAATCATCATATTTTGCTAAATCAAAATCCAGGTTAGTAATTCAAACAAAGTACTCTATAAGCTTATGTTTTCATATTTTGATGATAATGGTAACTAAGTGTACTGTTTCTTTTTTTGCAGATGGAACCAATAAAATAGTTGGGCGAATTTAAATATATCGCCAAAAATATAGTCTTGGATAGACACATATCTCATTAGCAAGATATAATTGATGTCTATGAAACCGATTGCCTGCATACCAACATGATTTACATAAATTAAATTACCAATATGTCATACTTGGAATCAATAAAGAAGATTAAGGTATTTGATCATTGAATATTCATCAGTCATAATTTGTATGTGTATGTATCAGCCCATATATGTCCCACTGCAGGGCACGGGCCTACTTTACAATCGACAGTACGATTGAGACTGCCTAACCACTCTCCTTACCTTAACTTATTGTCATAATTTATGTTCTTTAAAATAAAAATGGAATCAAAGGAAATTAACTAATTAATGTCCTTTTAATCATCAGTTGTCTGAAAATTATTTTGTAAAATATTACAGTAAATAGTAATCATTTTAAAATGAAAAAAAGAACATTTTAAAGTGTGTGTTTTAGTTCTAATTGTACCTGTCAAGTCAACATTGTCAATTAATTTCTCTAATTTAATTTCAGTTCAAAAGCTGTGTCAAAGTTTTTAGCAGAACTATATCTGCTGCTCAATAAATTATTGTAAGTATTGAAAAATCATACAATCAGTCCGTTTTATTTGATAGTTAATCCTAATTTAATGCAGGGTAAAAGACTTGGTTTGTGTTCATGAAATTGATGAAGATTTAAGCTTTTGTATAGTGTCATATGTATAAAGCAGATATAAAAATTGTAGGAATTGAAACAATTTTTTGATTTCTTATGTTTATGATTGTGCATTTTGCAACTTTTTAATAGAATGAAATAGAATCAACTACCCCATTAGTAAGTCAAACTCAAACTATATCTTTTTGTAATTATTGATATTTTTTATTCCAGCAATATATACCAATGAAAACTCAGTCAGCTCGACGACAAATAAGACTACTGCAATAGTGGCCTTTGTTTATATAAAAAGTTCTATTAATGCAGTAATAGAAAATCCGGAGCATCACACATTTTGGCCAGAAGCAGTAAAAACAAGAGAAAAGTCAGTACCCTCTATAAAATATAACTATTACTATACTCCATCGGTTTAGGTACTTAACTAAATGTAGACAAACCAGAACATGTGATGCATGGTTGTTCAACATTTTATTGCAATGTCCAATTTACGAATATTTTCTTAGCCAACCAAGTAACAAGTATTAAAAACAATTAATAGCAGCTTATAACAAATAATAACTAAAACAGAATAAAGAACAATGATGAACATTTCCAAACAGTTCACCACTTCACGAAAACAGTTAGTACATTAACGCAATGAATAATAATTAGCTGCCATTGATAACATATGATGATGCTTAGTTATGCGACCTAACGCATTATCTTTCATTTAAATGGTCGCATTACGGTAAAGTCGTACTTCTAGAATTTGTAGCATATCTTGTAACATTTATGAAATTTTTTTGGATGCCTGATGTGAAACTAGATAATTTAATTATGATCTTACATCATTTAATTGTTTCCAAGCCCACACATTCATAATTATAATCGTTATAATAAATTAGGACATGCAATGTAGTTTTACATTTACATAAACATTTTTTTTGTCTTCAATTAATTTAGAAATGAAAAATGGCAATGTTAAATAACCTTTTTTATAGTTTGTTTACATTTAGTTAAGTACCTAAACCGATGGAGTATAGTTTAAAACGGTTTATGAGGGTGTGGAAGTGTTTAAAATCATATCAAATTAATATGATGAAATTTTAATTCAGACCCTATTGAAAAGAAAATCAGACAAATTAGTATAATTGTAGATATAATGATGCTGTCACACCTCCAGTTGAACCTCCAAATCATTATTAGTTACATGATTAATCAAATTTCATAATAATAGTTTCAATTGGTATGATGATTAGACAAATATAGCTATAATTTTAAATAAATTATTCGAAAATGGAATTTATGGACAGTCAAAACATCAAAAGAAAATATGTGATATTGGGAATATACTAAAGCAGGCTCATTGAGAAGGCACGAAAACTCACTTGCGGGCCTATGCTGCTGGGTGGTTAGTAAAGAAAGTAATTAGTTACATAAATGGTTGTGAATGCCAAGACAAGTTTACGAGAGATGGAAGTACTGGCATTTACAGTTGGATCAGTATTTGAGAATTTGAGATTGTTCATAAAATTAGGCATAAGTACCTATTTGAAGGAGCAGTGATGTTGTTTAAAAGCTAATACTGGTAACTTAATTTAAAAGTATGAATTTAAATATATCTAAATATTACCAAATAAGCATTTCCAGAAAAAATAATATTTTTCGTAATTTTTCTTACACAATTGATAACATTGAAATTAATAGAGTTAATGAAATATGTGATTTGGGCATTATTCACGACCGTAAACTCATATTTGACAAACATATAGATAGAATTGTTAATAAAGCATCAAAAGCATTAGGATTTTTAATTAGAGTTTCATCAGAATTCAGTTCACTTAAATGTATTAAAATACTGTATTGTTCTTTCGTACGCAGCCACTTAAAGTATGCATCGCAGGTGTGGAACCCTCGGTATGAGATTTATAAATCCCGTATCGAGGCCATACAAAATAATTTTTTACACTATTTGGACTTTAGGGCTAGACAGGTCTGTAATTATTATATTCATCGCTGTAAAAAGTATCATTTCTTACCATTATACTTGCGACGCGACATTAATGACATATGTTATTTGGTGAACATTGGTAATGGTAGCATTGACTGTGAACAACTTTTGAGTGGGATATTTATCCGTGCTCATTTAGCTACACTGAGACTACGGTCATTATTGTCCGTACCATTTGCAACTACCAATTATAGACGCAATGCTTTTTTGTTACGTAGTGCCAGTAAATTTAATGAGGTGTCATGCCATTTAGATTTTGATTTGTTTTGCACTAGTACATCGGTAGTAAAACGCAAAATGAGCAATATGTTTGTTGAAACTTAATAATGAAAGGTCAAAAAGTACACCTTTTGTAGCTCAAAATGTATATTTAAACATTATATATTGTATTGTTTGATTGTTACTTTTGTTTTTGTTTTCTTTTCTTTGTCAATAATTTAATTAATATCTCTATATGTGTCATAGAAAAAGTAGTTCATTCCTTAAATTAAAATAACTTATATTAGCAAGCATTTAAAAATCAGTGCACATTATGTAAATACTGTATATGTGGAAGCTTGTTATCGGCAAATTTGTAACACACTTAAGATTTAAATATTTATGTCTGTAGGTGATTAGTCTAGTTTTAAAGAGTATTGACATTTCTAGAGTACTGAAAATTACTATGTTACAAAAATTTCAGCAAAAAGATGTATTATTTAAGTACAAAAAACCATTAAAAAATAAATCATTTAATAAATATTTTTAAGTGTTTTATTCACAATCTATATATTTTTCATCTAAAAAGATACACTCGCTTTATTATTTTGTTAAGTTTCTTTGGATCACTTTAATGTGATTCACAGAGACTTAACAAAATAATAAAAACGAAAAAATAATTCCTGTGCAGCTACGCGCAGCGCTCGCACTAAGACTGAATACAACTGCCTTTGCCTGTATTCCTTATTATATTAAAAAAGAATAATCTTGATAATCTGTCAACCGACATTCGTGAACGAAAGAATGAGCGGCTATGGCTAAAGATTATATAGGCCAGTTATACGTCTGTTTCTGATTGGTCTGTGCTGTTTATATACTACATCCATGGACGTTCGAGACCACTGACTAGTGGTGGGTCGTTGAACATTTTACAGTCGACGCAACGAGACTGTTTTTCATAGACGATAGACTAGTTGATAAAACAGTTTAATTATCGACTAGTTTATGCTGTAGACGCTTAAACGAGAAGACGTTTCGTTAAAAGACGTTTCGTTTATATCATAGTTGATTCTACGTCCGTCGTTTATATTAAACCCTATCGGTACCGCTTTGAGTATCAATTGGTAAACGTTAAAGAAAACTTTAGAAAACTATATGACGTCGATAATAATTACGACTACTTAGTAACTTAATGTTGAAATGAACTCCCCTTCATACTTTTTCCAGGCTTAGGACTGGCAGGCTTATTATTTTAAATAGGCTATAATAATATTGTGCTTTAAATCATGAACCTGGCGTATTTAAAAGTTCATTTCATTTTATGTACAATAATAATCAACTTCGTATTTACATATTTACAAGCACTTTAAAATCTTAGTGTGGTTTCAATATTATGTACATATGTGACTGATGGGTGTATTTGTTTTTTTTTTTAACATATTTTCAAATGTAGTTTTTAAATCGGTCTTCACTTAAATTTACATTTAAGAACATTAACTGTTCTACTTTCCTGGTCGTGAGTCTTGTTCTACGCTGACATAAAATATATCCAGATTTGGAGAACATGCGTTCGCAAGGAACGGATGTGGCGACTATGTTACAATTTTGTATGAACAGTTTTAATAAATTAGGGTAGACATGGCGGTGGTTTTTCCACCACAGAAAGGGACTATTCCATTCACCGTTGGCATTTTTTCGTGGTAATGTATCATCGGCTAGATACATATCAACTTCTTTTATGGCTTTTGATAGTGGTGTACCACTGCATGATGTTTGGTTAATTAGTGTATCAAAAATGTCCCAGGGATTATATTTGTCTCTCTCTGTTTCTGTAACCACAGTTGGTGTGGCAAGCGCCTGTTGTTCAGCAATGTGGGCGACTACGAGCTTCCTCACTCGTTCTTTAGTTTTTGTAGCCTCATTGCTGTCATAAAAAGCCTGCATCTTGAAACGTGGATCCAGAAAAGTATTAAGGGCAAACGAACCACTTTGTTCCACTCTTTCAAACCTGGTATTTAAGCCTGATTGGAGTGCCAGCGCGACGTCAAGTACCGAATTTGATAATTCAGTGTTCTGTATCATTTTGTTGCATGATTCTTTCAGACAACGTACCATAATAATAACAGAACTGCCTGTTAAATATTTTTGCCCGCTCATTGCCTTCGTGATTTCTTGAAAGGGGCGCAAAACTTGACATAGTTGAGCAGAAGTACTCCAGTCCTCACTTGAGAGCAGTGGTATATTTTTGTCCATTAGCGCCAATGTCGAACGAACTGCTTCTTGCAACTCCACCATTCGTTCAATCATCAAAAATACGGAATTCCACCGTGTTTCGATGTGGTGAATGAGGCGTTTGGGTTGCAAATTTTGCTGTATTTGGTACTTTACTAGTCTCTCCGACGATATTGTGCTTCGTTTGAAATGTGCCACGATCTTTTTTATCTTGTCTATTAAGGTCTGTTGATGTTTTAAAGCGTCCTCTACAATTAAATTCAATACGTGCGCAAAACATCCAAAATGTTTTAAGCCGAGATGTTCTTTTACAGCTTTCACAATATTCGGTGCATTATCACTGACTGCAAAATTTACTTTATCTCTCACGTTCCATCTGGTGAGAATGCCATCTAACTCAGACGCGATGTTTGAGGCTGTGTGGCTACCCGGAAAATGGCAACAACCCAATAAAACAGTCTTCAATTCCAGTTCCTGGGTAATATAGTGGCCCGTGATGGCGATGTAACTTTCCATTGCTCTGGAAGTCCACAAATCCGTGGTGATACAAATCGTTTTGGCTTCTTTGGCGACTTGGGTCCTAATATTTTCTTCTAGTTTACTGAAGGATTCTTGCAACAAAGATCCGGACAAAGTTTTCCTTGCCGGTAATGTGTATCCAGGTATCCATCTACAAAACTTTTTAAAAGATCTTTCCTCTACAATAGAAAAGGGGTGAAAGGAGTCTATACAGAGGTCGAGTAGATCCTTGTCAATCATCTTTTTTTGCTCGACGCTAATTTTTTTGGTAATAAAGTTATCTATCACTTTTTGTCGTTTTACTGGCGGTGCCGGTGCTTGTAAGACTGTAGAAGTGCTTGGAACGGGTTCCGCTTCCAAAGCTGAAGCAGTTTCTGGAACGGCTTCTCCTTGCAATTCATTGGGCCTAATTTCCCGTTGACTATGACTGGGTTGTTCATCAGTACCGAATGCTGACAAATAAACGGAAGGATGTTTCCTCCTTAAATGACTTTTTAAATTTGCAGAAGAAGATTTATAGCTTAGACTATCTTTACATATATTACACGTAGCTTTAAAAGTAGAATTGTTTTTTTCAAAATGGTGCCATAGAACACTGGTGTTTCTACGAACTGCTGACATAGTTATTAATTACGCACTGAACACTAACACTAATTTAAACCTTAAAACTCTAACACTAAATATTTACAAGATTTACATAATAAAGGACATAAGAATTAATTATTAATTTAGTAATTTATTTACACAATAATACTCTACGAAACAAAAATAATTTGAGTTCGAGATACTGAGTAATGACTTTTACTGCAACTTCGACCGAATCGAAATTGAATGCAAATGACACTAAAAAAATACTGAAAACGTAAAACACCAAAATTTCAATTCAACACAATAATTTAAATAAATAAAAATGAATCTAAAGTCATCGAAATAGAGTATATTTTAAGGTTGGCCAGAAGGGTAATAAGCGCCGCGGCCACATGAGGCGGCGATTGGCTTCGGGCGTCTTCGGAAACACTCGTAAGTTGTCGTTGCTGCGACGAACTCGACGTCGACGAGCGACGAACGGACCGCGATGCCGTTCATTCGTTAACGTGTTTATCAACGAACTATAAACTAGTCTATTCGTTCACCGCAAAGAAACAGTTGAAAAAAACTGTTCGTTCATTCAACGACCACCACTACCACTGACTGTCATCGGTATTGATCCTTGTTTAGTCTGTGGCTTTGTATATTTACGTTTTACGGGAGGAAGCAGTTTGTAAACTTTATATTCCCGTGATATTCCCGAAAGTTGGACTAAAAACATTGCGATGGACGCTGAATTAGGCGAACTCACGGAAGAGGATTTTATTTTACCGCCTATTAAATATGAATGTAAGTTTTTAGTGTCACTAGATAATACGAATGACTCATTGATATCATTTTGCTTTTAACATGGATTATTATGAAAATATTAGTTTAATTACATCAATTAAAGTTCATTTTATATTATTTTCAGATTTGGATCATACAGCAGATGTACAGTAAGTGTTATGTTGTTACCCAGTTATTTCATCATATTAAATTTTGGAGCGAAACTTTGTCTTTAATATTCTCACACTGTGATAGAGGTTATTGGCTCATAACCTAATCTATACATATAAATAAAATTGAAATCCAACTATATATCGTTATATACACGATACCTATAACGAAAATGACCTTAGATTTTTTTTGTCTATCTGTTTGTCTGTCTGTCTGTCTGTCTGTTCCGGCTAATCTCTGAAAAAAAACCGATTTTGACGGGACTTTTATTGTCAGGTAGCTGATATAATAAGGAGTAACTTAGGCTACATTTATTTTAGAAAAATAAAGTAATGTTGGAATGCCCAAGTACTGTCTAGTACCGCGCGCAGCTCACGCGCATGCCACCACTCGGCCGTCACATCGGGCGCTTCCCACCACTTCTCCCACCAACGAATCAATAATTAAAATAAAAATAAACTAATTAACTTTTTTGTTAAATTCCAAGTGGACGAAGTCGCGGGTACAGCTAGTATTGTTAATATAGATAGTAATATCATATTGATGATAAGTGGACATGATTTTAAATTTATTTGATTTAAATTTAATACCATTCAATTTGTCATTATTTTCTTGTTTTATGGTTAAACTAAACAATGATTAACAAAAATATTTATCTTCTGCATATATTTATCAGTTGTTATTTTCATATGATTTACATTTGTGTTAAATACAGCGACTATCTATCATGGAAACATTTGAGGTTGTATTTAGAACTGAAAACTACATAATCCTTTTCATTATTTCAACAGAAAGTATATTCATATTACATATATCACTATTTGGAGAGGTTAAGTTACAGCTATATGCAAAAGAAAATAATTCCATGCTGAACATTAAATTCAGGGAAATACTACATGTATGAAAATACATGTAGTATTTCCCATACATATAATTATAATCTCAATTGTACTCTCGATTGTAGAGGAGGCCCGTGCCCTGCAGTGGGACGTCTATGGGCTGATATAGATAGATATAGATTTCTATAATTCCTATATTGTATTTTAAGCAATAAATTATATATATTTTTTAGCCCTAATTGTTGTTTACATACTTAGATCTGGCTACTCCATTGACATATAGTAAAAAGGAGAATGGTATAAAATATTTATTTATTTTTATTTTATTTATTTAAATCTTTATTGTACACATAAAAATAACAAATACAATATTCAGAAACTAAAAAAAATGAAAAGTGCAAATGGCGGTCTTATCACTTAACGCAATGTCTTACAGACAACCATGGGATTGATTTAAAAAGAAGGAGAAATTGAAGGCAGTGTAAAATAAATAATTAAAAGTGAGGACATTAAATAATATTCATACTAACTAAAAAAAAATATTGGTATCAATTAGACTGAATGATAGACCACATTTAAATACATCTTATTATGTAGGTATGCATAGTTTTATTGTTATCATCTACATTCTGACATTGTATTATTATAATTTCTAGTAATATTTCATTATCTAGGTAAATAAAACAAGTTTATGAAATTAATTAATAGTAATATTTTTATAATATTATACATATCTAACAATTCAATAAAACAAGTTTAAAGTTGGTTTTATCATTTTTTGTATGTTACCTACACAGTGGCGTAACAATAGGGTGGCAGAGTGCGCAAAATGCCACGGGCCCCCGGCCTTAGGGGCCCCCGGCCCGCCAGGACCCTGGTCCGACAGGGTCTCAGGCCCGATAGGAGGCTGATAGGAGGGACCCCGACTCAAGAGGGCTCCGGGCTCAAGCCCGACGGCGTGTAAGCAGAAAATAATGTAACATCAATAACGAAATTAATTAATAAATAAATAATTGGCATTTTAAATATGACAATCATTTCACCATAATATTTGATTTAAATGTCTTGTTTTGTTTCGTTATAGTATAATCTTAGTTAGTAACCAATAAATTAAAATTTAATGATTAAGGTAATGACTTGCAAACAAATATAAACATGTATAATTAAAGAAACTGTTTAAGTGGTAGCCAAGAAGAAAGAGAGAAAGAAAGAAGCAATGAATAAAAGGTTACCTAAAATAAGTTACTTTGGGAACAAGCAATTTATTGATGAAAAGGAGAGTCCCAGAAATGAACGAATGGATGAAACTAAAAATTCCATAATAGCATATCGCGGCGATAATGAATATTCAGACTAGTAATGTAGTGTAGGACGCCCTCCAGCTAGGTGGACTGACGATTTGCAAAAGGTCGCTACCCGATGCTGCTGACAAGCTAACGACACGGTGTTATGGCCCAATTTGCAGGAAAACCTATGTCCAGCAGTGGAAAAAAAAGGATAAAAATGAATAAGTTTCTATCTCTCAATGTGCGGAAAGCCAATGGTCCGGATGGAATATCGGTTGTGGTTCTAATAGCTTGTACAGCGGAGTTGTCTCCTGCACTGACTCGTCTCTTTCAAGCGGCCTGGATCTGATGATCTTGGACGAAGGGCAAAGTGCAACCGATCCCCAGAAAGGGTGATCGGTCAGATAGTACCAATTATCGCCCTATCGTTATCACCTCAGTGATTTGTAAGGTTATGGAGCGGATCATCAACGCTCAATTAATCCGCTACCTGGACGATCACTCGTTGATCAATGATCAGTGACAGACAATACGGATTCCGTCAAAACCGATCAACGGATGACCTTCTAGCATTTGTCCTGCATCGCTGGGATGAGGCGATTGACCGGCGTGGCGAGGCTCTTTCTGTGAGTCTCGACATAGCCAAGGAGTTTGATATCTGGCACCGTGGTCTTCTTTCCAAGCTTCAATGCCAAGAAAAGAGGTGTGTGCATTCAAGTGCAAATAATCCCCATTCTCTCCCCCTCCCCGTACTTCAGGGTGCTCCCCTCTCAATAGGGAATGACCTGAGAATCCTTAATGTGGGCGTGAGGCTTGAATGGGCGGAGGAGGGGTTTGACAAAAATCAAGAAATATCACAAGTGGGGAGGTCTAATAAGATATCACGTTTATTTTTGACACATAATTTTGATTAATACATACATTACAGATATACCAACCAAAAACAACTGCAACCTTTCTATCTAGAAATTTTTATCATGGTCCTTAAGTGCAGAAAAAAGCGTATTTAAAGATAGAATTCGAAAAATTTTAAATTTTTTATGTGTATTAAAAAAATGGATTAAAAAGGGGGGGGGGGGGTAGTCTTAAATCTCACCTCATATCACCAGAGGAATGGGGTGTAGTTAAAAATGCCAAATAAAAAATCACGTGGTTAATGGACGGCCCTATAGGCCATTTTATAGAAAGATTTTATAAAAACGAAATTACAATGTAAAGTTTTTTTTACATATCTGTGCCAAACACCAAACATATACAATAACTAGCTGTGCCCGCAACTTCGTCCGAGTGGAAATTAACAAAAACTTTTTTTTTCTAAAATATTAAAAGAACTTTTCTAAAATAAATTTAGCCAAAGTTACTCCTTGTTATATCAGCTACCTGAAAAAAAATGGTCCAGCCATTTCAGAGATTAGCCGGAACAAACAGACAGACAAAAATGTTTAAAATATAATTTTCGGCACAGGTATCGTGTATACAGGGTATATCAAGACTGCTACCGAAAACGAAGCCGGGTGGTAGTTTAAGCGACTTCAGACACAATGCAACAGAAAAAGTTGCAAAAAAAAGCGACAGTTTTTTTTTTCTATTTTTTTTCCTATTGCCATATTTTGGTGGTAAATACATTTTTTCCTAAAATAATAGTGTATACCCTTTAATTTATAAATACTCTAAGATATAAGAGAGTTTAAATTATTATTTTAGCAAAATCTATGGATTTACCACCCGAAAATGACGATATTTAAAAAATCATAAAAAATAATTGTCGCGTTTCTAAGCGAAATTTTTAATTGCATTGTGTTTGTAGCCACTAAAACTACCACCCGGCTTCGTTTTCGGTAGCAGTCTTGAGATACCCGGTATAACGATATGTAGTTGGACATTATTTTATTTTCACTTTTAAAACAGATACTTCAATTTTATTTATATGTATTTTGTTCTCATATTTCAAGAGATACCGGCGATATATATATTTAATTCTATGAAATGTAAATATCCAGAATATTCTCAAGACTATTTCATAATTGACAATTAGTATGGGATTGTTACCATCATAGTTTTTTGTACTCTTCTTATCTTCATATCGTCTTCTTGGTTGGTATCACTCTTGACAGTGTGGTCATCACTTCAGGTGTTGGTAGCAAGGTTCACAACACGCCTCAACTCTTCACTGATGGTTGCCTTCCTCATGCATTCATTTAGTAATGGTTGAACCACAAATCGCTCAACAGCCACCTTACCGGCGGCATACATGATAAAAAAAGTGTGGATATAAGACCGTACCAAAGATGACAAACGCTGCTTTGAAGCCTTGAGTTCTTGAAGACAGAGATTTCATTTCATTGAAATGAAATGAAAATATTTATTGAATCCATAAAATGTCATACATTGTTTAGATTCAGTCACTTTTTTTTTTCACTACCACCCGGTTCACAAGGCTGTTTTCGCCAGAGAAGAACGGGAAAGAAACTCTAGCGTTGCTCTTTTCAAAACAAGTTTACAATACAGTGATTATACAGGATTTGCAATTCAGAGCAGTTCATAAATAATTTATAATAATAAATAATTTATAATTTTAATGTACGGCTGAGTGTTATGTTTCATTCCCAAGCCTTACTATCTTCTAAGTATTCTGAAATTGTATAGTATGCCTTATACACAACTGTCGTTTTATAATAGATTTAAATTTATTTATAGTCAAGGCTTTTATGTTAGTGGGAATTTTATTATAGAAATGTATACAGTAACCCTTAAAAGATTTGCTAATTTTGTGGAGCCTCGTCTTATGACTGACTAGATTATTTCTATTTCTAGTATTTCTGTCATGAATATCGCTAACCTTTTGAAATTGTTCTATGTTCTTGTGGACATACATTAGATTAGCAAATATAAATTGTGATGCTACTGTCATTATATTTATTTCCTTGAATTTTTCTCTCAGCGATTGCCTGGAGCCTAACGAATAAATAGATCTTATGGCTCGCTTTTGAAGAACAAAGATGGTATTAATGTCAGCATCACCACCCCACAGCAAAATTCCGTAACTTATTTATTTATTATTTATTATTAGGCTATGAAAGTAAGCAAAATAGACCAATCGAGCCGTATCAATATCAGTCAATTGGCGAATCTTGCCCACTGCAAAAACTGCAGCACTCAGTTTTTTAGCTAGCGCAGTTATGTGGGGACCCCATTGAAGCTTATGATCCAACGTGATTCCCAAGAACTTAGTAGTCTCCACAAGGCTCAACACATCCCCATTCATAAAAATGTCGGCATTAACTTTTATGACATTAGGTGTTACAAACCGAATACATTTAGTTTTTTGACTATTCAACAGTAAATTGTTAATGCCAAACCAATGTACTATTTTTGAGAGAGTGTGGTTTACTTCGTCAAGAATTGATTGATGTCGTTTAATTTTAAATATTATTGAAGTATCATCAGCAAAAAACACTACCTCACATTTATCCCTTATAGAATAAGGCAAGTCATTAATATATTGAAATAAAACTATTATTTACAGATTTTATCGCGGATTTGGTTTAATTTTTAAATTTTTTGAATTCCCGACGTTTCGATTACTTTACAGCTTTCGTGGTCACGGGGCGGACTGAGGTATTAGTCATCCGCTCAGTGACTGTTACAATTTAAATACCCTTAATTTTGAATTATTAAATTAAAAAGTTAATTTAAATAACTAATCCGTTTTTGCGTTCCGATCCACGCAGAAGGAGCTCACTGTGTCTTGAGGTCTGGCAGTTGGTCTTTTGGGTTCCGATTTAATTAAGTGTAGAATTGGATCCCATGCTTGTGCAAGCTTCAAGCCATCTTCCCTATTGAAATTTGGATGTTTTTTAATTTCAATAGCCTCGCGAAACATCCTGGGCAGGAAACGGCGTTCTTTCGCGAGGCCTTGGGGCTGGTCAAAACGAAGGTAATGCTTGGAGCCTTCTTCTATGTGCTCAGCAACTGCAGACTTCGTTGAGCGTCGATGTTTGACGTCAGCTATATGTTCTTTCACGCGGGTCCCTATGCTTCTTTTGGTTTGACCAATGTAGGAGAGGCTACAGTCGCAGTCTATTTTATATACACCCGGTTCTTGCAAAGGTATATGGAACTTGACAGGTGGTAGAAATTGACTAATCTTCTTGGGCGGCTTGAAGTATGTTTTGATAGAAGCACGCTTCAGGATATAGCCAATCTTGTCCGTGACACCTTTTATGTATGGCAAGACAACCGGGACCCGATCAACTGTGGCAGGTTTCAATCGGTTTCTGTGACGGCGGCGTGGAATTTGGAGCTTGTTGTCTCGCAGTACTTGCTTGGCGTGTTGCAGCTCAGTCGCCAGGTGTTTCTCGTCACAGATTCCTTGTGCTCTCTGAAACAAAGATTTACCCACGGTAGCTAACTGTTTTGGATGCTGGTGAGAATCACCGTTCAAGTATTTATCTGTATGGGTCTTTTTCCTATACACAGTATGACTTAAGGACTGATTAGGATTACGGATTACTAAGACATCTAAGAAGGCAAGAGATTTCTTATTTTCTAACTCCATAGTGAATTGAATTTTATTGTTAATGGAGTTAAGGTGGTTTAAAAATGCAGTTACTTGGTTAGATGGTAAAATTGTGAAAGTATCATCTACGTACCGCTTGTAAAATCTTGGTGAGACTGGGGCTGTACTAAGGGCTTTCTCCTCAAAGTCCTCCATGAAAATATCAGCGACTACTGGAGATACAGGTGAGCCCATAGCGACGCCATCCATTTGTACATAGTATTGATTATTCCACAACATATAGCCAGATGTGAGGCAATGTTTCAGTAATTCTGCATATTCTAGTGGAAAGTTGTTCTCTGCTAACTTCTTAGTGACAATTGTGATGCAGTCTTGTACTGGTAAGCTTGTAAAAAGTGACTGAACATCAAAACTAACCATTGTCTCATTGTCAGCTAATTGTAGATGTTTAGGACGGTTGTCTTGCTATACATAAAAGGTGTCACGGACAAGATTGGCTATATCCTGAAGCGTGCTTCTATCAAAACATACTTCAAGCCGCCCAAGAAGATTAGTCAATTTCTACCACCTGTCAAGTTCCATATACCTTTGCAAGAACCGGGTGTATATAAAATAGACTGCGACTGTAGCCTCTCCTACATTGGTCAAACCAAAAGAAGCATAGGGACCTGCGTGAAAGAACATATAGCTGACGTCAAACATCGACGCTCAACGAAGTCTGCAGTTGCTGAGCACATAGAAGAAGGCTCCAAGCATTACCTTCGTTTTGACCAGCCCCAAGGCCTCGCGAAAGAACGCCGTTTCCTGCCCAGGATGTTTCGCGAGGCTATTGAAATTAAAAAACATCCAAATTTCAATAGGGAAGATGGCTTGAAGCTTGCACAAGCATGGGATCCAATTCTACACTTAATTAAATCGGAACCCAAAAGACCAACTGCCAGACCTCAAGACACAGTGAGCTCCTTCTGCGTGGATCGGAACGCAAAAACGGATTAGTTATTTAAATTAACTTTTTAATTTAATAATTCAAAATTAAGGGTATTTAAATTGTAACAGTCACTGAGCGGATGACTAATACCTCAGTCCGCCCCGTGACCACGAAAGCTGTAAAGTAATCGAAACGTCGGGAATTCAAAAAATGTAAAAATTAAACCAAATCCGCGATAAAATCGCGCCTTAGACTGCCCTTTCTATCTCCTGTTAGTATATCCATCCCATGGTTACCTGTAAGAGATTACCTAATGTGATAAGGCCGCCACTTGTACTATTATTCTTATTGTATAATATCTTCATAGTATTTCTGTACAGTGCAAAAAATAATTAAATAAATAAATAAATCCGTAAATAATAGTTTTATTTCAATGTGTAACATTCGCGTAAATCTAAGAAACCATCATTAATATATATTAAAAAGAGAAAGGGTCCAAGAATCGAGCCCTGCGGAACCCCCATAGTAACAACAGATCCAGGAGATCTTTGTCCGTTGACATCAACCCTCTGAACCCTATTGTGTAAATAAGATTTACATAATTCAAGTGCAAGACCATTTATTCCATAGTGGCTCAATTTCCTGATAAGAATATCATGGTAAACACAATCAAATGCCTTGGATAGGTCACAGTATACACCTAAAGCATCCTGAGAATCTTCCCAAGCATCAAATATGTTATCCATGAGTTTCACACCAGCATCAGTGGTGGAGCGACCCTGAGTAAAACCAAATTGTTTACTATGAAGTAAATTATTATTTTTAAAGAATCTTTGCAATTGAATAAGCATCATTTTTTCATTGGCATGGAACTCATTCCATTATACTCCAAGCATTCTCTTCCAGCACCACATTTCCACCGTGTCTATTTTCTTCCTCTGCTCTACTTTCCACAGGATCGACGGCGGCTGCGGCGTCCAAGAATATGGGGCATAGTATTTAATGTTTTTGAGGCAGAAAAAATAATTGCGAGACGAGCTTGCCATTCGCCTGATGGTATGCGACACGACCGGTCACGGACAGTAGCAAAACCAAAACAACACCATGAATTACAAAGCAATGCTGCCATTTCACAGTGCTCGTAATCATGAAACATAAGATGTTAAGTCTCATTATGTCCAGTAGTGACTCTGGATACATTGCCCTTCAATCCGCAACACAACAGTGTATTTACACCTGATAATAATTAATAACCATAGCTGCGAGGAGCTGTTGGTACCGCTGCAACACAATAAGCCAACCAGAGCGGTATCGGCAGGGAAATACCTTGTACCAAGGATCCACAACTACTACGGAGACAGGACACTACGAAAGCGATTACCGTACTTGGTAAACGGTTACTTTTCCCTTCCGAAATCGTGGCAACGATTAACAAAAAAAATCTAATATTAAAGCTATTAAAAAGTATTTTCTATCAACCTTATAATTAGGCACTAGCAATTCGCTATATATTAAGTATGTAAAACACTACTATGTACTCACAGACAAACCAAGTAATTAGTTTTGTGAGACTAATTGTAATTCTTTTGTTATTTTGTCTTAATTTAATAAATAAACTAAAAAACAACATAATTATGATGCCTATATTTGAGGCAAGCACAGAAAACTTTCAGCTTTTATAAAATTATGAGTGTCTAGTCTACGGGCTCTAGGTCTCCATTATGTCCTCTGCCTAGAGGTGAGAGCAGTAGTACTCTACATGAAATTATATGTAGAGGGTTAGAGTGAAGTGCAAAATTAATTCTGTTCAAGATACTCAATTATTTGCAGAATTTGTGGCGGCGCGAGCCACAGTGCAACACTTGTTTTCAGTGGTTACCGATAGCGGCATGCGAACCCCGGCCAACATAACATTAATCAATTCACTACGAATAAGGACCCCTTTGTCACGGCGCCACAATTCCAAGGAGACTCTTCAAGGATCCGAAAGCATTGGGATTCGATAAGTCGAGCAAAGTCATGTTCAGAAGTCATTTGGAGGACAAAGCCAACATCCAAGCGGTACTTTACGTTGGATTATAGATAGACGCTCTACAAAGCGCAAATCCGTCCCCACATGGAGTACTGCTCTCACCTCTAGGCAGGTACCCCAAAATGCTAGCGCGACCCATTTGACTTCTTGCAGCGACTAGCTTTTCGTATAGTCAATGATCTCATGGATCTCATGGAATCTCACGGACAATTTGGAAGCGTTAGGACTGCGGAGAAAAACTTCGGGTCTCTTTTTGTGTTCTATCGTCTGTTCCACGGGGAGCGCTCCGAGGATTTTTTTGGGGTCGTACCACAGTCGCCTTGTTATCATCGCACCACTCATCAGCGTAGTAGAGTTCATTCACACCACTTGGAAGCGTCCCGTTACCGAACGGTACGTTTTCAGCGTTTTTTCCTACCACGTACGTGTAATCTCTGTAATGAACTCCCTGCATGGGTGTTTCTTGAGTGCTATGACCTGTCCTTCAAACGAGGCTTAAAAAGAGTACTCGCCTTAAGAGAGACAGCGTCTTTGTTGAGCTGGTTCCCTGGTACTGTATAGATCCATGAGCAGCGGAAGTCGCCTACCATCTGGCGGAGCACTAGCTCGTCTGCCTATATAAATAAAACAATAATTTAAAAAAATCTAAAGGCTCATTCATTAAAATTTCGCCAACTTTTGTCGCTGCCGTGTTGACTCGTACTAAGTTTGTATTGGTTCATTTCGAAAGAATCACAGAGAGCTCTCAACCTCACACATCAGATGACTGCATTCTGCGAGTTATTCTGTTGCTCGAGGAAATGTCACACTTGTACTCGATAACTTGTCTCTATACTCGTTTCATATTCAATATCATATCCAGAACATATGGAATATGACATGAAACTTTGTAAAACGCCAGAATTCACGGTTGTGACCACAGAGCGACAACCATACATGGTAACTTTTAGACCCCAGCCATACACAAGGCTAGTGACATTTTTGTAGGGTTAATAGACCTTCGGAAGAAGCACGCTATGTGTGACTCTGTCGAATATCTGCGATATCAAGGCCGACGAGTACATATAGCATCACCAACCCTACGTTTCTCGAGCTTTTCCTCAGCGCTGCGTGAAACACACCACAAGACCACTAATCTAGTAACCACTACGGAAATTTACTGATGATTTGTAGTGAGCTGCTAGTACTCAGACAGAAAGTTTGAATGTAGAATGAGACGGAAGAAGCTTTGCCTGTCCTAGCGGGTGTACTTCCAGTCGACCTGGAGGTGCAACGTCGCGCTGCGATCTATTACTCTAATAGGGAGAATATGGATAAAAGTTTTGTTACCGCACGTGAACTTTTAAAAGTTGACAGATTAATTAAACCGCTTTTAGTGGTATATAACGAACTATTAGAAGAATGACAAAATAGATGGGAGGTAACTTTGAAGGGACGGGATCTATACCCATATTTTCCTTGCGTGCGTGATCGTTTGACAAAGGCATGGCTGGATGTAAATTATTGCGTATCACAATTCCTCACGGGCCAGGGTAACTTATAAGTCTAAACTATACTCTTTTAAGCTTGTTGCGTCGCCTGCGTGTCCATGTTCAACACCTAATTGCGAGTATGAGCAGTCCGCGCATCATATACTTTGGGAGTGTAGTCTTTGGCAGAATGAGCGTAAAACCATGCTAGATAGTATGCAAATATCATCTGGAGATGTATACTACATGGACCTTGTAGAGACTAGAAAGAACTTCCGTGCTTTCCGCAGTTTTTGCCAGACCTTTTACTGGAATCAAGCATAACAGTTCACATAATAGGTCCCATTTAAATGTAATAATGATTTGATCCGTGGTGCTTTACAGCTGGCTTCTCCGGTTGTAAAAGTATTTTTGCGAGGTTATTTACCTCTTCAGTTCAATGTTTTGTCACCCGCTTTGCACGGAGGGAAGTGGACAATAATTTATTTCCAACTCCTCCTATTAATTTAATTTCTGATTAAGTTCGTTGTGGGTTAAAGGCAAGTTAGACATTCCCGGAGACTCGCCGAGCTTCAATGCTTGGTTTCATAACTTTGCGTGTCACTGTTGATCCTGGCTCACAGGAGTTACAGTGGTGGGTGTAAGGGCGGGACAGTCTCCTTGCTGATGCGCCCTCACGTACGAGTCTGAGGCGGACGACAGAGCCTTGTCTCTGTCATGGAGGCCCGTAACATCAAAAACGCGTCCAAAAATAATCTAACTGGGGGTCATCCGGGCCCCTATAATGGAATGCAATGGTTTTGCGGGGGGCGGTTACGCAGACGTAAATCGCGGCTCTTTTCGCCCTGAGATTTTAGCTCTCAATGCGTGTGATATTCATCGAGGGGGTCATGTTTTAGTGAATATTCCGGCGTCGGTATTGTTAGGGTCCCAGCCCACTCACAACATCTGCATTGTGCCTGGCTGGACAGTGACACAGACATACTCCTTTCCGCCACCTCCCGAGTTTTTTTTATGTCTATGAATGTCGAAACGAGTAGGTATGCCGTTCGTGTGATGGTAAGCGATACGACCGCTCATGAACAGTAGCAAGACCAAACAGCAACTTAAATTACAAAGCGATGCTTGGCATTCCACTGCGCGCGCCATCCTGAGACATAAGATGTTAAGTCTCAATATGTCCCGTATTCAATCTGGCTACAATGTCCCTAAAACCGAAACAAAACTGTGCATTTACACTGCTGTTTGGACGCTGCTGTTTGTTTAGGAAGTATTTTAATTGGTTTTCAATCAGGGCATAAAAATGTTTTTAATCTTTCTGGCAGGGCTACAGGATATCCTTAGTATATATAAATACGTACCACTGTCAACCGATTCACGTGTAATTTTTCTTACTTTTCAGGCTCCACGCATGGGGTGAAACGCTGAAAGAGGCGTTTGAACAATGCGGCATGGCGATGTTCGGCTACATGACAGAACTCGACTACGTAGAAATCAAAGAAGTTCACACAATTCACGCGCAAGCCGACGATCTGATGGGCATCCTGTACCATTTCCTTGACGAATTATTGTTTTTATTCTCGGTGGAACCTTTTTTGATATGCAGGAAGCTTATGATCACGGAATTCGATATGGAAGAGTTTAGGATAGTGTGCAAGTGCTATGGCGAAGAGTTCCAGATCGGCAAACATCCACAGGGAACTGAAGTGAAAGCTATCACGTATTCAGCCATGCAGATTATTGATGAACCAAAAGACGATAAATACGAAGTTTTTGTTATTATTGATATATAAGTTTATTATTTATTTATTAAATTTAAAATATTTATGTTTTAGATGTTTTTTTTATATTTTAGAGGGAGATTAACGAAAACCTTAGTTTATTAATTATGTAAGGAGAAAGAAAGAAAATATTTTTTTTTAATTTACCTTTTTTATTTTGCCAAAGTAAATATAACGCACGTAATATCAAGTGCAGTACGTATCCAAACAGAGCAATTAATTATCAGCGAGATATGGTTGTGTCTCGTCTGTGGATACAATTAATTATAACTACTCGAATTTGGATATAAAAGTTTGAAACCGAAACGTGAAACACGGGGTTCACTACATGGGGATTTACAGATGTACAATGATTGTGAGTGAAAATATAACAATTTCTCAATCGCTTTATATTAATATCCCCAAAAAATTACATGTCTTTAGTAATAAGGTATGTTAGATATTATTCTTCTTTAAATACTTCACACTGAATGAGAACTGGGGAACTATAATAATATTTATTCTTATTTTAAAGATAAACTTGTGTTAAATGTAATTTCCTTTTCTTGGGTAAAGAATATAATTGACTGAATTGAATTGACTGGTGTTGGATCTCATGAATGGATCTATAATTATGACTACATAAAATTTTACACTATTTTCGACGTGTTAGATTTTTGCCGGATAACGGAAACATTTACGCCCGAATACTGGAACGCCATTCAAATAATAAGTTGCTCTTAACAGCGCACGGCCCACTTAGCCAGTACATTTAATCGGGATTAACGTAGTTAAGCGCCATTTATATTTAAGTTGCGTTTCAGTATTTGAGCGTAAGAGTCTTAACTTTTACAGTTAGCAGATCAGATGAAAAAAATACACTTATCCGCCTTCTGTAACCATAAAAATAATCTCAATAAACAAGAGATATAATTTATGAAATGTAACATATTTAACGTATCTATAGGTACACGTATACGTACGTAGTCCGACTTGAGTCAATTATCTTGAGTTAAATACTTATGGGACAAATCAAACCGAAATTTTTAGTTGGTCTCCATTAGAATTTCGTTCTGTGCCCCTGGAGGTATGAATCAAAATGAATCGGTCAATCAACATTTAAAACTAGCACCCTTTACTATGGAAAATTAAATAAGAATTGGTAAATTAGTTTTAAGAAATCGTTTATACCGAAGCTGCAATGGCAATACCACATTTAAATATTATTATCTATGGACAATAAATAGTCGAAACTGAACAACGACTGAAGACTGGTTTTTAGCCGCGCTGATAAGGAGCGGTTGGGAGAAGAGGAGTCAAGACAGGCCTAGCTTCATTACTGTAATGAGTCTGAATGATATAAAGTAGGTCTACTCTAACTGAAAACCAGTAAAGAACCCACAAGTAAGTAGGTATTGAGAAATGTCCATTCCGAAATTCATCCTTAGAATAAACAACAAAAAATAATTCATATCTTTTCACACAATATCCAGTTTGTTAGTATGTTAAGAACTATGTTAGTATCTAATCGACAAAAAATTACGAACATTTAAAAAAATATATATATGTATCTTTAAGTGCGCATAAATCATAATATGAATCTAGTTGCTGATACTCCATCTCGTGCAGCTTTGTTATTTGACGAACCAGCACAAAATGATCAAAAGTTTCAAATATATAATTAAACAATAGCCTATGCTTTGACTACAATTATTGATGTATGAAAAAACTACTTTCCTACATAATTTTATTATACAGAATTGGTTTGTTTCTACAAGATAGGTCTGCCTATCTTGTAAAAATAAATTATTAGTAGAATCTATCCAATTCATTCATATAATCATTGCAGAATCTAGGTGGTTAGGTAGATATTTATAAGTACTTCATAATCAGGATTTCTGATCTCTTGTCCATGTCTATTCATAATATGAGAAGGAAAAGGGCAATGTATCTGCGTAAGAATAAGTACCTTATTTTTAGTATCAAGTTGATGACTGATATAGGTATACGGCCGAAGATTCTTGAGTAATCATTTATCAGGGAATTCCCTACTCAAAAGTAAATCTAGGTACAAATAACAAAAAATATAAAAAATGCTTTACTGTCTAGTAATTATTTTACGAAAAATTAACACGCGATTTTATGACTCATTTATTCATGGAAGGATAGATACGCAGATGAGCACCTATTGTTTCACGTGGTGATTTTTAAGGGTAAGTTTTTTTATTGCTATGAATGGAGAGACGAGCATGCCGTTCGCTGGACGGTAAGTGATACGACCATTCATGGACAGTAGCAAAACTAAATAACACCATGAATTACACAGAAATTCTTGGCATTCCACTGAGCTCGCTATCCTGAGACTTACGATGTTAAGTGTCAGTATGTTCATTAGTTATTCTAGCTATATTTTCCTTCAAACTAGAATAAAACAGTGCATTTACATTAGCGGGAGAAAAAGACATTGCGGTAGTTGGTACCCACTCAAGCAGCCTCTGACATATGTGAGATCCACTACCAGTAACTGCATTTAATTAATTCGTTCAATATATATCAATTTTATACTGCGCTGATATTTCATTCGATGAATCTATGGATCCTATTTGCGCTGCATTCGAACGCAGCGCTGAAAATATGCGGGTACTATATTGAAAATACCGTAATATGTAAGTGGTTCATTTCTGATTATTGCATATTTGCATTGTTTTATTATACTCATTTCTCAGGGAGATGTATAAAATACACCTGATGCCAAGTCCACTGCATAGAAATCAGCTAGACGTAACTATCTATATGGAGATGCTAATCGGTCGAATACGAATATCTTGACAGCCATCACTTTAATTATAGAACAAATTAGAATAATAAGCTGCCTTCGTGGAGCCAGGAAGATGTTTTCACTAAGGAGAGTGAGGGGACACAACCATATAGTAGTGTACGACTAAGCGGTCGGGTGGTAGATTAAAGCTACCTACAGAAAAAAAAAACACGATTTGTTGCTGCATTTCATTTGGCTAGTGAGTGGCAGATGCAGAGTATTCTAGTAGCGAAAAATATATATTCTGTAGTCTCTACAGCCGAACGCGATTCCTCTATGACCCAAGAAGTCGTCGGGGGACGCCGGGCCGGACTCTCATAATCGCCTTTATGTGTCGCATTTTCTGCTTCTCTTTTTTTTCCATGTTTTTTATCCTTAATCCTCAAACTCTGCCTGTGTTATAACGATTCCCTGGGCTATGTGGTTTGTTTTCTTTTTTCATTAGAAAACAAACTTCTTCGTTTGCTGTACCCAGCTTCTTAGCGCTGCAGTGTCATGAACGAAGAGGAAAATGAAATTGAACGCTACTTCGAAGTTATAGAGAGGATTATCGTGATAAACAGTAATTAACAGAAAAAAGCTCAAAAATTGGAGGACTTATTCATATGAAAAGCTTGTAACTAATTTCTACTTTTATAGCCACAAATTAATACTGGAAGTTTAAATAGCATTTAACATTCAATATCCAAATAAATAGGAAATATTTCCATGAAGAACAGAAGACAACATCCTATTAGGTAATATGTACAGAATAGAGATAACATAACAGAGAAACATCTGTTAAAGTTCGATAACTATTCGATGTATAGAAACTACTACTTACATAGTGCAATTGCCTACACGCGGAGTTTCTTACACTTGAAATAAAATAATTGTTTCACCTACGTACTAATCCTTATTTATTAGGTACATATTGATTTATCATATAATTATAATATTTAAAATGAGAAAAGTAAAATAATTCAAAATTGAATTACGAAAAAATAATTGCTGTAAGTATATGAAAATGTACAAATTACAATCGTTTGTTATCAGAAATTAAAACATATGCATTTCAACATAATTAGAAGAAATGTACACAGAAAATTATTAAGGAATGTTATCATGTAAATTTGATTTTCGGTTAAAATTTATAAATGACATTTAAATTTATAAGAAATGCTTTATTTTTTGTTTATTTAATACAAGTGCATATTATCATATTTCGGTCGTTAAAAATTCAATTTCCGAACGATTATTGTCTATGATTAAGTAGTCACTTCCGTTATATTCGCGCTTTCATGTATTTCCGCATCCCTATTATTGTCTTATTTTAATTGCTTGTGTTAAATTACTGAATCATTAAATATTATAATACCAGTATATTCAACACAAATTTATGTTTGAAATTTTAAATAATAAACTAATTTTATTTGAAGACACGGCAAGATATGTTGCCCTGCGGTATGTTGTTTAGTTTTTACTAAGATATGCGTGTTATTTTTCTCTTTTCTTTTTCTGTTTTTGTAATTAATTCATTATTAACTTGAAGTACAAACATTTCGTAGCATATTTTACAGTATAAATTAGCACACTAAAGTTATTTTCTTCCAAGTTAATAAAAATCGTAAATTCCATTAATTAAATATCTAATACCTAAATGCAATAAGTGATAAGAAGTTTAAAGTAGGTACTTACACAATTCATATTGTATAGAAGTTTTTATAGTTAAATATGTCCATCTTCCCTAGCGGTCAAAATATTATTTTATTTATCTTCTATATTTGCCCATTCAAATATTGCGTTGATCTCCATTATTTTTATAAATTTTACGGAATCTAATTTCGCGCTTTATTATAATTTGGCTCTTTTAAGGAATATCTTCTTTAAAGCTCTAGCCACGGTTCTACATGAACAAAGAATGAAGAATGAAGTTAGTACATTTTATAAATAAATACATGATACATGATAAAACATGTAGGTACCTAACTGCCCAAATTTTAAATATTGAGATGAACTATCGAAAGGGAACAGTCGGGCAACTTTTTTAAAGAAATTTCAAAAATAATTAACAATGAGTTTCGTTAATATAATTATGTTAGTAATACAGCGTATAAAAGCTAATAATCTAATTATAAAAGTCCCAATATTAATAAAATAATACCCAGTTGCGGCCTTTCGTTCTAGGCGGACTGAGGCGGACTATAGGCGCAATAACCGAGTTGATTACGAAGACGTTGCGCTCCTCTGCTACAAACCGGTCGAACAATGAAAATTCAAAAATTCGTTATATTTTTTATGGCTTCCCTGCTGAGGGGAGGAATTTGGATCGGAGAGCGGCGTTTGCTAGGGGTTGGTTGTTCGACCGCTTCGCGCGTGCGCACGTAGTTCGCGCCACTGCTACGTCGCTAGCAAGCCAGATGTTCTGAAAAGCTTCCTGTCGCTGTTTCAATGCTTCGCATTTTTATCTATTATTTATTGTAAAATGCGGACTAGGACCGTTTTATTGTTTTCGTTTGCAAGTGAAGTAATCAGTGTATAAATTAACATGTGTTTTGGACAAACTGTGTTTATTAACTGAAAATTATCGAGCGTCGATGTCCACGAGTTCACTCGGGACCAACAAAGCGGCGGACATTTTATTTTGAGTACTCGATAATGTAGCGTTTGCGTCGAAAACATTAATGTCGTTTTATGGTTACAAATTGGGATATCGTTCGCTTACACCTTTTGTAAGTATCCTTAAACTAAATTAAGTATTTTATACGTAATAGTCGAAAGTGTACACACAAGTTTAGGAAGCGGTTATGCCTAGGCATCGCCGATAGGGTGTCGATATTTTGGGGAATTGTCGTTGAAAAAAGTGACGTAAGCAGCAGTGGACAGCTGGAGGTGTCGCCTGAGACCCCAGGTAGCACACGGAATTGTTATCGACCCACTTCGCTTTGGAGGCTTCTCGCTCGTAATTGCCGCGCGCGCGGCGCCCCTAACCTCTTCACTAATTGAATTGTGACGATTAAGTCTGATTGCTACGTAAAGGTGGGTAAGGTGGAACACTAACATGTGTGTGGTGTTGTTTAACAGCGATGCCGAGAGGGGTGAAGCGAGGGTCGGCGGAGGGCGAGGCCGAGGTGGTGGTTCGCGCCGGGGCGTCTCCGGCGCACACCACGCTGCTGGATGATAGCCCCACGCAGCCCATCAGCTACCACCTGCTCGACCATGGCTATGGAGCCACGCCGAAGCATCAGATCCGCCGCGAGGCGCCTACGGCACCGCCGAAGACGTCTGAAGTAAGTTCTAGTTTTCTTGGTCCACTGCAGCAATTCTTAGTATGATATCATTATAAACCATGTCATGTTTAAGGAAAATTGACCATTTACATATTCATTCCAATTTGTATTAAAAAAAAAACGATTGTTCACTAATCAGCTGTTATTTGTTGCATGAGGTTAAAACATTGATAAGTGTGATCAATGATTGGTGTTAGTGTTAAGTTGTTAATACAACTCATTTTGACCATGAAAATGTACACATTGTCACCTTCAATATGGGGATTGGGGTCACAAACTTTTATACTTCTTTAGGTTACTATTTGTAAGCTGCTTGTTAACTTTGTTATAAGCATTTGGAAAATTGATGATGTGTCTCTGGTAAACTCTCAAATATAATAATTTCTGGCAAGGAAGGAATTCACAAACACTTAACTACAATATATCTTCATAGCTTTTAATACATCAACTGATATGATTAGAATTTATCAACATTCTGTAAATTTACATCAGAATACATAAATTTTAGTCATTACAATCATATAAAACACTATATTTTTTAAGATTTATCACACCACAATGAGATACATTCATCCCAAAATATCATATCTCGTGCTAACTATTGACAACTTGTTTTCACATATCCTTTGACATGACACTCAAGATCCTTTCGTTCATGGATAAAACCAGTAAACAGCTCAAACATTCCATGAATATGATTCAGCATGAAAATATCTTGTTGCAAGTAGTGTGTGTTTTTCCAACAATGGTTGTCTCTTATAAAGAATGCAAGTTAATATTTTTGTCATCTGTGGCTGTAAATTCACATAGTATTGTCTTATTTTGAAACAGACATATAACATAACCAGACATGTTTATTATATTAAATCACTCAATCACATTATATTATTATTATTAAATTACACTATTATATTTTAGTAAATACAAAGTAAAATTGTATGAATATGGCTACCAACAAACAAATGGAAGATGGAGGAGGCTTCTACTCAAAAAAGGGCCACATATCAGAATAAAGAAATTAAGAAAATATATTAAATCTTACATATTAAACTTACATGATAGATATGTAGGAAATCAAAGCTAAATAAATGCAAAGTACGAGAAACTAAAATCCATACTTTTCATATGCACTTAAGGGTCTGAGAAATCATGGCTCTTAATTTACTGGACTTTGGATAATAAGATAGATAGACAGTAATAAGATACATTTGTATCTGGAAGTAGTAGAATACAAAGTATACAATAATGACACTGTTATAAAGATTGGGGGTATCTGGGGTATTCACATGGTAATTCTATAACTTGAAGCTAAATTTAAAACTTATCGGGGATAAATTACTTTTTGGGAACTTATATAATATATTAGAATTAGATTCACATTGCACCTATATTTTATTCCATAATATATAGAGAGTTTTAACTGATTAGCAAATGTTTTGTTGTACCAGCCTTCTATAATTATGTTTGAATTTCAATTTCAACCTTCAATCAACCTTCATACTTTATTTGCTTGTTGTGTGGTAAATGAATTAGAGATAATTTTGACCAAGTTTTTGTTACTTATTTGTAAGGCATTTAGATTTCGAAATGGTGACATATAAAATATATTAGTTACCATTGGAAATAGATATTGTGTCCTTGATGACAACCGAGACTTTTATGTGTGTTTATGACAAATTGATAAAAACCTTGTGCAAGTTTTGTTGATTTTGATGTTACCAGGTGTTTTCAGGTTATGGCCATTCATTTTAAATGGTTGTAAATAGGTTAAACATAATCTAAAAAAAATATGTATAATGACTATTTGATTATAATAGTTTTTAAGCACAAGAAATATGCGACACACTTAAAAATCAAAGTGTATTTAAAATGCATTTTTGGAGGCAACTGGATTTGCACACTTCTTTGTAGAATTTTGGACCCTTCTGCTAGGGAAATGTGAAACGAAGAAGAGGTCAATGACCCCTTGAGGTCAATGTACTAACGGATTTTAGGGACTGAGTTTGAATTTTTATCCATAAGTTTATGCACATGCTGTTTTGAATGGTTTGGCCCATATTTCCTGGCATGTAAGGCTGGTTCCATGTGTCGTCATACTTCATTAATTGCTTAATTAATTGGTTGGCGTGTGTATGGTTAATTTAATAAAAACAAGAAAAACATTGTTGTATTGAACCAAGTATTATAAAGCTGCGTTTATACTACTCAAACTTTTCTATGGCATTTCGCCTATCATAGAAAAAAATGGAAAGATTTTGTGGGCGCTATGCGTGCAGGTAGTAACGCATCGAAAATATGTGCCGTACACACAAGTCGAAGTTTGGTTGAGTCAAAATGGCGGATGTTAGGCGCCGTTGTACATAATTCTCGCTTCTCGAACGCCGGTTGTACGGTAAAAGCGTCCTGCTTGGGACCCTTTTGACTTAGCCGACCAATCACAAAATAGACTGTGTCATCATTTCACATTCCGATTGGACATATTTTCGAATAACGTTTAGGCGCAGGTTCGAGTGACGGTTGTGCCAATTTTTTAAAAATTCTTTTGTAGATAATTAGGTCGTCGTGTAGATAAAGTAGCTTATAATTTATTGTGTTTATTAATTGTTTTGCTTATAAGCTAGTCTATAAGGTCCCGTTGATAAAAGTAGTCTAGTTCACATTACGAAGTTGATCGGCAATATATTCCGCGTTTTTATCTGGGCTATCGGTTCACATCGATTCATAAGGTGATGGATTCCAGGCCTCACTGTCTTCTCTGATTGATAACGCGGCCGTGATAATGCGAGGTAGATTTTTCTAACGTTCCAATATATGGGTTGAATTTGAATTTGATAACATTTTACCGAATTTATTGTAACGTATAATAAATAGGCAAATGGTAGGTTTTTGAATTAGATTCAAATGATTTGAAAACTGACGTCGTTCCTAGCTATGGTGTTTAAAACAATTAGTTTATCGTGATTGTACTTGAATTGGTAATATCTTGGCTATTCTCGATCCTGTCTCACAAACCGGTACTAATAACTGTATCTACTGGGTTTTTGCATTAGGTAATTATGAAGGAATCCTTTGTGATGTAAAATATGACGAGGTTGTTCCTAAACAAGTTGCAATTAAATAAACAACTGCGATTATTGCGACGCAATAGATTTGGAAAGTTAATCACTGCTGATTCATTTATTAGTTTGAGTTGCTTACTATTTAGATACTACGAGTGACGCGCTAATGATTTTACGCTTCATTGTAGAAATCTCGTGTTGGGAATTACGTGGCATCTCCAATCAAATATTGATTTAAACTTATAGACGCTTCCCCACATTTAAATTCCACATAAATTTGGATTTTTATCAATTTTAACTTCATTTCACTAATGTAACTAGTACTAATCATGTACAATAGTTGATTAAAAGAAGTTCTAACGCTTTCGTAGATACATATATGCCAGGTAGACCGGATTTGCATTTAATTGAGTTGGCGTCGCGTCGGTCTGAATCTTGCTCTATCGCAAACTGGAGCACGCGGCTCGTCTTCCCACGAAAACTCTGGTAATTTGATGGTGGCTTCCTTTCCGTGATCTTCTATGAGACTACAAACAGGAAGACGGATTTAGTTGTTCATCAAGGAGCGTGAGCGAGCGGCCATTATTGTTTTTTTCCGGTGCAGTTATAGAAAATTTATGAGCTCACGTTAACGTGCGTCATGTGAACGGCGTCTATGGAAAGGCAATTTTCCTGGAGTGGGTTCGAGTTTGACCTTACAAGAGTGGCCGCGAACGTGAAGCTTGGAGCGTGGGGCGTCGGTGCGCGCGCCTCGGCGCTGAGTGTGGCGGGCCGGCGGCGGCACATATGTTAACAGTTTGTGTTGCCGGGCGCGGAGGCCGGCGCGGCGTGGTGGCCGCCATGTGGCCGCGCCCGCCACCGCGCCCGCCACCGCGCCTGTCACGTGGCCAGGTACACGTTTCCTGTCACAACACTTGCATTGCACATTTTCGGTTGACACCTCGACCGCCAAGCCAAAAAGTTACACAGTCCCTTCATCAGCCCTTTCTTCCAAAACATAATCACAGGGAACACAATGGGCATAGTTATTATAATTTAATGGATATCAATGCGAGCCTATTGTGTGTGAGCTGAACTATTTTAGACGATCCGGCGGTTGCATTAGCTATTATTAAAGTTAGCTAGCTCGAAGGGCTAAGTTGATTATGTTAATCGCGGAGCGTTCGCTATCGCTGACAATGGGGGTTGTTTTATCTGCTTAGACGTGTAAGTTTGGCGCACATCTGCCCTGATTCGCTCGTCACCCCGCGCATAAAGGAACGCGAGACCCACAATCCGGCAAATTAACAATGGCCCCGAGTTCACTATTAATAATAACACAAATATTTCGAGATAAGAAATTGCCATTCTTTCGCTAGACGTCCCTTCCGAGAGCTCGGTTGCTTTTGTGTTGATTCTAATTTATGTTATGTATTGTTGCCGGGTCCCTCCCCACACACTTCCTTTTGGGGGCTTCGGTGGCGCGCTCCATGTCCAAATTGAATTTGTTGCAAGAGATTATTGAAAATGCTCCGTGGATCACTTCCCCGTGTGTCGGTTGCATCTGTCCTGTGCCGCCGCGCTGTGGACTCGTATCGATTATGTGTCGCCTCTAATAATGTTTGTGTACGCGAAACGATTTAATCTGCGATTTATAAACATTGAAGCTATTAATTAGTGTGGGGTCAACGCACCGCTTAAAATTGGGAACATTTGTTTCGAATATTTTTGTGGCAGTGTTATGAGCTAACGCGGGGTCTTGGCTATTGCATTAGTACATCCAATTGACCGGATTAGCAATGACTTACAGTGTGTTGAGAGTGAGTAGTGAGTTTGTCACGCGCTTCGCCGGGTGAAGTGTTACATTTTGTTAAGTTAATTATATGAATAAGAGGTGCCATTTGGCTGTTCTTGTTGATAGTATGTTGCTTGTGATATATGTCGGTATTGATTATGATCGGGCACGAGCTAGCGGAAGGCGATTGATTCGCTTCGTCGAAAATCGATGTTAATCAAGATTGTCGCGACATACATAATTCATGGTGATGTTTTATTTGGTAACAAACATTTGGTTATTCTCAATGGTTAAGTTGTTTGTGCTCATTGATGTGCGAATATTTCAATATAATTTGATATTTGTTTGTCAAGAGAACCAATTTTCGTAATTAATGTGAATAATAGGTTCTATTTTCGTTCTGCGTTGGCTGACTGAGATGGGACAAGTTTAATAGGTTTCAATACAAGCGCGCGCAATTTGCCTTTTGATTTACCGCCACAATAATTGTTCGGGTAATGATAGGCTGCAGGCGTCGCAGAATATATTCTACAGCGGTTTAAAAAGAAAAGAATACGTGGCAAATTATTAGACGCGCGAAACGCGACATGTCTAGTTTATGAAGTACTAGGGCCCTACTATATAAATCCGAAACGAAGTTCGAAACTTCGTGACGTTTTTCGTTTCGAAACCTATTCTGTAACACGAAGTTCGAATCTTCGGATCGAAGAATGAATTATTCCAATATATCGGCAATACGAACATTTGCAGAGTAGGTACATACCTATCGTCACAAACTTCGTTCGTCCGAAGTTTCGAACTTCGTTTCGGATGAATATAGTAAATAAAAATGTAAATGTTCGGATTGCCGATATATTCGAATCATTCATTCTTCGATCCGAAGTTTCGAATTTCGTGTTACAGAGTAGGTTTCTAAACGAAAAACGTCACGAAGATTCGAACTTCGGATTTATGTAGTAGGGCCCCTAGTTTCTGAAGGTACTTTACTTACGTAGTCAATCTACAGATGTTTAACAACTGCTACACCGACTAAATCACGGCATCAATATTTAGGCTCCCGGACGCATTCTGGTGGCCATACTACAATTAACTGATGGTAATTCAATGCTTCATTTGCTAATCGTCACAATTTTGCCGGACTTTTCGTAATCAGATATAACACAGGTTGTATCTGAAATGCGGCAAGCTCACGTGATTTCCTGTGAAAAGTTTTTGATCGTCATGCTCGTTGCTCAATTCAGGGCGGTAAACGAATATCCTACCTCTTAACTATTTTTTAATTATTATAGTTATTACATAAAACTCTCTGAAGTTTTCATGTAACCAATTACATGAATAAATCATATTCCGCGAAACGTCGTCGCTATCGATCGTACAGCCCATAACCAGCCATTAATGTATGAATTCTGTCGTCAGGCGGTGAAAAGAAGACTGAATTTAAGCGAGAGCAGTTCCGGCAGCCAGGGTCACGTGGTGCCCATGAAGGCTGACTTCAAGACGCCCAAACAGAAACGCGTCAAAGTGCTCACGCCCTATAGTCGACCGTCCAGTTCTATGAAGAAGTACACCGAACGTTCCAGGTACACACATTTTTTGTGTAAGTTTCCGTTTGAAAATTTAAAAAACCCTTCTGTTGTTGTTGGACCTGATTGTTGTAGATTTATTAGGATTTTACTAAGCTCTTGAAATATGTTTTAGGGTATTTATCAGTAAGCAATGGTTGCATTGCCTCCTTGGAAGTGCCAATGTCTAAGAGCGATGATAACTGCTGGTTGAAACCTCTGTGGACCTCTACATCTTCTGCCTATTGATACATATCTCGCATTTGCCTTGGAAGGAGTGCCACTACTGAAAATAATGACCCGTAATTCGCCAAGCTTTTTTTCGACCCAAGCAGTGATCGCCATATAAGTTCGTCACAACTTGCTTATGTGGATTATAAAAAGTTTTAAGGACAGTATGTACAGGAACACTACGCTATTATTAAATTGCAGCACTACCTGTCAAATGAGACCTTACATTTAATAAATCACTACCGCCAAACAAAGTTTCGCACGCTTTTATGTCAAGGTCTAGGATACGTAATCAATGTCAAAAGCTTGGCAGCTGTAATTTTAGCACAAATCAGTAGATTACGTATAGAGTTAATGGACTAGTCTAGGCACATTAAGGTCGCAGAACATCGCTGGCGTTATGAAAAGGTGGTTAAACCCTGGTCACATCTAATTTTGGACCTCAGATGATGGTGTTAGTGATCAAAATAAAAACAATATTGTGTAATAATGTTTCAAAGTTCTTATGTAAGAAAAATTATAACATTCAGTTGTTACAAATTACTAGAGTTAATGAATCATTGGCTACTAGAATGAGATAGTTGGGTAAACCGGGCGTTTACGAAAAATTACAAACATGTAAACGATTATAGAAGCGTAGGCCGCTGTCGACAAAATATCGTGAGCTACGATAGTAAACACTCCCATGCTCATGTTCTCACAGAAACATTTATAATTAAAGGAGATAATTTGCTAAAAATATGACGGAGTATGTATGCCGATAAGTGTAATGATATAACCGAAATTTTATGAAAACCAATAGCAGTACAGATTTCCTAATAGGGCGATAATACAAGATAAACTGGTCGTTTCTTAATCTTCCACATTGCCTATTGCTCACCTGTACGTGAGGACAATCAAGAAGCTCTAAGGGTTGCAGGAGTAGGCTTATGACTAGTTGGAATCCAGCCCGGCTGTGTCTGGCGTTAATATTTGCGTTGTGCGGACAGTCTTTCCTACGCGCATGGCTAAAAAGCCGTACACCTTTTAACCCCATCCGAAATATGGAAGAGAACCTTCAGAAGCTGATGACTATTAGTATGATGCTCTGACAAGAACCTATGTTCAGAAATAGACGCGTATTATCCATGAGTGTTAAGAAGTGGTCAATGACACTGCCCTTACCGATAAGTCAACCTTTTAGGGTAATTTCTTGCATACTCTACCAGTTTTTAAGGCTTTAGGGTAAACACGCTACATAAACAGTGCTTGAGCTATATAAAACTGACGGCAATCTCTTTGGTTTCAGGTTTGACACATCATTAGGTTTACTCACAAAAAAGTTCGTCGCTTTGCTGAAGTCGTCGCCCAACGGCGTGCTCGACTTGAACATAGCGGCCGAACACCTGTCGGTCCAAAAACGTCGCATATACGACATCACAAACGTACTAGAGGGTATAGGAATATTAGAGAAGAGATCCAAAAACAATATTCAGTGGAAATATGGTGAGTGCGCGGCTTGCTTACGTCACTCTATTCAATTGTTTTATGTATTGAAACCCTTGGCTTGCACATTTTCAGCTAATCTGTGTCATGCGCTGAGTCTGATCAGGAAAACGCGCGTCTGTCAACGCTTTTGAACATTGCGTAAAAATATCAGAGTAAACGGAATGTGTAGTGATCACAATTTACTATAGAGCAATCTCTGTGCTTTGAATCTCGATTCAGGGCCTATATATCTTCGTCTGTTTGAATTTTTTGGCGTTGTAAACAAACGTATCCAAAATTTTAATGTTAGTTTTATTTTATCTTATACATTTAAGATCTATTAACTTAAATATTGATGGTTATATATTTCACCACTTTAGTTTGCGGATTCTTAGACTTTATGTACCTTCGAAATTATTTTTAAGAACTCCTCAGAAACGCAGGTTTCCTCACGATGTTTACTTTCATCGTTGAAGTAGGTGATAATTGTCAATACACATATCTTGGAAAAAGTGGAGAAAGGGTGTGACAGCCCGCTTCTCTTTTACCTAGGTTATTGCTCTTTCGATGTAGTAGTCATTTATAAAATAGTTCTTGGGAAAGGTGCGTAGAACGCTCTCCTAAAGCTTTGTAAGCGAAATGAAGGTTTCCGCACAGTAACTAGAGAATGGATGAGAAAGACCAAGGTCCATGCTCTTCATCATTATCGTTACCTTTAGAAACATGAACTGCATTGCTTAACCTTCCACTTAATCACGTCTATACCTCTCCCATGGATTTCATCATTGACCTGTTGGAAGCGGCCTGTATCCAGCAACTTCCACTATTTTCACTCATGCTCAGGGGCGCGAAATTAATTATTATTATGTCCGGCAGTGGATTGCTTTGCTGATGAAAGATAGTATAAATTTCACATTACATTCGGTATTAGTTGTAATCTATTGTAGCAGGTGAGCCTTTAACAACAGCTATAACAGAAGTTGCAGCTTTACGCATATTCATTTACAATTAAATTTCGATACTCAAGTGGTAGTTATTATTATCCTAGTTTATAATCGGGACAAATAGGGAACATGTATTATGTAGGTAAAGGATACACGATTGTGTTTGTTCCGTCGTCGTTCGTTCGGTTCATTGTCTATCTCGTGGCGTAGAGCAAATCAAATCAGAAGTTACAGGAAAAATAAAAATAGAAAAGGAAACTTGTGGATATTATTAACAAAAGTCTGCTTATAAATGGTTTTGTAAGGTAGTAAAATAGGTATTACTGACATGTAGTTGCTCTATGTATGTCATATTTAGATGTATATATCTCTAGGACATATTTAGATGTATAGATTTGCTTTTTTCACCTTGGATTGTCATCAGCAAATGTTACCTGATGTGTATCGACCTTTCGGATGCCTGATAATTCTCACATCTACCTTGTGCCTCCATTTCACAGTCCTTTTTAAAGACGCTACGTGTTCCGAGTTCAGAAAGGATATTGATTCATTACAATAAAATTGAGCTTCTGGCTCCTTTAACATATTTGTGAAACCTGATGGTAGAATATTAGGATCCACCAAGACACAGATCATAATGGTTAGGAATTAGTCTAAGGCCACGCGTTTTCAAATTCAATTTTTGCTTTTGTTCTGCAACCTTCACTAATTTCGTAACAGTTAAATACTGAAACATGAAATACATGCCTTCTTTAACGTTTTATACCGGGTATCTCAAGACCGCTACCGAAAACGAAGCCGGGTGATAGATTTAGTGACTACAAACACTATGCAACTAAAAATTTCGCATAGAAACGCGACAATTATTTTTTATGATTTAAACACTCTTATACCTTAGATTATTTATAAATAAAAGGGTATACACTATTATTTTAGGAAAAAATGTATTTACCACCCAAATATGGTCATAGGAAAAAAATAAAAAAAAAATTGGTCGCTTTTTTTTGCAACTTTTTTTGTTGCATTGTGTCTGAAGTCGCTTATACTACCACCCTGCTTCTTTTTCGGTAGCAGTCTTGATATACCCTGTATACAAGAAAAGGTTCATTCACGTAAACAGCCATTACTATGTTTTTTTGGTACAAGAATATGTTTTCGCGCCAAAACGTATGGCGATGAGTGAATGATTGCTTTGGCGATACTATCCAACAGTCACACGACGAAAGAATGCGCACACAATTACGTTAAAATGTTTATTAAAAGAATTGAGTGGGTTCAAAATAACTAGTATGGATATTTGTGAATCAAACACCGCGCGAATACTGACATTGACTTATATGTATTTATCAGATGGGTAATTTTATGTTGTTGCCTCAGTACGGACTACGTAAAGCTCAGTCGAGTAACTAATCGAGAACTAATTGAAGTATGGAGAGGACTATGCTCGGATTTTCCTGCAAGAATGATGGTATCTTTAGTATAACAAAAATAATCCATATATCATATCGAATTAGCAAGGTGAAGTGGCAGTGCTCAAGGCTCATACCGCGATGAAATAGGTTTCCGAGTTGAGGTTCAGTTTGGGCAAATGTAACGTTGGACGTCCACTCATAAAATGGAAAAATAACGTGTGTACATAGTGTACTGCAGCATACAGACTGGTTTCATTAGGCTTAGTGGGTATCCTTGGATGAAGCCTGGTTCAACGAATTGAAAATAATTTAAGCAGGCGACTTAGCTTTTTCATACTGACTGACCCGATGAACTTTCCACAACGCACCTGATGCTGAGTGACACAAATCAAATAAAATAGATGAAAAAGATGCCTATCTCATCGGTTGTCATAATTACGTTGGCATAGTTGAAATTGGTGTACTCAGGTTTATATCTGCCGCCACATCATCAAATCCAAACTTATTACTTCGTTTGAGCCTAGTAATTAACAGCCCATAATTGATATTCTCGTTATTATTAAATCATAGTAGCGTGGAAACAAACGGCATTATAGTTATTTTATTTCGCGGCAGTTGTTGGAATCATAATGATTAGCGCTCGACTGTTATAACGACGTGGACGGTAGTACCTCAGATAAGAACCACTAACATCTGTGAGTTCCGCAATTAACCTCCCTTTAATGGCGTGGCAAATGTTGAGGAAATACCGACGTTAATTCGTGTCTGCCCACGTGATACTGAAGGGTTTAGGGACTGGTTGGCACCCGATCAAATTGGGTGTGCGCCTGACGGAATTAAAACATGAAAAATTGTTAGGTGCCCCGTTAAATGTTAGATGGTTTGTGATGTTAATTTTGTCGTTTTTTCGACGAGAACAATGCCAGTAGTAATATTACAAAAGTAACGTAGGGAGTATTTGAGCAATTTGTATTGAAATAGGATGTGTTATCCTAGCTTGAAAGGTTGAAGTTGCAATAGCCCAGGATAATGGTAAATGCTATGTAATAAATTTAATGCCATACCAAGGATTGCTTCTTGGTTGGCCTCTGGAAATGTCGAAGTTGTGTTTAACTAGCAACAAAATTAAATACTTAGAAAAATATGGAGTTGGACACAAATTAGTTTCCAAGTTTTCATACTTCATCCACCTCGGCTAAAATTCTAAGTAGTAGACTACTAGTCTCGTCCACGGCTGGTGTTGTATGAGTGTGTGCCTGCACGCGCACTAGTGTCGTCCACGGTTTTTTTATATTGCAATGAATGGCGAGACGAGCATGCCGTTCGCCTGATGGTAAGCAATGCGACCGCTCATGAACAGTACCAAAACCAAACAACACCTTGAATTACAAACCAATGTTTGGCATTCCACTGCGCTCGCCATCTTGATACATAAGATGTTAAGTCTCAATATGTCCAGTAGTTACTCTGGCTACAATGTCCTGCAATCCGAAAAACAACAGTGCATTTAAACTGCTGTTTGAGGGGAGAAATAGACATTGCGGTGGTACCTACTCAGGTAGCCTCTCACATATGAGAGACCTACCACCAGTAGGCTTGTTCTATATGAGTGCGCGAGTGCAGGCACTAGTCTGAAGTCTCATCCATGGCTCGTGTTGTATGAGTGCGTGCGTGCAAGCACTAGTCTCATCCATGGCTCGTGTTGTATGAGTGCGTGCGTGCAAGCACTAGTCTCATCCATGGCTCGTGTTGTATGAGTGCGTGCGTGCAAGCACTAGTCTCATCCATGGCTCGTGTTGTATGAGTGCGTGCGTGCAAGCACTAGTATCATCCATGGCTCGTGTTGTATGAGTGCGTGCGTGCAAGCACTAGTCTCATCCATGGCTCGTGTTGTATGAGTGCGTGCGTGCAAGCACTAGTCTCATCCATGGCTCGTGTTGTATGAGTGCGTGCGTGCAAGCACTAGTCTCATCCATGGCTCGTGTTGTATGAGTGCGTGCGTGCAAGCACTAGTCTCATCCATGGCTCGTGTTGTATGAGTGCGTGCGTGCAAGCACTAGTATCATCCATGGCTCGTGTTGTATGAGTGCAGGCGTGGGCGGGTGCGGCGGCGGCGGCGGCGTGTGCGCGGACGAGGGTCGCGCGCGGCGGCTGCAGCGCGAGGTGTCTGCGCTGGGCGCGCGGGAGGCGCGCGTGTGCCGCGCCGTGGCGCTCGCCGAGCACACGCTGGCGCGCCTGTACGCGGACCACGGCGCCAGCGCGTACATCACCTACGCGGACCTGAGATCCATCGCGCACTTCCGCAACCAGACCGTCATACCCATCAAGGCGCCGCCGGACACCAAGCTCAGTGTTAGTACAAATATACAACACACCGCGGTTATACAAAAATGCACATTTAAGGCGGAAACATACTACTGAAACGCCACGCCACGCCAGTCGACCCGACGTGACACGTGTATAAAATCAAATCGTAGTATTTCTATCACCAGAACCACACTATTAACACGCGATGCTACGTTGCGTGGCGTGTTTATAGTATGGTTTTGGTCATAGGAAATACTACAATTTGATTTTATTTAACATGTGTCGCGTCGGTTCGGGTGGCGTGGCGTTGCAGTAGTATGTTTCAGGCCCTAAACTGTTATTCTGAATTCATGCTGCAAGTTGCAAGTGTAGCGACTGCACAGTCAACATTTAAACCGAATTACTATAATTACATAAATATTATCGCTTCTAACAATATCACATAAGCTCTACATGACATACGTATCTTGGGTTACAGGTACCTCTACCTGATGAAAAAGGTTACATGATACACTTAAAATCAATGTCAGGTGAAATCGAAGTCTACCTCTGTCCTAAGGAACGGCCCGCGTCGCCACCCTGTAAGTAATGTTTCGATTTTCTTTCTTAAAACGTTATATATTTATAAAAATACTTGTAGGTCCATAATAGGCTAGTTTCATACATTTTTATTTTTGTTTATAACGGAAGGTTACGTTACGCATAATCAAAATCAGAAAGAATTTTTAAAATCCGTTAAGTAATAAGCAAGTTACAAATACAGGGTATATCAAGACTGCTACCGAAAACGAAGCCGGGTGGTAGTTTAAGCGACTTCAGACACAATGCAACAGAAAAAGTTGCAAAAAAAAGCGACAATTTTTTTTTGTAATTTTTTTCCTAATGCCCTATTTTGGTGGTAAATACATTTTTTCCTAAAATAATAGTGTATACCCTTTAATTTATAAATACTCTAAGATATAAGAGAGTTTAAATTGTTATTTTAGCAAAAACTATGGATTTACCACCCAAAAATGACGATATTTAAAAAATCATAAAAAATAATTGTCGCGTTTCTATGCGAAATTTTTAATTGCGTTGTGTTTGTAGCCACTAAAACTACCACCCGGCTTCGTTTTCGGTAGCAGTCTTGAGATACCCGGTATATGAAAGTTGGCGGTAGGAGTGATAGATAAGGATGCAACATGCACGGCGTGACGTCATCTTCCATAAGGTGCACGCGTGCGAAAGAGACAACGAGTGTCCCCACCGTACTATTAAATGTATTAATATCTCAGTCATTTTACATTCAATTTTGATGCTGTTTTCAAATTCGTTTGTTTTTATAAACGATGCTTTTAAGGAATGATTACTTATTGCTCAAATAAAATCTTGGACACAACCCTATTATAAAACAAGTATATTTTTTCGAAATAATAACATTTCTTCCATACTATCAAAACTTATTGCTATGGCCTTCAAACTACCTTAGGAAAACCAAAATATGATAAGCTGGCTATGAAAGTCTGTTTGTGAGATAAACCGCAAATACCCTTTGACCCTGTGACTCCAAAATTAGTGTTTAAGGCACTGTGATGATGCTTTGCAGCGTCAGGGTTGCCGTCGGATCCGTTGCTGGAGGACAACAAGGCGTTGCTGGCGCCGCTCATCGCGGAAATGCAGGCGATACCTTCCAGTAGTTCCATCGCCGCCGACTACACGTGAGAACGCATTTCTAATCTATTCACACTGAAAATTATCAATTTTCAAATACATAGTATCTTCTGATAGTGATCATCTGGAGTTGTATACTACACGGACTTTGTAGAGACTAGGACGAATTTCCGTGCTTTCCGGCGTTTTTGCCATACCTATTACTGGAATCAAGTACAACAGCTCACATAATAGGTCAGCTGTAAAAGTCTTTTTGCGAGGTTATTTACCTCTTTATTTGATTGTTTTGTCACCTGCTTTGCACGGAGGGAGTGGACAATAATTGATTTCCAACTCCTCCTATTAATTTATCTTTTTGATTGATTTCGTTGCGGGTTATAGACAAGTTAGACATTCTCGGAGACTCGCCGAGCTTCAATGCTCGGTGTCATTACATTGCGTGCCACTGTTTATCCTGGCTTACAGGAGTTACAGTGGTGGGTGTGAGGGCGGGACAGTCTCCATACATATCTTATATTTGTAGAACTAAGTTACGCCCGAATGCGCACGGTCCACTAATCCAGTACATTAAAGGGGGATTTGCGTAGTTAAGTGCAATGTAATATTTAAGTTGCGTTTAAGTATTCGGGCGTTAAAGATTTATTATTTAACGCATTAAATATTCGATTATTCGATGCGGACCAATAAAATATATTATATACCATTTGATTTTTCTTGAACACTTAAATTAAATAAAAATGGTCTATTTAACATTTGAATTTGTATCATTTGTTTACTTCATAACAATTACAAATTTAAATGCCACATTAATAGAGTCGAGGGCAGCCTCGTCGCTATCAACAATTCAGATTTTTGGTGTTATATTAAACAAGCTACAACAAGCAACAAGTGTAAACCAGTAGGGCGATTCACGTAGTTAAATAAGTTCGGTTGCGGCTCAGTTGCAGTTACGTTTCGATCAAAACAGCCCTTTTCGTATTTTCGTAATACGCTCGCTCGGGCAAATCGCCCTACAGTACCATGTTTGTTTGTATCAGGACGCCTGTGAAGCGCGAGTGTCGTGTGTCTCGCGAGGCCGGTGCGTCGAGTGCGGCGGAGTGGGCGGGCGCGCTGCAGGTGCGCTCCCCGTGCGTGACGGACCCCACGCTGCCGCTGGGAGCAGCCGCGTCCGCACCACCCGCGCCGCTGCTCTCCACGCCTGACAGTCAGTATCTGCTACTATATTATATCGCACCTGTAGATATATAGACATTCGACAGCCTCCGTAGCGCAGGTGGTTAGATGCCGCCTGTGAGGCCGCGGGTGCGATTCCCACACCGAGAGAAATGTTTGTGCTGCCCATAAATATTTCTTCAGAGTCTGGGTGTTCGTGAGACGGGAAAGTCTCTCGTAGTTCTTGATACCCACGACACAAGACTCTATCTTAGTGTGGGGTCAGGACTATGTATGTGACTGTTGGGTGTTATTTATTTATTTTATAGAGACTTAACTTAAAAAAGAAATCATATTTTTTGGTCAATGTTCAGTAAAGATTTATAACGTAAGAAATTTTGTACCTATGGAAGACTAGCTGTGCCAGCGACTTCGTCCGCGTGGAATTTAACAAAATATAATTAGTATTTTCTTTAAAATAATTTTCTAAAATAAATGTAGCTAAGTTATTCCCTATTAGGAGTGAGGCGTATTTATCGTAACAGTTCAAAAGAACAGGTAGAAGGCAAATAACAGATAATAGTTGTTCTCACGGTTAACATATATCTGTTCCACAGACCTAATCTGTTCTTAAAAATATAACAGTTGTTATTAACAAAACTGTTCTCATCACTCGTCTCTTTTTAATGTACACACGAATGTCACTTGTTAAAACGAGACACACCTAGTATTTATGCGAAAAAAGCAGTTGGCAGTCATGTACGAAGAAATCGTCTTTGAAAAATGCTTCTTGAATTAGGTCGTGTTACATGTTATAACGTTGACGTACATATTACGTAGTTGGTCTCCCTCATACCATCTGAATAGGCCTTTGCTAGAACGAGAAGCACCTAGTATTTTAACCATAAATAATAACAACGCGTTTCCAATCATACTGGCAAACCGAACTTGAAAAATAACAGGCTGTTATTTAAGAACAGTTATTAGGAACTGTTATTTGGAAGGAACAGTAACAGGAAGAACAGGTATAGAGTTTGACCTGTTATAACACAACTCTACTCCCTATTATATCAGCTGCTTGATAATAAAAGTCCCGTCAAAATCGGTCCAGCCATTTCCAGAGATTAGTCATTAGATTCAGCCGGACTGTAACAAAATTACATTAATACACTGGACCTTATATAAGAACCTTTGTAACGAAACCATACCGCGATCTAATTCTACGGTGGCGCCATCTCTTAGCGAGCGGCGGTAAACTCCCGTTACACATTTATTTTCAGTTTTTTGTATAAGCTTTATTGAAAAATTTCTTTATATACAATATTTTGTAAATGTGATATTGATTCGTTGGTGGGAGGGGCCCGACTTGACGGCCCAGTGGTGGCATGCGCGTGAGCTGCGCGCGGGTATTGCAACATTACTTTAATTTTCTAAAATAAAAGAATTTTTCTAAAATCAATGTAGCCTAAGTTACTCCTTGTTATATCAGCTACCTGACAAAAAAAGTCCCGTCAAAATCGGTCCAGCCATTTCAGAGATTAGCCGGAACAAACAGGCAGACAGAACGACAAAAATTTTTAAAATATCATTTTCGACACAGGTATATAACGATATGTAGTTAGACATTTCTTTTTATTTTTACTTTTAAAACAAACACTTAAATAAGAATAGGAACGTCAATGACCTTTAGTTGTCAAATATCACACGAAAAGTATGGTTAGCAACAAAAAAATATTTACGTATGAATTATATTTTCTTTCACATAGTCAAATTCCTGAACATAAATTAACTAAATAAATTGAAACAATTACAAAATGTTATATGGACACATAAACAAGAATGTTTAAGTCATAAATAGCTTAAAAAAGTATATTTTTTTAATTTTTTATTTACTTCATGTGCAATTATTCGCCAAAAAGTAACTTTAACACGACAATATTCACTCATTTTTTTTCCGAATTATTATAAAATTAAAAATATTATTTTTATTCCACAAAAATATTATTTTAAGAAATCTTGTTTTGCTCACCCTACCTAAATTGTGCGATTTGACAGCTACTACGAACCAATATGGCGCCGGGTCAGTCCTATTCTTAGTTGAATCGCATTGTAGAAAACTGATTTATACATCTTTCTGCCTTTCATGTGTCAATAGGTCCTTCTTTAATAACGGCTGGATAGGTCATTTTGAGCCAAAATATGATTAAAGTCAATTTTTTTTTTACAACATTGTTCCTTTACTACTCCTAACATTGTCGAAGAAATAACTCTTATCCTAACCATAATAATTGTCTGTCATGCAAAAGTTTAACAGATGAAATCGTAAGATTATCTTTGTCTATTCCCTTTGCCAACAACTTTTCCTTTCTGTGACCCATTAGAGGTATGTAACTGACACCTGTCTATTGTATAGTAATTGGGGTTAACTATTGATTTTGGTCGGTTGATCCCTTGCATATTGTAACGGCTCCGTCGTAATTATACAGGCGATAACGTGATGTCCCACTTTCAACGCCCGCTGTTGTACGATGCACCACACACCTGCCGCACGCATATCTTTTCATCATAATTTGTCTATAAATTGTTGCTGACTGTGGGTCTTTTGGCCCTTGGTCTAGCGGCAGCTTGCGTTATGCTTTTCTACTAAAGATAAGATCTGAAATATGAATTAAATTATTTTCCGCGTTGAGCCTGAATATTGGTCTGTTATCAATGGCCCAATATAATAATCATAGCTCGACGAGAATGATGGTATGACATGTCACAATGACAATGACGACAACAACGTCAATTGTGATGATGATACTGACGTTGGTGATGACGATGAATAACAAACAATGATAAAAGGGCTGATCTTAATAATGATAATTAGTATAATGTTTTGTTTTCATGAAGATAATGTTGATAATTCTCGAGTGGTATAATGGAGTGTGTGTGTACAGACGGCGGCGCGCGCGGGCGGCTGCGCAACGCTCTGATCGCGGACAGCGACGACTTCGCACCCATCATGGGAGGCGGACGCTTCCAGCTGCAGACAGAGGACCAGGAGTCAGGTACTCACTGCACCACACACCTCAATATATACTTTATATACTTAAACCCACAAACATAAAAACAATAAACAAAAACAATAGACAATGGCACGGTGACGGTACAGTGACGGTATTAGCGCTTTAGGCGATTTCCACCAAGCAACCACAGGATAGAAGAGAAGGAAATAGACAGAATGCTTTATAATTAATTCCCCGTACTCATCGCCCTTGCGTCATATATGGTGAATCTCACTATGCCATTTCCAAAATAGAAAAAAGTAGATATGTACCCACATTTTATTGTGAATTATATAAAAATATATAAGGTTGTATCGGTGGTCTTGTTTTAATTGCTTAGATCTTCTAAATGTAACATAATCTAGAATTTTTCTTATTTGTCCGTCTGCTCTTTCCCTTTGCCAAAACTGCGCTACAGTTATTAATGACTATTTTTGAAACCCTTAGAATACCTGTTCAATGGTGTTTAACATTAGTAGATACTGCAGAAGTAATTTTTAGATACCATTGATATATGTATTTTTGTTCCAATAATATTTATGAAAGGAATTTGCTTTTAAATCGGACAAATCTATGAATATTGAGTAATTAACTCATATTCCAAACCTCAAATCCTTCTAGTCATAGAGTGCTATCTACTATATTGCTTTTATTTCTTTCTTAATTTCGCATCTATACAGAATTATTTTATTTATTTAAAATATCATTGCGTGTATTTTAAGTGCACAGCATTTGTTGCTAGACTTGTAAAACATATTATATTGTAATATTTATGTAAATATATATTAAGAATCATTACACTTTTAACATTCACTACCAAAACTGGGTCCTTTATAAACTCATATTGTAATATAATTTATGAACGTCAACTAAGTTGTAGTATTCGTAGTGATGGTAATGGAAGCAGTGTGGAAGAACCGATGCGCGTCATGTCGCTAGTACTCAGTCTGTGAGTTGTGTGCTTGTGTCATCACATCACAGTCAGAGTTCTAGCTACACGGCGTGATAGTGCCACCGCCGACGGATCACGTCAATATACACTCTATTGTAACGGCGTAAGTACCTTAATACCATCGACCTATCAGTAAACAAGTTAGACACTTATTACATATTGTCAATATAGTTTCCGTTGAATGATTAATTTACATAATTAAAAATGATGACTTTAATTTTATACATGAAATAGTTGAGTATTTATGTCATGATGCATTCAAATAGTATTAGAATAAATAAAAGTTTTTTTTGATACATTTTCTGTATGTGATATGAAGTTTAATTTACATGGATGTTTGTTAAATGTGTTCGAAATATGTGTCCATTCGTCGTGAATTCTGATCTCGTGATGGACAGTGAAACTGCAGAAGTTGATATTGGAAAAACACCTTTATGACCAGTGACACCACATTTATAAGTACAGTGATGTGCTTAGCCAGTGCCGATTTTTTCATGAGTTCCTAGTCATTTCATTAAATTCTTTTAAATCAATTTATCTGCTTGCCTAAACTCCATGTTGTTAGGTTCAGTTATCCTGTGATAAATACATGGTTAGCAGCCGTCATTTGCATGGCATTTATTTGTTTATAAGTAATAAAATTTAACAGTGCATTAATTTTCGAAAAAAAAAATCCACTGAACGGCACGTCATGGCAAAAACAATAAAGGTGTTGGACCAATAGCAGTGTATATTGTCCAAAGTGTTCGTATGGAGAGGTCACGCCACCGCTGTCTTGCATGCCTACATGTCATGTGCTCACACGTCACTTGTTACTTGTAACACGTCATTTCATTCGTCATACCGTCATACCCATCGTCATCGCGGCTTTACTAACTTGTCATTGAGCGAGGTAACAAACTAAGTGTGCTCCGAGGACAGTACATTTGGGACGCAAGCCTGTACCTTTAGAGGCGGTTAATCTGTTATGTAAGCGTGTAAGAATTTATTGCCTCATGGCCAACAATAGTGTAGAATTCAAGAGAACAAATCGAGTCATTACAATTAAACTTGTTAAATAATAGACTCTGATATAAGATTAAATTAGTTTCGCTTTTGAGTATTTACAATTATTTGCCTCAAATTGAAGGATTAGAATACCCATGGGGAAATCTTACATAACAATTGAACAGCCGAATTATACGTAAACTGCGGTGTATCGGATGAAGTACAGGCTCCGACGTTTGCAATGAGTGTTCTGCATGTTACGTGTATCTGTTGCATCTTAGTGTTCTGTACCTCATTACGCGCATCGCCTAGTTTGTTCACCCGCGACTCTTCAGTTGATCCATCCGTGACAGAAACCGCTGGACTCCTTTGGATACTATTTTTACAGATCGTGTCGAGCCAACTCGATCGGTGCGATCTGTAAGAACGCACGCCAAGGAACTAGCCCTTCCCATAAACCATGACTCTTCTCACCTCTATCATTAAATTGTCTATACACGTGTATATATTTCAAAATTGTACATATCTTCTGTGATGTCTCCCTATTGGTTTATAACGAAATTGGTATCCTAATGTCGGAGTTCGCGAGTAACTCACTAAGGTTCGTTTTCATTGGTCCATTATTGAAATCACACGAGTTCGTCGAAACTGTAATTGGTAATTGATCGTCCCCGTTTCGTGGGAGCGACGGAAGGTGAAATGTGTTGGAGTAGTGTCCGGCGATGTCTCGTTGTTGTGTACTGTGTACATGGCGCGGCGGGCGCGGGCGGGGCGCGGGCGGGGCGCGGGCGGGGCGCGGCGGGCGCGGGTTGCGGGTCTGGCGCGGCCGCGAGCTGCATCCCGTGCGGCTGCAGTGCTGCGTGTAGCACCATGGGATTCAGCTCACGGCGCGCCACTAACAGCCAACTCATCTACTAATAACACGTAACGCCACCCATTGCAAACGTAACAAACGCTCTCATGTCCTAACTATAGCTGTTTTGCCGCAGTCTAAGGAGATGTTGCCCGCGATTTGTTTTATCTAGTGTCTACACGATCTGTGTGGATAATTAGAATCCAATTTAAAATTGGAGCAGTAGATATAGATTTTCCTGTTAGAGGTTCTACTATATCTACTGTGAACTCTACTAGACGAGGAATAAGCGTGTTATTCAAAACAAAGTTTAAACAAAATTGTAACAAGTCTATTCCACAAAATTAGTACAACTTGTTATTGTTTCAACTAATTGGAGCACGAGATAATCTCGTTCGTTTGAATGTTTGCGTCACACAAGGCTGATCTCCTTTAACTGTAGCTTTGCACTTTGTTTTCTAATATGCCTGCCCTATGAAATTGTTTGGCATGATGTAGTAAGATATTGTAGAGAAGATGTTAAACGGCAGTCATATCTGTTGCTTTTGCTTGTACATAACACTAGATGTATTTTATGTTTTGCTCGTTTATGTAACTCAATATTTGTACAATTAAATTGTCAGTATCGAATCCATCTCAGGCCAAACAACAGTCAAAGGGCAATAACTTAAGAATTAGAGTAATAATGGGCATCGTAAATATTTTATTCTGTCGTGTCCATTATTGCTTTTAACGTCACTTTATAACAACACTTCGTCGCTCTGTTTTCACAATAAAGGGTTGGTGATGGTTTTACATTCATTTGCTTATTCAACTCCATAATGTATAGTATCCACTAGGTTTGAGTTGGGATGCCGACCCGATAAGTTGGACCAACAGTTGGTCCAATCGTCCATACAGAGTCATTGAGGTGTCGTTAGACGAAGTGTCTGCGATCATCCGCCTCCGCTTCGCCTGTTGAAGTCCAAGCTTGTCTGTCTATCTTGTGCTGTACAGATTTTACAGGTGTTGTCGAAGGTGGAGGATTACACGTGTAATTAACTATTTTATTGTAATGTTTTGAAGACGAATCCAGGTGCATTCAGAAGTCATAACTAATAAGTAACACAAATCATCCAATCATTACTTCTTTATAAGTTTTTAATTAAACCTTGTAGGACTGAATAAATGCTTCTTCTGAATAAAGTTTGTAATTTGTTATCATTATTTTTAGTTTTCGAGGATTAACTGAATAATAATTGGTATAGATTTTGAAATTATATTTATGCTATATCATTCTTGCATTGCATTCTTGGATTCGTTCTTAAAAATATTCATTTATTATGTTTGAGTCATTTTTGTAACATATAAATAAGAGCTTTTTGAAATAACAAAAAATACTGCCTGTTTGTTAATACTATAATAATGTGAATTAAACTTGAAGAAAACTGAGTATTAATTTGGGTTTTGGCAATTTTGCGTAAATACATACTTCATTCACTAAAGACACGAGCAATTTGTACAGTCAATTTAGGTAAATTTGACCTACATAAAACTTTACCCCATCATTAAGCACAGCGTTTTCTAACGTGTTACATCTATAATTATGATATTTGGTTTGGTTATCTGAAAACCGGAGGAAATGTGTTTTGTTTTCACAAGTTTTATCGAAGTTGTATAACAAACTGGAACAAAGTTACCCGTGTTGATCGTACAATTTCGATTCAATTTAAATAATTTTATTTTTTTTACGCGAAATTGTCCATTCCATTATTAAGTATTGTCTTATAATCATAGTTTATACTTTCACCATAATTCATAGATAATTTCAAAACCTATATTTTAGTTATCGAATATTTTGCCCCCTTCGATGGACTTGAATTCAGTTTGATTAAAGAAGACAAAACATTCGATAGTTAAAATAAATTTTAAAATAGGCTATGAATAAGACCTTTAATGAATATATTATGCAGGACCCAGTTACATTATGTGTATTTTTTTTATATTGTTTATTTATAGAATTAATTTATAATCTTATTTGGTGTGTATTTGAGACACGTTGATTGCGCACCCACGCGTGTTGTTTGCCTACATATTTGCCTGCGCAATCAATGTGTTTAATGTCTATTCTTGTTCTATTCAAATGATTGATTTTGAAATGCAATAGGGATGTTGACTAATGGAAACTCTTGTAGATAGGCCCTAAATGAGCACGAAGATAATAGTTTTACTAATATATAGATAAATTATTAAAAAAAAAATACGTAAATAAAAATTGTTTTCAAAATTCCTGCCAAAACGCTCCAACCTGTCACGTGGCTTTAATCCACGTCAACGATTGCTAACAAAGTCTCATCAACTGAGTTTATAATTTTGCCGCCCGTTCAGTGACGTTAGCGCGCTCCGATCGCTGTTTGCTTGTTGTGATAATGGGTATTGAATGAAACATGTTAAAATAATAAATATTAGGTTCTCAAAATATTATATTACCTTTTAAAGTACTGTTTTTCAATTGTAAAAAATAAATTGAAATTCAAATGAAACTATTATTTACGGATTTTATCGCGAATTTTGGTTTAATTTTTACATTTTTGGTTTCCCGACGTTTCAGCTTTAGTAGTCGTCAGGAAATAAAAAATGTAAAAATTAAATGTGAACATTCGTGTAAATCTAAGAAACCATTAAATAAATTTACCCGAATTTGTAATATGCGTCAACATCCCTATTGTTTATGCTTGTTTATATTGGTGTGCGTGAATGTACATGTGTGGGCGGTGTTGCAGAGCCGCTGGAGCTGGAGCCGTTCCTGGCGCTGGAGCCGCCCATGTCGGCCACGGACTACGGGTTCTGCCTCGACCACGACGAGGGCTTGTCGGAACTGTTCGACTTCGAGTTCAAGTGTTGTGCGGAGTGATGGCGTGACCGGCGCGCGTGCGCAATGTGACTGTTATACACACGTGGACTACAAACGCGACTGACCTTTTTCGAGTGAATCTTGAATGATTTTTTTATGTAAATTACGTACTCGAACTGTGAGTTTGCGAGGTGTAAAATAAGTGTATGCGACACGCACCCGTAAGCATACCCCTGTAGGTACAAATTGACTACTTTTGTACGCGTAGCCTATGTGTGAAGCTCAATAGATTACCCTTGTTTACGTTAAGTTCGGTTTGAATGCGTTACATTTGTTTTACACGTTGCAATAGGGCGAGCAGGTGGTTGCGGGCAACACGTATGAGGGTTTGGCGCGACTGAGTTTTACCACCTGATATTGTTCGTTGCCGTCATTTTATTTTTATCAATAGGAATTAGTATTTGGTTCCTAACTGACTAAATCACACAAATATACTTTACGCTTTGATTTCCAGACGCCCGGATTTTACCTTTGGTACCGTTTTTTTCATTAACTGCATGGCAAAATTAGCTCAATGTTTGATTCATTTATTTATTTATTGTAAGTGTGTTACTGTGAGCGGGGCGTGCGTGCAACTCAAACTGGTGTAATATCGAAGCCTGATGGTTCTGGATAACTATGCGAGGTGTTTATTGGTGGCCAGCCGGACTGACATGCGCGCAACAAGAATCTCAGGTGCATATTTCCACTGTAAATAGCAACGTCGATTTATGGTTTTATATTGAATTGTTGTTAACTGTGACGCCTATATTTAACGCTAAAAATATTTAATAAATAATAGTAAACTGTAAATCGACTTTTGCAGTGGATCCTACATAAATGTGTCGTAATTCATATTCCAACTTTGTATATCATAAAATCTGGCATATTGTATCGACTGGTCAGACAACCATCAATTAATTGATTAAGTATCAAACAACTACTTTATTTATTCACTGCTTGTTGTACCTATTGATACATGTACCATGAAGTAAAAGCCAGCATGGAAAACTATTATTAAAGCCCTAAATCGAACTCGGGGGTTTACTATATGATCCGAAAGGAAATTCGAATGTTTGACGTCTGAAGTAAGTTATAAGCCTTCCACTTCCAAAAATCAATATTATTCATGACACTTTCAATCACTCCAAACTTAGTTTATGGTTACGACGTACCATAGAGAATTCGAACATTTTGTGCATTACGTCCGAACATTCGAAATTGTTTCGGATCACAGAGCAACCCCTGTAGAGGAACTCCGAGCAGTGGGAGATTATTTATCAATTTAGTACATGAACAGCACATGCCTATATGTGCTGTTCGATCGATATTCTGTCGATACAATAGTGCCAGTATAGAGATGTCTCGCGCATGTTATCTGGTCTGGTGTGGTGTTTCGGCTGAGTAAGTCGGGCGGTACTGGTGCTATGCGGACCAGTTGGTTGCACGGCGCCTCTCGGTATTGTTTGTGCGACGCACGGTTACATTTCGTGAAAGCTACGTTCCTGCACATTGTTGATGTTTGAGACGGCGTCGACGACGCTGTGTTACATGTTACTTGATAAAGACTGTGTTGTGTTGCTCCTGCGTTTGTAGTCCTTGATGTAGCTACACTGAAAAATGCTGTTGAAGTTATTCCATTGACAATCCAGTGGTGTTGAGTATTAGATAAATTATTCCACTGGAAAATCCAGTGGTTTTGAGCATTACATTTTTATAGAGTTGGCAACACTAAACGTTAAAACTGAAATGTTAATCGGGTTAATAATGACTTGATTCGTTCTTACGCACAGTAAATAGGTGTGAATTTGCCTGCTGTGGGAATTTTGACGACCAACCTAGCCTTTACTCCACTACACATTCGAATTATCGTTTTTTTACGATAATAATGAGGCCAACTCAAACCAACGAATTTCCCATTTCACACGAATAAATAACATACTTGATCAAAATTTCGTATGTTATGAAATTTAAGATAAATAATCAGATAATAACTTGATGGTAACATATCTATTATATAATATATTACAAGGTAACGCACAAGTTATTGGAAAAATAAAAAAAAAATTGTCGCCACATAAGAGTTAAACTCAATAACCTCACAATGAGTGGTGTCGAATATATGTACAGCTATAAAAATAGGGAAAATATTCATATTTTGGAGCTACGTCAAGGACTGATGAATTGAAGGAGTGGCAGACCAACAATTGTTTATATTGGTAGGTAGGAGTGAGGCGGGAGAGGTAGAGTGGTAGCGAGGGAGAGTCCCGCGCGGCCGCGTGTACATAGAGAGGCAGGCCGGCGGCGGGCGTGTACATATTACTCTGTAATGAACGGTGATATCTTAGCGGCCTTCGATTTTACTTGTAAAGCTAGCTCTAGTGTTCCATAATGTCATACGTTCGTGCCGGGGGCTAAAGACATTGCACACTGTTCCGTTGTCGAACTGATTTGCCAAATATTTAGTTATTGATTTTGGTTTAAGTTTGTGGGCTCGTTTAGTCGTTGTAAATATAGAGATGCGCGGAGCGAACCGCAGACCTTTCGGCGAGCGTTCACGACGCGGGCCGGGGGCGCGGCCGATCCGTCGCATTTTGAATAGTGTACAGCACAAATGTCATTGTATAAAAACCTATTAAATAAGTGCATATCAAAATAATTTTAATGTTAGAGTTAATTTGGTGGCACGTGAGGTTGGTTTGTGCGAGGCGCGGTGTGTGGGCGGCTCGGTGGGCCGCTCGACATCCATAGCCCTTGGTGATTGTACCTTTTTGACTACCTGACATGATCTCAGTGCGACGTCTAGTTCAAAGTAATACCCGGCGTAGTATATGTCTCTGTACTGATTGCTACTATCAAAAATTGCGACAGCGTCCCGCCAGGCATTCGTAATAGTATTAAAATATATTTTTTATTTATGAATTATCGAGTTTATGTTTGGTTTACATTGGGTGAGATCATTTTATTCGCTAAACGTGCATGTTGTACATATATACAGCACTTTCACGAGATGTGTAACGCTTAACAACTCAAATGAAATGGAATCTATGTGAAATGAATTTATATAATAACATTTTTCGTTACAGTATGATTAATGATTAAGTTGGTTTTATGGAGCTTTGATAAGTGTTATTTTTTTGTTTTAGTTCTTTTGATAGAGCCGTGCGAGGGAAAATCTGTCCGATTCGTTTGTTGTGATCAAAACGAGTCTGTCAGATTATCCTTTTAGCGGTATTTTGTTTACGTTGCAATGAGAAATTTCTATATGTGCGAACCCCTCTTCTATTCGCGGCGTCGTTTGATTTCTTCCTGTAAAATTAAATATTTTGGCATGAAATATTAACAATCGTAGTCGGGGCCGAAGCAGTCCCGAGCGGATGATATTGATCTTAATTTCGAAATGTTATTGTTTGTGACACAAATTCTGGGGCCAAAACATACGAGAAAAAAGGGAGTACAAATTATTACAAAAGGTTTTTCTCGTAATTTAGTTTAAGGTTTTTACGCTAATTTCATTGTTGGTATCGATCATGTTTGTTTTATCAATGTGAAATTCATTACAAAATTTGTGAAATTGAATTCCTGTGCTAGGCGCATGTTTTGTTTTGATATGCACAGTTACGTTGTATACCGGTTCATGTTCCAATTATCAAAAAGTGGAAGAGCTTATTGTACAAGCAACTGTGGCTAACTATTGTTTTAACATTTGATAACACATTTACGCACAGCGATTATTTTTCAAACCATTCTGACAGATGGTATATTTTTAAAAGAGGTGGCCACGGATGCACAAATGAATGTTTGCAGTGGTACAACCAAGAAGCTTATACCCAAATGGAGATTGCATTCCGTATAAATCACTGAAGCTCAAAAATTTGACCTTGAATGACGTCGCGGTTGCCTGCTATTCTTTTCTTTAGAGTGATCGATAAATGAACTTCATTGAACTTCATTCATCGATCACCCTAAGCTTCAGTGTTTTATACGGAATGCAATCTCCATTTGGGTATAAGCTTCTTGGGTACAACAGTCCATTCTGTGTCTGCGAAAGTATGTAATGTTAAGATAACCTCGAAATTGTTACGCTTATAATAATAGCTGTCAGTTATGTAATTTGCTTCAAAGTAATTTTACAAGCATTGTTGAAATTAGTCATGTAATTTGGTCTCTGGATCGACAGTTTGACGCAACTAATTTAATGTAACAAACTACCGAATATTTTTACACTTGTTAGAATTTGATAACCGCCAAACACCGAATCAATCTCATTGACAAAGTTCGCAATGAATGTTGTATGTGGCATGATTATACAACTCGTAGTAATATTTCTACGGCTGTAATGTTTTATAATGAATCTAATATAATAGTCAATTATAATTTACGTGTATGTGCGTAGTGATGCGCGTGGAACTGTCGATGCGGGGCGTGGCCAAGAGTTACAACGAGTTAGTCCGTACATATTGCGTCTGCGTGACGGTCCACAGGGTCCTAATGTAGTTGCAGTTGACAATACAGTGGCGGCATGTAGTCGCATGTTCATGTACCACACATGTACACATGTACACACGCACACGCGCAGTGATCTGTATCCTATATTCTGTACCAAGTTTCGTTTGTGATTCTATGTATCTCGGAGTAGATGTACTTATCGTTTCGTTGTGTTCCACAATAGAATTACGCGAACGTTGTCAATGAACGGGTTGTATCCAAAAAGTTTTAAGTTTTGATCGTAGGGACAGTATACGTAGAGGTATATGAAATGGAAACTTTTTGACGGCATGTTTTTGTGAAATAGTTTAGCAGGTAATGTAAAATGAAGGTGCAATGTTTTAAGTATGTATGTATAGTGTGCGTGGGAGAGTGGTGCGATGCGCTTGATTGTGGTGTGACGCCCTGTTTGATTTGTATTCATTTGTGTTGGAAGACTGAGGTTCATTATTCCACTTTCGACGAACGTGCGAGTTATTTGTTGATTGAATATAATATAGTCATATATAGTTAGGTTATATTTTTTAATAAATATAATATTGAGAATATGTAATATATTTTTGCCTTTGATTTTTCAACCTCATTTTTTATTACAGGTTTGTAAGTATTTTACAATTTTTAAAATAAACGTTGCATGCAAGAAATGACTAGTTTATTAAATCACTTAAAATTATTTGTTATAATCTACACAAGAGGTATAAAATCTGATCACCACACTTCAACGTACAATTATCAAATAGACAATATAAGAGGTATGAATAAAACTTAACGACTTAAAAAGAACTGGCACACAACAGAGTTTATGAAAAGTAATATTTATGACTACTACTTTTAATGAGACTCATTAAACCTTGCCCATAGTGAACTCTGAGATAATGGACTTGATAATCAGTCCTTGATGAAGTATTGTATGGGGAAGTTCCTGAAGGATTTGGACCAGATGTCGGTGAAGGCGGTGCTGACGAGGTCGTTGATGAGCGGCCGGATCACCGCGAAGCCTGGCTTCCAAGTAGCGTTGATCACGCGGTCCAACATGCGCTCTGAAATATATATAGCATTATATGTAAAATAGTGTTATTGGTACGACAATTATACTCGCAGACCAATAAGAAAATAATACATTTTTATATAGGTTACCGACAAAGCCTATAGGATTGGCAAGTTGAAGTGGCAGTGGGCCGGGCACATAGCTCGTAGAACCGATGGCCGTTGGGGCCGAAAGGTTCTTGAGTGGAGGCCACGTACAGGCAAGCGAAGTGTCGGACGCCCGCCTACAAGGTGGACGGACGATCTGACTAAGGTTGCAGAAAGTCGCTGGATGCAGGCCGCTTCCAACAGGTCATTGTGGAGATCCTTGGGGGAGGCCTATGTTCAGCAGTGGACTTCCTGTGGCTGATATGATGATGATGATATTGGTACCACAGATCATGTGGACCGTATTAATTTAGTAAATAAATAAAATTCCACAGTAATTTTGATTACAACAGAATACGGTACCGAAGACTTCGCATACTGTACATGCGGGACTAGCTCTACTTGATCTCGAATAGTATGGCTTTCATACCGGCTAGTTACATTCAGTCATTGAACTTTACCACCGGCATATAATAAAAATACCGATTTAATGGGGTAGCATTTAGTGGTAGTGATGATATGATTGGATAACCCCCAAGGACCGAGGACGCCAGGGATGTAGGGGCGTGGTAATCTTTCCCTGACAGCTAGTGCTAAGTGTAGCTCTTTGTAATAGTACCTAATAGACATACATAGGCATAGGCAATGTATCTTTTTCACATTCATAGAGTGCCCATTCAACGTCAATTACAAGTAATACGACTTAATTTTGCGTTCTTTCACATCTATCAAAACACGACTCATAAATAAATTTAAAAAGAACGTTTATTTTTATTCAGCTAAGTTATATTTTGTGAGCCTCGACCGAATACTAAGTCATGTGTTTCTAATATGGAATGAGAATTACTATAAATACCGGCGGTAACTAAAATATTTGTGTACCACACAAGGTCAGTGCCAGTCAGTGGCATCGACGTGGGGGAGCTTTGATGTAATTAAATTCCTACTATATTTTTATTTTACTGAATGACGTAGATGAGTCGTTATATTGACGTTAATGTTTTGTTTTTGTAATTTAGTGATGGAAACAGTGCCGGATCTAGGTATTTTTCAAGGCGGGGCAAAAACTGAAAAATGCCGCCCCCACCTGCCTATATTTTTATCTTAAACATTATCATCATTTTTAGCAACCACTCAACAATTTTTAGCAACAACACAGGCCTTCGGGAAATAACGCTATTTTACCAACAGGTTAAGCATTTTTTACACACTTTATATTGGCTTCACTTGTATGTAGCTTCACTTTTAAAGGTTAACGTCACTCGCGTCCGTAGGCTTTAACTCTAGTTTCACTACACGAGACACCTGGGTAGTGCCAAATGGGTGACACAGTTCGTGGTGGTAGGACTTAAGTGTCCGCCCGGGAAGCGACTAACGTCTACGGGACGTAAAGACCGCCATAGTGATCCCCGTAAGGGACCGGTTTCCGGCATCAGCCCGTGTTATTCCGGTTTTTCGAGGAGTTTGACTCCGGGCATAAGGTTGTAACATGTGGATATTTTCGGTCGCTGTCAAAGGGAAGAGTGTTAACCCGCGGTCAGGGAGACCCGTAGAAACGGTGTCCTCTGGCCGCCCGCGGTACAGTACAAGGGCCCAATCGCGGCTAAGCACCACGACAGGCTGCCTCACCATGCCGTGCATAATTTGGTCTATACGAAACTCAATGCCGTCCACGATGATCTCGAGAGAGCCCAGCCTGCTTTGCTCTTCTTGACGGAGACGCAGATTCGTTTGTTTATCGTCCAGCCAAAAATTCCTACTTGTTGTATCCCGGTTATTCGCTTAAAAAAAACTTTAAGCCGAAAGCCGGGGTATGCTTGTATGTTCGGTTGGACATCTGCTGTCGCAGTTTGCGTTGCATGGAGGACCCTTCCTTCTCCGCTCTGTAGGTGCACGTGGATCTAGTTTCCCTGACCCGCATATACGCGTGTCTTTACAGCAGGGACCGAAACCCGATCCACATTACGGTACCGGTATCGACGGATTTCTGTTACCTTTAAGGTTTTGGTAACCGCTATGATGCATTATAAAGGTTAACCTTATACGGTAACCGTTTTAATACCGGTAACCTAAAAAGACCCTGAATGCAAAAGAAAACGCGTTGTTGCAAAATAAATAAATATCATACTTGTCGTGTTGTTTACATAATATCGCTGGAATCAGTTAATTTTACTTTTGCGGTATAATTTTGTTGAAAAAAAATGCAATGAGTAAAAGTAAGTGTGTGGTGTAGTGTCATAATGTTTAGTAAAAACACACGGCGGTATAACCACATAAAGGCACTGCCCGCGCTTTGACTTGTGACGAACGGCGCGTGAAACATAGAGGTAACCCTTATTTCAGTTCCCGGTATGATACCGGTTAAGTTCGCTTTACCTCCACGTGCCGTGCAGGTTGAGCGGAGGGTCTGGCATTACTCGTATGCAGATTGGAATGGTGTGTAAGATTATTTCTCTTCCATTCCTTGGAGGCAGCACTGCTTTGAGGGTAAAGATCCCTCAGGGAGTGCCAACGCTATTGCTGACGAGATCAGGCTTGGAATGGAATACTAGATTCCTTTCTCTGAGATCGCCAGTAAAGGCCGTGGACGCTCCTTGTTCAATCGTGCATGCGCCGATGCTGTCGGTGACAAACAGGCGGCATATGGCGCTTAGATCAGAGGTCGCGCCATGAAGGATGTCACTATTAGTTCCCTCAAAGAAGCCCACAACCGAGCCACCAAGGCCTGCAAGAAGACCTACGCTAGAGTGGATGCCGAGCGCGTTAGCAGGATTGGGCGTGCGTTGGTCAATCACCCAAGTAGCAGTCGTGCTTATTGGAGTTTAGCCAGGACCGTTCATTCTAACTTCTGCCGTCCAGCGTTGCCACCGCTGAGTTATCCGAAAAGGTCGCTGGCTCACAAGCCGCAAGAGAAGGCTGCCTGACTGGCAAATCTCTTTTTGGGTCATTCCCGCCTCGAGGGCCGTGGTTCCCAGACGCTACAGTTTCTTGCGCCACTTCTTCTTCACAGCTACAATACGTTCCGAAGCGGTGGTTGTAGTAAAGGACAATTCAAAAAATCTTGTGAAAGACTACTTGAATAAATAATATTTTGATTTGATTTGATTTGATACATACACTTTCTGATTGCGGTTTCTGAATGGCGCATATCTATAGTAGAAAGAAAGAAAGCACTCCTGCACTGACTTGCCTCTACCGAGCGTCCTACCGCGCAAGAGTTGTGCTTGAATCTTGGAAGGAGGCCAATGTGCAATCGATCCCCAAATAGGGGGATCGGTCAGACTCTACCAACTAGCGCCCTATCGCTATCACTTCATTGATGTGTAATTTCATGGAGCGGATCATAATTTTTCAGCTACTTGATCACTCGTTGATCACTTGGATCACTTGTTGATCAGTGACAGACATCGCGGATTCCGTCAAAACCGATCAACAGTTGAAATTTCTTGCGTTTGTCCTGCATCGCTGGGGTGAGGCGATTGACCGGCGTGGCGAGGCTCTTGCTGTGACATTGCCAAGGCGTTTGATAGGGTCTGGCACCGTGCTCTTCTTTCTAAGCTTCCGGCATACGGTCTGCCCGGCAACCTGTGTTCGTGGATTTCCGGATTTCTGCATGGGCGTAGAATACGTGTAGTCGTTGACGAAGAGGCTTCGGCGCTCATGTCGGTAAATGCCGGAGTTCCACAGGGTTCGGTGCTGCCGCCCACGCTAGGTAACATTCATTGCTATGCAGATGACAGCTCCGTTCTTGTGCGATACCACTAAGGGCCTCCGGCTTGCCGGGTCGACACTGTAAAGGGACGCGAAGATCTTGTCATTGAGCTCACATGGGTTTCCAGGAATATGGTTGAGTACAACGCCAAGTAGCCCAGGCGTGTGCGTTCACGTGCAAAAAATACCCGTTCTCTCCCTTCCCAATTTTGCAGGGTGCTCCTCTCTCAATGCAGAATGACACGGCCGTGTATGGAATACTGCTCGGAACTCTAGGATGGATCCGCTTAGTACCTGATGCCTTGGATGGATTGCAACGGCGGGCCATTCACATTATGAATGATGTAGACGTTACGAGCAACTTAGAGTCGCTACAATTTCTCTTTCTTTACTCCCTACTCGAAATTTAATATTGTAACCACTGCCCTGAATTTTTTAGATACAAATCCAATTTGTCTTAAATTCTAACAAAATAATAGTATGATTTGTTTTTTAATATTAGCTATAAGGGGTTGAAATAAAGGATACTTTCATAGCTGAATAGAAGATGGGAAGGACCCGAGGGAATGTTTTATGTTGATTTCTGTAAAAAGCTTTCGTAGAGTTCACAATGTAATGTAGTTGCAGCGGTATAACGTTAGTTTGCTTTTATTTTTTTTTATTTTTATTTTATTTATAAGGGACAAAAAACGACAGTATGCTAAAACATTAAAATAAAAATATAAACTTAATAATAAAATTAAATAAACATACAGCCCACACCATTGTCCACATATTGACAGATAAAATTAAAGACTAGGAAAGTCATATTGAACGTGGAATACTCGCTATTTAGGAATTTATTTGGTTATTTCAAGAATAGACATCTTCTTGAACTTTGGGTTAGAGAGGGAGAAAATATCAATATTAGCAAAGTGTGAGTTGTAGCTATTTAATAGACGGCGAATTGGAGCACGTACCCCAGCATTACTTTTACATGAACTAGTGAAAAATAACTGAGGCACGCGCACCCCTCGCCTAATGACAGTTCTTGGTACTCTATAATATATCTTATTTGTAAGTTCTATACAATCATACTTATTATTACACAAACCATGCAGCATCATAACATCAAGCAGTGATTGTCTCCATTCTAAACTCAAAATATTATATCGTTTTAATAATTGATTATATGGAATTTTCGTGTTACAGCATTTATAATTCATGGCACGTAAAAATTTTTTTTGAACGTTCTCAAGTTGATTAATATATTTTTTATAATGTGGGTTCCAAATCTGTGCAGCGTATTCTAGTTGAGAACGAATTAAAGTTTTATAAAGCAGAAGATAAGTACAAGGTCTCACAAAGTCTGATGTCGATCTCATGACGAAACCATACTGACGAAAAGCTTTATTGACAATATAATCTATGTGGGAATCAAAGTGTAAATTTGAGTCCATCATGACACCCAAATCCTTTACTAAATTAACGTTGGTAAGAATTTCGGTGGCTAAAGAGTAATTGAAATTAATTTTGTTTTTATTTTTTGTAAAGGATATTGCATAACATTTACTAGTGTTGAGAAATAATTTATTAATAAGACAGTAATTGTATAATCGGTTAAGGTCATCCTGAAGAAGCTTGCAGTCATTGTCATTTTTACAGTTCCTGTATATTTTTAAATCGTCCGCATACATGAGAAAGTTGCAGTTACGGAAACAGTATTTGATATCATTGATGTATAAGATAAAGAGAAGTGGCCCCAGTATGGAACCCTGAGGAACTCCGGATTGAACCGTGGCATAGTCAGTTTCGTAGCCACTTATTACAACTTTCTGGGTCCTATTATAAATATATGACGCAAACCACCTCAGTAAGTTGCCACGTATGCCGTTATAGGCTATTTTATCTAGAAGTAAGGAGTGGTCTACTTTGTCGAATGCCTTCTTGAAATCTGTGTATACAGCGTCCACCTGAACCCTACGATCCATATTTTCAAAAAGATAGTTCGTAAAAATCATGAGATTAGTCGTAGTGGAGCGTTTTTGTACAAACCCGTGTTGTTCTGGTATAATTACATGGTGCAATTTGGGATAAATGGCATTGTGTACAAGGCGTTCGAATAATTTGGATAGAGTGTTAAGTATGGAAATTGGGCGATAATTTTCGATATTAGCTTTTTCACCGCTTTTATATACGGGTGTTATAAAAGCTTTCTTCCATATGTTCGGAAACGTTCCTTCACGCAAGCACTTATTAAAAATGATATATAGGGCCTTGTATATACTATTTGCAGTCCTAATAAATAGTATAGGTGGAAGGCCATCTGGTCCAGCCCCTTTAGAGGCATCCAGGGATTTGAGCCCGTTAAGCACAGTTTCCTGAGATAAGTGAATATCACACAAGGACAAACAATTTTCTGAGTTTGAATCTGGTGGTTGCCAAGTTTCTGGATTAAAATAAGAAGGCTCGTAAACAGAGGTAAAATAAAACGAGAATAAGTTGCAGATAGTGTAAGGGTTATCGGATGCTGTGTTTTTAAAAAACATTTCGGAGGGATAGTTTGACTTGATTTTTTTGCTTGATATGTATGACCAGAATATCTTCATGTTTTTAGGAATGTTATCTTCAATTGAGATTATATAATTATGATAACAAGTTCTACACTCACGTTGGAAGAGGTGGCGATATATAGAAAAGTTATTGTAATCAGAGAGATTGTGATATTTCTTCCACTTTATCCAGGCACACTCTTTTTTTTTGAAGATGCGCCTGAGTGAAGGAGAAAACCAGATAGGGAAACGAGAATTACGGGATCGAGTCAAAGGAACGTGTGACTTGATAATACCATATAGTTTATTGTAAAATATATCAACAGCTTGTTCAGAAAGTAGATGTTGAAGAGAGTTTTCCCAATCAATGTCAGAAAGCTCAGATGCAACGATGCTTAAGTCTGCTTTAAAATAATTATATTTGTATAAAGGACGTCTGTTCAAATATTATGTTGAATAAATATCTAGGTTAGTAGTGACACAAAAGGGCGGATGGTGGCTATCGGCTAATAATAAGGGACTACAACATTCAATTTGACAGTTTAGGTTGGAAATAAATACGTCAAGGATTCTACCTAACATATTATTATTGTTGTTGTATTGCGATCCACTTACTTGTGATATTAAATTCGCTAAGAGACGTCCGGTGGTAGAAGAGGCACATGGAACTACGTGATTACCATGGTTTATCCAGTTGATGCCAGGTATATTATAGTCACCTACTAGGAAATATGAGGAGCAAGTGGGATCATTGCAGACCTCCTCTAGGGTATCAAAATATTCTGAATATGAGTCTTCAGGAGTCCGAGGTGGGATATATGCTGCACAGATTATATGTCTTTTGTTCGGTAACTTCGCCGGAAATTGAACCATTATCTGTTCAATTTCACAATTACGAAAATGCATAATTTTTGTGGTAGGATGTAGCTGTCGTAGTATGGCAATCAAAACACCGCCTCCTTCGCGTTTATTTGTGATGGATCGATTGCGGTCATGCCGAAAAACGAGGTAACGGTCGTCAATAAATTCGCTATCCAAAATTTCAGGAATAAGCCAAGTTTCCGTCAGTATGATAACGTCATAAGAACATGATAGAATGTTCATAAATAATGAATGTAATTTTGTGCGTATTCCTCTACAGTTTTGATAGTAGAAAACAATAACATTAGGAGCCATGGTTACTTTTAAAATAATACAGATTTACACCATGAATATGACGTACCACGCAAAATATGAATATGAATATACAGCGAAAATAAATTATCATTATATGAGTATAAGAAGTTAGGAGACCGCACAACTTGATTTGAATCAGTTTTTGATAATAATTATATAAAATAACACAGCCAAGAATTACATAACTTTTAAATGGTATTGATTTTATTATTAAAAGTAGGAAGCCAACTAAAAATATAAATAGATAAATGTTCAAAGTTTTAACTACAGTATAGATTAAATTATATATAGGAATTACATAAATAAATATTAATAGGTGCGAGGAAGCAACAAGACTTAAATTAAACTTAGTTACGTTGTGAACTTTGCTTGACAAGTTTCTTAAGATCAGCCTCGGAGCGAATAGCGAAAGCTGGTCCTCCATCCCGTTCACGAACGAGAATCGTTGCGTTTTTAATCCATACGTATTTATAACCGTTCTCTTTGGCAGCTTGTCTAGATTTCCGAAATAAATCTTTGTTTTTAAGGGTTAGGTGTTCATTCAAATAGATTGGGACCGAGGTTCCAGGTATAGAACTGGTCGGATTTCAATGATTTTATCTTCCTATAGGCACTAATGAGGTTGTCCCGAATAATACGCGATTTGAGTTTTACAATAACGTTTTTGGGCTTATTATCTTGATGTTGTGCATGTGGTACTCTATGTATGGATATTATGTCGTCAAGTGATACAGGGTACTTGACGGTTTTACCGATTAACTCAACTATAGATAGAAGATTCTCACTACGTTTGTCAGGTAGATTGCATATTTCCACGTTACATAGCCGTGCCTGTTGCTCCATCGAGTCAATTTTTGCTTCAAGGGTAGCTACAATTAGATTATCGTTATTGTGTTCAGTACCAGAAATGCGCTTATCAAAATCTTTACATTTGTTTTCCAGTATTTCAAGACGTCCTTTCATGTCTTCATAGTTTAAATTAATAAATGTCATTGCTTTCTCCAATTCGGTGTTGTGTTTAAGTATTTTTATGTATTGCTGTTTTAATTCAGAAATTTCATCTACTAATTTATTGAATGTGGCATCTTGATCAATTTTCCAGGACTGGAGCATATTCTTTAGTTCTTCAAATTTATCTGCCTCATGGGAATTACCGTCACATCTCGATCGCTTGCAAGGTCTCGTTGGTATATGTGTATCATATGTACAAGACTCCGAAATACTCGCAGTAGCGGTGAGATCCGGTTCGGATTGCGTCTCTTGAATCATAATCGCAGTAGCTTGAGGAGGTGAGCGAATAGTGCGAGGCATAGCTTTTATAAAGTGAAAAGTACAAGCTTGAGAGTAAATGCACAGATCTGATAGTGACAACTGCAAAGCGAGCAAGTAGATAGATAACGCAGCGCAAGAGTAAGCTTATTTCGACAGCACAAGCGGCTCACGCGCTGGCCCAACTCGCAGCGACCGCCCCTTCAACGATGCTCAGCTCGCCGGTCGATGGTTCGAAACCTATCGGCTCAGAGTTCTTTTTCAAATATTTAAAAATTCAAAAAATTCAATTATTGTTAAGTTTATAGATTTATACACACGGTTCAAACAACCATATTATCATAATATAAACGTAGACGAAGTCGAGGACAAACTCTTGTACCAAATAAAATATGTTTCTTCGTTCGGTTATTCAACAAAACTAACTGGTAAACATAAACTGAATATTTGAAACCAAACGTAGTCGTTGAGATCAATGAAGGAGTTTCCAAATATAGCTTCATCTCTTTTTCACACGCCCCTATCGCATATTCATCAATATTCGCGCCCGATGAAAAAAAATTAAGTTCCGCAGTGCCCGTGTAAGTGGTGTTACGTTATTGGTCAGTTGTGTAGTTGTCTCCCAAGATTCAATATGCCGCCCCCTGAACTTGCCGCCCGGGGCACAGACCCCGTCTTGCCCCCCCCTAGATCCGGGCCTGGATGGAAATACTGGGCTAAAATTATTACATGAGTTTCTGTGATGGAAGATCTTAGTGGACTCTTGATATCGGACCAAAACCGATTTGACAGCACACCTTTGTCGGAGGTTTACTTTTTGAAGTAATAATATGTGTATTGAATATTGATGGTCAATTTACGGCCACGTTAACATTGGAGAAATACATCGTGATGTCAAATGCGTGTCATAGAAAAATTACAAAATGTTCTGATGGTTCACCTTTCTTCTATCAATTGTAGAGAAGTGTCTGCAGCGAATCTTAAAGACTGAATTATTTAACATGGGAGGAATACATCGTGATGTCAAATGCGTGCCATAACATAATGTTCTATCACTGAGGTATTATACTAGAGCGGACATCGAGAACAAAATCTTTGTGTACCTATTGTGCGTGCACACGGGAATGCAGTGAAGCGAGAGAGATGTATTGCTGCGTAGGTGTGACTGAGATAGAAACAGAAGGAGGGGTATGGTACCGTTCTTTTTGTTACAAAATTTTGTTTGCAGTGCCCTCTCTAGTAATTCTCAGTGTGTTCTTTGATGTTTGACATTTCTTGTTTCAATTTTAGAGGAGTTTCCGCAGCGTTTTCTAAATACTGAATTATTTTCACTTAGAGTATTACCGAGTATCCCGTTCCCCCTGGTGAGGTTGCTGACGTGTATCTCCATGTCGCCGATGTGGTCGACCTCTACGTGCACGTCGACGCCGGCGCCGTTTCGTTTGACGCGCGTGGTCTGCGAGTAGTCGCGCAGAGTCAGGTTCCAGCGACCTGAGCGGAGCACACCTAGGCCGAATGCGTCGCCCTGGGGATATATTTAGTAAAGTACTGGTGGTAGGTCTCTCATATATGCTTGGCTGCTTGGGTCAAGCGCGAATCCAGCCTTCAAAAAGGTGGTGGGCATGGCAACCCGAAAATCAACGAAGTTGCTCATGATCGTTATACCCATTAAAGATTTAACTCTGCGATTTTGTGATATTGTTGATAGGTCACTCATATCTGAGAGGCTGCCTGGGTGGGCACCACCTCTATTTCTCCCGCCAAACAGTTTAAATGCACTGATTTCAGATTGAAGGATTGTAGGCAGAGGAACTACTGGATATATTGAGACATAATCTTATGTCACAGTATGGCTAGCGCAGTGGAATGCCAAGCATTTATTTGTAATTCAAGTTGTTTGGTTTTGCTACTGTTCATGAGCGGCCACATCGCTTACCATCAGGCGAACGGAAAGCTCGTCTCGCCATTCATTGCAAAGAAAAAAATGGGGGAGGAAATTGACTTAATTATTTTTATCAATGTAGAAAATGGATGGTCGTATCGCAACACAAATTCGAACTCGGGATTTTTGAATCTACGATTCTTTGCCTATTTACACATTTGTGGCGTTTATATGGAAATAGTTGTAAGAAGATAGTCAAATTAGCAAATTTGGACGAATGTAGTCCACGGCGCTCTTGGTTAGACGCCGCGCCGGCTACAAAACGAGAGGGCTCGGGTTCGATACCCGCATCGTGACCAATATTTGAGTGATATAATATACCCAATATTTAATTTCAGATTTGGGTTTTTGTAAGATCGAAAAGACAGTTAAGAAGAGATGCAGTTTCTGATTAACGACACATGACGGTATTAGTGTGGGGTCAAAACTTTGTATGACACATGGGTGTACTTTGGTGTACTACTTATACTATGTATATTTTACAAGACTTGTTTTCTTTTACCTTGAATTCATAGTTTCCACTCAGCCATTTCTCTGGGAAGTATTGTGAGTAGATGATACGTTCGTTCTCCCAATCAGTTCTGCAATACAGAAATTAGTTAACAGTTAATTAATAATTACCTGTGGAATAAATTACCTGTGGATCGGTATACATATACCATATATGTACCAATGGGTGCAGCAACCGCTTAAAAACAATAAATGTTGCTTTTTATATAAAATTACCAAAATTTGTTCCTACATTTTAGCTTGTTAAATAAATATGGTTATATATTATAAAAATGTTCATCCTGTGTATATTCGGATACAATTACGACGGCATAAAAGACATCAAAATCTCACACCGCGCCATGTAAGTTCATACTTTATTTTAATTGCATTGCGCATACCATCAGGCGCACAGAACTCATTGCCGTGCAACTAAAAAAAAAGTTATTTCTTGCAGTAGCAATGTTTTTAGGCTACAAGGACCACGTTTAATGAAATTAATATTGTTTCTCTTTACTGTTATTATTTCTTATGAATGTGCAAGCCCCCTTAAATCCTATAATTTAATGTGAACATACTTATATTTAGTGACAGTAGACTGCGACCATCCCCTCTCGAGTACGTCCGTGAGCGTGAGCGTGTATCCGATCCCTCGTATCGCGCGAGATTGCTTCACCTCCTTCGCGTAGTGCGGGTCGAATGGCGCCACTCCCATCTCGGGGATGCCTGGAAGATTATAATTGGTATTCAAAAACATCATTTAGATTGTGTGACATTATTTGAAATGAAGACGGTAATAGTATTGGTGCTATGGGTTTCGGGCTTAGGCTTGCAAAGATAATTTGGTGGTTGGTCTCACACGTTGCTTATTAGTATTTTACGTTCTTTAGTACACTATTGCAGGCTGCTCTGCGATTCGGGGGAAGAATTCCGCAATGGTATCTTCTGTCATCATTTCATTTTGTCATGTTAATTTAAGAGGCAATCTTAAGAGAACACGGGGACGCTTGGCACATTGCAGGGGTCGGGTGTTCCGCCCTCAGCTTTAACGACTCGGAGATATGCGACAGAGCGCATGGCCTTGTCTCTGCCATGGTCCGAAGTCGCCTATGAAATTTTAAATGAGTGTCCAAAATAAGGCGTAACTGGAAGGCATTCGTGCCCCCTATAACACAAGGACCATTAAAGGTTTTCCTCTTGCACAAAAAAATTAAGTACACTACTGTAGAACATCAAAGCCATATTTAGATTTAGCGTATTTCAGCAATTCTGATATTTGTACTGCTTTCCATAGATTGTTTCTGTTGGTACTTACCTACTTTGAAGAAAGGTCGCACTTTGTTCAACGCCCGCTTCACGCAACCATCGAACTCAGGAGATGACTTTTTGCACGCAGCAAATATTTTTTCTGAAAAATATAAGAAATATTGAAATCGCATATATATAGGTATATATAGCAATATTTTCACGGTGACAATTAAGACCAGTGGGACGAGGCCACCACAAAAATATTTCCGTTGACTAACTTGTATTAGAGTAGTTTAAGGTACAAAACTTTAAATACCATGTGGGCTTATGACTGGGCTGATAATAACCTGTGCGCCAACCCGCACCAGACCAGAGTGGTGGACCTATCGCCTAGCCTCTCTCAATCGAATCAATTTTTAATCGGACTCTCGATTGTAGAATAGGCCCTGCCCTAAAGCCCCTGTATGGGCTGATACAATATTATTAGCTGATCAATTCATACAGTTAAAATAACAGACATAACGTGCTAAACTCTGACCCCATCGTCGTGGATATTTCTTTGTAAATTGTACGCCAATAACTTCTTATATAAATTATGTGGTATCTATGTCAACAGCAATAAAAAGTTGTGGTTATATCAAGTTGTGCCATGTTATTTGGCGTTTATCAATTCTTCACATAACATTTTATTTGATCGCTCTTGTCCATTCTCTCGCCTAACATAGATTAGTGTGAATATAACTATGTAAAGTATTATATTTGCAAATACTACGCTCTTACAAAACCTAAACATGTGTTTTGAAATAATAGGTTTTTATTAAAACTGTGTTTTACCGACTGTGAAGTAAGGACGACAATTTTGTTGCATTTTGTTAATTAGATGTTAGCTCATTAGATCTACGGCTGTATTCATATAGGTACGGTTTTTAAAACGTGTTTTAGCTATAGAAAGTATTATCTTCTTCGCTCAAAAGGGACAAAACTTGCCTAAACTAATATAGGTTTTAAAACTCTATCGCCCGAATACTGGAACGCAACTCAAATATAAGCTGTGCTTAACTACGTTAATCCCTAATAAATGTACTGGCTAAGTGGGCCGTGCGCTGTTAAGATCAACTTATTATTTGAATGGCATTCCAGTATTCGGGCGTATATGAATAAGGCATAATAAGTAGGAACAGTTATGAAGGGAATTATAGGTAGATAGCAGGGTTACATTCACGGGTATTGCTCTTGGAAACATATGTTTAAATAACCTATATATTTTTGCAGACCATATCATACATACGTATATACAGACATACATAAACTCACGTCTTTTTCCCAGAAGGGGTAGGCAGAGGTGCCAAGACACCCACATTTCGCCTTATACAGGGTATATCAAGACTGCTACCGAAAACGAAGCCGGGTGGTAGTTTAAGCGACTTCAGACACAATGCAACAGAAAAAGTTGCAAAAAAAAACCGTCAATTTTTTTTAATTATTTTTTCGTATGGCCATATTTGGGTGGTAAATACATTTTTTTCCGGAAATAATAGTGTATACCCTTTTATTTATAAATACTCTAAGGTATAAAAGAGTTTAAATTATTATTTTAGCAAAAACTATAGATTTACCACCCAAAAATGACGATATTTAAAAAATCATAAAAAATATTTGTCGCGTTTCTTTGCGAAATTTTTAGTTGCATTGTGTTTGTAGTCACTATAACTACCACCCGGCTTCGTTTTCGGTAGCAGTCTTGAGATACCCAGTATGTTCCGTTCCACGATGTGATGGGTGGCAAGCCTATCGCCATATGGGGCACAAATTCCTGACTCTGGGCTGATAATAAATAGAAAAATCCAATATCACTTTGCCCAACCCGGGATTCGAACCCGAGACCTCAGCTTTGTAGCCGTACCCTAGTACAACTACGCCGAGGCAGGCACGAGGCAGAACATATCATATTAAGCACTAATTCTGTATCAGCCCATATACGTCCCACTGCAGGGCACGGGCCTACTCTACAATCGAGAATACGATTGAGAGTGGTTAGGCCATATAGTCCACCACGCTGGCCTAGTGCGGGTTGGCGGACTTACATACCATAGAAATTCTTATGAATCGCTATGGTATGCAGGTTTCCTCACGATGTTTTCCTTCACCGTTTTACTGCGTGGTGATTGACTATCAATACACACATGACTCCGAAAAGTCAGAGGTGTGCCCTGGGATTCGAACCCGCGACCATCGTGAACATGTTGGCAGCCGCGTCTAGTCCGTTTACCAACAGGCCACCACGCACTTAAGCAGCACTTATTACTTATTAAAATAAAACTGTGATTAAAATTTTAGAAGTTACTTCATACTATTCAAGCAAGATGCCAACTAAAACGTGTATATAAAAAATCACAGAATTACCTATTAATATGTTCGTACAGGCAATTACAATGATTATAAGTATAATAATCTCGAGTAATTTATGTATGTATGTTAAAAGTACAACAGTTTCATAAGATGTTTGTTACTTTTACTTAATTATTGTTTATTGCCAAAATGTGGGGCAGAGACGGCAAACTGCAGCGGAAGTGATATTCATGTCATAAGTGCAGTTTGGACATTTCAATTACCATAAAGAGTAGACTTAACATCTTTATGTAACACGATTACAAGATCGCGGGCGTCGTGGAAAGTATCACGAATCGGCGCAGGGGGAACGTTTTTGCTTTGATAATGTAGGTTGATTCGTTTGGTTCTTTGTATTATTCAATACTAACGGCCCGGCCCGACAGTCAAAATATTCAAGTCAATATTTAGAATATCGGAGCTAAGGATTCCTCAGATATCAATTTTGAGACTAATCGGACCACGAAAAACTAATAAAAATTCCTCGTATTTGCATAATTTTTTACTACTTCCCAGCTTTAAGTCATAGCGTGATGATAGGCTATAGTATTCCTCGATAAATGATCTATCCAACACGAAATTAATTTTTCAATTCGATCCACTAGTTCCTGCGATTAGAGGTAACAAATAACATAAAAACAAACTCTTGAGCTTTATAATTAGTATAGATTATCATATTACTAGCCGCTTGCCAGATTATAAAATGATCTATAAATTTACTGGTGGTAGTTCTCTAATATGTAAGAGGCGGCCTCATAAGCTACTACCGCAATGTTCATTTCTCCCGTCAACCAATGCTGTAAATGCACTGTTGTGTACCCGTTAGAAGGACATTGTGCCAGAGTAACTACGGGACATAATTAGACTTAAGATCTTATGTCTCAGAATGGTGAGTGCAGTGGCAAGCCGAGCATTGCTTTGTAATTTACGGCGTTGTTTGGTTTTACTTTTTGGTTTGGTTTGGTTTGGTTTAATTATTAAATAAAATATATTAACTGGTTTCTCAAGACACAGGCAAAGCCTAATTTGAGAACCCCTGCAATATTCTTGTTATGTAAAATATTATTTTTAATAAAGATTTATTCATTTTTTTTTCACTCCTGTTCATGAGCGGTCGTATCTTTAACAATCTGGCGAATGCCGGACATGCTGACCGGCATTCGTCGAAACAAAAAAAGTATAATTGATGAATTCTTGTTGATGATGATGAGAGGCTTCCCCTCTCAAGAATTCCCCTCTCTCGAGAAGAATCATTAATGATTGTACATTATCAGGAACACAAGTCGGAAGTTTGTTTTCCTAGGTACGTAAACGATACATACAGGTTATATCAAGACTGCTACCGAAAACGAAGCCGGGTGGTAGTCTAAGCGACTTCAGACACAATGCAACAGAAAAAGTTGCAAAAAAAAGCGACAATTTTTTTTTTGTTATTTTTTTCCTTTGGCCATATTTGGGTGGTAAATACATTTTTTCCTAAAATAATAGTGTATACCCTTTTACTTATAAATACTCTAAGGTATAAAAGAGTTTAAATTATTATTTTAGCAAAAACTATGGATTTACCACCCAAAAATGACGATATTTAAAAAATCATAAAAAATAATTGTCGCGTTTCTATGCGAAATTTTTAATTGCATTGTGTTTGTAGCCACTAAAACTACCACCCGGCTTCGTTTTCGGTAGCAGTCTTGAGATACCCGGTATATACATAGTCATCATAATCATATCAGCCACAGAAACACTGCTGAACATAGGCCTCTCTCAAGGATCTCCACAATGACCTGTTGGAAGCGGCCTGCATCCAGCGACTTCCTGCAACCTTAGTCAGATCGTCCGTCCACCTTGTAGGCGGGCGTCCGACATTTCGCTTGCCTGTATGTGGCCTCCACTCAAGAACCTTTCGACCTCAACGGCCATCGGTTCTACGAGCTATGTGCCCAGCTAACTGCAACTTCAACTTGCCAATCCTATGGGCTATGTCGGTAACCTTGGTTCTCCTACGGATCTCCTCATTTCTGATTCGATCTCGTAGGGAAACACCGAGCATAGCCCGCTCCATGGCTCGTTGAGTGGCTTTGAGCCTTTTAATGAGGCCCACAGTAAGAGGCCACGTCTCGGTGCCGTATGTCCTCGGTGCCGTATGTATGTTATGGGCCAAGTGATTAATGCGGGCAGTATTTATAATGCCCGGGCAGTATGAATATTGCCGAGCCATATCGGGCCAAGTGATTAATTACAATGGAAACACACCTATTTATCACATTAACTGGGCATTATGAATATGGCTACATGACTATCGGGCAATGTGATTAATATGTGAATTCTTACGTGGTGCGCTGCTCATTGTCGCATCTGCATAGACCCATAAATTAGAAAGGTTGAATTGATCTGCTTATGTTTAGTTGTTTTTTAACTTCCGAAACATTATCTTCAGAAGAAAGTTAGGGTAAGGGTACACTTTATGGGTCAGTTAGGTCGACAGTGCCCCAAAACCGACTCGGAACACCCCGACTTCACGTAGTCTTTTGGTTACCGACCCTAGAGTGTATATAAAAAGCCACAGCTTTTGTTACGCAAGGGCGAAGGGGCTGAACTTCCCGTAGCGCCGGAGACGATGCAGAAGCTAATTTGTATTGACAACAAGTGTTTTAAGGGTTAAGTTGCTATAATAGATATTTCTCAGGAATGGTGCGTTACCTTTTCATGGGAGTGGTACCAGGGGAGGCGCGACACTTCCCCCCCCCCTCCACTCCTCCCAACCCACCCCCTCGTTCTGCCCTATTCTAAATTCTACCACTTCGGCTCATTGTTTTGATTTCGATTCGGTTTACATCGCTCTGCCCAATCGACACTGGGCACTATTCATAATGGCAATGGCAATGTGATAAATTGATTGGTTATAATCACATTGCCCGCTCTTATTGGGCATTATTCATATTGCCCGGGCATTATGAATAATGCCCGATTAATCACTTGGCCCATAACATGTACATAGTAGTATGATAAATTCATATATTCTTTATTTTATTTGAATATGAGAAAACTTATGACCTCGTTCCGGTACCCCGAAAAGACGGAAACTTCTAGGCCAGTGTAATTAGCTTCACACACCATCCGCTTATGGATGTTGCGATCAGTTTGAGGCAAAACAGTTCTACGCTAAAGTACTGGCCGTCCGCGATTCCTCGATCCTCAGCTGAAATTCCTCAATGACTGTCACACGATTTTTTGACTCTAGCAGATACCGACCGAGCATTGACGAGAAGAATCTGAATTTGTTTCTACATCATCAACAGTCTACATTCTTGATGGTCATAGCCCTTCGATCAAATATACAATTTGATCGAAGGGCAGGGGTCAGGCCTATTAATGTGGGAAATCTAAGGTAGGTAAGCAAATATAATGACCATGGCATATATAGGAAGGTACATATTCTTCTCTTGGCTGCCATTATGTTGCCCACATTTACATAGAGTTGGGGCAACCAGTTTTACTATTCAGTAAAAAGATCTCTTATTCAAAGATGCGACAGTTATAAATTAATATAAGTATGTAACTCAGAAAGTTGTTTAACAATGACTTAGTTAAAATTAATTGAGGTATTGTTGGTTTATATTTGAGGTCACCTGTCCGGAAAAAGTTACAAAACATTGGAATACCATTGTATTACAGACCTACAGAGTTAGACGTAGGTAACAAATACAAAGGGTACTCATAAGTCTACAAACTCATTTCGACAAATATTTGCAATTTGCAACAACCTTGGCTTCTCCATTGTGGAGACTGGATGTAGGTAAACTTACTTCACTCAGCAAGTTGTATGTAAATATGTATGTTATTTACACATTTCATATAAACTTACTTATTTGCTTATGTAGTTTCATCGGGTTATCATTTGTCTGCATTAACAGCAAACATGTCTTGTCCCTTGAATGAATAATACTGTCTATGTATGTATATGTATATGGTATGCACCGCTACTTTGTCTATTTCTGCCGCTAATCAGAGTTTTAGGAGACTCTCCCGCCTTCACACCATCACATCGCACACACACATCGAGCATTCAATGCTTGATGTCAATAATTTCAGTGAGTCTCCGTAGTCAAACTTGTCTTTAGCCCGCAACGGAATCATTAATCAATCATAGAGTTAAATTATTAGGAGTTGGAAAAAATACTGTCCACTTCCCTCCGTAATAAAGCGGATGAAAACAATAAACTAAACAGGTAAATAAACTCGCATAAAGACTTAGAGCCAGCTGTAAAGCACCACGGACCAAGTCACTATTAGGTAGATGGGACCAAGAATGTGAATTATTATACTTGATTCCAGCAATACGATATGGCAAACACGCCGGATATCAGGGAAATTCTTCCTATATCTACGAGGTCTATGTAGTATATAACTTCAGATATGTTTGCATAATATGCAGCGTAGTTTTACGCTTATTCTGCCAAAGACAACTCTCAAAGCAATAAATATTAATAATAAGCAATAAATATTCTTTCTTTCTTTCTTTCTTTCAAAGTAGCAGTAGTCCCAGTTTAAAAGCACTAAGCACTGTTCTATTCTAGTTGAAGGACATTTAGCTATTGGATATGAGGCATTAAGATACCCAAGACAAATGTCTCCGGGCGCTCACTGACGAGTAAACAAGTAAAAATTAGTGTCTAAGGTTCTATATCGGCCAAAACATGGCCACTTAACCCATGGACATTGGTCAATTGGCCGTCAAACACACGTTGGCCTTGGTTCCTTGCATCACAGTTTGCCCACGGCTGAGGATGTTGGTGTGATAGCTTGCCCAACGCAGCGCCAGCGTTGCGTTAAACATTCTTCAAACTGTGTCAATGGTGGAAATATTTTGATATCATCTCACAAAGCTTGCGTGTTTGTTAACTGGTTATTTCATCAGTTATTATCCGTATCGGTAGAGATTTACGAGTACGCAATAGTCTTACATGTAATTGATGAATTCCAATAAATGGATTTGTAATTGACAGCCTCCGTGGCGCAGTTGGTTAGACGCCGCCTGTGAAACGAGAAGCCGCGGGTTCGATCTCTGCACCGAGAGAAATGTTTGTGCGGCCCACAAATATTTCTTTCGGGTCTGGGTGTTTGTGAGACCGAAAAGTCTTTCGTAGTCCCTGATACCCACGACACAAGACTCGATCTTACTGTGGGGTCAGGACTATGTATGTGACTGTTGGGTGTTATTTATTATTTATATTTAATTTACATGACATTTGCATTTATTGTGTTTTACTTTAGAACCTTCCGAAGAAATGTGTGCCTAGTCTTATCAATTTGTATGAGCCGCATCTAAGTAAGATATATGATGTAGGTATGTAGGTAGGATTGCGAGACGAAGTAGTTTTCGACATACGTGTTACCAAATAAACGAACGTTCATACAGGGTATATCAAGACTGCTACCGAAAACGAAGCCGGGTGGCAGTTTAAGCGACTTCAGACACAATGCAACAGAAAAAGTTGAAAAAAAAAGCGACAATTTTTTTTCTGTTATTTTTTTCCTATGGCCATATTTGGGTGGTAAATACATTTTTTCCTAAAATAATAGTTTATACCCTTTTATTTATAAATACTCTAAGGTATAAAAGAGTTTAAATTATTATTTTAGCAAAAACTATGGATTTACCACCCAAAAATGACGATATTAAAAAAATCATAAAAAATAATTGTCGCGTTTCTTTGCGAAATTTTTGATTGCATTGTGTTTGTTTTGTAGTCACTAAAACTACCACCCGGCTTCGTTTTCGGTAGCAGTCTTGAGATACCCGGTATTTATGTGCAGATGGGACTGAAAATCATACTTCTTATAATGTAGTATATTTCGAGTAGTGAGTAAATCAATTCTTATTTCTTGACTCGATGTTACTGCAGTACAAAACGCAGATTACGTTTACAACTTTGTTATTTAACTAATTTTATTAATAACAAATTGAATTTTTTAGTCAGTCATGCGTGACAGTTTGGTAATATTGCAGGAGCACGCGTTATTTTAAATAAAAAAATAATTTGTCACTGAAGGTCAAGCAAAGGTGAAACGATTGTGTCCACCTAATGGTACCATTCTGTGATGTAAAGGCGTCAAACTTCTTAGCTAGGAAGGGTCATGGTAAAATGGTTGCGTTATTTGTACAATGGTCTATAAGCCGGCGCGGCGGTGGAACGAGAGGTTATAGGTTTAATTCCTGCATTTGAAATGTTTGTGCCATTAACTAAATAGATAATTATATTTGTTTAGTTCTTAGAAACTGTTATGGAAAGTACATATATTAAGAGTTCCCTATTCTTTTTATAATGTCTTGAAAGCAATTACTTGCTAATGGCTTGGAGCTATGTGACTGCGGCTTGTGTTCATTTTAATAAGATTATTTTACATACTGAGAATTTTGGAAATAATAATATTATAATTACTCTGATTTTTACGAAGTTATTGAAAAAAAAACATAGTTTAAGGGCTCGGCTCTATGTGTGTGACTGTTGGTTGTTTTTTTAATACTTTGATTAAATTACAGAATAACGTCACACAATAGTTGACTTTACTATGTCCTTTCGGTTACAATCGATCACGAGGATGACCGAATAATATGCAAAATGCCGGATTTTGCAGTGGACTTCATCAATTAGAATACAACTGACAAAACTTAAGGTGCACCAAACTAATGTGGTTTTAAATTTACTTACCAATTTCATTAGCTTCATTGGCAGAATAAGTTAATTGTAAACAGCACAACACAAATGCACTAACACTAATTAAATATTTTAATGAATACATTTTTAAAAGTTAATCCTTAGTTCCAAATTCAAATTCTTCAATAGCAATATTTTATTTTTTTAATATCATAACCAATTTTTATTTCTTATTAAATTCAGACAGTGTTTTCAAATATAGTTTAGAACGTTGTGAGTTTAGTACAGCTGAGAGAATTGTGAGTGCATGCGAAAGTATCGCCCCTACCAAGGTGTTCGGATGAAGTTGCGACAGTACGGACAGCCGATGTTACGTATAGCTGAATATTGTAGTGATCTTGTATGATCTATTAATGTTATTTCGGGGAATTTCATCATGGACTATGTAATAATTAATTACAAATCTCGGTCATTAATGTTCTGTAAATGTACCAAATAGGAATGTATTCCTTGCTTTTTAAAATATAGAGCACACACAGTGAGGGAGAAAAAATTGAAGTGCGGTTAGTAGCAACTAGCATTGATGCGATATTGGCCGCAAATAGCTTTGTATCTTTCTACCATTTTGAAATTCCTTTCCTTCTTTTTCGGTGGTGAGTGGTGACATTAAATACTAGTGACGTCATTTGTGTGGTACAATCACTGTGCTATAAGGCCTAGTGGAACACGGATTGATAGTACGTAATTAAGCACGCAGGTGTGTAAAGACTTATTTACATCATCCATCTTAGAGATGTTAGCATATTACCATTCTATCTGTGGTATATGTGGTTAATAGTCTCGACAGTGAAAGGGCTTATGAAGGAAGAGTTTTATTCTTGGGTTGCTCTTATGTATCTGGATTTGTATTATTATCCATTAAAAACATATTAAGTAAATTAAATATACCCTAATCATTTATATGCAATTATAAGTGATCTATTTATCTATTTATTCCCTACGTGTTTAGATAAATAATTTGATGACAGCCTCGATGGCTGTGAAACGAGATGCCGCGGGTTCGATTCCCGCACCGAGACAAATGTTTGTGAGGCCCACAAATATTTGTCTCGAGTGTGGGTGTTTGTGATACCTAAAAGTCTCTCGTAGCTTCTGATACCCACACAATATTTAATTGATCTTAATGTAGGGTCAGGACTATGTATGTGGCTGTTGGGTATATTTATTTATAATTTAGTTAATTCTGATATGTGCGCAATATTTCGACTTAGCAGTATTTTATATTATGATTTGATGTTGAGTAATAGGTATCTTAAGATTTACCCACGGTTTAATCAACCTGTTGACCCGACCAAATGACATTATTACATAAATTGTTTAGAAATACGGAATGTTGATATTTAAAACATTTAGTTACGTGTTGCATGCGTGGGACACTGGTTACCGGTTCATATCCCAGGGTTCACGTCGACTTTACGGAGTCACGGTTAGATGTCTTAACTATATTTTCCTCAGAATATTAAGTCACCTATAATTTCCGTGTTTTGCCGTGCTTTTGCCATGTCTACTGGACACAGCAGCTCACACTATATTGACCCATGTAGTTGTTTATCCCGTGATGCTTAACATTTGGCTTTAACAGTTGTATATCTTAATCTTGGAGAATAATACATCTCGACTGAAAATTTTGTCCCCCGATTGCTGTGGAGAGAAGTGGACAATTATTTGTTTGTATTAAAAAAGAATTTGTATAATTTTGTTTCTAACTACAACTCCTTCTTTTTTTATAAGCCGTGGCAGGCATACGAGCATGCGCATTGCCAGGGGGTCAGTACAACCAGCTCGCTGCTGACCGTAAGGAGAGAGTGTTCTCTTTAAGCCTCAATTATTTAAAAAAAGACAGTTATCATTGAAGCATTAGTAGCCAAGACATCAGCAAAGTCAGTTTTAGATATTACGGTGTTATATTTGAGCGGACACAGCGAATTTTCAGCAGGACCGTCAGGATTAGTAAAGTCAATAGCTTATAAATTATATTATTAATATTGACTTTTCTCCTAGATTTTCACAGCCACCCATTTTTGAAAGCCTATTGGAAAAGGACTGCCCCCTATGACTAACGTAAATTTATTATGAATGATAACTTATAAATTTGCTTTAATTATAAATGATAAGTTTTCATACTGTTACGGTAATGCTATATTCCCTTAGCAGAAATAATAACGGGGGTTTTATGAAAAAGGTTTATCCTAAGTCAAGGAAAATATTAGTAGAAGTAAAAAGATAATTGAGTTAAATTAGCTATATTTAAAAGTGCCTTACATTATATTTTATGCTACGTAACAATAGTTAACTAGATAACAACAGGCGCCAAGAAAGCATTAACCTACGCTAAGCCAGCTTTGCCTGTTCAAAATTTGTAGTAGGCAGTTTTGGTCATATTTTGTATCGATATCATCATCATCAGTCACAGGAAAGTCGCCGTTGAACATAAGCCTTCCAAGTAATCCCGTAGCAGCTTACATTAAAAAAAATCTTTCAACATTCAATCGTCCGTCCATGGTGCGGATCATATTTTATGTATTACTGTGATGTATGCAATGACTGACTTTATGGCCTGACTTCCCAATCGTACTCTCGATTATAGAGGAGGCCCGTTCGCTGCAGTGGGACGTTTATGAGCTGATACAATACAGTATACATTGATAAGGAATTCTGGGAGCCTGTTATTGACATTTACGACAGGCAAACATCAAAGTTCTAAGTTCTAACCGAGATGTATCCTGATTTCATTTGCTTATTTTAAAATAGCTGTCGTTACGTTTATCAGTACACACAATAAGCAAATTGTTTTCTTAATATGTATACTCATACTTACTTCGACCTTGACGTCAAAGCCCGTATAAGCGCTGCTTGGTCTAAGTGGAGAGAGGTTTCGGGCATACTCTGCAACCGCAGGATGCCGATGAGGCTCAAGGGTCTCATCTATAAAAGCATTGTGCGGCCGGTGCTCCTGTATGGTTCTGAGACATGGCCTGCCTTCAAGCGGCACGTCCAGGAGGTCCACGTCGCGGATATGAAGATGCTGCGGTGGATGTGCAACGTTACACGTTTGGACAAAATCCATAACGAGCACATCCGTGGCAGTCTTGGTGTCCGCGATGTGGCTGATAAACTCCAGGAATCCCGCTTGAGATGGTATGGTCACGTCCTAAGGAAACCGCAGGAGTACGTCGGTAATTATTTATTTATTTATTTAAATCTTTATTGTACACATAAAAAACAAATACAATATTCCCGGACTATTCCCGGAATATTAGGTAATGTGTCAATATTCCCGGACCTCGACCACGGGGTAGACCAAAGAAGCGCTGGCTCGATGTCGTCAAGAAAGATATGAGGGTCAATGGCCTTACTATTGAGGATGCCGAAGATCGGGTGAAATAGAGGAGAATTTGCCGGAAGGCGGACCCTGGCGCCGGCCGGGATAACGCCAGATAGAAGAAGAAGAAGAAGCATACTCATACTTTAGGGGAGGCCTCTGATCAGCAGTAGACTTCCTGTGGCTATAAGAGAAAGAGAGAGTGCTCATAATTTACAGAATATCTCTAACAGTAGCCTAAGGACTCAAAGAAAATTTACTGGTGGTAGGTCTTTCATATGTGATGGGCCGCCTGGGTGGGTACTATCGCATTGTCTATTTCTCCCGCCAAACAGCAGTTTAAATGCACTGCTGTGTTTCGGATTGAAGGACATTGTAGCCAGAGTAACTACTCGACATGTTGAGGCTTTACTTATATATCTTATGTCTCAAGGTAGCGAGCGCAGTGGCATGCCAAGCATTACTTTGTAATTCAAGGTGTTGTTTTGTTTTGCTGCTGTTCATGAGCGGTCGTATCGCTTACTATCAGGTGAACGGCATGCTCGTCTCGCCATTCACTGCAATAAAAAATTACTGCCTTTGTGGCGTATTTGTACTGGAGTACGGTTACAAAGCTGTGATCCCGGGTTGGGCAAAGTGATATTGGATTTTTCTATTTATTATCAGCCCAGAGTCAGGAATTGTTGCCCCATATGGAGATAGGCTCACCACCTATCACATCGTGTGACGGAACATACAAAGCGAAATGTGGGTGACCTGGCACCTCTGCCTACCCCTTCTGGGAAAAACTCACTCCGAGTTTATGTATGTACGTTATTACATCCAAGGTGAGCGTTTGTAACGTGCAATAACAAAACGCATTAATGCTGCCTTTGATGTGACTTGGCGCGGCGGTTGTGCAACAATATTATTTTCACAATGGGACTGTTATTTATAGACCAAACTTTATGGTCAGTAAAACTTGGTGTCCTCCATTTAATATATCTATTATAATATCGTCATTCACCTTGAAATCATGAGAACAGTAGGTTATATTGAAATAAATTAGGGCAGGATTTTAATTTGAAAAATTTTCTTCTTAATTCTTATATTGCATTAAACTCTAGTAAGTAATCATATTGATAAAATCATTTCAAATAAATTCATTGTGAATATGTATTAAAAAGTAAATATCACAATAAAACACAGCATATTTATTTAAGTTTATTTTCGCTTTACAATTAATTAACCTAATGCTAAATAATACCGAGAACATGTGACCGAAATTATCCAACCTTACAAACTATTAAGTGTCTCTAAATAAATAACTTAATATTAGGAATAATTTAGCAGAAGGAAAGAGTCACTGGTGGTTGTTTGATCCTAATTAAAAATCACAATAATATCTACTAAACTAGTAGATTAGTAATGAACAATTACAATATAATGTTGCCACTTTAATCATACTACAATTTTGAAGTACAAATATTTATTTGAACATACATAATATTTCTGTTCTTAAATTCGTTATTAAATTAATTTGTGACCTTTTGTTCTTATTTTAATTAAAATATTTAGCAAAATATATTGTAAAATGATTTCCAGCCTTCTTAGTAACATATAGTGCCAGTAAAGTTTATAACTTGAGCAATCATTTTTTCCGTTCATTTGATTTTATTTTAGTTATACCTATTTTAGGAGACTGTCCCACCCTCACACCCACCACTGTAACTCCTGTGAGCCAGGATCAACAGTGGCACGCAATGTAATGACACCGAGCATTGAAGCTCGGCGAGTCTCCGGGAATGTCTAACTTGTCTTTAACCCGCAACGAAATTAATCAGAAAGTTAAATTATTAGGAGGAGTTGGAAATAAATTATTGTCCACTTCCCTCCGTGCAAAGCGGGTGACAAAACATTGAACTGAAGAGGTAAATAACCTCGCAAAAAGACTTTCACAGCCGGAGAAGCCAGCTGTAAAGCACCACGGATCAAATTATTATTACATTTAAATGGGACCTATTATGTGAACTGTTATGCTTGATTCCAGTAATAGGAATGGCAAAAACGCCGGAAAGCACGGAAGTTCTTTCTAGTCTCTACAAGGTCCATGTAGTATACAACTCCAGATGATATTTGCATACTATCTAGCATGGTTTTACGCTCATTATGCCAAAGACTACACTCCCAAAGTATATGATGCGCGGACTGCTCATACTCGCAATTAGGTGTTGAACATGGACACGCAGGCGACGCAACAAGCTTAAAAGAGTATAGTTTAGACTTAAAGTTACCATGGCCCGTGAGAAATTGTGATACGCAATAATCGACATCTAGCCATGTCTTTGTTAAACGATCTCGTACGCAAGGAAAAAATTGGTATAGATGCCGGCCCTTCAAAGATACCTCCCATCTATTTTGCCATTCATCTAATAGTTCGCTATATACCACTGAAACCGGTTTAAATAATCTGTCAACTTTTAAAAGTTCACGTGCGGTGAAAAAAATTTAATCCATATTCTCTCTATTAGAGTAATACCTATTGCAAAAAATGTAGATTTCAAATCAGCACTGTGTTATATACATTAGATTATATGTTATATCTAGAATAGAAGTGCTTAGTCTTTGATCCAGTCGTCATAAGGGATTTGTTCGAGAATACGGTCTAGATATCTAGACATTTTGTCTGCGAGGTCTTTCTTTAGTTCTGGTTTCATCTCCTTGAGTAGTTCTTGCGCATTCGTGTTGATGAAAAGGTTTAATGCAGCCTCTGTAAATATAATTTGCGATTATATATAGTATTTTGTTAAATCTTACTAAGGACTGAGAAACTGCGCTGTATTTTTTAAGCTACATTTCTACACTTCTACACATAATATTTCATGTTTGTCAGATTACAATTTGGCTTTAATTAGTAAATGAATGAAAATTAATAATAAATAAATAAATGCTCATGTTAGCAGATTCAGTAGCGTCCAGATGATAAACGTAAAAGCGTAAACGAAGATATTTATTCTTTATCAAACTAAATTAACTTTTTATTAGTAATTGCAATTAATTAGCTTCTTAATACTTGTTTTGTGGGGCTCAATTTACTGCTAAATATCTTAAGTAATATCAAAAGCTTCAGAAATATCAGCTTTTCAATTTAGCTTAAGAACTACTAAATGTATAAATTTACTAATAAATAGGTAACATAACATGTTATGTCTCAGGATGGCGAGCGCAGTGAAATGCCAAGCACAGCTTTGTAATTCAAGGCGTTGTTTGGTTTTGCTACTGTTCATGAGCGGTCGCATCGCTTACCATCAGGCGAACGGCACGCTCGTCTCGCCATTCATTGCAATAAAAAAAAGGTGAACTTACCTAGCACAGTGTTACTGTTGTGCAAGTTCCTCACTCCCATCTCGATCTCTTTCACGGTGAAGTCGAGTTTGAGCACCTTCAGCTTGAGGTAAGTGCGTCCGTCGCGCTCGTACGGCTCCCCGCGGAAGTACACCTTGGCCTTAACACCGTCTGGAAAATAGAAATATAGGATCAGTCAAAGTCACAAGGAGTAGAATTCAGTACGAAGAATAGGACGATTTATCGAATCAGTCAAGGTCACAAGGCAAAGTTACCGGGAGGACTTTCAATACGAAGAATCGCGCGACTTATCGAAGTTCGTGGTAGCCCTGCAGCACAGCCCTGCAGATAAGTCGTTTGCTTTTTTGTCGAATCGATGATATAAAGTAGAAATCTTTGATAGCATGTGAATGTTTCTTTGGAATTTATTGTTAGTATGTAATAAAATATGCCTCGCTAACCTTACTATAGTATGCTGCCTATCTTTGAAGGATTACCATGTCATTTATTAATAACAACTACATCAACTCTTTTGTTTCGAAAGAAAAAACTTATGGTGACAAATGCATGTAATTATATATTGATTTTTAAAAGCACTTAAAGAATTCAATACTAGGGTACACTTCTATAAAAATTGGTGCAGTATCTAGTAATAATACCGTTGGGGGAGGCCTATGTTCAACAGTGGACTTCCTGTTGCTGAGATAATGATGATGATCTTATAAAAACAAGTTCACTGGTGGTAAGTCTCTCATATGTGAGAGGCTGCCTGGGTGGGTCCACCGCAATGTGAAAAATCTATTTCTCCCGTCAAACAGCAGTTTAAATGCACTGTTGTGTTATGGATTGAAGGACATTGTAGCCAGTGTAACTACTGGACACATTGAGACTTACATCTTATGTCTCAGGATGGCGAGCGCAATGGAATACTAAGCAATGGTTTTGCTGCTATTCGTGAGCGGTCGCATCGCTTACCATCAGGCGAACGACATGCTCGTCTCGCCATTCACTGCAATAAAAAAAAGGTTAATACCGTATTCCCCCCAGTAGTCTCCGCCGCCCGAGGCCCGTACTAGGAGAAGCACGCCGGAGGAGCGGTAGCGCGCGCGAGTGCTGATGTGCGGCCCATACAGCGTCAGCTGGAACTGGTGCGTATCCAGGTCCGACCTGAGAAGATACCACGAGTTTAATTACATTGTGATTATAGATATTTGATGGATATAACACGGTATTTCTGTAAATACAAAGAGGTAGATGTTGATGTTCTAGTGCAACTCAAAACTCGATGCCCTTTGAGATTTCTGCCTTAAGATATATGCGGGATATTTATTTTAATACAACCAAACTTCGATGATCTTATTTCCGTCCTAGAATATGATGGAATGCAAGCCATTTTTTGGGTACAAAATCAAGTCCTCGGTATCTTATCACAAAGAGATTTCGTGGTGGATTTTTGGAAGAGGTTATAACTAATTGCGAATGGTTAACTCAAGATTTGAATTAGAATGAATGAATGGAAATTAGACACGATCAGATGCACGACCATGAAACACGAGAAGAATATCACATAGATTAAATAAATATTAAAAGAGTAATTTTAAACGTGGTAGAGTCTTCTGTTGATAATTATGACGCAGCAAGTATAGGCAGGGTCATCTGGGACGTTACCACTGTCTCACAGGATATCGAAATAAAGCAGCATCGCTGTACCCTACCCCTTTCCTCATCCCATTTATCCTCCTATCGATTTAATAGGGCGGGATGTCGGCCGGCAACATATCTATGATCCAAGCGTATTAGATGCTCTTGTGAGACAATTACTATCAAGTGAACAGTTGGCTAGTTTGACAGTCCGAAGCAATAAAAAATTTAGAGTTACAGTTATATTTTTTCTATTTTATTATTAAACAAATTAAGTTAATATTTAAATTTATACGATTATTAGCTTATTTTCCAGATAGTTTGATAACGAACTTGATAAATTAAAAACAACTGCTACCTACTTCTATATTTGATATGCAAAAAGATTACGAATTAATGTTATTCGCAGCATCGCAGAGCAAAGGCAGTTTGTAAAGAGAAAGTATTTATTGCGCCGAGTCACATTCTCAGAAACACACGAGGAAGTTTTCGCCACCGACCAACACAACACAAATGTTGACATTATAACAATAACGGGCCATACGCGAGCAGAATCATTAAACGGGTACCGTTGTTTGTTGGAATTCGATTATATTCGAAATTTGAATAGAAATTAGAAAATAAATCGAATGATGCTTTGTTACCCCTTTAGATAACTGATGATTACATTTGGGACAAGGAGACTTATAAAACAAAATCAAACGCGCGAAGTAAAAATGTATTTTATGACCATAAAATGATTACGCCTTCATTAAAATTGATTCTTTGTAATTCATTAATTATTACATTTGTTTTGTTCACATTTCTTAATTTTAAGACAATGGAATTTTATTGACTGTTTTCACGTTTCTTTATTTGAAGATAATAGAATTTCATAGTCGTTATTGAAATCTTCGGAGGAAGCCTGTGTAAAACAGTAGACTTTCTGTGGTTGAAGATATGGATAGAAAGAGAATTTCATGGTCAACAAAATAAGGAATAGAGACATAATTGTGTAAAATATGGGACGCAAATAAAAAAAAACACAGTTTTAACGACCAATAATTAGATATTATTATCTAACAGTCTCAACTAGTCTTCGCCCCAACCTTTTTTTTAATTTCAGAATATCTAACAAGTTGCCTGACCATAAAGCCTCCTTTAAATTTCTCTTTTGACATTTTTAGTACTTTCCTTGACTGTCCTATGTTTAATTTACGTATATAAAGACTTACGCCTCTTTCTTAGAAGATGTTAGCAGTGGTATAAGCCTAGAGGGGTAAGCCTGGACATCCACGTTTAGCCTTGTGTGTTCCGTCTCACGATGTGATAGGGTGTGTAGTGTGATAGTTTGCTAAACCGGTTACATATTTCTGACTCCAGGTTGAAAATAAATAGAAAAGTCCAGTATCATTTTAACCGAACCGGGATTCGAACTCGAGACTTTACCTTTGTAATCGTAGCGTACTACTACTGCGCCACCAACAGTATGATCTTTAGTGGTATTTTTATTTCACTACAATGAAAGTACACATATTTATGTCGTTCTTCGCGTCTCATTAAGTCAGCGCTAAATACAATATTGATTTTAAAACGTTTGAAAGGTGAGAAAACATGTATGTCCGGCGCTTTGTCTTCGGACCAGGGTCGTAAAATCTTCGGACAAAGCGCCGTGTATCACCGTACGTGCCGTTCGAATTTATTTACTGAGTAAATATTTTGAATGTACATGCATACATACATACTTTTATTAGTAATAAAAGGTTTCTTAATTTAATAATTGCAAGCTTTCTAAAGGGATATATAACTTGTATTCCATTTTGTTTATACATATATCAAGGGTATATATCAAGATATACCCGGTATGTCCCGGTTTCGTAGTAATTTTAGTAACTACAAACACAATGTAACTAAAAATTTCGCAAAGAAATGCGACAATTTTTTTTTATTATTTTTTAAATATCGTCGAGTTTGTGTGGTAAATCCATAATTTCTGCTTAAATAGTAATTGAAAGCCTTGCGTACCATAGCGTCTTTACAAATAAAAGGGTGTACACTATTATTTAAGAAAAAACTATGTATTTACCACCCTAATAAGACGATAGAAAAAAAATTACAAAAAAAATTCGTCACAATTTTTTGCACAAAATTTAGTTGCAATGTGCCTGAAGTCACTAAATCTACCACCCAGCTTCGTTTTCGGTAGCGCTCTTGATATACCCTGTTTATTAATTCAAATATGTGCCTAAAGTACACATGGGTTTCCTGTAAACTTAAGTTGAGAACTTCAAACGTAACCCATGAGGATGCTATGTTTATTGGTGGATAAACGAATGTCACTTTTGATAACTTTAGAGAAATGTACCTATAATATTTTTTTCACTGAAAAACGTAAATGGATTAAAATTCAACAATCATAAAAAATATACTTATGCCACTACATATATTATAACTACATTTATAGTGGAAGATTTAGTAGATGAAAATATTTTGTTAATGTAAGCAATGCTGGGGAGCAAAGATACACTCCGTTTAAAACTAGTTTTAGGAATAAATTACGGAGAAGGTGTACTGAAACAAATTCTTCTTAATTATAACTTGGCAAAAAAGAGACTGTTTTTAAAGTGGTGCTGGTCGAATTTAGTATTAATATGGCAACCCGATACTACGATGAAAAATGTTAAGATACTTGTTATCTTTATTAATATTTATAATCTCTTTGTTTATATTAAATCACAAAACAAACAAAAATCGTAGGAAAATATATATGTACGTAATACACAATTATTCAACGGACACAATTATATTTTTAATACTGTTGCCCTAATTGTTTTTCTTTAATGCCAATGATCACTGCATCGTTCTCTTTTTTGTCAAGTTATGGAGAGAAAAGAAGATAAAACATTCGTTAACTAAAATATGTTTATAAATTTACTATGTATAAGGCCGTAGAATATAATATTGTTATTGTAAATTATATAAAGATAAAAAATATTATCGTATCTCTATAATATGCACAAAGTAACATTAATTAATAGTCAATGTCAATATTAGACCGCCTCGAAATATATTTTTCCCGAAGTGTTTGGATATTCATGAGGCATATTTGCAAAAGGCAATAAAAATAAAAGGCTGTATTGGCAAAGAATTTAACCTGGCCAGTGCTCCGTCCAACACCTAACGGGAACCAGTCGTTATTTTTAAATAAACTGGTCATATCGCGCTGATAATAATCTTTAAGCACCAGTTTATTTATTATTGACATGGCAACACTGTTGAGTGTTGGCTACTGTTAAGGGTAATTTATCAGTTTGTATTTTTTTGTAATTAATTATTTTGTTATGGGTTTATCATAGCGATGATTATTGTTTGTTAAGGATTAGTATAAAACAAATTGTAGTTTGCTATACTACTGTAGTAAGGTACCCTGCAATAGCAAATGTAAGTTTCGTAAATAATTGAAAATTATTATAATTATATTCAATTTCTTTCATTATAAAATTACTTTTTAATAATTTTAATCTTTTTAATTTCAATTGCATTATTATTTCTCTTTATTTTTAAAGTTGCCTTTTTTGCATGTTATAGGTGTATACAGGGTATATCAAGACTGCTACCGAAAACAAAGCCGGGTGGTAGTTTAAGCGACTTCAGACACAATGCAACAGAAAAAGTTGCAAAAAAGCGACAATTTTATTTGTATTATTTTTTTCTTATGGCCATATTTGGGTGGTAAATACATTTTTTCCGAAAATAATAGTGTACCTCCTTTAATTTATAAATACTCTAAGGTATAAAAGAATTTAAATTATTATTTTAGCATAAACTATGGATTTACCACCCAAAAATGACGATATAAAATCATAAAAAATAATTGTCGCATTTCTATGCGAAAATTTTAGTTGCATTGTATTTGTAGCCACTAAAACTACCACCCGGCTTCGTTTTCGGTAGCAGTCTTGAGGTACCCTGTATTTAACAGCAAAGACAATATAAGACCTAAACCACCACCAGTTGTTATTATTATGTTATACTAGCGGCCCGGCCCAGCTTCGCCCGGGTGCAAATAGATTTCTGTACAATAATCATCATCATCATCATCATATCAGCCACAGGAAGTCCACTGCTGAACATAGGCCTCCCCCAAAGATCTCCACAATGACCTGTTGGAAGCGGCCTGCATCCAGCGACTTCCTGCGACCTTAGTCAGATCGTTCGTCCACCTTGTAGGCGGGCAATAATATGTACGTATTATTATTATACATATAAACCTTCCTATATAGGCACGCTGCCGCCGCCCCGGCCGGCCAGTACCGCCGCAAGCGCTACGTCCCGCAATTTTAAATCTGTAATATCTTCGAAAATATTCACTTAAATCTTGTGCTGTAAAGGACCATATAGATCTATATTAAATCAACAATATATTTAAGCTACTTAATTGGATAAGGATTAATGCTGTATTGGTTCAAATCGCTTCGAAAATTAGCCATTATTTGTCGTAAAAAGTAAATGACAAAAAATGTTATTGTGGGATATCCATAAGAGATAGACATATACCATCGCGGAGTTTTCTGTAGACCTTTTCAATGTGTACAAATATATAGTACATTATTTTGATAAATCTCGTAGGTTTCAGCCTGCGTTTGCAATGTAAGCGGAAAAAAATTGATAATTAACGACATCACAGTAGAAATCTCAAAAATAACAATATTTTTCCACTATTTAATGAATGTTATTATACATGTAAACCTTTCTATTGAATCACTCTATCTATTCAAAAAAACCGCATCAAAATCCGTTGCGTAGTTTTAAAGATTTAAGCAAACAAGGGGAAATAGGGACAGAGAAAGTGACTTTGTTTTATACTATGTAGTGATGTGTATTTTTTTTCTGAAAACATATTCACAACTTTTATTATGATTAATTTATCTGACACTGATTTTAAATTGTATTTTTTTGCTTGTGTATGTTATCTCCAGCGTGTTGGACTATTGGGCTCAACCCCTCTCAATCGTACTCTCGATTGTAGAGGAAGCTCATGACTCTACTCAAATACAGAAACAACTTAGTAAACAAGTGTTATTATCAAAATTTAGAGTATAATGTTTTGGCTCGGATTTTTTAAGGACGACTGAACGATCCTTTAAGTTATTACAGTCGCTCACCTTTGTTTAAGGATTTATTCATTTAAATAATAAAGAAAAAAAAAACTTAAAATTATTGTCGGTGCGGCGAATTCACACAGTGCTTGAACTCATCGAAAAGATATCCCATACATTATTATAGTAGCTTACACAATTGTAGCTGTTATTAGTCCTGACTTGGCCATTAAGGTAATCATAGTTATGAAATAATTTATTTATGAATGAATAACGATGAAATAGGACGATATAGCGTTTGATAGTAGAGGTTCTCAGCTTTAATATAAAAATAGGTGTAGATTATCTCCATACCAAACACAAGATAACCAAAAATACAACCCCCATAATATTAATATTGAAAATTTTTGTTGTATTCGGTGTATTTGAAAAAATCTGCTCATCTAGTACAAAATTAACAACATAACATATATGTACTTATATAAAAAAAATACAGTAGAATCTGGAATATCTTCGGTTTTTTTAAATCGGTAAAAAAAGGAATTCTTCTTAGCCTGTTTCATTGGTCTAGATCGTGACGAAGCTTAATGTTCTATCTTTATTTTTTGAACAAAAACACAATAGTATATCCACACTGCTGTTTGGAGCGAGAAATAGACATTTCGGTGGTACCCACCCAGGCGGCCTCTCACATATGCGAGACCTACCACCAGTAAACTATATATGTAGATATTTTACATTTAACATACTATTCTCCATGTGTATGATTAATAAGTATAATTTACCGTGGAGTCCGCGACGTTTTTCTACGCGACAAACAATAGTGTTTCGTAATAGTTACGTGGTAATAAGAAATATGTGTTCATGGCGTACCGCATCTAATTTTTTTTCAGTTTCCCATATACATCTATTGTTTTGAGCACCTTCCTACTTAGATTACATGGTCAATTTACACTTAGGGTGGTTGAGCTTTTTCCATTATATGAGTTGGATTTAAGAACAGTTTTGGTTTCTTTTTTACATAACCTTTTTATCCTTTTTATAACATTCATTTGAGAATTTAATCATTGAAGTATAAATGAAACGGTAAGTGTCGTTGTAATTATGTAATCATGAGTTGCTGCATTATTTTATTACTTTAGTACGGGCTTTATGATGTATGTAATGTTGAGGATATCGAGCATTATACAACATGTAAACTCTTCGGAAAAGTTCTATGATTATACCTATAAATCCATTTTTTTATTGCATAATTCTGGTAAACTAGCAAACAGGTCCTCTGGATGGTTAGTGATCACTGCCGCCCAAGAAAATCCTCATCGCTTGGATCATCAATCAATCATGGAGATGTAGCCGGTGATATTGGGGGGAGAGCGGGAAGGAGAAAGGATATAGGTATTGGGCGTCCGTCAATCTCACACAAGAACGAAACGCGACAGCAATGCCGTTGTTTCATAAAAAAAATCTGTGAGTTGTACCGCCTCAGACGAGCCTGACAATTCATGCTAAGTCAGGGCTGACAACAGCGTAGCTGTACCACTTCCAATTTATTTATATTTGATACTAAAAAATGCTTTTAAAACCTGAGGTTCCTACACACAACAAGTACACAACATGAAATAAAGAGATGACACAAATGTACATTTGGTGAAACAATTGAGGGCCTTATCGTTGAAAGCGATCTCTTCCAGGCAGTCATATAGTACAGGCAACGAAGCAACGGGTTACTCTTGTCCGCAATGCATAATTTGCCAGGAGTTTTTTTGTCATGAAGAGGTGGCATATGACCCTACTATGTTAAAAACCCAAAATACTTACAAAAATGGCGTCATATCTCCGGAACCGTCCACTTTAGGCCCATCATGCTAAGGACCTTTCTTGTAGATAATTAAATTTCCCATCTTTTTTGTTCAATATTTTTTTGGTACCATTATCCGTTCGCGATTTACAATGTTATTAATTTTCATTTTATACATTTTTACACGCTTTTTATTAGCTTCACCTGTATGTTTGTATGTTTGTTTGTAACCGACTTCTTTGGGCGCGATTTTGACCCACTTTAAACGGCCAGATTTCGTTCAAACTTTGTAGATTTATTGAGGACCGATGACAATACAATAATTCGATTAAAATATATAATTATCCTGATTAGATTCGCCAGGATTAATTATTCTTATAATTGATGACCATTGCTACTGACCACTAGGTGGCGTATAGATGAACATAATTTGCTACTGACTAATAGATGGCGTGATCACGTCAATAATGCATGTTTGCACTATTCATCGCTAGATGGCGTTAACATTATATTCTTCAAGTGTCAAATGTTACTACTGACCAACAGATGGCGTTATTGATTAGAAATACAGCCGTAGATGGATGTTTTTAGTCAAAACAATTATATAATAGTTAAAAAAAACTAAAATACACGCTTTAATAAGATATACAACTAAAAAAGTAAAAATAATTGATACTGAATTTAAGATAAGAAAATGGAGTAAAATACATATATTTTATTGTTACAAAGCGTGGGGTGCAGGAGGATAAGTAATTGTTGTAAACACCCCACGCTTTGTAACAATAAAATATATGTATTTTACTCCATTTTCTTATCTTAAATTCAGTATCAATTATTTTTACTTTTTTAGTTGTATATCTTATTAAAGCGTGTATTTTAGTTTTTTTTAAATATTATATAATTTACAATAAATTTTACATGGATTTTTAACAAAATTTACAATTTCCTCATTGCTTTGTTCCCTTATGCCATCAGTATTTAATTAATTACGTGATAATCATGGAGAAATCATTAGATTTCATAATTACGCTATGCATCCTTCGTTTCCATTGACCTTGATTCGGTAGTACATCGTTTAACGCGCGATAACTTCTAAAATATTGATTTTAGAGAAAAAAGTATGGGTGAAAAGTTGTTAAGAATTTATTGATTTAAAAGTTTAGTCATTAACAATTTTTTGTTTAAACAATTATTAACAAAGATATCGGCAAAAAGGCATGAAACGAATATTAATAACATTGTAAATCGCGAACGGTTAATGGTAAAAAAAAAATGGAACAAAAAAGATAGGAAATTTAATTATCTACAAGAAAGGACCCTAGCATGATGGGCCTAAAGTGGACGGTTCCGGAGATATGGGTTCAAACGCGTTTTCCAAAATGGCGGCTCTAGCGGACGCCATTTTTGTAAGTATTTTGGGTTTTTAACTTAGTGGGGTCATATGCCACTTCTTCATGAAAAAAAAACTCCTGGCAAATTATGCAGGAAAAAATGCTTCGTTGCCTGTACTACATAGTAATTGTGTCGATAGATTATTTAGTATATAGCTCGGTAGACGATGGTCTATTCCTATCATCTGGTATTTGGTACGGTACTCATTACAATAATTTAAATGTCGATATAATAAAGTCAGATAACCCACCTGACGTTAGTGATGGTCATGTTGGAGACTCCAGTGGCGTGGATGTTGTTGAAGGTGGCTCGGTAGCCGTCCGGCCCGCCGCCCAGTGCTATCGATAACTCATCGATCACCACCGGTTCAGACTGAAAGGGAATTGATTTGTGAGAGGGAAATAGTACAGTGTAGTCAATTAAATGAGCAGTCATAAAACAAATAATGGAATGGAAGCATTTTTGAGAAGGGCTATTTTCAGCATTGAACTTCTTGTTACTGAAGTTCATAATTATGAATGATTTTGATCTATTTATGTGGGCTCGATATGTAATAATTATTATGTAGAATGCAGATGCAGAATGCAATATGCACAATGCAAGAAGAAGAATGCAAGATGCAAAATGATTTTTGCTATTTTGGTTGACAAACCTTTTTCTATGACTCTATAAAGTTACAAACTAAATATTGAAGTAGGTTAGTATGTAGTATATATGTATAAAAGTATTGTCTCGTTACCTCTTCAATGCCAAGTTCAGGAGCACCTCCTTTCAAGTAATCGATGAGGGAATTGAAGCTGCGAAGTAAACAGGCGTCCACGTTGGGATCTCTTCGAGAACACCGGCCGCCGAAAACATCTGTGCAACAAAAATATAAATAATTAAAGTTTTTTGATATCTTTACACAAATTATAATATTCTTTTATGTATAGTATTCTGAGAAATCAGATCGAAACAAAAAAAGATGTCTCGGTGCTTTATCGATGGCAACAAAAAAATTATAGTATATAATAAATAAATATTGGATTTAGTTTACGTTGCTGTAGGTTTGAATAGTTCGTGGAATTTATGATCAGGTCCATAAATTCAAATCTGTCTCTCTTTATTCTTAAAATCACAAAATTTGCCAAATTATCTGCCATTTTGTCACTATTGAAAAGTTCTATACACTTTCGAAGTAGGCATCGGTACATAAGATCAAATGCGAAGGCTGTTGTTTACGAAATTCAATGCATGAAATGTACGTGTTGCCTAAGTCATGTTGATGAGCGTTTACTTTAATAATAATATACCCAACAGTCACATACATAGTCCTGACCCCACACTAAGATCGAGTATTGTATCAGTCGACGCGCTTGACGCTTGCCTAGTAATGTTGTCTGAACAGAATCCTAATGCTACACCTTAATCAGCAATCACCGTGCTGCTATTAGAATATAAAATACAATACCTTTCCCATATTCTTCCCTTTATTATTAGAATGAGATTGGGTCCATAAATCCCTCCTAATGGCTGGACTAAAACCTTAAGTTGTAAAACCTTAAGTACATATATGGATGGATATTATAATAAAATAGAAGGATAATGAGGTTATTTAAGAAAGGACAGAGTACAGACATTAAGAAGCGGAGGTTAAGGTTTAAGGCCTCATAACTTTCTTACTTCTCGAAGTATGCATTCAAAATTTCTAAAATGTGCATGTTTATGTCACAAACTAGAGTTTACTTGTAAATAGTACCGATAATGTTATAGTTCTGATTTGTTCTGATTAGTTATAGTTCTGATTTGTTATATTTTATGAATGCTGTGGACGTCTTTAGTTGGAATACATATTGGTGATTTTGTTTTCCTTTGTTAAATGTATGTTAGTTGCTATTAATGTGACTCCTGTTGAGGTACCTATTTTAAATAAATAAATAAATAGAAAGAAAAAAAGAAAGGAAGAAGGAAATAAACATTTATTTGTTGTTAAGCTAAGGTTTACAACTTTAAGTAATTATGTACTATCTATGTAATGTAACAGGGCGTGTCAACAAAACGTCTCGTGCTCAACATGTGCTGATAATAAAACTAATGCTGGTCTTCCGAAAGGCCGGTATATGACGTCACAAGCGCCAAAACATAATTAAATAAGTCTATCAATTCTTATAATCAAATACTATCTCAAACGACTAGCCACATCTCACAAAAGAACAATGTATTTCCAATATACCTTCAATATAATTGATAAAACCGAATACTTATATCTTGACTATGAAAACTTTTACTAAATGATTAGTATGCATCGTTCGTCGCATAACGGTGGTCAGTGACACAGGCTGGGTGGGTGAAAACAATGGTGTCACCATTAGTCGCAGGACCTTGGTGACTCGGGAGAATGTGCCTACTCGGCCTTCCGTATTGTACGAATCTTTGTTATGATAGGTTCCTTGTTAGTCATAAATGCATTGAACTGTTAGTGTCATCTTTGATTTTTATTATTTTCTTTTTTTATGGGTTACGGACTTAGTATGTTTTTTTTATTTGAACAATTTTGAGCCGGACTTTAGACGCGTTATTTGATAGGTTTGCACCCCATTATTGTAGAGATAAACACAAAATATGAATGCTAGGAAATTAAGAGCTGCATTTCCGAAACTAAAATTAAAGTTTTAGTTATTTAGTAATTTACTAACACTTGCATTCGGGTACTGACCTGAACTGACTATTCCTAATGGTTTTCGAAAAACACAAAAACATTTTTTTGTTTTGTAAATGATTTCATTATATACCACCAGTACTGTTTAGTATTCGATGGTATAATACAAGGGACAGGTAGGATCTTCAATTACGATGACGGGGCGAGTTGCGGCAGGTCGTCGACCCGCGGTGGTGGACGGTGGACCCAACCTGCCGTGGCGCCGGCCGGTCGCTCGCAAAAACGATTTACTGTTACTATTAACGCGGTACAGTTAATTGGATACCAGGTATCAGATGGTGTTTTGAATTGGATGATGATTATTATTGATTGGATTTTGTTATTTTTTTAAAATTCAAATATAAAGGAGGTGGTAGTTAAAGATAATGTTAAATGATTTATGAAATGATCCTGGCTGTTGTAACGAAATACGTGTGCATAATAAGATTTGGTGGTAGTACATAAAGTAGGTTGTATACGTAAAAGTAAATTGTTCTTTATTCTTATTAAGACTATTAAATAATATTGTTTCATTGTACTATGAAATAAGAAATGTGGAGTCATCACATTTATATTACAAATTAAAAATGTACATATGCTTGATATTGACCTGCTTGGATTTGGTATTGACTGCAGAAACGTAATAAATAATGTTGACAACAATACAATAATCATCTGTTAGGGTGATAATATAACAACTACTATATGTAGGTATACGACTGTCTTTCATTGACAAAAACATCGCGTGACATCGTTGCTGGGGGCAATAATACCACATCATTAGGCCTAAAGGCAGATGTAATCATAGAACAGTAAATTACGCATTATTTACAAGTGTGCATTAAATGTTTGGAGTATAATTGAACTCGATAGCCAAGATGTGTGAATAGTGACCTCTTTTCGTAGTATAAAATTAGAAGTGCTTGCATGCTATCTGCTAGTTGATCTCTAATAGCATGTTGATGATTAAAGTGTTATTACCGATTTTGAGTGGTGTTGGTTTTATTATTTAACAGATGTATAGAAATTAACTTCTTATTTCTGTTCGCTTTTTTTTCCTTGATCTGTGTTGTACAAAGATTGGCCAAGAAGAGTACAAAATAGTTGTAACTACAAAATTATATATTTTTATTCTGATCTTTGTAAAATTGATAATTTATTTATATGTTCTCCGGTACTAACATTTTAATCAATCAATGTAATGCATTTTTTGATACTGTAATAGAATTTTTCTAAAATATTTATCTTTATAGCCCTCTAGTTACAATAATTCTGATCCCCTTGAATTCTGTTCATCTATAATTTTATACTATAGAAACCAGCATCGAATACCGTGGCTATTGAATAAACATTACAATAAACGTCAAATTATTGGATAATACTCGCATATCGGGGGTTTCTAACTCTGATATATTGATATAGAGTCGGACATTGTGACTCGATCCTTAGGAGAGGTAAGATAAACAATATATGCGAACAACTGGTATTCATGGAATAACCAAAGACAAAAGACAATAACAACTACTACCATTTACTTAAAAATATACACGTAGGTCTCTCATATGTGAGAGGCCGTCTGGGTAGGTATCACGGCAATGTCTATTTCTCACGCCAAACTGCATTGCACATACACTTGTGTTAAAGGATATTATGGCCAGAGTAACTTTGAACATATTGAGACTTAACATCTTATCATCATCATCTTACGCCTCAGGATGGCGAGTGGCGAGCGAAGTGGAATGCCAAGCATAGCTTTGTAATTCATTATGTTGTTTGGTTTTGCTACTGTTCATGAGCGTTCATATTATTTACCATCAGATGAATGGCCCGTCTCGCAATTCATTTCTATAAAAAAAGCAAGTAAAAGCCTCTTTGCTTATTGAACTATTATACTTAGTTCATGACTTATCTCGTCCAACTTAATAGTTCTTAAATTATTTTGACCTGAATTTAACGCAATGTTACATGCAATTAGATCCTCTCTTATGTACATAAGTATTACATAAGTAATGCCGCAGTAGGTTCCATGATCAATTCAAATCAAACTATTTAAATTACCAGTGGAATGAAGTGCAAATTAAAAGGCTTTTGAACTACCAACTTTCTATATTTTATATTTTTGGTTATAAGTATCGTAATAATAAAATTACAAGTACCTTTTTTCGGTTTTTAGTAAGTTTCGTGCAGTATTTAATAATTCGGGCTTTATCTCCGCTCCCAAGATTTACTTTTGGTAGACAAATATATGTTTCGTGCGAAAACATATGGTTTATTAGATTTAATTATTTGTTTATTCTTGGATTCACAGAGATTTAATGTTTGTCTGTCTAAAGCTATAAAGTAAACGAAAATTAAAAAAACGTAAAATTGAAACCAACTCAAAAAACTCTTCAAAAATAGTTGTATTTTATGGTGTGAGAACGATGAGAGATCAAAAACTATTTTTGATGAATTCAAATAGTTACGACATGAGGCACTCTTACAGTTGTTAAGGATGGCTATGATATCAGATATACACATGAATATTATGTACGTAATTATAGTGAAATATTTATTTTTCCAAGTATTTGTTTACAATATTTGTATGATAACATAGATTGTACTAAGCGCTACTGGTTGCGTTAGGGTTATGACATATTCAAGAAAAGCTTTTGTAATAAATATAACGACCGACTGTCACCGATGGACAATGAAACAATATGCAATTTTATAGGAAACGACTGAGTAGTCTTATTCGTTTTTATTACAAAAAGTGCGTGGTGGCCTGTTGGTAAACGGACTAGACGCGACTGCCAACATGTTCACGGTGGTCGCGGGTTCGAATCCCAGGGCACACCTCTGAATTTTCGGAGTCATGTGTGTATTGATAGTCAATCACCACGCACTAAAACGGTGAAGGAAAACATCGTGAGGAAACCTGCACACCATAGCGATTTATCAAATTTCTATGGTATGTAAGTCCGCCAATCCGCATTAGGCCAGCGTGGTGGACTATATGGCCTAACCACTCTCAATCGTACTTTCGATTGTAGAGGAGGCCCGTGCCTTGCAGTGGGACGTATGTGGGCTGATACAGAAAGGTTTTAATAATATATAATGTAAATAAAATAGAAAATACTTTTCACTAAATTAATTTTTGTTAGTTTGAAGTTAAACAATTAACAGCTGTTGTCATTTTGGAAAATATAGAAAGAAAAAGTCCTCATAAGAAATACCTCAAAGCATTATAAGAAATACGGACTCTACCTATATTTTTTGTCCAGGATTGGATCTTGTTAGCGGACAAAAAAATATATTTAGAAATGGAATTCTACAAAAATCGTTTTCTTTTATATGGCTATATGACTGATATTTTTTTAATGTCAGTTAAGTTCTATTGTCGATTGTCGTTACAATTTTGATATAATATTTTGTATAGAGCAGCTGTCAATATGTGCAAATTAATTTGACGACTGAAAATAAGCCAAGTTAATAAAAACGGTTGAACCGATTAACGGCCGGTTTCTATAATCTATCTATCTTTAACAAGAGATTTCTCTCGAAATTTGGATACATTTTTTTGCTTCAGTAAAGAAAGACATATTTAGATAAGGTGCATATATTTATACATATCTAGACAAGTTAATATTGTATGCCTATCTTTGTTTATTGAAGCATACAGTGGTATCGACATAGTAACGATATCCATTTTAACCACTTGTTAAAGATAGATAGGATATAGAGAACGGCCGTTAGTCGCCATCTGTTATCCAATACCGTAATACTCAGTTCTGCCACTTTCATTGCTCTTCCGTATTTATACCACTATTTTATGTAACATCGTTCGACGCGTGGTTTACGATCTAATTGACTGGAACGGTAGCTTGTACAGCTTAAAAAGGAAAAATCAGGCTGATATCAAGGTGGGTTCTGATGGTTACTTGTTTTAAGAGAAGATACATATTTTAAGGTTGAATAGAGGATGTTATTCAATGTTTCTACATTTCAAGAAGTTCTATAAACAAAAATGTTTATAGATTAATTTTGAACATTATTTTTGCGTTTGTTTTGGAGACTCAATGACATGTTTTACTGTATTGTACTGTATCAGCCCATATATGTACGTCCCACTGCAGGGTACGGGTCTCCTCTACAATCGAAAGTACGATTGAGAGTGGTTAGGCCATATAGGCCATAGTAGTCCTTAACAAAATAATTTATTTCTCACTTTGGATTACGGAGGTACAGCTACTCTTAAAGAACAGGATTACATGAAGCTATAATGGGATCTCTCATCCATACTATATTTTGTTTACTTTAAGTTTTGGGGATGGAGATTTTTTTTCTCCATGTTGATTTCCGATTGTACATCTAGTCGTTAGCTTAACATCAGTTTAACCAAAAATCATTGACAAAAGATCTAATAGATACTTTAGGTATCTTTTTCAAGCTTGTTGAACCCCAAAGTTTAGTCTTGTGAATTGAAACTTGTCAGAAATTCCCTTGTACTTTCCTTTCGGGATTCTCATGAGAGAATTTCGTTACCATAGAGTCAACTGAATCGAAATACATGAATGCATTGATTTGCAGAATGTCCTGTCATCCTTGGGATATTTGTATAATGCAACAAATATGAAAGTACAAAAGTCGAGTGCTAGTGAAAGTGTCACTGGCTTTCACAGTATTGCTCATGATGTGAATAAATGGCGACACCAATTAACGATTATATCAATTAATTATACAATAATTACATTGGTATTTTTTTATTTTAGCCAAGATTTAACCCGAACAGCGGTTGCGGCGCAGGAAGTGTGAATCGGTGAAGGAAAACGTCGTGACGAATCCTGCATACTTTAGTGATTTGTATAAAATCTGTGGTATGTAAATGGCGGCCAAACTGCACTAAGCGAGTGTGTTGGATTATATGCCCTAACTCCTCTTAATTGTACTTTAGATCGAACCCCGAGTGCTTCTGCGGGACGTATAAAAGCTTTGAAATAAAACTATTATTTACGAATTTTGAGAGTGGTGGTGGCCTATACGACTATATGGCCTAACCACTCTCAATCGTACTCTCAATTCTAGAGGAGGCCTGTGTCCTGCAGTGGGACATAGATGGGCTGATACGGTATTACGAATTTTATCGCGGATTTGGTTTAATTTTTACATTTGTTGACTTCCTGACGTTTCGATTACTTTACAGGTTTCGTGGTGACGAGGCGGACTGTACGTATAAAACCAACTGGGCGTATGAAAGCTGTTACAGTTTAGTACTATGAAACGAGAGAACGCATATTTGAATCCCGCACCCTGACAAACGTTTGTCTGATCCGCAAGTATTCGTTGCCGTACCGAATGTTTTGAGACCGACGAATTCTGTAGTTCTTAATAATTAAGTGGTGCGTGTTAACTATGCATAATATAATGCATTAACCCTTTAACGGATTGAAATTTCAATGTTTGTTGCAGATGGATTTGGCTTTACGGCCACGGTTTTACTGCGATGTTAAATCACTCTTTTACAAAATATTTATAAACTAAATGAAAATTATCGATTTTAAAATTAATGATAAAGCTATCATCCGATCCAAACCCAGAGCTATTGTTTAGAATACTATTGGTACAAGGATGCATCAGTGAAGAAAATATAGACGGATTTTACTTAAATAGTTAAAATTTATTTAAACAGCTATTGATGGGTTTGAAGCTTTGAATTGTATCGTTTTAAATAAAACAAGGATTCAAATTTTAAACTATAGAAGATCGGCCATTCTGGTTTGTTAAAAATCAGATCATTCTAGGGGTGATGAACTACGGTCAAACAAGTAGATGGATTACAACTAACACAAATATGTAGTTAATCAATATAACCAGTTCTTTCCAATTAGAGCATCATTGTGCCCTCTATAATATTGTTCAGCACAACACAGGTAATTTCATTAAAATAGCGTTGTAAAAAATAATGTAAATGTGTTCTTATTTCAAATATTTTTCCAACACAAATGTTGCTAATCAGAATCTTATTGAATTCAAAACCCTCATTCATTTCATAATCCATAAAAACTAATGACACGCATAACATCCAAAGAATGACATAAACAAATTTAATGCTCATAGTTATATAAAAAAATTTGGACTTCCTTCCGGAACACAGAAAGTGTCCGCCTTATTGTTGCGGCTGCTGACATAGTAAAATGACACAAATAGTAACAGTAGTTTGTCTACTTTCTTCAATATGTACTTACTTGAATCGGCCGTACTGGTCGCTACCACTGCGGTGAAAAACAGCAGCACTCGAAACCGTTCCATTTTCAAAACTTTATTGTTTTAATTCAAACTTTTTAATTGACCACAGACAATGTTTTTTTTAATTTGTGCGTGGCAAACGTGCGCCGCGCGGTGTCTCGTCGGCGGTAATGGTGCGATGGTGCGGTGGTGGCCACTTGATGAGCCCTCTCCAAGATGCGTTGACCGTAGACCCGCCGGCTAACATCTTTATATGAATGTTTCCGTTGCTTTGTTTGTGTATGTGTCATCTAATTAGGTTCCTTTATTCCCGATAGGTTATGTTTGATTGGTTAAGCACCAGATTAAAATTTTCAATGGAATTTAAAACTTGTCATTGCGTTGAAGCTTTCTTTTTTGTAAATATAAGATGTTGTGATTTGTGAATATAATATGTAGCCATATAAGTAAACATATGGCTACATATTTATTCATGATAATTTAATAACTATTTGGCACATAAATATTTAAAAGACTACATGACTGGTTTTTTAAAGTGTCGAACTCATCTTCAATGTTTATTTATAGATATATCTACTATTCTGCTTCTACAATAGCTTCACATTGAATGGTTTTAATACGTCGTGGCCTAAATATAGAACTACAATATCCAACGGAACGGAAAGAAATAATCGATTTGGTTTTATTATCACAGACTATGTAGGTTACGGTCAAGTTGAAGAAAAAAGTTTTCGATGTGCGTGTAAAATATTATTATTATTAATTACCATTGTTATAGTTAAAACTCGATTTATTTTAAATGGTAAGATCATATGATTTATCGCGCCTTAGTATTTAATTAATCGTGTGTTAATTTGCACGCAAGTAATTAAATTATAATAGGTATTAAAAATAACATATAAATTTTACAAGACTTTCTGTGTGTTACTTGTCTGGTTGAAAAATAAAATAAATAGTTATAATTCTTCTAAACTACATGGTGCCTACCTACATATACTTATGGTCATTATTGACTATGGTCGTAACCGTAGACTTATGGTTACAATGTACGTTATAAAAATTCGAACTTTTACAGAGTAGGTACATTCGTATCGTATATAAACTTCGATCATCCGAAGTTTCGAACTTCGTTTCGGATTTATAGAGTAGGGCCCCTTGTCACACGAAGAATGTTTATTCAAAAGAATAATAAACATATATATAACATTTCTTATTGGTTATTTTTTGTTTCCGTTCTATACAACAGGATTTTAAAAGACCCTCACGTGATAAAATTGTTACATTATTTTTCTCAATGAGTGGGTTCTCTGGAAAGGATTACTTTCAACTCAAAGTTATTTTTATATCTACTTGAGTTATGTTTGTGTCCATGTCATGCTTTAAGCAATAGGAGTATTATACTCCTTTGCCTCTGGGTGTAAGAATAAAGAACCTTGTAAAACTTGCTGGCCTTATATGGGTTGGTCTTGATCACTGGACATGCCAAAATATTCGGGTAACGTCCATAATTATTTCTTCTAAATTATGACATTGTTTGTTTCCTGAATATTGTAAATAATGATGAAGATAATCTCTGTTTTTCGTACATAAATTTTAATCTGTATGGTTGTGACTGTTAAAATTATAAAAATAACATTATTGATGAACATGTACCTACCTGCATAGAGTAAACAAATTCTAGTAATTCCCCGTTCAGAAACAAATACTTCGAAAGTAAACACAAATTATGTATGTATAATATATGTATTTTGGTTCTTTTAAATTACATTAGAAGTGTCGGGAAAAATTGTACTCTCGTATATATATATATATAACTAATACGAATCTACAACTAAAATAGTTTTAAGTCTTTAATGTTTTCTAAGTATCCACATAATTTTAGAAGTTGAAAAACTCATCCTCGTCATACGGCTCGTTATTCAAGTCTGTGCCTATGACAGCTGATAGTTTAAATCCACTCTTTTGTATTTCGTCCATTTGTGGCAACTTCGTCTTTATCAACTGTTCCATCTCGAATTTGTCCAGTTCCTGTTGAATCTTCTCTTTAAGCGGTCCTTCAATGGCATCCATTATTTGATATCTCAAAAGGTTTGGAAGAACATTGACTACAAATTCAATGGCGTAATCTACAGTACCAGCTCCATTACACCTCACCTGAATGTTTCCTATTTCGAGGTCCAGGCTTCTGAATTGCGGCTTATTTCTCACATCTAGCGGCTGGCCCATAATTATCCTTGCACTTATGTATTCGACGGAGAACGAAGCTGTACCGACTCTAGAAAGGAGACCGCTTATGGCAGCTATTTCCCATTGAGTTCTCCCCTCAACTTTTTGGGTTCCAATTTCAAAATCTGCTATTGCCGTATTATTTTCCATTTTAAGTGTGATGTTGCCAACTCTTTGGAATGATGAGATGCCAATGATCCAAGTTTCGCTTAGTTTGACATCAAAAACACTCACAGACGTGTTGTAGTTCTTAACCTTATAAGGGTCGAGGTCCATTGTGCGCACTTTTTTCCTTAAATCAGCAATGACCATGTCAAGTGGCGATATTGAGTTGGGGAATTCTACATCCCCTGCAACTTCGTCTAATTTGCTGTTAATTTCAGTTCTTGCTTTTGTGTATGCTTCTTTTAGAACGTAAGGTTTGATAGAATCGAAGAGTGACGGACCAATGGAGTTAATAACGCCTTGGAACATGCTGCCAAAGAATCCTAGGTTCTCGAAGTCCACGTTGATGTTCTTGAAGGCGAGGTCAATGACGATGTCCTGTGCTCTTACTTTGCCGTCTCGTTCCACGCCGAGGCCGCCCCTGGCTTTGACCTCGAGGCCGGTAAGGTTGATTGTAAAGGGACCTTTGGCCGTGTTCAACCAAGTCGACATCGTGTAGTTACCGCGTACTTGTATATGATCTATCGTCAGCATCGCTTGAACCTGAAAATGATAATATTTTGTTTAGTTGTACTACTTTCATCGATTTATCAAATATCACCACAATATTGTACAACTACTAATTACTGAAGTTTGAAATATTTATTGATATATACATTACCAATATAGGTACATACAAATTTAAATTCATGTTAAATTATGTTGAAGGCAAAAGGTAAAATTTCCTATTGGAAAGCACTTGTATGTCTTTATTATACTTGGAATATTTCAAATGATGTACATATGTGTCATCGGCAAGTGCAAACGTATGTTATTTAATGCTCTAACAGCCGCACTCCGAGACGTTTAATGTCAATTAAATTGGTCCTTATTATAGATTCTACATTAAGTAATGATTTAATTGTCATTATATTTCCCTGAGTACGACAGTTAGCACTTAGCTTGTAAAATTGTCACACACCTGCATAGCAGATAGTTCGAGATCAACATATATAATCCTAAACTTGCTGATGCCGTACATAGCTGTGTTCTTGAAGTACATGGTGGCGAATGACAGTGGCTGCTTCATATCCGGGACCGGATAGGGATCCTTGATATCCCCCACTGGTAATCCCACCGGGTCTGGTTGTTTGTAGTGTTCTAGTATCAGGAGAACGTTGTCGCTTAACTTTTTTTCTCCCTCCGCCAGTTTTGTGACTTCCTCGGAATTGTCTTCGTGTTCATCTGAAAATTGATTAGTTTTTATTGGATTATCTTAAAGATAGAATTAGTAGGAAGAGTAAGTAATCAAGTAAAATCGACACCTTGCTAAAGTTTTTGTTTTTACTGGTGGTAGGTCTCTCATATGTGAGAGGCCACCTGGGTAGTTGCCATAGCAATGTCATAGCTCCCGCCAAACACCAGTGTAAACGCACTGTTGTGTTCTGGTTAGAAGGACATTGTAGTCAGAGTAATTGCTGGATATATTGAGACTTAAGATTTTTTAATTTTTATTTAAAGAAAAAGAAAACAACTATGAGCTTATTTATGTATGTAGCGTATCTTTAAATTAAGCGAATAGAGTTTTATAGCTTGTGTGAAGTTTAAGATTTCTTAAGTTTTTTGCCTACATCATTGTAACTGATACCTTAAGTTAAATACCTAGAATTCAAATTAATATGAAATGAGAGTCCTGTTATCGTTTTCTCTCGTATGACATATTTATTAGTCTAATATTTCAAAAGCAGGTTTCTCGTGAAATGTAACTTAAGATATTCATTTTAAATCAAGGGTAAAATGTTACTTTTACTCATAAAAATAAAGAGTATCTTGCTGCAGCCATTATTCTACAGATGAGGATAAACATTTGGCTATTACGACTTATTTTTTTCAACTAATATAGTTTCGTAAATAATCATGTCGTAATCCAAATGCGAGAAGTTCAAAGGCTTTATAATAAAAATAGAAATACCGACAATCCCTGCTTACTTTCAACATCATGAAATAAAAAGTGGGTCGAATGTAAATTTGTTTAGGTTATACTCTACAGACGTTATTTTATAGTACATATGTAATTATTAAAGAACGTCTCATAAGGAGTAATTTACATTAAGATTTAATAATTTACAATGTAAACACAGATACAGTAGTGTCTGTACATTTTTGCGCATAAACTTGATCCTACGTGCTATTCTCTTACTATAAAAATAATATATTTTCTGTCTTTAATTTGGTATACTTTTTGTTGGAAAAGTTATTTTTCACATGACCGAAGCCGAGTAGAGAGGCCAGTAACGAATGCTAATTTTAAAAGTTGGTCACATTTTAATTAAATCTCAATGGGATTTTGAGTAATTCGTGGAAACTCTACAAAATAAAATAATACTTTTATTACGCGTCACTTTAAAACACTTATATAATAAGACTAGATTAAACCGACCACCATCTTAGTTTATAGGTTAGGTCTAAGTAACATAAACATAATCTGAAAATTTCGCTTAAAATCACGCTATATTGGATATCACTGAATCTCCAGATCAAATCACAACACTAAGATCACAACACAAACACGACACATTTTACAAGCACTATAGACCACTATTAAAAACAATAATGTTACCTTGTGTGTACACAAAATCAGCTAGAACTATAGCAAAGAACAATATTTGTTGCAGCAGCATTTTGCTCCGGCAAGGGGCATGGACTATGTATGAATGATTGGCATCCCGTCTGGTACAAGGGTCACAGTTTATCGCCAGTTATTCGAACTAATTCATTATCGACATAAGGATGTTTGGATCGTAAACAAAATGGTAAGTTAATTTGGAGCTCATTATTCATTACACATTTGTTTTGACAAATATTTTGCGAGAGTAAACAAACATTTACTATTGTTAGTTTATGATAGGATCTGTTAATTTATTTAAAATGCTTACTTTGTTATATTACTCCAAAGGATATTTATCGCTGCCCTTCTTCGCATTTCAAGGAATGTCCCTGGGAATCATAAGTGGAACCTGTTTAGTGTCCTTTACCTTGACTCTTACAATACATAAATCTATGTGCATAGATTTTCGAATTTATTTACTCACTAAAGATCTGCAAATAATTATACATAATTCTAGCGCATTGTAATTCTAAAAACTGTGTGTAAATAGTCGTTTTAAAATGATTTCAGCTTATTATAATTTTCAAAAAATGTATTACGTCAATGAAGAGCAAGTTCAAAAATGGTATTCACACAAATAAGTATTGAGTTCCGCGAAATATCCTATTTCACAAAACTACACACAACTTGATGCTGTAGAGAATATTAATACGTATCTCTGCTCATTATACGTAACATACAACTATCATACTCTGAGGTATCAGTAAAAAAGTTGTGGGTCACTCCTTACTAGATCGTTCCGTTAAGGGTCGGTGGCAATCTATGTTATCTATAAATACATGTTTCTTTGGCTGATTCTTCCATAGCACGTGTTTTGCTAGGAAATAGGCACATACCCTTAACGTAATTTAATGCGCTTTCCATACATTAGAATCTGGGGCACGTTGTCGATTTATGAAGATAGTATACAGTACAAAAGGAAGGTTTGAAGCACATTATAGCCAGAGTAACTACTGGATATATTAAGACTCAACATCATATGTCTGAGGATGGCTAGCGCAGTGAAATGCCTAGCATTGCTTTGTAATGCATGGTGTTGTTTGATTTTGGTACTATCCATGAGCGGTCATATCGCATGATTGACATGTTCGTCTCGCCAATCGTGGCAATAAAAAAGGTTAATATTTAGAGTAATGTTACTTTCAATGATCTTTCGAGCCATCGCAGAGATCAAAGGATCCACGATAATGTTTGTTTTTATACGTTTTCTATAGGACAATAAATACATCTAGATTAATTTAACCTATTTATGCTGGATTGAAGACTAGGTAGAGTGGGACTCTACCATTTTTTTTGTGTACATAAAATATATTAAATTCCGTTTCCTTATGCAGCTAAGAAATTACTAAGAATACACAAGTAAAACATATTTATTCCTATGAGAATCACGTTAATAAGACTTTGACAAAATATTCGCGTAGTTTTGCACACTACAATAGGCTATTTGACTAATTTCTGGAAACCATACCACATTATGAAGTTGGGTCTATAGACCTTACAAATAAATGTTATTTTTAATTATGATATCTATATAATTTAAAAATAAATTTACAAAATACACTGAATAATTACACTGTCAAAACGCTTTGTCGGACAATATGGCATCAGTTCGTAAACATCCGTTCCACGGATTCGTTCGCATATGTCACTCATTCTCAAATCAACCATAGATCAATCAATCGTTCGAATGTGTTTTTGTCAAAAAGAAATATAATTATTTTTCTTTCTTCACATTTTATTACAATGGACATGTTAATATTATTAATTCACGGGTGAAGATGTCAAATAACGCGTTTTAAAGGTATATTTAATATTTGTATATCTTATATTATCGTTATCAATCCCATTAATTTCCTGTACGTGAGTAGTTCATACTAATACATGACGTCATAGCCAATCAAAATCGTTTACGATCACGTGGCGCGAACTCAAAATCAATTAAATTGTAATTCTGGTTTTTAGCCAAAATATACAATATTTTCAATGTATGGTAATGAAATTTGTTTTAAAATTAAATTATCTACATGAATGGAAACAAATAAGTCAATATTTTTTATACAGTCAAATAGCCTATTTATAGACACCGCAAAACTCTCTCTACTCTACTTAGTTTTTATGTTTAAAATATATTTTATACTTCCATCTACGGGCAATATATAAAACTACATCGTTTATGATGGTCACATAAATTTAATAACGTGTTCACATTCATTTAGTTATAGTTGCATTAAACAGCGTATAGATGGCGCGATTTTAAATATCTGACCCTAAAATTGTTACTTTAGTATTTTATTTTCATAAGTAAGATAATACTAGCTGTAAGAAAAAAAAAATGTTTACATTTCATATGAATACAGACCGATATAATCAATACATCTAGATGAGGTTCAGGGTGCTCCCCTCTCAGTGCGGAATGACCTGAGTATCCTTGGTGTGGATATCCGCTGTGATCTCAATCCAAGGAATCACATCGAGGGCGTAATATCTGCTACATCACGCAGGGTTGGAGTCAGGACTCCAACCACAGGGACTCCAACCACAAGGTGCGTCGGCGGGCGAAATGTGGTATCCTGGCACCTCTGCCTACACTTTCTGAGAATAAAGGCCTCACGCCTTTAGCTACGTTTGTATTTCGTTCCTAATTCAGCCAACCAATAGAAAATGGATGAATTATACCTGATAAGGTATCAGGTATAATTCATCTATTCTGTTCCTTAACAGGAATATCAAACCTAGTCTTAGGTTATTTATAAGCTGATAATGCACATAATATGTAACTGGTACTTCACAAAGGTTCCGTTTTGCTATTGACCCATTAATTATGATAATAACACAATATCGCACATTGATTTCCTTATGACAAGTGACAGACGAAGGTCCCTTCATTGATTGAGCGAATCACATTTATTGTGATTATTATCAAGTATCTACACCATTATATAAATGAAAATTGCAGTTTGTGTGATATATTTACTCAATCCAGTCTCATTCATAACCACATCGTGGCATGGGCCTCTTCTAGGAGAGTCTTTGAGGACCGCACTGAACCACCTTAACATTAAGGAACTATTCAGACGGCCTCTCACATATGAGAGACCTTTCCCTAAAATGCTGCCAAAAGGAGTAACAATAGTTTTCTTATTGCTGATAGTGTGTTTGTCGGAGTTTTTTGAACCATAATTATTGTATTCCAGGTGAACATTCCCTTCATTCTTCCACTCGTATTGGTGCTCATTAAGTTCTTATTAATTGGTTGCAAATGCCATCAGCTCAGAGTTATGCAATAAAATAATTAATGTGGTAGAGCCAGGCGGTTGTCAGGCATAACTGAGCATGAATGAGCAGGGATTGTCCAGGGCAGTAACATTGTCTCCCAGGATGACGATGTGAAGCGACAGCTATGCTAGTTTTCGTTCGGTGAGTGAGATTGCGTGTTGGCTAATACCTCCTTTCCTCTTCTCACTCTTTTTCCTTCCCGCTCTCCTCTCGTTTTGTTTCCTCCTACGTTAAACACCGTTGTCACCAGTCCCGATCACCACTCAACTATTTTCGCGATACAGGCCAAGCCTAGTGCGTTGATCACTAGTATTATTTTCTGGTGTACATAAAATATTTTGTTAATTTTAGGTTAAGTTGATTGCATTACTTACTTATTATTTTGATCTCACCTATACCTAAGTCTAGTTATAATTACTACTATTGTACAAACTTACTTTTTGCCAATATCAAGACTGCTACCGAAAACGAAACTGGGTGGCAGTTTACAGACATTAGATTTTTGTAATTTTTTTTCCTATGACCATATTTGGGTGGTAAATACATTTTTTCCTAAAATAATAATGTATACCCTTTTATTTACAAATAATCTAAGGTATAAAAGAGTTTAAATTATTATTTTAGCAAAAACAATGGATTTATCACCCAAAAATGACGATATAAAAAAAATCATAAAAAATAGTGTTCTTTAACAGGTAAATCTTGCAATTATTAATTAAAAACCTTAGACGAAGGGCAACTCAAGTTTATTTATTTGAAGTCGCTAGTCTGTACTTTTTATCAGTGTTTTATGTTATGCGCCATTTTTGGCATTGTAATTATTTATGGAGCAAAAACTTTAGCATATTTTGAATTTCGTGTGCCATTCTTATACATAATTAAAGCTTATGTAATCTATCTGTGTATCAGCAGCCCATATGCGTTTTACTGCAGGGCACGGATCTCTTCTACAATCGAAAGTACGATTGAGTGTGGTTAGGTCATATAGTCCACCACGCTCGCCTAGTGCGGGTTTGGTGGACGTTGCATACCCTAGAATTTTTTATTGCTATGGTATGCAGGTTCCCTCACGATGTTTTCATTCACCCTTATAGTGTGTGGTGATTGACTATCAATAAACACATGACTCCGAAAAGTCTGAGGTGTGACCTGGGATTCGAACCCGCGAACATTGTGAACATGTCGGCAGCCGCGTCTGCTCTGTTTACGAACTGGTAACGCACTTATGCAATATATGAATTTCTTTAATTACTTAGAGTGTAATATCAAAATTCTCATTAATTACAATGTTATTTTCATGTTATATGTGCTTGATTATTTAAATACTTTATTTGGAATATAAATAACCAAGAATCCTGCATTGTTTTATTATTTGCGCACGTTACAATGTACGTATTTTGTGTTGCTTCGTCTATTATAAGAACGCAGTAATGGTGCGAAAATAATAAACTTATGTGAATGAGCCATGCGCACTGAAGTATTAATACCCCGTATAGTATTTTGTATCTATTTTGTGACTGTTTTTGAATTTTACGAGGTGTTGATAATGTAATTTAATACCATTTATTACATATTCAAAATCAATAAAGCGAGACAAGCCCAATTTACAATTGTATTAGTATCTTTTATGTACAAAATCAACTTGCGATTTATTTAGTATAGTATATCACGCAGAAAATTTCTTAAATGGTTTTTATTCTGGTTATGGAGGCAGGCGGTGAATTGCTAGACCAAATTTTTGAAGTGCCCAGCACCAGTTCATAGAATAAAATCACTAGATAGACATCCTCACGCATTAGGGATATAGTGGGCTTTATCTGGGCTAAAGTTGCCCCGGTCTGCAACTGTCAGGCGTTTTGAAGTTAATTTAAACTCCAGAATAATAGCGTGGATACGCTGTTTCGATTTTGATGCGGTTTTTTTAATGGGTAGAGTGATTCTAGAGAAAGGCTTATATGTATAATACATATACTGGTTGTCCCAGTTTGTAGGAAAAACAGCATGTGGTGTGGAGTGGAATCAAAAAAAATCTGCACCTAGGCAAAGCTGGGACTGGTAGCTAGCTAGTCATAACACGACAATCTTATGGCGACTATGTCATGCGATAATAGTATGCGATTGTCACCGCGAAATTCTCTTCATTTCACTTCATTTTACTGGGGTATGAAGCGCACTACACGCCAAAGCCGGCCAAGCGACACAGCCCGCCTTCACAACCAGGCGGCCTATAAAAAAAGTATCATGTCGGCGACAAGCACCGCACGTGTTGCCCGCTGACATGTTGGCGGCATGTGCTCTGCTCAGTTGCCGGCGATACTCAACAACGTCATGAAAATGTACATGTCACGTCAAGCCACCGACTAGCCCGCAAATCCGTGTGTAGTGCGCTTAAGAGTCCCATGGGTTCGAATACGAATATCCCTAATATAGACAAGAGAATATGCCGTTGTAGAATTATTTGACTTCTCCACAGCACCGGCATCACAATAATTCTGTAGAAATACTGATAATATGCTAATGGGATTACCTTTAAGTAAAATAAATTGTTTCATAGAAATATTGAACAGTAAATCAAATACTATTTAAATCTAATTATACAGCTATTCGTGACAAGAACTGTATAAAGTAGTATTTGTATTCTTATACAAGATTTTATATCTAAATTAATGCATGATTGAGAGACTAATAAAAATAAAAGCAACAACGTTTGTATTAAGTTATTCTTCCATGTAAATTGACTTCAGAATATTTCCGCCTTCGTTTCAAACATATTTATGATCTTTGACTTTTTTAATATTATAAAACAACACATGCTAATTCATTTAATAATAAAATAGCTTTAGGTGTTGTGCATTTAGATATGAAATGTGACAGACTGGTGGACGGCATGATTGGTGGGAGGCCGCCTGGGTAGGTACCACCTATGTCTATTTCTCCCGCAAAACAGTAGTGTTCATGCACTGTTATGTTTCGGTTTGAAGGACGTCATAGCCAGAGTAACTACTTGACATGTTGACTTAACATTTTGTGTCTCAGGATGGCGAGCGCAGTGGAATGCCAAGCATAAACTCATAATTCAAGGTGTTGTTTGGTATTGCTACTGTTCAATAACGGGCGTATATTTTACCATCAGGCGAACGGCATGATATTTTCCACATTCAAAGCAATAAAAAAACTGGCACGCCAAAGGGATAAACATTACGATAGTTTTCTACATCTTTGTCATGACTTATCTATTTTGTCTTGTATATTCCGTCCCATGATATGGCTACCAGGACACCCACATCGTGGGAACTAACCTCTGCCTACCCCTTTTAGAAAATAGGCGTCAGTTTAGTTATGGATAACTCATTTAGTTTTTGGCTTCATTTGCCCTCGACTTGGTAGGAAACTCATTTTTTGCATCTATAGGTAGTGTAACTGGTTTTTTGAGCGCTACCCGTAAAATTCCATATTTTTTGTCAGGTATAATATGTAACATGGTTTTTGTCTCCAGTTATTTTACTTGTAATTGTTGAAACGACCCGAATTAAGTCTCACGGACAAAAGAATTAAAACTATTCCACGGTCAGAAATATAAACAAAAATAAATGGACGAGTAATGTTACCTCATTATAATTATGATAATGACTTGTTAAATCTTGTTGACTTAACTTATAAAATTATTTTAACAGTTTCTATAGTAAAACAAAGAGTTGCCTTGGTTGCTAATCTGCCATGCCTATTCTAAATTCATCATAAAATTATGCTTATTAATAGCATAAATGCTAAACGTTTTCGTATAATTTTGCCTACATTATGCTTGATAATTTGAAAAGTTTATTTTTTGCAGAAGTAATTGGACGTATTGAGAATTAATATCGTATGACTCAGGATGGCCAGCGTAGTGGAATATCAAGCATTGCTTTGTAATTCAGTGTTGTTTGGTTTTGCTACCGTCCCTGAGCGGTCGCGTACTATGAGACGAATGCCACAATCGTCTCGCCATTAATTGCAATAAAAAAAGGAAAGTTAGGCAGTTGTCCCACTAACGACGAGTAAACGACTAACTATCGGCTATTTTCTCGCTCCAGAAACGTACAATAGATATACTTTCCGTGTGAACAAAAGAGATGCAGATACAAATAGTTGATCGCTGACTGTTCACACTGCCGGCGAGCACTCGCTTCACTAGTTTGTCGCTGAGCGACAAGAGCTATGAAAGATAACACTCGCTCGGCGATACTCGCCAAGCGATTAGAACTCACGCCGAGAGAGCAAACAGTGGTCATTTCTCTACAGTGCGTATCTGAAAGTACACGTTTTTTTAAAATTTAATATGATGAATATCGAAAAATCATTTGAATTATCATTGTTATCTAGTTCAGACTGTACTGTGGACTGTAAGCTTGACTGCCGCGAGCGAGTGATGCGAGTAATCGCCCGCCGCACTCGCACACTCGCTTATAGCCGAGCTACACAACTATCGGAACTACGCACTCGCTCCCCGCTTCTCGCTAACTCGTTTCTAGTTCTAGCTTTACTCGTTACTCGTTAATCGTTGCCGGTGAGACAAGTGCCTTACTCAGATCTGTAAAGAATTGTCATTAACACAGACAAAACAACGCGTGATGCTAGTTATAGTACATATAACAATAATTTTCTAAAGGTAAAAAGTTACGGAAACAGAACTTGTTTGTTCGATCCAAAAAGCATTTTTTTAATTGCAGCGAATGGCGGCACGAGCATGCCGTTCGCCTGATGGTAAGCGATACGACCGCTCATGAACAGTAGTAAAACCAAACAACACCTTGAATTACAAAGCAATGCTTGGCATTCCACTGCGCTCGCCATTCTGAGACATAAGATGTTAAGTCTCTATATGTCCAGTAGTTACTCTGACTACAATGTCCTTCAATCCGAAACATAACAGTGCATTTAAACTGCTGTTTGACGGGAGAAATAGACATTGCGGTGGTACTCACCCAGGCAGCCTCTCACATATGAGAGACCTACCACCAGTGAAAATCATAGCTATAAACATTATTTGGTAATATTAAACAATGTTTATAGCTATGACTTTAAAGGTGTTTTTTATATAACATTCGTCCGACGAACGAATGAACGGATCGCTGTCACCAAGATATGACATATCTATGTAATAACCTTTATTGTAATTCTTCAAGTATTACTTGTAAGACTATGTGTAAGACTATGTGTACTAAGGTATTTGGTTATGTGACTGTCCACGAGCGGTCCTATCGCTTATCATAAGGCGAATGGCATCATCGTTTCGCCATTCTTTGCAATAAAGAGAAATATGTTCTAAAAGTCTAAAGTAACTATTACTCCAAGTATTAACATAACCATTAACAGTAATTATATTTGATAGTGAAGTTATCTTCAAATTCGTCGTCAGATCGTGTGAAATCACCTGATGTGTATCTTGTGGTTTCTGTATTACTTTACCAATTAACTAACCGGACACAAAAACAAAATAATTTGCGTTTCCATTAAAACGAAAGCATTGTTTAACGTAAGCAATTAATTGAGTGACTAATCAATATTATATTTAGCTTCTTTAATTTTCCAAAATCATTACTCAAAGACAATATGATAGTAAATAAATTAATATATTTGTAATGTACATATTGAAGTAATTTTCTAGAATATACTAGTAATCAGGTGCCTGAGACTTACAGATGAGTTAATGACTCGAAAAGGAGTAGACTTGTTTACTATATTAATGTATAATAAAGTATGTATTTGGATATATCAGTGCCTATGTATGCTACCATGTAAACATGATAAACAAGTCAAAATCATAGTAAAAACTGTTTCTGGAATTGTTATTGTACAAGAATCATCAAAAAAACATCATTAGCAAAACAACTAGATACCAGTTTGGTATTAATTCATATGATGAGTATGAATATCAATAAGACTTAATGATAAAGTTTAATCTATTTTAACTAGGTAATAGTCATTGAAAAAAACCTAATTGGATTGATTTGGATAATTTTAGCTATTTTCTGACGTTTCGAAAACTTTACAGCTTTCGTGGTCATGGGGCGGACTGAGGTATTGGTTATCCACTCAGTGACTATTACAACTTAATAGTCGCTCAGTGTGGCTTTATTCACTAGTACAAAGTAAATATCGTCCCAGCATATACATTTTATGCTAGTGAGAACCCCACGACAAAATGTGGTTAACAAAAAGAGTAACGTAACACTATTTTTAATGATGTCTCTGTTATTCTTACCTTCTTCTTCTCTTCCGCCGCAGAAAGCCCACTGCTGAACATTGGTCTCGCCCAAGCATCTCCACATCGATCTGTTGGAAGCGGTCTGTAGATCTGCCTATACCTGGTCTCCACTGATTTTTACCTATGGTCTTTCATATGTGAGAGGCCGCCTGGGTAGGTACCACCGCAATGTCTATTTCTTCTGCTAAACAGCAATGCACTGTTGTTTTTCCCTTTGAAGGATATTGTAGCCAGAGTAACGACTGGACATAATATTGAGTCTTAACATCTTTTGTCTCAGGATAGCGAGCGCAGTGGAGTGCCAAGCATCGCTTTGTAATTCAAGGTGTTGTTTGGTCGTGCTACTGTTCATGAGTGGTCGTATCGCTTATCATCAGACGAACGGCATGCCCGTCTCGCCAGTCAGAGCAATACAAAATATACAATGTTCCCTCGCGATCCATTGGTTTATTCCTTAAAGATTTACGTATCCTTCGTGTTGTGTACCTACCATAGTTGATAACTGTTACTTTAATAGTGAACAGTTCCTAAAATATGGATTAGAACGTGTTTTTTTTGTTTATTAGTGTAGTCTAAATTAGTAACATTATAAATAATAACAATGGAATTTTAAGCTGTAGTAAATTTGGAATATTTTTATTTGTACGCCTTTATGGCAAAACATAGAGCTCATAATATTATATTTTAAGATCATCAATGTACTTCCCTATCTTACAGAAATAAATTATTCTTATTTTATATTCATCGAGTGTTATAGATTTGCAAATTGCGTATTTATTAGTTTGAAAATTTCAGATCAGTTGTTCGGGATCGTCGTCAATGCTCGGTACAGATACAAAATTGCTTCCAAAATCTCAGCGAAATAGTAGTAGTCTCTTCCTTCGTTTTTTGGATGTAAATATAGGTTTGTATTTTTTTGTAAATAAATAAATTAGCTAATATTAATGGATAATATGTTATATTTTGTCTGTATATTTCGTTTCCTTTGGAGTTCTACTATCTACATGCCGTATTCTTCTTCTAGGTTCGTATGTGAGCCATTGTTTACGTATTAGAATTCCATTTTTTTAATCACAAGTTGATTACATATTAAAAGTATTATATTCATAAATGTTTCTCCTGGTAGTGATTATAAAGTCAACATTTAGTATGCTCTTGCATAATTTTGGCAACATTATACAAACGACTTGTTTATTATTAAGTTTGCCTAGATGTATTGATTTGTCTTGCATGACATTTCCCTTTTTTTTATTCAATACAATTCAGTTTCGGGTTTTTGTCTTACAACTAATCGCTCGAATGACGTCAAAGTTTCATTGGAAATATGTTATTGCTTCTTATTTTTTTATAGGAAGAGTTTTTATGCCTTCCGCCATAGTGGTTATGCCTTGGACATGATTGCTACGACGTTTGCTATATAAATCCTAGCAAAAAATAGAAAAAACGAATACTTATAACAATATGCGTTTGTGGTGTGGTACAGCTATAATCTGGGACCCTGGGCAGTCGTCAAATACCTACCACCGCTACTGGATTTACATAATAAAAGTTAATGTCATAATACACAGGTGTTTAAGGTAGATTTCCTTGAAGATTTAATTAATAATTTGATCTAAGTTTTGCCAATTTTTAAATTGTTTTTGAGGTTGCGGTTTTTTCTAATGTATATAAAAGCTGTATAAATCTATTTATTCAGTTGCTTTCCTCCCAACGGTCTCCATGTTATTAAGTGATTATCGCCACCCAAGAACATTCACAAAACTTGAATCCTGTGTGCATTGCCGCCATCTCAAAATAAAAGGATGATTGGACGGAAAAAGGATGGTACAATAAAAGTATTATTACCCAGCGGCAATGTGTTCTACTGAAAAAAATACGAAAGCAAAGCCGTCGCCTTATAACAGTTTTGTGTGTGACAGTATTAGTACCACCCAATATAGACCGGCCTATTTTTTTTACTTATTTTTTATTGCAACGAATGGCGAGACTAAGGGCTGAAACTGCTTTAAACGGGCACTCGCGCGGTTTCATACAAAAGTGCTCCGTCGCGGGGATCCGCGCGGGCGTCCGGCACGGGGAGGCGCGTCCCGCACCCGCGCGGCGGGGCCCGCCTCTGTGCGTCGGAAACCGTCGCGGAGGCACGCGCGGTACAGCGCGCGGTGTCCGCCAGCGTTAACATGACGGTGATGAGATACGGCACCGAGACGTGGCCTCTCACTTTGGGCCTCATTAGAAGGCTCAAAGTCACTCAACGAGCGATGGAGAGGGCTATGCTCGGTATTTCCCTACGAGATCGACTCAGAAATGAGGATTTCCGTAGGAGAACAAAGGTTACCGACATAGCCCAAAGGATTAGCAAGTTGAAGTGGCAGTGGGCCGGGCTCATAGCTGGCAGAACCGATGACCGTTGGGGCCGAAATGTTCTAGAGTGGAGGCCACGTACAGGCAAGCTGGGTCCTTCCGCCGTGGTGTGAAGAGGCACCTAAGCAGGCCGGCATAATTGTTTCCATTGGCATGGGACTGCCGTCCGATGCCAATGGATACTCTGCCTGGGCGGCATTGGCACTTTCCATCAGGTGCAATGCCGCCACTATGCCAGGCCATTATAAAAAAAAAAAAAAAAAAAGCGAAATGTCGGACGCCCGCCTACAAGGTGGACGGACGACCTGGCTACGTTTGCAGGAAGTCGCTGGATGCATGCCGCTTCCAACAGGTCGATATGGAGATCGTTGGGGGAGGCCGATGTTCAGCAGTGGACTTCTTATGGCTGAGATGATGATGATGATGAATATACTTGAGCAAAACTAAAGATTTTTTACTTCCCGCAATGTTATTGCCAGCCTTTCCATTGGTGATATGACTGATACAGATTTTACTCTTAAATTGTTGACCTTCAAATATGGTTCCACTTCCAGTTTCGAAAATAATTCGGCATAGACCGGTATCGAAACTTTAAAATATTTGTAAAATGAGTTTTGATTTTCTCTTAATTTACTAAACTTTACAACAAATTCACCGCACAGCAACCTAGATTCAATAAACGGGCTTACTGGCTGTCGTTTTTTTTTTGATAGTCGTCGTTTTGCTATGTAATAATATATTAACCTCTCCATCGACACAACTGTACATGCACACCTTTAAAATTGAACCAGCGACACTGCGTAAATCCGGTCTCCGCAACGGGTACCCGCGACGGGGACCGTTGCGTTCTCACGGAGCCCGCCCGCGTGTCCACGCGAGGAGACGCGCGACGGTTGCTCGATGCGGGCGCCCGCTTAACTCAGTTTCAGGCCTAACATGCCTTTCGCCTGATGGTAAGTGATACGAAAGTAGCAAAACCAAAACACCATGAATCACAAAAATTGTTTTATGATTCATGGTGTTTTGGTTGGAATTTCAAGCATTAGCTTGGCAAAAGTTCGAAAACAAAAAAGTTGTGACGGACAATACGGCGCTCGTACATTTTATATACTAAGTCGATTAATTGCTGTTGTTTTTTTGTGAAAGTTGCATAATTGTGTAGTGTACAGTGCTGCGTATAAGTGACATTGTTGGTAGTCTTCCAGACCAAACATAAGTGGCAAAACCAATAAAAAAAAAAGTTTGTACAACTGTGAACTCCAATGAACTTTTTGATATTTAAGTACCCCCATTGAAACAATTTTTTATGTGTCAAAATCAAATGAAATCAACGTCATAATTTGACAGCCGCTTTTGGTTGTGGCTATCAGTCCTTTGATCCATATTGTGGTCGAGTTGCCAATTAATTGATATACTACCATCTTGGAAAAAGCGGTAACGATTTTGTTTGTTAACAATTAAATACAGAAATGTCGCTGGTATGGGGATGTTGCTCTAAGGGTAAAACTGGGGATGTAAGTATTACATGTAAGAAATGTAAAAATGCACATCATTATTCCTGTTTGTCCTTGGATAACACTGGCACTGAAATCTCCGATTGGGAGTGTCCTAAATGTTGCAGCGCTCCATCATCGGGCCGCAAAGACAATACTCAACCCAATGTTACTGTAAGGCCTAAGCGACAAGCCCTAAATACTCCCAAGGATATTGGTTCAAGTGATCAATTAACTGCATCAGTAGTTGAAAAAATTGTACAGGATATAGTAACGAAGGAAATAAGTATTCTTACTAGACAAATTAATGATAACGTTACTGCTATTTTAAATAGAGATCTTGAACCTTTTAAGGAAAAATTAGGCGAGTTCCAAAATTCTATTAATTTTGTGAGTGATCAATTCGACGCTATATCCAAAGAGTATAAAGAGACTAAGGAAAAACTGAAAAATCTCGAACTGGAAAACTTTACGATGAAGAAAACTGTACTGGAGCTTACAAATCGAATCAATAACTTAGAACAACACGGGAGATCAAGTAACATAGAAATACAATGTGTCCCAGAAAACAAAAATGAAAATCTTCTCAAGATAGTAATGGATTTAGCTAAGGTTGTTAAATGCGATATTGGAGAAGAAAATATTCTCAACTGTACAAGGATAGCGAAGATAAACCGCACCAGTGATCGACCCCGAGCCGTGGTGGTACAGCTAGCTACTCCCAGACTTCGGGACCGCTTGTTGGCGGCTTGTTTTCACTACAATAAATCTAATCCGACTGATAAACTAAATAATAAATTAATTGGGTTTACTGGTGCTAAAGTTCCAATATTTGTTTGTGAACATCTCTCTCCTGTTAATAAGGCATTACATGCAGAAGCAAGGGTAAAAGCTAAAGAAAAAAATTACAAATTTGTATGGGTCAGATTTGGAAAAATATATGTTAGGAAAGACGAAAACTCAGATACAAAATTAATTAAAGACAACAATTCATTAGCAAAAATAGTGTAAACTTTAGGTTAGATTAATGCTTTTCTCGCGCAAGTTTATATACTGTTTTTTTTTTAATTCAATACTTTAAGTTTATATTACCAAAATGTACGTGGTCTCAGAACCAAAACTAATCTATTTTATCGTAATTTGTGCAGTGTTAACTACGATATAATTGCGCTGACTGAAACATGGCTTAATAGCAGTATATTAGATTCAGAATTATTTGGTAACAATTATGTAACTTACAGGAGAGATCGTGAGACTTCACTAGTAAACAGTAAAAAAGATGGAGGCGGTGTGCTGATTGCGGTGTCTAAACGCTATAGTTCTAAACGGTTATGTTTTGCTGAAAGCAATTGCGAGGATATATGGATAACAATAGATATCCCAGAAAAACGAAACTTGATCCGCCAAATAGCTTTTTGCGTTGTTTATTTACCGCCACCAGTACGACAGCCTCTTTTAATGCAATTCATTAATAGCTGCAATACTTTTTTTGAGACTTGGAATCACAATTCTTGTATATTGGGAGATTTTAATTTAAGTGCTATTAATTGGAAGTTGCTAAATGATAAGATTCCGCCCTCTTTTCCATTAGTTTGTCAAATATTAATTGATTTTGTTAACATTAATAATCTAAGTCAGACTAATAATGTTGTTAATAGTAAAGGTAATGTTCTTGACCTAGTTTTATCGGATATTGCTAATTGTAATATGAGCAAGTCTTTGAATGCATTGTGTGCTGAGGATCCTTTCCACCCATCTATTGAGGTATCAGTACCCTTAAGCGATGGTACTGCAATGAAACGTGTGATTAAAAACAAGTTTAACTATTACAAAGCTGATTACAACGCCATTAGGAAACATCTTGATAAGGTGGACTGGAATGAATTGCTTGGTGACAATGACATCGACGATATGCTCACTAAATTTTATGAAATTTTAAACGAGACCATTAAGCTTTATGTTCCTAAATCTAAGCCTAATTGTAACAAATATTCAGTGTGGTTTACTCGCGAGCTAATACATATGTTAAGAAGAAAGCACAAATTTAGACAACGCTTCAATATTTTAGTAACCCATTAGATAAAATAGAATTCTACATACTCAGAGAAAGCTGTAGATGTTTAATAAATAAGTGTTACAATACGTACCTAGAGAGTATAGAAGACAACATTTCAAAAAATTGTAAAAGTTTTTGGTCATTCGTTAAGGCAAAAAGAAATGGATCTAGCTCCTTTCCGGCTTCGATGTCCGACGGTAAACAAGTTAGTACCAAAGCAATCGAAATAAGTAATATGTTTGCCTTACAATTTGCATCGGTTTATGAGAAAAATGCTATTAACGATATTGCTAACTCTGATTCTCCTTTAGGGTTTATGGTTGACAACCCGAGTAGCAATAGTTTTACGGCTTTGACCATCACGCCCGATGAACTACTTCGTAAACTACCCCCTAAGACTAAGACCCTTGATACAACCAAAGGTTCCGGCCCGGATAATATTCCGCCACATTTTATTGTATCGTGTGCAACAAATTTGACCCTCCCACTCTGCAAAATCTTTAATCAATCACTTGATACCGGTGCCGATCCATAAGTCGGGGTGCAAGACTTTAATTTCAAACTATCGACCCATTTCTATTTTGTCGAGTATGGCAAAATTATTTGAATCCGTGGTATATCCCTATATGGAAGCTCACTTCAAGCAATTTTTTACTGACCACAAGCACGGATTCGTTAGATCTCGTTCCACATGTACTAATTTAGTTTCCTTTATAGAGTCACTCGCAGAAGTCTTGATAACGGCCAGCAAAACGATGTAGTATACACAGACTTCAGTAAGGCTTTTGACAGAGTGTCTCATAAAGTATTGCTGCAAAAGCTAGACGGTTATGGCTATTCTGGGCCTATGCTAAAATGGATTCAGTCCTATCTTACGGGTCGCACGTACCATGTTGTTCTTAATGGATTTAGCTCCAATTTTCATCACATAACATCAGGAGCTCCACAGGGATCTCATTTGGGACCGCTTTTATTTAATATTTTTATAAACGATATCATCAATTGCTTCCACCATTCTACACCTTACATGTTTGCTGACGATCTAAAAATCCTTAAGACCATTCGTTCTCCTGACGATGTTAAATTACTGCAAAATGATTTAGACGAACTTAACAAATGGTGTAAAAATAACAAAATGGTTTTAAATCCAGATAAATGCCAGTTCATAAAATTTACCCGTAAGGTGAATTTCATACAATCATCATACAACATTGATGGCATTGCTTTGAAAGAAGTAGAAAATCTGAGGGATTTAGGGGTTATTCTGGACAAAAAACTTACATTTATGCCACATTTGGAAAATATAATAAAAAAAGCATCTTGTATGCTAGGTTTTGTTATACGAAATGGAAAGTGTTTTCGAAATCCTAATACTAAAGTCTTGTTGTATAACAATTTTGTCAGAAGTGTATTGGAGTATTGTAGCGTTGCCTGGCGTCCACATTATTCTGTTCATAGTCTAAGAATCGAACGTATACAAAAAAGATTTTTATGGCACTTGTCATATTCAGAAGGACTAGCTAAAAAATTACCTTCGTATCGATCCAGACTAATTTACTTCAAAATGGACACACTAAGCAAACGCAGAGAGATCTTAGACCTTATGTTTTTATATAAACTTCTTAGACAAAAAATTGATTGCCCACAATTAATACAGAGGTTTAATATTAGAGTTCCAGCTAGGTATCCGCGTGCCCCAATCACTTGTTTCTACCCACCTCGCCGAAGAACTATTTTTGGCTCTCATTCACCAATCCCACGATTATGCAAATTAGCTAACGAGTGCAGTACTAATGCAGACATATTTTGCGAGTCGGTTAGTTGCTTTAGGCGTAATATTGGACGTTGTCTGGAGGGTTTCAGATTCCCGTAGTCTTTTTACTTTATATATATATATATAGTTTTTTTTCTTCTTTAACATAGTAGTAATAAGCACTTTTATTTTTCTTAATATTTGAATTTGTTTTTCTTTTTTAATTATTTGTTATTTTAAGTATTTTTCATTAGGTCATAATTTTCAAGAAATGTAATAATTTTGTATAATATCTTTTTAATGTTGTTTTACTTAGAGCACAGCAATTGCTGCCGCAGTACTAAAGTAACAGCTAGTATTGTCCGTCTTAAACCTTACTTTTCAAAAATATGTTTTTTATTGTTTGCATGTTGTGTTTACTTCTAAGTGGTTGTGCAACACGTACAAAACTCGTTTAAGTGTTTTAAGGTGTCATAAATATGTATTAACCCTATTTTTACCTTGGCCTTACTATTGAGGATGCCGAAGATCGGGCGAAATGGAGAAGAATTTACCCGAAGGCGGACCCTGGCACCGGCCGGGATAACGCCAGGTAGAAGAAGAAAAAGAAGAAGAAGAAGATTAGAACCCATGACAAATGCATTAAAAGTCACAAAGCTACGCTGCAAATACCTTGGACGCTGGTTAGAATTTTGTCATAATTTTACAAGTGTTAGGTCTCCCATATGAGATAGACCGCCTGGGTGAGTACCGCCGCGATGTCTACTTCACCCGCCAAACAGCAGTGTAAATGCACTGTTGTGATCTGGTGTGTCTCAAGATGGCGAGGAAATGGAATGCCAAGCTGTATGTATCAGCCCATATACGTCCCACTGCAGGGCACGGGCCTACTCTACAATTGAAAGTACGATTAAGAGTGGTTAGGCTATATGGTCCACCACGCTGGCCTAGTGCGGGTTGGCGGACTTACATAACATAGAAATTCTTATAAATCGCTATGGTATGCAGGTTTCCTCACGATGTTTTCCTTCACCGTTTTAGTGCGTGGTGATTGACTGACAATTAATTAAGTGCATGGTGGCCTGTTGGTAAACGGACTAGACGCGGCTGCCAACATGTTCACGGTGGTCGCGGGTTCAAATCTCAGGGCACACCTCTGACTTTTCGGAGTCATGTGTGTATTGACACCAATATATTTATTGGTAAATATTTTAAACAGACTAGGGATACATTGTATCTACCAAATAAATATTTACATTTACTTGGTACACCTGTAGCTAATTTTTTAAACACAGTCATAAGTAATATGACGAAGAAGACCACAGGCAATACCACTTGTAGTAATGTTACTAAAACAAATGTGGTAAATAATAATTTAAACTTCTAACTTTGACAAAAGGAAATGGTGAATATTATATAGTATTATCTCATCAGAATATAAACCGCTTCTCTGGCAAAATTTTAGAAATTGAACTTTTTATTGACACATTTAACATTAGTATACTATGTTTCACAGAGACCTGGTTGAAGGCGCGCACCTTATGAATTTCAATGTGAATGGCTTCAGGGTCGCCAGCTCGTTAAACAGGATTTCGGCGGAAGGTGGAGGCTCGTTAATTCTAGTTCGTGATCATATCATATTTAGGGAAAGAAAGGATATCTCTTGCCTCTCTGTTGAACGAGTGTGTGAGGTCGCATGTGCGGAAACAATTTTTTATGTCATGTGTGTCTATAGACCTCCTTCATCAAATATTTCGCTATTTTTATCAATAATGGAGGATATTTTAAATAAAATTAAAAGTAATAAAAAAGTTCTAGTCTGTGGGGATTTTAATATTAATTTACTAGTTGATTCGATTGATAAGTGTAGGTTTGTATCTTTATTCGGCTCATTTAATCTTATATGGTTGTTCTCGGAGCCTACTAGAATTACGCCTGAAACTTCGAGTTGTATTGACAATATCATAACCAATTTCAAAGCACTTGAAAAAGGTGTAAAGATAGGGGTTAGATCTGACCAAAAAATGCCAATAAGTGAAATTAGAACATGCTGTAGACAAGTAGATTAATAACTTTTAGGCCGTTATCTAAGAAAATCCTAGGTCAATTAAACAGTAAAGTACAATCAAAAATAGATAATTTTACACTTGATGGCAGTCCAAACGACATGTACTCGTCATTATTGAAAATTATACGTAGAGTTTGACCAAGTAAGCAAGTAAGACCAAGCAGCACCTATTCGGGTCTTGACGTCAAGGTTGATGTCAACGGACTCATGCAGTACGGACCTAAGGTACTTGAACTTGTCCGTCTTCACGGCAAGTTCGTTCCCTATCTCGATGCTTTCGGGGTCCGTACTCCCGCAAGCAATGTACTCGGTATTCGCCACATTTAACCTCAGACCACCGCTCTCAAGCCAGTAGACGAAATGAAATAAAAATACCTGAATGAATATGTTTAATGTCTTGACAGTACAATGGTTTCATCTTAGTCCAAACATGGAGCGATTTTGGGTTCATGTCTCAAGATCTTAGAGTATAAAAAATATAGAGGTACGTTTGTTCCTTCAAAAACGTAGATACTTTATTGTTCGTCATGTTGGTGGCAACATGACGAACAACAAAGTATCTACGTTTGTAGCTCAGCTATAATAGCTAGTAAGGCTACCTGCATTATAGCTAGTATATCTAACAACGAATTGAAAAAAAAAACTCTTTGGTAACGGAAAGTATGTTTAGTTATTATACGTCTAAAACTAGTTTGAGTGGAATTAGCATTAAGTACCCTTAAACTATTTTTTTATTTGTCTTTTTCAAATAATTCGTGCTTGCCGGACAGCCTGTCAAAAGCCTAGCTAATAGGACAGAAAAAGGTGGATCGGCACCACTATTTTTATCTGTTTTTGAAGTACAAGCGATCCCTCTATATTATATATACTCTAAGATCAGTATGTGGAAAATTCTAGAAACACGTATTCTATTTTATTAACTTGCAATATTTTTGGCAAAGCAAAAAATTATACAGCCTTAAAGCTCTATAGTTATTGATCCTCAAAACACGGGCTGGAAGACTGAAGTTCAATTAATTAAAAATACAACAACAATAGAGTTTTTTGATAATTCACAGTAATCGTGACCTTGATAATCAAAGTAGCCGGTTATATATCCGAGGTATAAAACTATGTAAGGCGGCGCAGAGGCTGCAGTGTGCTTGACTTGGTCGCATCTATTATCACTATTTCTATTTAGTGTAGAATGTCGTCCACAAACAGATTCTTAGCTACTGTTGTAGTTGTTTTGTGTTTGACCGATGGAGGTTTATTTAAAAAGATACGTGAGTATATTTAAAAATATAAATTCTATATTTAATTTTACAAGGAGGTATTTTGAATGTTCGAAATTTAAATTTTATTTAAAATATTTAAAACATCAAGTTATTGTTATATTAATAAATTTATTTGTTGTTTAAAATAGAACAAAATATAGTAGTTTCGTTTAGTAATAGTTTCTAATTAATCTAATTTACACTGGATATTTATAGAAATAAAACTTAGCTGATAAGATTAAAGCTATTCTTTAGCTATATTGTATTTGGCCTGTGAAGCCTTCACGCAGACAATAGGAACGCATACATTTTTTTATGAAATGAAATAAACGTAAGTGGGGGCTAATCAGCGCATTAGGAGGGTCTTTGTGAGACCCGTTTTGAAGAGCACATCGTTTTTAAATATTAAATCTGTATTTTTATTAAACTTTTTTTTTCTAGGTTTTGTAAATTAATATATATTAACTCTTCACAAACGGGCAAGAGTACCAAGCAAAATCTGAAAACGCCTCTTATTGCATAGGGCAGTGTAATGACTTGTTTTTCCTTGATAACGAAAAGAAAAGAAAAAAAGAGAATTATCGCTAGTGATGCTTTTATCAGTTAATTCGTTTAACCATATTTAGAGCATTATAATAAATAAATAAACTATCACATCTTGGGGCGAAACATACAAGGCAAAACGTGGCTGTTTTGATTCCACCTCTGCCTACCTCTACTGGGAAAAAGGCGTGACTTTATTTAAAGCACTATCATATCAGGATTTTCATAATTGTTTCCTAGATTAACACTAATGTTACACATTAAACGTCGGGAAGTTAAAAATAGCTAGTTTTATTTCAATAAATTTTTATTTATTGTTGTTCAAATGTGTTTTAATTTTGTTTGAAGTGTGGCATACTGGTCTATATTTCCACTAGACGTAGACGATAAAAATAGATCCTAATATTGATCCTAATATATTATAATCAAAGGATAAAAAAAAAAACTTGGAGCAAAGATTTAAAACTGGTATACTCGTATTACCAACTGTTGACAACTAGTCGAATAATTTGAAATGAAATGCGTCTATTTTCGAATTTTTCTTATTTTGCTTTTCGTGGAATCATATTTTCTTCTGTCATCAAAAGATTTGACTAATGATAATACTCGTGCTAATACTAGATATATTCACATTTGTAATATCATTTTTGATAGCTTTTATTATGGTACCGATATAATTGCACAATGATTTACGTCTACATTTTTTGTTTTCTATTTTTGTTACATAACTTCATTTTAATCTAAAAGTTTTGATTTGTTCACTCTTAGTTCTTTGTCTATTATTAGTAGGTAAAGTTAAGTTCTTGTGTATTGCATTACAGGCGACAACTAACCAAATTTTCAGAGACAAGCCTTACAGTCTTTTATTCAAGCAGTGCAAAAAAATGATTTTTATTATTTAGCAACTTGCAATTTAAGGAATCTGTAAACAATTTCAGATACTATATTTTATTCTTTTATATCTAAAAAAATCTTCTTAGAAATAAAAAAAAAACTAACCCTAATCAAAAAGTATTTATACCAATTTGTACCTAGTTTTTCATAGCAGTAACTCCTGCTATGAAAAACTAGGTACAAATTGGTATAAATACTTTTTGATTAGGGTTAGTTTTTTTTAAATAAAAATATGAGGATATTTTTTATTATCTAAACTCGTTATTTTGGTGGTCAACATCCATATTAACGTATGTATAAACATCACATAACAACTCCGATACCCTTGACATCCAAGCCGTGAGTGCGGAAATAATCTTGGTATCTTAGTTCCCTCCATTATTATTGAGGCCTGTTAGAATTAATTTGCTATGTTTATTCGTTGTTTATTAACATAAACATAATTTGTACATTTTATGTATTATGTTTTTATGCGTGGGATTAGTGTTTTTATGCTTACAAAATGGCTACAATATAACTAAGCACAGTGCGACCTAGCTCCATTGACGTCAGTATATCAGATCCGGATATACACAGGGGAACCCGAAATGTAAAATATTTGTATAAATCTGTGGTGGTACGGAGTATGTTCACGGTGGTCGTGGGTTCATATCACAGGGCACATCTCTGACTTTTCGAAGTAATGTGTGTATTGATAGTCAATCACTACGCAAAATAACGGTGAAGGACAATATCGTGAAGAAACCTGCATACCATAGCGATTTACAAGAATGTATACAGTATGTAAAGTCCGCCGACCCGCACCACCAGTATGGTGGACTATACGGCCTAACCACTCTCAATCGTACTCTCGATTGTAGAGGCGGCTCGTGCCCTGTAGTGGAACATATATGGGCTGATATACTTAGATTACAATATAATGGTACCTAACCACCAACTCTAGGGTCTCCGGCAATTTAATAATCAAATAATACGCTACCGATTTATTTTGAGTTTATTTCCGGACCTATATGGGATATGCCTCTAGGCTATTGGCAGTCCGGACGCAAACAGGTATGAGGAACTCTTTTGATATTGGACTGGCCGCTTTACAAATCAATACCCGGTCTTCACGATCGAAGTCCCATACACGCTGCTACGAAACCATTCTCAATTATTGTGAAATTATGGTCCGACCTGGCTATTGGTACACACCCTGTATATATATATATATATATATAATATACATATAAACCTTAATCTTGGATCACTCTACCTATTTTAAAAAACCGAATCAAAATCCGTTGAGTAGTTTTAAAGATCTAAGCGTACAAAGAGACAGACAGACGGGAAGCGACTTTGTTAATTATTTTTTACTATGTAATGATGATAAATATGATTATATAGTTTTTGTTTTATAGCCGTGACCAGTCCTCGACCGCACTCGATCAATATGCTTCTCTGTATATGTAATTAGTGCACAATTGCCATTAAACGTTAATGCAGTGTGAAAACAATTACGTGTCATATGTAACTACATGGCGATTGCAATCAATCTATGGAATAATAGGAATTGCTTGTCATATTAATGTTTGAATTATAAAATGTAATTATATTGTTACACATAGTGTTATTTTATTGGTTTGATAGGTTAAGTGCCAAGGGCGGATCCAGCTTTTACGCCAGGGGGGGGGGGGGGGTCACATTATAGTTCATGTCAGAACACTGGGTCTGATTTCAATACTCCAATTCGTAATAATGACTTTTTAAAGTTTGTTACAGGCGTGATTTGTGAACACACACATACTTTTTTTCTTTATTTATCGACATACAAAGAATTAAATTTGCCTATAAATTTATCAATAAGATAATAAATAAATTTTGTCAATCTAGGGCCAGCCCAGGAGGGTCATGACCCCCATGACCTCCCCCCTGGATCCGCCCTTGTTAAGTGCCATGTCGTGTGCGGTTTACTCAGTTATCTCAATTTATCGGGTTGTTTTAATGAAAAGTAATGTTAGTTAAAGAGATGGAATATTTATTTATTTATTTATTTATTTTAAATCTTTATTGTACACATAAAAAAAATACAACATACAGAAACAAAAAAATATAAAAAGTACAAATGGCGGTCTTATCGCTTAAAGCAATGTCTTACAGACAACCATGGGATGGATTTAAAAGAAGGAAAAAGAGAGGGCAGTGTAAAATAAATAATTAAAAGTGAGGAAACTAGATAAAACTCATACTATCTATATATATAATCTAAACATAAAAATACACCAAAATAACATACATACATACATAATAAAAAGCATAAATACATACATATATAATACTACAAACATATACATATATAAATATATAATAAATACAAATTTAAAATTAATTAGAAGTAGGAAATAATATTATCTACTAAAATCTGTTTATTTAGAGAGATAGAGGTAATGTTCTTTGATTTGCCTCTTGAATGAAGACAGCGATTGCGCCTGTCTCACCACAACAGGAAGCGCGTTCCACAATCGAACTGCTTTGACAGTAAAAGACTTGTCCATAAATGTCGTGGTGTGCACAGGCATTCTCAGCCTAAGATTCTCGGACGACCTCAAGGACCTCAAATGTGAGTCATGAAGAAAAATAAATCGTTCTTTAAGATAAGATGGTGTGAGAGGATTGAACAAAATATTGTAAAGAAGACAGAGAATGTGAGTATTCCGACGAAGCCGTATAGGTAACCACTTGAGCTTAGCACGAAACTCAGAAACATGGTCATATTTGCGAAGACCAAATATGAATCTTATGCAGAAATTTTGAAGACGCTCAAGTTTATTTAGTTGGTCTTCGGTGAGATCTAGATAGCTGACATCGGCATAATCAAGGATGGGGAGAAGGAGGGTTTGCGCAAGCGTAATCTTCGTGGTAACGGGTAGAAAGTTGCGTAATCTTCGCAGGGACTTAGCTGAAACGAACAGCTTACGGCTTATTTCACGAAGCTGAGGACCCCAAGTAAATGACTTATCAATAAGTAAGCCCAAATTGCGGACGGTGTCACTGTAAGGGATGGTTATCCCATTACAATAAACACTGGGGAGTTGATTCCAATCCAGCTTCGAGATCATCCTAGGGCTACCGACAACAATGACTTGTGTTTTCAAGGGATTGATCTTCAAACCATGAGCTCTACTCCAATCACAGATGTGTTGAATATCTGTATTGATATAAGCAATATAAGGAATATTTGTATCTTTATAAATAATCTTTGTAACAAAAACTTTTGCAGCTGGTAACGTGCATATTTTTTAGACACAATTAGTGGAGTGGAACTTTTTTGCAAACAATCTTAATTGATATCTATTTTGATGTCAGACTGGTCCTTAATAAAAAATATTATAATGCTTAATTTTCAATTCCGGCTACAACGTCCTTCAAATCGAAACACAAGAGTGCATTTACACTGTTGTTAGGCGGGCGAAATAGACATTGCGGTGGTGCCTAGTACTTACCTAGGCAGCTTCTCACGTATGATAAACCTACCACCAGTTTCATCTAATCACATAACGTCGCATTGAAAGAACAATGAACTACCGTAATTCTATGTAGGTATTTTAAAAAGGGATTCAACTGCTATCAAGCTAGTTGAGAATAGTTCAAAATTCTAAAGTACCAAATGATGATTAGTCCCAATAGTCTCACACATTGCCTTTACAGCTCATTATCTAACCATCCTAAGGATTTTATAGGTTCGGGGCACGTAGTCCTTTGGCTTGTCGGACGCCCGTCTACAAGGAGGACGGACGACCTGGATAAGGTTGCAGGAAGTCGCTGGATGCAGGTCGCTTCCAACAGGTCGTTGTGGAGATCCTTGGGGGAGGCCTATGTTCAGCAGTGGACTTCCTGTGGCTGAGATGATGATGATGATGACTCCTTAGCTTGAGAGACTATGGGTCCCACATTTCCCATACTTACCGCCGCCTCTGCCCATGATTAAATTGAAATCGAAGTTAATTCCACAGTTTAACAGATACATTATTACGGGGTAAGAAGTCGTAATCTGCGCCATTACTCAAGTTACCTCGCGATGTCGGTCATGTAATGTGCCAACTCTTATTGTAACACTATACTTTGCACATAACACATTGGTTTACCTACTTAGCGCTTACTTATGTTCACGCCCGTATCTCCGAATGGGTGGATAGATGTGTTATAGAATTATTATATTACATTTTAGTAATAGTCATGGTCCATCCAGACATTGACTATTGTCATTATAATTTTCTATGAATAAATATTTTTCCTCACTATAAAGTGCTTATAAATTTCACAAACAAGAAAACTACCGAAAATGAAATAAATATTATATATGTGACCTGTTCACTCGTAATTCGAGGCTAAGCGATCAAAAAAATAAAATCAAATCACAGTACCGAGTTACTCATATAAGATTATACAAAGAAACTTAAATACTAGCATCAATTGGTGCCGCACCTAGGAGCCAAACACACGGTTACCAATTCAAACAAGCTATTATAGACCACTGAGGCATTTATTGTAGGTGCATGGCATTCTGAAATTATTTGCCTAATGATTTAATAAAAAAGGTTACATTATACATACATAGTCTTGTCTCCACGAAAAGAAGATGTGTTATAAATTGGTGAGAAAAAAACAATTCAGCAGTAGTTACGAAGCCAAAGTTGTGCCTGCGGCTATAAATTCTGCCTTTTTTCCTTAAAATGCGAAACGGAAGTCTTTTAATGCAATTATCATGTTATTATATGTAGATAAAAAAAGGAAGCAGGAAAGATAATTTGACTATTCAATTCAATTCATTTTTATTAAATTAATAATTAATAATAATAACCATATGCCACCTGGCTTCGTTTTAGGTAGCATTCATGATATACCCTGTAGTCTGTAGATGTATTTGTCGAGGCTTGCATTACGTTCTGGCTTTAAAGTGGTTTGGGCGCCGTAGCGGAGATTTCGATATATCTCTTGTCTCCTATTTAAACACGTGGGAAAATTTATATGCTGCTTTGGCATTTCATTTATGGATTCAACTAAAGTAATAACGATAATCCGATCATATGTCAAGGGTTAAAACTAGCAGAATTACGGATACGATCTGCGGAAGAACATCAGTGAACATTTCCGCTTTATGTTAATCATCATTTTGTAGTTTTATGATGTTGCACATTCATGTGAATCGACTTTATACAGCTGAGAAATATAAAATGTTTAACAAAGATCATGTTAGACACATTGTAACTACCTAAGTAGATTACCCGTGTTTAACTAGTTTGTTGTCTTTCTTGTTTCGTATTTGATTTCGTTTCAAAATGTATTTACATTTATTATAATCTTATATCAGATCTACGGTTACAAAGCTGAGGTCTCGGGTTCGAATCCCAGGTTGGGCAAAGTGATATTGGATTTTTCTATTCATTATCAGCCCAGAGTCAGGAATTTGTGCCCGATATGGCGATAGGCTCGCCACCTTTCACATTGTGGGACGGAACATACAAGGCGAAATATGGGTGTCCTGGCACCTCTGCCTACCCCGTCTGGGATATATATGTATGTATGTATATCAAATCTGTATACATATCTGTATCAGCCAATATACGTCCCACTGCAGGGCACGGGCCTCCTCTACTATCGACAGTACGATTGAGAGTGGTTAGGCCATATAGTCCACCACGCCGGCCTAGTGCGGGTTGGAGGGTTGGGGTTGTATACATATACTGAAGATTATTCACTGGAATGATACCGTCACTACAAAAACTATTACATTGTGTTAATTTATTATTAATTTTAGTATATTCATTTCGACGTAATAATGGAAACAACCAATAGATGAAGTGATTTTCACGGCCACTTTATTAACACTGCAAATGTATTGAAGGGCCTTTCCTTAGTTTTTCAGTGCCGGGAATAGAGTTAAGGCTTCGATCAAATATACACTGATCGAAGAGTTAAGGTGTCAATTAAAAAACATCAACCACTCCATTTTTTTGTATATATTTGAGAAGTAATATAACTCTTTCCTTGCAGCTGACTACATTAACGTGTGCAAGAGGGATCCGAAGACGTTAGACGAATGTGTTTTGAAGTCAGTGAGTGCTCTGAAGCCGAAGTTGGCCGGCGGCATCCCGGAGCTCAACGTGCCTCCGCTCGACCCCTTGATTATCCCTGAGGTTGGTACTTATATATGGATTGGTTTATTTCTTTCTCTATCACTCTCATGCTATACTATCTTACCTCTCGCTCAGAGAAGTAACTAGCAAGAACCCAGTGAATCCTGAAGTCCTGGTTTGCTTGCGTAGTTCACACAGATGTCCAGCATTGTATCAGCCCATATACGTTTTACTGCAGGACACGGGCCTCTAATATGTCTAGTGCATATTACTTTAATAGTTATTTAGCTTCATCTTTGTCGATGCTAGGTCCGCCTATCTGTTCAATCTTGCCATTGTTCCTGGTCTCAGCATACCTGATTGTGTAAAAATTTATTCATGCAATTTCCATAAATATTGTTCTATGTATATTTTTATTGACAGAACCGGTAATGAGACGAGTATACAGGTTCGATTTTGGTACTGAGGGAAATGTTTAGGCGTCTAACCAACTGCTCTATAGAGGCTACCAAACACTAGACTTGATATCATACTGTGAGATCACGACTATGTGAATAACTGTTGATAGTATTTTGGGACATCAATCATGACGTATAATCAGATTTTCCGCTTACCCCTTTTCGAGACTTTGGCTTTGAAACTGCTATAAATACCCAACAATTCAAATCTTGTAAATTGCAGATAGTTGCGCTTGACAGCGGCAACACTCAGCTGCGTGCTGTCGGCAAGAACGTGAAGGTCACCGGTGGTGGCGACTTCATCGTCAAGAGCTTGGCGTAAGTGTTCCATCATACAGTATAAGAATCGCTGTAGACATATTATCTTGCCTGGAGTCAGTAGGAGAATAATCTGTAGGAGCTTAGATTTTGTTTTATTATCTTGTTTGACTGAAGTCAGTAGTAGAGTAACTTTTAAATTGTAGTGTCTTGCTGATGGTGGTGTTTGACTAATGGGATGGTTCAAGCGGGGTGGTAGTTTTGTTGCAGAGAAATTAGTCCAAGGAGTTAAATTTCCGTTAATTCAATAATTGTTGTAATGCTGAAATTACAAATCCTTGCTTGCTTCTTGAGATAGGTACAGATGATGATGTTCTTCCTATAGATGTATAGTTTTTCGTTTTACTTTATTTTATATAAGAATTTTGTTTAACATTTATTTATTTATTTATTTTATTCTTAACTGCACAAAAAAGGATAAACACTTAAATATATTACAAATGAAAAAAAAAAAAGTACAGATGGCGGTCTTACCGCTCTAGGCGATTTCTTACAGACAACCTTTGGATGGATAGAAAAAAAAAGAAAAGATGAGAGGGTAATCTAGAAAAAAAAAGGATACAAGCTCCAATAAAATAATAATAGACGAATTATTTATAATTAGTATTTACACAATATATGATACATAATTATATACATACACCTATTATAAATATAAATATATATATATTTCTACAGATATATATACATACATAAATAAATATACTATAAATTACTTTTAGGTTCAAATGCAAGGAATTATACTTTTCATTTTGGCTGTTCAGAGAGAAATGTAGTGATCTTGACCATTTTTTTGAATGCAGTTAGTGTTTGAGCCTCTCTCACTTTAACAGGTAGTGCATTCCACAGTCGAACAGCTTGGACTGTAAACGACTGATCCATGAACTTCGTGGTATGCACTGGCATTCTCAACTTCAGGTTCTCCGACGACCTCAAGGACTTCGAATGTGTCTCATGGAGAAATAGAAAACGTTCTTTGAGATATGTAGGAGTGAGAGGATTAAAACAAGATATTGTAAAGAAAATGAAGAATATGAGCATTCCGACGAAGTCGTATGGTTAACCACTTGAGCTTAGCACGAAACTCGGAAACATGATCATATTTGCGTAGACCAAATATAAATCTAATACAGAAATTTTGAAGACGCTCAAGTTTATTAAGTTGGTCCTCGGTGAGATCAAGATAGCTGACATCGGCATAATCAAGGATGGGGAGTAGGAGAGTTTGTGCAAGCGAAATCTTCGTTGTGATGGGAAGAAAATTGTGTAACCTTCGCAAAGACCCAGCGGAGGCAAAAATCTTACGGCTAAGTTCCCGAAGTTGTGGACCCCAGGTGAAACACTTGTCCATATAAAGGCCAAGGTTCTTAACCGTGTCACTGTATGGTACAATGATACCATCACAGTAAACAGACGGTAGTTTGTCCCAAGCAAGTTTTGATATCATCCTGGGGCTGCCGACAACAATGACTTGGGTTTTGGAAGGATTTACTTTCAATCCATAGGCATTACTCCAGCGATGTTGCGATGGATGTCGTTGTTGATTGATCTTATTGCGTCGACCATCTTGTCTAAGGGTGCCCGAGTATAAATTTGCAGATGGTTGGAATAAAGGTGGTAGGATGAGCGAAGATTAATAGTAATGGAATTAATAAAGACAGCGAAAAGTAAAGGAGATAGTACGCCGCCCTGAGGTACGCCAGCAGAAACAGAGCACCAAGAAGAAAAGCTTTCCTCAAAAGTGATGCGTTGCTGGCGACCATACAGGTAACTACGAAACCAATCAACTGCCGTTGGAGATATGTTGAGAGAACCCATTACGCCAAGTAATAAATCGTAATCGACGGTGTTGAAGGCATTGCTGATGTCCAGCAATGCTAAGACAGTCAGCTTGCCCTCCTCCATGCCCGACCTGATGCCATCCGCAATATGAGTCAGTGTGGTCGTCGTGCTATGTCCAGGACGAAATCCCGATTGTAAAGGATTTAGGAGATTGTTTTTGGAAAGGAAATCATTCAGCTGGGTATGGATTAGACGTTCAAGGACTTTGGAGAGGAAAGGAAGAATGGAGATGGGACGGAAATCTGTAAGATTGGTTGCATTGGATTTTTTAGGGATTGGAATGATATGTGCTTGTTTCCAAGTAGCAGGAAAGACACCAGAGGAAATAGAATAATTGAGGATATGGGAGATGATAGGAAGGATTTCGTCTAGGATAGGGAGAATTATATTACGGCTGACACAGTCGTTTCCCGTCGCATTAGACGAAATGAGCGCAATGGTCTTTCTAACATCACAAGCAACATTTATTGGTTTTAATAATAATAGTGACCATACAATTTCAATAGACGTGCGAAAACAGCGCCATCATGAGGTAACAATTGGGCGTGTGCAGTAAATATATAATTTCCGTGACGGTTCTCTAGATGGCATTAAAAGGCTGTTGTAAATTGATTAAGCCACTATATTATGACTAATAATAGCTTTTTCAAGAATATTAGGATAAGTCCGAACATAGATAAATTAGCAATATATTGTAAACAAAGTTGATAATCTCAGTCTGTTAACATTGCAAATTCTTCTTGACATTTAACGTTCTTCTACATTATTTTTCAACACATACCATTTTTAAAGATGAAATGTCAGTCCAAATACTTACCATCCAAGGACCTTATCTAGTACTTACAAGTATATATTGCAATCATAAACATTTTCAGCTATAGAAAGTGTAGTAAATATAGGCTTCCTACAAGAAACATATACAAGGAAATATTTATTTAAATGTTGTTACAGTGTAGACTTGGACACACTGACGTTCCGTGTGCGCGTTCGATTCCCGAAACTGCACTTCAACGGCGAATACAAGCTGGACACCAAGATCCTGGTGCTGTCCCTCAACGGACAAGGAACGCTCACCGCTGACGCTGGTGGGTAGAAAATATAATTTTGAAGGGCTTTTTATTTTTTATAGACACAATTATGGTCTTAAAACTGTTATTTATATTCTTCATTGTACGTAAGATACGTAGCCATATATAGAGATAATAAAACAACATAGTAAAAATGACAAAACTCTATCAGACAAACATTTGAGAGACCTAAGAGAAGGAGAACGAAAGGAAAATATGTATTGTTAGACAAATTTTACGACTAGGCCAACAATTTTTCTTGATAATTGTTTTAGTAGATTGCTACATTATGTTGCTTGAAGAGTTTTAAATATAGGAATGAGTTCCTGACATATTAATCATAGCAAAAATACAAATGAAAAAATACCACTTACTTTTTAAAGTTAGAAGGCGCTATGATATTTGAATTCTACTTTTGCTATAAAATTGTTTTTAATATGCTTTTCAGTAAAATGCGACGCGGAGATCACGATGAAGGCTGAGATTTACAAGAAGGACAATGTTGAATACTTGAAGTTCATCAGCGTGAAGTCTGACATCAACATCAAAGACTACACGATCAGGCTGGAAGGCCTTTTCAATGGAGACAAAGTTTTAGGTGAGTAAAACAACTGTAGTCTTGTGGGTAATTTGAGATTCCAAAATGTTCTAGTGGTCAGGGAAGGTATGAGAGACAAAATTCATAAGATTAAGGGTACTAAGATGTCGTTAAACATGGAGACCAGTTAAGCGAATTTTGGAACTGGTAGAGATAGTACCAAGGGGAAATAGTAAACATTTAGTTATACCCAAACCGAGTTCAGTGTTTTTAGAGAAAATAAAGTATATAATATATAGAAATCCATAAAAAATCGAAACTCGGCTAAAGTGGACATAATAACTTGAAAATTTAATAAATAGACAGGAAATTGAAATACAAAATATTAATAAATTGTTTAATAAACATATTTTATCGTTTGTAGGTGTGGAAGAAAAATTTTGTTAGGTTCCTTATTTCTCTAAAAATCAGGACTATGTGTAAAATACTTTGGTTTCCTTTACAGGTCAAGCTGCAAACGAAGCTATTAACCAAAACCGAGGAGAGTTCTTGAAGGCAACCAAACCTTCTCTCGAGTCTACTGTCAACCAATTGTTACTCAACGTCGCCAACAATGTGGTCGATGACTTGCCTTACGATGAGCTTCTGCCTAAGCCATAGATATTTTTTACTTTTTTTATAGTTTTATAAGTATTGAAAGGTTGGTAGGCATGTTAGTGGTTACATCCAAACAAGGCTGAAAATAAAACTAAAAAAATGCACGGTAAAAACAAACATGTTAAAAATTCTCCAAAAATTGTAATAAAAATTATTAGGTACCTAATTTATGTAATGAATAAAATTATTTCAAATATTAATTCAGTGCCAATTTTTTCACATACAATCAGCGAAATATCTTTAGTTTATGTTACTTTAGTAGTTCTTGTAAGAACAGTTAAGATTTATTGTATAGGTAGAGGTTAGTTGAACGCTACAAAAAAGAGTAATGTGATTTTAGTATGTTTCGATATCAGATGAATTTAATGATTTAATGTCATGTCAAAAACCAAAGTGAAAATCATACGTGGTGATTGTAATAAAGTGTAAATAATAATATTCATAATTGTTTTATTTGTGTATACTGTGTAACAGTATTGAGAGTTCTTGGAATTAATTTGGCTACATTTAACAATAAATCGACGCTTACTGCGTAAACTATCGAAACTGAAAAATGTGATTTTTGTTTTATTGCACTAATAGCAAGTAGATATAAACATTTATAATTCTTTATAATAAAATATATACCTTCAAAAGTTTTTCAATCGAATAAAATTGAAAGTGCATAATATGAACTGTATCAGACAATATAGGTCCCACTGCAGGGCACGATCCTCTTTGCTTAGGCCATATAGTCCAACCTAGGCCTAGTACGGGTTGGCGGACTTACATACCATAGTACTTTTTATAAATCGCTATGGTATGCAGGTTTCCTCGCGATGATTTCCTTCACCGTGATAATATGAACATAATAAAATATTTAATTTGCCCCATACAATGTTATTGGTGTAAAGTAGTGAATTCGATAGTTTTCGTAGGGACCGTCGAAATTTTACCTACGACTCATTCTCTCGTCTTGAATTGAACTATGTTCTAGATTATTACATACATCATAAACTGTGTTTTTTTTGGGATTTGAAAACGTAACTTCTCGATATCTTAAGTTACCATTGTAATACATCCCGAACCGTTGTTGTTAGGAAGAAGGATAAAACGGGAAATATGAAATATTTGCGCCGAATATAATTAGCTGGCATAAATGCATTGCAACATTGTGAAGGCTTTATTTGAATGGCACCTACGGTTACTATATATATTTATTTAAATCTTTATTGTACAGAAATATAAACATATTCAGAAACATTAATTTAAAAAGTACAAATGTCGGCCTTATTGCTCTACTATTGGGATGGATTTAAAAAAAGGAAACAGAGGGGGCAGTGTAAAAAAAATGTTCCAATATGATCTCTTTCGCGAGTCAGATCAAAAAATACTCTTTGGTATTTATTACGCCTGATGTCAAAGGTTAGTTTGCGTCATTGAACCAACAAAACGGTCAAAAGCCTACTAAAACTGGAACAAGAACATCCACGCAATTTCTGCGACATTTTATTAAGATTTACAAATTTGAACGCCTCATAATATTTGTATTTTATGAGACTTCTTTTAGAGAGAGGCTGCGGGTTCAATCTCAGACTGAAACAATATAAGATTTCAAACGTTTCTAACTTGTTTAATAGGAATGTTGAATATTTTTTGGAAATGCTTTTATTTTGTAGATAGGCCCTATATAAACACGAAAATAATAATTTTACTAAATTATGGAACATATTTTAATAAAAAAATATGTAAACAATAGTAGTTTTCATAATTCCCGTTAGAAGTTTCAACCTATCAAGTGGCTATAATCCACCTCAAAGACCGCTAACAGAGCCACGCGTTCTATCAAAATCAACTGAGTTCAACATCTTGCCGCCCGTTCAGTGACGCCAGCGCGCTCCGATCGCTGTTTGCAGTCACGTGATAGTGGGTAATTAATAAAACATTTTAAAATATTGTTATTTAATTTATTACGAACAATTAGGTTTTAAATAAAGTGAAACGAATCAACATCCCTCTTCTGAATGGATTTACAAAATTCTTTGTTTGTTACATTTTGGATGGGGATGTCTTTTGAAGAATAAAATAAAAAAATTGAGTAAAATGCTCTATGAGCAGGAAAAGTCTGCTAGGTCAACTAGTATTTTTATATTATTTATTTAATATTTACTTATGTATAACTAAATATTGTAATAGCCATGAAAACATAATTATAGTTTACTTAGCACTGACATGTACAAAGTACATAACTGTTCTAAGAATCTCGCATAATATGATATACCATGTAGATCCTAAGTCTATAAAGTAAAATTACTATAGAAACGTTGATAATTCGACTGCCATATTACAATTTTGTGACACTGCGATGCTGGATTGTCGCATCTTCAATGATTAAGATTGTCGACTATTGGAGAAGAAATCAATTCTGGTCTTTAAACTGCGTCGATAATTTATTTTTATGATGTCCACCATTCCATTCCTCATTCATCCGTCTTCTACTCTTCATGTGTCTAGTGGTAGGTTGTAGTAGGGCTGTAAACAATTAAGTATTTCGATTTCTGGGTTAAGCAACACATTTTGTTTTTTTCAGAAAAATTACATTCTTTCTTTCCTCTTTCTTTCTTCCTCTATTTAATATTAGCACGAAAATAATCTCACGTATCTCTGCTTAAACTTCAGCACGTAACAGAATGTATGTCCACCAAGCTGAATATTTCTCGTGATTATTACAATTAAAATATTGTCCAAGATAATTGCAACTTTACCAATCCACTCACATATCGCACCGGCCTATATGATATTATCGTCAATTTCCCCCTACCTGTGCAACCGGAATGTTCTAGTTGTTACTACATAATGAGTTAATTGAGGATAATAGAAACCACATCAGCGGATACCTGATTCCTTGATTCCATCCGATTCATTAGGACACAACGCACGTCGGTTACCAAACACGGAAAGAACAAGTAACTCAGTTTTCACCTTGATATGGTTTAGAGAAAATATTTTGCATAAGATCTATGGAAACCTGCAGTATTTCATCATACGGTCTGCAGTAAGATGTTCTAGATGTCGCATGTGTCCAATAAAATGTAGGGATAGTGGCTTTATGATGAATAAATTTTAAAATATCTTACGATTGGTGTATCTTTTTAACGAGATTTTACAAACAGCTTCGTAGACAAACTTTATCCTGGCAAGAAGAACGATTATTTATGTATTTATCTAAATCTTTATTGTACCCAAACTTAAACCATACTATAGAAACAATAATAAAATAAACTACAAATGGCGGTCTTATCGCTCATGAATATTAAAGGTTCATGTGACATACATTAAATTAATTTAAAGTCATATTATATGATGATACACATACATATATGACACATTTTGGCTTATTTTTTTATGTGGTAAGTTTTATCTACTCGTTGTTCTGTTGCTCTTTCAATAAAAGAAAAAATACAAACTTTGATAGTTTAAAATCGCAGAAATAAAATTCTGATATATTAATCTTAAGTTTATAGTACTTCAGTATCATTAAAGGCTGTAAAGACGATTATGACTACTGCAATTTAATATGATATTAAGGTTACCTTACATATGAAAATAATTAAAGTCAGCCTTAAAGCCATTTAATGTTTTAAAACGGCCTAAATAGTGGATACTATATTAATAAATCTATGCCTAACATTTTCAACAAACAGGCTGCATAAAATCATTCATATTTGTTAGTAGATCATTTTCAAAGTTAATTATCTTTTACCCTGGAGGTAGGCAGAGTTGCTATTACTTATTAGTATGAGTGATTTATTCTAGTATATATTTGTCGCAGTTGGTTTAATTTTTATTATTGCGATGAATGGCGAGACGAGTAAGCGACACAGAGTACATTACTATATATGTATAAGCGATACGACTGCGAATGGACAGTAGCAAAACCAAATAACACCATGAATTGCAAAGCAACGTATTAGAGTTTTACTGAGCTCGCCATCCTGAGACATAAGATGTTAAGTCTAGTAGTTAATCTGGCTATAATTTCCTTCAAGCTGGAACACGCTGTGCACTTACACTGCTATTTGGCGGGAGAAATAGAATTTGCGATGGTTCCTAATCTGGCGGCCACTCACATATGAAGGACCTACCTAGTGTTGCCAGGTTTAATTTTTGAAAATTCGGGACAGGACATTAAAATAAGCAGGATTTTGAGTTCTTCAGCGGGACGCCTATCAAAGAAGAGGGAATTATATATTTTTTTGCTTTCACAAATTATTACTTTCCCTCTTTGTAGCAGCATATACTTGTACTTATCACATCGAAAAACGTCGCGTCTCTGGAGGCTCTCAAAGGCAATAGCCGTTTTTGGTTATTACTATAATAATGGAAGCTCAGCTCAATCAGACCAAGTACCATATCTCTCGAGGCTTCAATTCATAAGGCGCCATGGTTTCTTAGCATTCATACAACTATGCAACTCGCGCCTTTTTTCAAGAAGGGATAGGCAGAGGTTTCTTAACTTACTCCAAATATTACAAAAAATTACTCGCAATGATTTTGCTTTTTTAACCGACTTCAAAAACAGGAGGAGGGTCTCAATTCGGCTGTATGTTGCTTTTTTTATGTTTGTTACCTCGTTTCTCTGTACTGTGTGAACCGATTTCGACCATTCTTTCTTTGATTGAAAGCTGGTGCTTGTCATTTGGTTCCATAAAAATATGGTGAAAATCTGATGAATATTTTCGGACCTGGAGATGGGAACTCCTTAAAATTAAGTAGGATTCCAATGGTTCTTTTTGCATTAGGTTCATTATAAAAGTTAAGTTACATTGAGAGAGGGAAAAAGGGGTGGGGGTGAGGGTAGGAGATAAAATTAAAATACACGTAAATTCTAATATCTTCGGCAGCTTTTAACCGATTGTAGTGATTTCTTTTTCATTGGAAAGAATGTATTGACAGGTCGATCCCAAGAACATAACATGAAGATCTGATGATTATGTTCGGACCTGGGGTGTAGAACTCTTCAAAATTTAGTAGGATTCCAATGGTCCTTTTTGGATTGAGTTCAGTATAAAAGCTTAGGTACAGTGGTGGAGGGAAAAGGGGGTAGGGGCAAGGGGGGGGGGAGGACAAATAATAAACATGTGAATACTCCAATATCTTTGGCAGCTTTTAGCCGATTTTAGCGATTTCATTATCATCGGAAAGAACATATTCCTTGTGGGGACCAAATCTTCTTCATTTAAATTCCTATCAACACTAAAAAGATAAAAATAACTAAAATTTTTAATAAAAAAATAATAACCGACTTCAAAACAAAAAACCGCTAATAAGCAAAAAATAACAAAATAATAAGTACCACTGCAAAGCAAAAAAATAATATTTATTTCATGGAACTTGTCATCATCATCATCCATCAGCCAAAGGAAGTCCACTGCTGAACATAGGCCTCCCCCAATGATTTCCACAGAGACCTGTTGGAGGCAGCCTGCATCCAGCGACGTCCCGCGACCTTTACCAGGTCGTCGGACCATCTTGTGGGTGGACGTCCTACGCTGCGCTTTCCGCTACGTGGCCTCCATTCGAGCACTTTCCGACCCCATCGGTCATCAGATCTCCAGATCAGATCGGTGGGCTATGTCGGTTATTTTAGTTCTCCTACGGATCTCCTCATTTCTGATTCGATCTCGTAGGGAAACCCCGAGCATAGCCGTCTCCATAGCTCGTTGAGTGACTTTGAGCTTCCTAATAAGGCCCATAGTGAGAGGCCACGTCTCGGTGCCGTAAGTCATCACTGGCAACACACAACTATCGAAGACTTTCGATTTAAGGCACTGAGGTATTTTGGACGAGAAGACGTCGCGTAGTTTCCCCAACGCTGCCCAACCGAGTTGAATTCGACGATTGACCTCTCTCTCGAAGTTGGACCTGCCTAACTGCCACTTGTCCTAAATAGACATATTCGTTAACAACTTCAAGAGTCGAGCCCCCAACACCGATGGGGGTGGGCACAACATGGACATTCGACTGACATGGAACTTGTGCTTGTTGATTAATTTGCTTAGTTACTTGACTAGCCAACAAATCAAAATATATGGATAACATATTGAAGGCGGGCCGCCAAGTACCAAACATGTAGAACCCATGCCTTATATTAATTTAAATATCTATATGTTTGCTATGAGTGTCCCTCGACTTATTCCTTAAATTCTCAGACTATAAATTTTTCGATTTAACAGAGCGATTTTTATTTCCAAAGTGAATATTGATATTTTCAGACACGTCTTAGCACATGAATTCTTAATGGTTTCTTAAATTTACGCGAATGTTACACATTGAAATAAAACTATTATTTACGGATTTTATCGCGAATTTAGTTTAATTTTCTACATTTTTGACTTTCCGACGTTTCGATTACTTTACAGCTTTCGTGGTCACGGGGCGGACTGAAGTATTGGTCGTCCGCTCTGTGACTAATACAATTCAACTACCCTTCTTTTACAATTATTAAATTAAAAAAGTTAATTTAAATAGTTAATCTGTATTTGCGATCCGATCTACGCAGAAGGAGCTCACAGTGTCTTGAAGTCTGGCAGTTGGTCTTTTGGGTTCCGATTTAATTAAATGTAGTATTGGATCCCATGCTTGTGCACGCTTCAAGCCATCTTCTCTATTGAAATTTGGATGTTTTTTAATTTCAATAGCCTCGCGAAACATCCTGGGTAGAAAATTCACATGAATTTTGACAAACTATGCTTGAAGAGAATTAAATGAAGTTAATATGCGTTTTTCTTTAAAATTACATCTACATGTACATTTCGTATAGTAAAATTTGCAATTCGTCATTGAATTTAACTAATATTCATTAAGACATAAGTTCACTAACAGTATTTCTTTGCACATGTGTTCCCATCTAAAATAATAAAGCTAGGAATTCGTGAATAGACCGCGAGAACTTATTCAAAGTCCTGTATTTTTTTGGATACAGCCTATGGAAACAACTTTAGAAGCGTATTAGATACAAAGTAGGTAAATAATTGTAGGAAAATGCGAAACACAGTACGGATTATAAATAAAAGTGTGTGATATTTAGTTTTTTATTCGTTCTTAGAGGGGTGGTCAAAAAGCGGGACATTTGGCTTCCCGCCGAAGGTTCAATCGGGACGCGTCACCAAACCCCTGAAAAGCGGGACACCTGGCAACACTAGACCTACCACCTGTACATACCTATATACATGTAATGTGCATTATATTTCAGTTCAGTTCTTGTTTTTTTTTGTGTTGCCATACCCCAATTCTGCCAATGTCAAGTATTAAATACCATAAATATTTGGCATAATCTATTGACAGCCTTCAGACAATAGGCGGGGGGTATGATCCTCGTATTGAAAAAAAGTTGTGGGCTGTGGCACATAAATATTTATTAAGGATGTGGATGTTGTGATGTCTTTCATAGTTTCTGATCTCCATTTTAAGTACTTACGCCCTTATTCATAGACAACTTTAAACTTATTTAATTGTTCGCTCGAACTGAATTCATAAGTCGTTCGAAAAGGACAAAACAATCAATGACTAAAATGGGCTTTAAAACTGCTTATGTATATATCCTTAATATATAAGTGGGGTCAGAATTATGTATGTGACTCCTAGCTGTATTTATGTATAAACCTTAACATTGCTTAACTTGGTCTACTGGCACAAGAATTTCATTACTAAATACAAAGCTAGAACATTAAATTTTTCTGAAAACTCCTAACTGGTTGATGATTCATGATTATTATTATAAAAGCCTTTAATACAATTAATCTCACATCGATTACGATCAACATTTCGCAAATGCCTCGGCTCGGTCATGTTGCTAATATTGTGTACAATATGTCAAGTGGTTGCTGATCGCCTTGACCGCGGGCATCGCGGGTTGCCTCACTGACGACGTCTACCACATGGCCTTTGTCTCCTACACTTAGTGAAACATACATTTTGTACTGGAAAATTGGATACTGTAAATTATGGTAAGCAAGTGCGGATCCAGCCTTCAAAAAAGGTTGTGGGCATGGCAACCCGAAAATCAACGAACTGAGAGTCTGCGTATGATCTTGCTCATGATCGTTACATGTAATAATAATTTGACTCTGCGGTTTTATTATATTGATGATATTATGGCATTTGATATTAGTAAAAGTGCGTGGTGGTCTGTAGGTAAACGGACTAGACGCGACTGCCAACATGTTCACGGTGGTCGCGGGTTCGAATCCCAGGGCACACCTCTGACTTTTCGGAGTCATGTGTGTATTGATAGTCAATCACCACGCACTAAAACGGTGAAGGAAAACATCGTGAGGAAACCTGCATACCATAGCGATTTATAAGAATTTCTATGGTATGTAAGTCCGCCAACCCGCACTAGGCCAGCGTGGTGGACTATATGGCCTAACCACTCTCAATCGTACTCTCGATTATAGAGTAGGCCCGTGCCCTGCAGTGGGACGTATATGGGCTGATACAGATACAGATACGACTCTATCGATGTCAACATATATGAAAGTGTGACGTCATACGTCCGTTAGGGTTGTGGGCATGCCCATCGTACCCACTACGGTGGATCCGCGCTTGATGGTAAGTCAGTTATTTGTGCTGAAAGCTGTCATGAGGTTTTTAGCCGGTAGAAATCCAATTTACCCTGTTTATCAACGCCAGAGTAAACAGAGATCCAAGAGGATTGTGCCCATGGACAAAAAAAAGGTCAGACAAAGTATTCAGTTGATCAAATCACTCGAGATGATTAATCTTCGATTTTTTTTATTGCACAGCTCCGCTAAACTAGCAAACAGGTCACGAATGGCAAGTGACCACTTTAGCCCATGAACATCCATAATGCTTGGATCATGGAAGTATTGACGATCCATCAAATTGGAAGGGGACTGGAAAAGAAAAAGGATGGAAAGAGGGAAAGGGTATTTGGCATCCAGAAATCGCACTCGCCGGATGAAACGCGACAGCAAAGCTTCATACTTCACGTCAATCTCCTGTGAGTCAGTGGTGCCGCCCTAGACGAGCATGCTCATTCGTGCTTAGGCTTGCTTGGAAACAGCGTGGGTCTACAACTTTTAAAATGATATTCCATAATTTTAACGGCTGAAAGGTAACACGGTTTAAATCAGGATGAAATTATCTCTGAGAGTGTGTTTATGTGTTTTTTATAGTAATTTAGCACTAAGGAAAAGTTTTTTGAATTGTATACCTTAGGCCGAAATGAACCACACAATTAACCGGGATTAATTAGAATATAAACCTAATGTGGATATTAGCTAACTTCTTCGAATATAAGCTAGCATTTTACACATGCATTAAAGTCTTTACTTGTAATTTAAATATTGTGCATTACATTAATCAGTTCCTGTTCAACAATGAACATGGAAACGCATTATGTTTTATTGTGAACAGAAACGAGGCGCGTGCAATTCTTCTGTGCGTTACGTGGTGAACGCTGTTTACACAGCTTCCAGTATTTTATGCTAATTGCTGTTGTTTTATGGGCTTATGTTATACATACATACATACTTTACATATGTACGGACGCTTTTTTCCAAGAAGGGGTAGGTGGAGGAGCTACTAGGACACCCGCATTTCGCCTTGTATGTTCCGTCCCACGATGTGCTAAAGGGCGAGCCTAACGCCATATCATATACAAATTTCGGACTCCGGGCTGATAATGAATAGAAAAATCTAATGTCACTTTGTCCTGGGATTGGAAATCGAGACCTCAGCTTTGTAACCGTACTGTGGTACAACTGCGCCACCGAGGCAGTCATGGGCTTACATTATATTTTACATTAATTTTGATTAAATATTTTGAATTAACACTTTTGTTTTTGCTACACTGAGATTCACAAATCGATCTGGTATGTTGGTCTGGGAACTGGAAACAGAGCTTTGTATTTGTTGCAATGAAAGACGAGACCATACCCCAGTTAGGCCTTACAGTTCGTGTTGGCCTAGTGCGGGTTGGCGGACTTTACATATCATAGAAATTCTTGCAAATCGCCACGGTATGCAGGTTACCTCACGATGTTTTCCTTCATCGTTATAGTCCGTCGTGATTGGCTATTGATACCCACATGACTCCGAAAAGTCAGAGGTGTGTCCAGGTATTTGAATCCGCGACCATCGTGAGTATGTTGGCAGCCGCATCTGGTATGGTTACCAATAGGCCCCGACACACTTCTTATAGTACATTCAATTACTTATAATACTTATTCGTCCTAAGGAAGCTACAGGTGGACGTTGACAATGTGTGTCTGAGCCTCTATATTCCCGGGCCTCGACCAAAGAAGCGCTGGCTAGATGTCGTTAAGGAGGATATAAGAGTCAATAGCCTTACTATTGAGGATGCCGAAGATCAGGCGAAATTGAGAAGAATTTGCGGGAAGGCTGACTCTGGCACTGGCTGGGATAACGCTAGGTAGAAGAAGAAGAAGAATTACTTATAATACATTTAATTACATAAACAAAAAATACTAAACAGTTTTAAGTCATTTCGCTGTTAAAAACGACTTTTTTGTTTTGATTAACAGCGTAAGAATGTCGTAAGCTATTACAACTATTAGTTTAGTATTGTACGCTAAACGTACATAACAGGATATAATATCATTCGGAAATATTGCAGTAGTAGTAATAACACGTGCAAGCCGCTAATACGCGAAGCATCCTGGATGAAGGATGTGGGTTTGAAGGAAACGCTTGTATGGCGCAACCTACTTACTTATTCTATACTTATTCTGGATATTATGTGTATTATCGTGGAACAGTAATACTACACTTGGATCTAGATGAAGTATCAATGGGTGAAGGATCTTCTGAAGAATAGCCTTGTAACTTGAGGCAAATATTAGTATATTAAACTAAAGAGTGTGAGTTTAATGGGGAGATCTTACAGTCTCTTTCACTGCACACAGTAATGCACGTTAAGCCTAGTGACGTCACTAGTTTTGTGTTGATTCCTTTTTTTTAACTAACTTGTTTGATTCTGAATGATTTTATAAAATTATTTGTTTGTTTGTTAAATTTAACGGTTTTGATGAATACAATTAAAATGGAGTGAAATATCCTATTGTTATCCATATTTATGGGAATATTCTACCATCACAAAAATGTGTTTAATTACCGATATGCTAAAAAAGAGGAGAATGGATGGTCAAGAAACAAAATATAGTCTCTGTATAAAGATTTCATCAATAGCAGATTATCAATATTCGATTGTTCATTCATAAAAGCTTTACGAAATTCTATCTATTGTGCATTATACAGATGTCATTTTTAGCGTATTATACGCCAATCTTGAGTATATTTGCTTTGCTTTGCTTTGCTTTGAACACTTGCTTTGTTTATGTGTAACTTGATTGTGGAAGCTTCACTGGATCATTTGTTACTTACTGTGTTTCGCTATATATGTTTTATTGTTCTGTATGTTTCCCAAATACATATAAAATAAAAAATAAAAAAATATTCACACACAATGTCGAAATATCTAGTCAGTAGTAGTACAGTGCTCGTAAATCTTCATTAAACAATTTGAGCTAAATTTAGATGATATAATAAATATTTTTGATAAAAAATATCAATGAAAATTTAGCGAAGATGATATTATAAAACTGGCACTCTTCATTTTATTGTTGGTCAATGTGACGCGTTAATTTTAACATGAGATGATTTAGACTGTAATACAGAATATTCTTTTTCTACCTGGATTTATCCCGGCTGATGTCAGAAGCCACATTCCATCAAATTCTTCTCCATTTCGCCCGATCTTTGGCACTTCTCAATAGTAAGACCATAGACTCTCATATCTTCCTTGACGATATCCAGCCAGCGTTTCTTTGGTTTTCTGCTCAGTCGAGGTCCATGTATGTTGAAAACAAACATTATTATTAGCAAACAAATGCATTGACAAGGTCAAGTTAGCAAATAGTTTCAAAAAGATAAAGCTTTTGACAACATAGCCATGTGAATTTGGATTGATTATATCCAACACATACTAATTTGAGCATACAATGACTTTATGAATATCATCAACACACTGTGCAAATCACGTTTCAAGAATGGGTCACGTAGACCCTCAGGAAATGTTGATTTTTGATTTATAGATTACCATAGATCAAGGACAATGTACATGAACTTACAAGGACCCAGTATAAAACAATTGTAACGCCATGATTATCAATTAAACTGAGTTATTAATCTAATGAGGTATAACCAAATACCAGAGCGGACAGTGTAAAGAAATTCTGTTCGCGCATACCAAGCGAGCATAAGATCGGTGGAGTGTGATGAAAGATAGTGAGACTGCTTAAGTGTGACAGAGATAGAAATACGAACAGTTTGTTTGCGGTGCCCGCGTTTGTTCTTAAAGATAGGCAAAGTATCAGGGGGGGTTGTATATGATCCGATACACAAAGTTGGAATGTTTTGATTTTCGACATCCAAAGAAAGTTATAGGTTTTCCATCCACTTCTAAAAAGCAGTACTATTCTCTATGATACTTATTTGCTCCGAACACAGTCTATGGATACGACGTAAGATAAAGGATTCAACAGTGGAGTATTTAGCCATATTAGTGAAGTTTAGCGTACGATGTCCGAAAAATAGAACTTCGTATCAGATCATAGAATAAACCCTCAAGTATGATTGATTTGATGAAGGCCTAACAAATAAAGATGATGATGAATTGTGGGAATCTTAAGCAGACCAATATGACGATGTTTATAGCCTTTACTCTACCGGTCCTAAACAGAATAGGGCTGATGGACATTCACATGTGTCCTTAGCCGTCGGTGGTACGGTGGTGGGTGGTAGCCGATCGTGCCAGTGCCGGACCGCAACGCGAGGTGGCCGGCCGACACACCGCGCTTCTCCCGCGAGCGGTTTTGCGAAACGACTAGTTGTGCAAGCTTGAAATGTTGCCGACCACGCTTCTACTGTTTGTGCTGCATTTCGTTGCGGCTGATATTCGTAAGTGTATTGCGTACACGATTGTACTTATTTCATACATAACCTACCTCATTTTAGGTTCGATGCTCTCATTTTCATTGATAGTCTGATAAATATTAGAATGTGCATTTTCTACACGACTGTATTTGTGTACGGGTTGGGAAATTGTCTGAAGCGGTTTTAAGATTTCTCAATACATTTCATCTGATGTCACGTTGAGGTATTTGCTTACAAAATATTTACAGATACAACTTTTGGTTATTAAATGTGATGAAATATTAATGGAATATTTGGCTTCTGGGGGCAATTCGTTAAATGGTTTAAGGAGATCATTATGATAGAAGAACGATTCATTTAGTGGGTAAATATAGATTTAATAACTTCGTAATAGTAGGTACACTAATATTAATTTGATAGTAATTATTTACATTATTATACAAATGTGATTTAATAGTGATGGACCTATGTTTTCGACACATAAAAGTGGATGGGAAACTATGCTTATAAACTGAAAACCAATATATTAGTAATATCTTAAAATGAGTTATCTCAATATATTAAAGCATTTGCAATGATAATATAGAGTGATGTGGAAATACTTGTAGTAGTATTTTACGTAGTACAAATTGCAGATTGATTTGTTGTCGGAAAAGTGTGCCAGATGTCGCAACCGTTCATTGATTAGTAGCTGAGACAATAACAATGCTACTGACTTTCATATAGATTGGAATAGAAAACATTTTAAATATACCGGGTATCTCAAGACTGCTACCGAAAAAGAAGCCGGGTGGAAGTTTTAGTGACTACAAATACAATGCAACTAAAAATTTCGCAAAGAAACGCGACAATTATTTTTATGATTTTTTACATATCGTCATTTTTGGGTGGTAATTTCATAGTTTTTGCTAAAATAATAATTTAAACACTTTTATATCTTAGATTATTTATAAATAAAAGGGTATATTATTTTAGGAAAAAATGTATTTACCACCCAAAAATGGTCATAGGAAAAATATAACAAAAAAAAATGTCGCTTTTTTTTGCAACTTTTTCTGTTGCATTGTGTTTGAAGTCGCTTAAACTACCACCCGGCTTCGTTTTCGGTAGCAGTCTTGATATACCCTGTATATATAAAAATATAATAAGAAGTATTGTATATTGAGACTCAACATCTTACGACTCAGAATGCCAGCACAGTGGAATGCCAAGCATTGCTCTGTAATTCATGGTGTATGATTTCGTTCATGTTCTAATTTTTATGAGCGTTATCGCTTACCACCAGGCGAATTGCATGATCGTCTCACCAGTCAATGCAATAAAAAAAGTGGAAAATTATAAAATCAAGACATTTTCACTAAACTCATTTTGCATGTCACAAATAAATATTTAGAGCGATCAATAAATTTATAGCTACCTAATGAATAATCATTAGATTTGAAAGAAGTATATGTAGTTTTTTATTTCTTTATCGCAGTATATATATTAATTATTTTACGAATCAGGAGGAGGAGCAGGAGAGCCCTTTGTTCAGTTTTAGGTCAATATAAATACCATCAAGCTATAACATTGCAACCTTAGATTAAAAAATAACAAATACTTAAATAGTAAAAGTTACGGTATGGCATTGGCCTCATTTTCAAATGTTTTGCAAATAATAAAATCATCGACCGAAGTCAATATATTGCGTACAGTTTTTAATGAATTGGTTTGTAATGGAGAACACTATAATCATTTATAAATGAATGGTTATTTACACTGGATATGTCAAGACGGCTAACAAAAACGAAGTTGAGTGTTTCTTTTAGTCACTACAAAAACAATGTAACTAAGACTTTCGCATAGAAACGCGAAAAATATTTTGTGATTTTTAAATGTCATATTGTTTGGGTGGTAAATTGAAAGTTTATGCTAAAATAATAATTTTATCCCTTGATTACCATTGCGTCTTTAGAATTAAGGTTTCCACTATTATTTTAGAAAGAAACTATGCATTTACCTGTAAGTACAACGATAGGAACAAAATAATAAAACAATTCTTCGCTCTTTTTGCAACATTTTTAGTTGCTTCGTCGCGTACTACTATCCGGATTTGTTTGATGTAGCAGTTTTGATATACCCTGTATATACAATATACATACTTACCACTCTATCTCTGAAATAGTAGGTACTGGTTTTAGCATTCACAGTTTTATTTTTATGCCAAGATGTGATAATAGGCCAGCCTATCGCCATGCCATTTTGCTGTTGGTAGGTCTCTCATATGTGAGAGGCCGTCTTGGTAGATTGTATCGCAATGTCTATTTTTCCTGCCAAATAAAAACGTAAATGCACCGTTGTGTCCTGGTTTCAGGGACATTGTAGCCAGAGCAAATGCTGGACATATTTCTTATGTCTCAGAATGGCGAGGGCACTCGTATCGCTTACCATCAGGCGAATATCATGCTCGTTTCACAATTAATTGATATTAAAAATACAAGATGTGCTAAAAGGCGAAGCGCTTCCATGCTGGCTTTAATGTTAAGACGCGAGTAATTCATTTAAGATCAGAATTGTTTCTGCAGATGTTCATGGTTAGCGGGTTGCTTGTTTAAATGAACCTAGGCAACAAATAGATATACTAAAGAATACTACAAAAAGTGTAATTTAAGGAGTTTATAGCGATGGACCTCCTAACATTTTATTTGTTAATATTACAAAGACATACAGAGTATACCAAGACTGCTACCGAAAACGAAGCCGGGTGGTAGTTTAAGCGGCTTCAGACACAACGCAACAGAAAAAGTTGCAAAAAAAAACCGACAATTTGTTTTATTTTTTTATGACTATGACCATATTTGGGTGGTAAATACATTTCTTCCTAAAATAATAGTGTATACCCTTTCATTTATAAATAATCTAAGGTATAAAAGAGTTTTAATTATTATTTTAGCAAAAACTATGGATTTGCTACCCAAAACTGACGATATTTAAAAAATCATAAAAAATAATTGTCGCGTTTCTTTGCGAAATTTTTAGTTACATTGTGTTTGTAGTCACTAAAATTACCACCCGGCTTCGTTTTCGGTAGCAGTCTTGAGATACCCGGTATAATTCATTTCAATCATTCAGTTATCATCATCGACAGCCTCTGTGGCCAGTTGGTTAGACGCCGCCTGTGAAACGTGAGGCCGCGGGTTCGATCCCCGCACCGAGATAAATGTTTGTGCGGCCCACATGTATTTGTTTCGGGTTTTTGTGAGATTTCATATTATTATTATATTTGTTTCTTGTAATTCCTGATACCCACGAGTCACCACGCAAGACTCGATCTTAGTGTGTGGTCAGGACTATGCATGTGACTGTTGGGATTTTATTATTATTATTTATTGAATATTTCATAGGCACTGGACATAATTATAGAGCACGTGGTGTCTGTTGATATTTGGTTGCAGAATCATGCTTTTGCAATGAATATCGATTGCCACTATCAATAATTTATGCAATTAATTAATTAAAATAATTGTACTAAATTGAGCTAGATCATAGAAACATTGACAAAACATTTATAAAAAAAATCTCTGATGGTAAGCGATACGACAGCTCACGGACTGTAGCAAAACTAAACAATACCTTGAATTACAAAGTAATGCTTGGTATTCTACTGCGCTCGCCATCTTGTCGTTTAAACTCAAATACAATAGTGCATTTACACCACTGCTTGGCGGGACAAATAGACAATACGGTGGTACCCATCCAGATGACCTTTTACATATGGGAGACCTACCACCTGTAAAAACCTTGTAATTTCTGATAGGCTTTAATTTTAGTATGCGGTCAGGACCATGTACGACTCCAGGTCGTATTTATTCCTAAACCGACTGTAAAAATGGGGGAGGTTCTCAATTCGACTGTATGTTAGTTTTATTTATATAAATACACTTCTATATGACTAGTTATAGCTATATGTATAAAGTGTTTTCTTAAGTCAACTCATGGATTGCGCAGTGTTCGCTCACTTTACAAATATACCTACGCCAAACCTAACACCCGTGTCGAATGCTCTCGAGTTTTAATCATACGAATATTGACTAATTTTATATTGCTTCATAGTTCTCATACATCTTACTGCTGTATAGTATCAGCTAGTACCACTTCTAGGCACGGTATACCGCAAAATCGAGAGTTTGATTAGAGCAGAGAAATACTGTATATCAGGTCGTAGTTCGGTAGGTCGGGAGCGACATCGTACATGAAAAATATTCACAACGATTATTTCGATTCTAGCGCCACGCTCTGGCGAGAACGGAAAATTATCTTGCAATTAGTTTAAATCTAGTTGTTAATTGCCGGAAGTGTACCACTTAACCAAGAGATATGTTTTGTTTGTTGATATTATGAACTCTCTTGATATTAAAAACAATTTCAACTGGATATTAATTAAAATTACAAGAAGTTACGAAAGATACACATTTTGAAATATTGGAGTAACAAATAAGAAATTTCGCGCGTTTGCCTAAGGCGCCCTCTGATGGCGAAATCACGTCGGGAGATAAAAAAAAGTAGAGTTGCGCATCTATCTCTGTATACTCGTATAATTCTAATCTATGATACGAGACACTCACAACCGTCAGTATGATTCAGAGCATTGAGGTCACATACAGTAGCTGACTCCATCGTGCTTTTGGTTGCCTGCAAGAGATCATTAATAGCGACAAAAGCGCCAGTTGAAATACTTTTTCAAAAGAATGTAAACTGTATTCTTGTATTTAATATGTAATGAAATAAAGTGTTAAACAGGGTATATTGAGACTGCCACAGAAAACGTAGCCGGGGGGTAGTTTTAGGGATTTCATATATTCTGAAAATACGATGGCATAAACAAATTATCCCGTCTGTAGAAAGACAGTCGAAAAGCAACCTTACTTATAAACTGTTGCTTCACGTCGATCTCTTGTGGCACAGTGGTACCACCCCGGATGTACCTGTCCATTCATACTAAACGATATTTATTTTATTAAATTTATTTATATTTACAGCACAATGAACAGTTTTACCAAAGCGTTTATGTTAAAAACAAACATGTTTATTAAAATATATTAAAAAGGTGATGTGTTAAACTCGGTTACTGGAATATTTGAGGGCCGCGAGCGATGCAATGCGTTGACATAACTTGCGCACGCACAACATACATGTTCATAAGAAGTTATGTTTCATAGATCTAGTTTGGACCCAATTTGGATTACTACTTGATAATGTATTGCTTCCTATTGTTTGGACCCACGAACGCATATATATGTGCAGTCTGTTCTAACTATTATTTGACATATTGTTATAGGACTAAGTCAATTTTATTTATTCGCGTTGTACCCTGCTAGCCAACGGACGAAGATCTGGCTATTTGTCGCCAACTTCCCTGCCTAGTGGCTAATAATTTTACAATCAGCCTTTTGTGACATTTAGCATTTAATTAATATTTTCTCGAAGGATCCCGATATACTACGATTATTGGGATCGAATCTCATAGTTATTGAACCAAAGACTGTATGTACATCACTGGCGTAGATGCCAGTCTACCTATTCTAGCGGGTTACGCTTTGAAAACGATACAAACTTCGAATGTTCGGATGATATTCGTATAACCTCACCAAATTTATAATGTTGGATTCGTCTATCGTTCGTCGGAACCATAGACTAAGTTCGAAGAAAATGATGAGTAAAATAGAGAATAGTATTGACTTTTAGAAGTGGAAAATCTTACTGGCGTCATACATCCGAACATTCGAAGTTTGTATCATTTTTATAGAGTACCCCGGTACGAACTACGAAGCAAATAAACTAGAGTGAATAAAAACAGCTGCGCATGCGTGAAGTTGCGTCATTCTACTGGTCGTTGACTCTGCGGGACAGGGGCGGTCGAGCGTGGAGCCTGACCTAGGACATTATGCATCTAGGAACATGATTTAAATATAAATGAACAACCTTATTCATGGAAGTTTTGAAACCAATTTTAGCTATCGAATATTTTGTCATGTTCGAACGACAGCCGTTGCGCAGTTGGTTAGACGCCGGCTGTTAAACGCAAGGCTGCGGGTTCGATCCCCGCATGGAGACAAATATTGCGATCCACAGGTATTAGTTTCTGTTCTGGTTGTTTGTGAGACCGAAAAGTCTCTCATAGTTTCTGATACGATTATAGACTCGAGTGGGGTTAGGAATATGAGACTGTTGGGTGTATTTATTTATCAACTACTTTTATATTTAGTTTGAGTGACGAAGATAAAACATTCGGTAACTAAAATAGTTTTAAAACTGACTATGAATAAGGCCAGTGTGGGCACAGACTCCATCTACAAGTTACCAAGCACTTCGCAATAAATAAACACGTATTTTATTAAAATTATACTCAACATGCTAAGCCAATTATGATTATGGCGTATAGCCTCTTGCGACTTATTTTATCTGAGCAACGATAGATGGCACTAGTGATACACCTGTCTAAAGAAAGACGGAAAACATAATAGACTACAAGCCCGTGGCAAAAAGCGATGGGTCAAATGAACCACCAGGAGACCTATTTGGTAGGATACAGGGGCATAAAATAATAATATTTAGCACTATGCCGTCACCTGTAAGCTGTCCGTCTCAGTGCAGATGAGACTTCAAAATCATCAAGGAGAGGGGTTCATTTTGGTCATTTATTTTTGTACGGCATTTCTACCATCGATAGGTCCATGAAAAATAATAGAAAGAACACGTAGTGCCGTACAAAAATAGTGCGTCACAAAGTCGGAAGAACGTTAGATATTCCGGCAAATTTGTCGCTAAATTTGGTCATTTGATTTTAAACGGCATCGGTTCCATACAGTCGCAATACCTCTTCTAAACCATTATTCCGCAACGCCGTACAAAAACTATGTGACAAGGAAGAAAAATCAGCGGATGCAAACCCACTCCCTTTCAGTGGTCCGGGGGGTGATTTGACACAATATGGGATTAATTTATTTTGAAAGTATTTAATGCATAGATAACATTTTTTCACATGCCGTACATTTTTTGGTGATCCAAAGGTCTGTAGAGCGGAAAATATCTCTCGAATAATCCATGTAATAAAATATACTTTAGGGTGATATTTAGTATGATATTTACTGTACAGCATTTAGACAATTTATTTGTATCTAATACAATCATCTATAAAAAGTCAATGCCGTACATATCTGAAGGTTCACTTTGATAAAAGGTAATAAACATAACAAAAACTTATTATTATTAATTCCTTTTTTTTTTAATTTCATTTGTTCGCAAAATAAAATAACACATATTCATGTTTCAGAAGGTGATCGAGAAGAGGATACGGACGTCGATGAGGACCTTGATTCCGATACCGACTCAGTCGCTGATTCAGATATTGAATTAAAATTTGAAAGACATACCTACCTATTTTTTCATTTTTGTATTATATCATTTAATATATTTAATAACACAATTCATCGAAAAGTTTACAAAAATATAAATACTGAGCTTAGTTATAGTTTTACAATTTTTGGATATAATATACACTCAGTTTCACTTTAAAAGTTGGCATAATGATTTTTTATACATGTTATCAATTATTCTCTTCAAAAATATGTTAATTCCGTGTAGTATCATATGACCATAAAGTACTCCTGAAATGGAAGTGCCATTTTAATCAGCCAAAAATTATGTTCTGCATTAAAATGTACGGCATATTTTTTTCTTCATTTGTTTACCTGAGAACTATTTAAAACAACAATAATATTTAGAAAGTTGATATATTTTACTAATCTACGATAATTTAAACTTTTGAAATTATTTGAGAAAACTCATATTTTATTTTCATCTAAATTTCTTTTCAAACATTTTTATTGAATGGCAATACTAAATAACAATTGTATTTAGCAATATCATGTTAAAAAACAGGTTATCGTACAGGATCAAATGACCTTTCAGCTTTAAAAGGCAAAATTATAAGGAATTTATGTATACATTAAAATTAACAATAATTTAGTGACGGCTTTTTTTAAAATAGTAATTTTGAGTGCTACTTAATGTTATGAAACCGATGCCGTACTTTTTCAAATCACCCCCCGGACCAATGAAAGGGAGTGGGTTACAACCGCTGATTTTTCTTCCTTGTCGCATAGTTTTTGTACGGCGTTGCGGAATAATGGTTTAGAAGAGGTATTGCGACTGTATGGAACCGATGCCGTTTAAAATCAAATGACCAAATTTAGCGACAAATTTGCCGGAATATCTAACGTTCTTCCGGCTTTGTGACGCACTATTTTTGTATGGCACTACGTGTTCTTTCTATTATTTTTCATGGACCTATCGATGGTAGAAATGCCGTACAAAAATAAATGACCAAAATGAACCCCTCTCCTTGATGATTTTGAAGTCTCATCTGCACTGAGACGGACAGCTTACAGGTGACGGCATAGTGCTAAATATTATTATTTTATGCCCCTGTATCCTACCAAATAGGTCTCCTGGTGGTTCATTTGACCCATCGCTTTTTGCCACGGGCTTGTAGTCTATAAGAATCATTGGAGATACATTCATTACAGATATATAGATTTTTCTACTAAGTTTTTCAATGGAAACAGTTGAATCTTGATTTTAGTTTCGTAATTAAATAGGCAATACTTAATGGTTTCTTAGATTTACGCGAATGTTACACATTGAAATAAGACTATTATTTACGGATTTTATCGCGGATTTAGTTTAATTTTACATTTTTTGAATTCCCGACGTTTCGATCACTTTACAGCTTTCGTGGTCACGGGGCGGACTGAGGTATTAGTCATCCGCTCAGTGACTGCTACAATTTAACTACCCTTAATTTTGAATTATTAAATTAAAAAGTTAATTTAAATAACTAATCTGTTTTGGCGTTCCGATCCACGCAGAAGGAGCTCACTGTGTCTTGAGGTCTGGCAGTTGGTCTTTTGGGTTCCGATTTAATTAAGTGTAGAATAGGATCCCATGCTTGTGCAAGCTTCAAGCCATCTTCCCTATTGAAATTTGGATGTTTTTTAATTTCAATAGCCTCGCGAAACATCCTGGGCAGGAAACGGTGTTCTTTCGCGAGGACTTGGGGCTGGTCAAAACGAAGGTAATGCTTGGAGCCTTCTTCTATGTGCTCAGCAACTGCAGACTTCGTTGAGCGTCGATGTTTGACGTCAGCTATATGTTCTTTCACGCGGGTCCCTATGCTTCTTTTGGTTTGACCAATGTAGGAGAGGCCACAGTCGCAGTCTATTTTATATACGCCCGGTTCTTGCAGAGGTATATGGCACTTGACAGGTGGTAGAAATTGACTAATCTTCTTGGGCGGCTTGAAGTATGTTTTGATAGAAGCACGCTTCAGGATATAGCCAATCTTGTCCGTGACACCTTTTATGTATGGCAAGATAACCGGGACCCGTTCAACTGTGGCTGGTTTCACTCGGTTTCTGTGACGGCGGCGTGGAATTTGGAGCTTGTTGTCTCGCAGTACTTGCTTGACGTGTTGCAGCTCAGTCGCCAGGTGTTTCTCGTCACAGATTCCTTGTGCTCTCTGAAACAAAGATTTACCCACGGTAGCTAACTGTTTTGGATGGTGGTGAGAATCAGCAGCATGTAGCAGTCACTGAGCGGATGACTAATACCTCAGTCCGCCCCGTGATCACGAAAGCTGTAAAGTGATCGAAACGTCGGGAATTCAAAAAATGTAAAATTAAACTAAATCCGCGATAAAATCCGTAAATAATAGTCTTATTTCAATAGGCAATACTTGTTCATGCTATCATTCAAAGTTTATAAAAACAAATGTTATTTTTAATTTACTATTATCAAGAAACGTTTATAATGATGTACAAAATATACTTTTTTCTTTTCCAGCGCCATACATCAAGGTGTGTCAGCGGAATGACCCCGAAGTGGATAAATGTATCATCAGCTCCGTAGACCAACTCCGACCCAAAATGATCAATGTGAGTATAACAATGTAACAATTTGGTATGACATCTTGTTGAGAATAAGGAACATTGGAAGAAAAACTATGAAAGGGGGAAGTTCGTGCACTCTTGTTAGTAAATAGTTCTTTCGCGTTGCTTTAAACCACAGGAACCATGTATTTATCCTGATACATCTTTGTACTTCAATAACTTGAATTATTGCTGAGAATTTTATGCTATACATAAGTGTGTGGGAAATAGTAATTACCAGAGGAAGTTACGCAAGCAGTTACATTTAATTCATTTCTGAAGCGACATCATCCAGAGAGTTTGCTAGACCTTTGCCCAATCATTTATCAAACTAAATAAAACAACAATTAAATATTATTACTCATTTATTATTACGAGTAAGATATTCCGAAGATAAAGCATAATATCTTACATCCTCTTTAATACTATTACATATCTTAAACTCCTTAAATATTTAATAACATCTTTCTATTCCTCTACTTACTACCTCCACCTGGGCTCTTATCCTTTCCTGCGGCGGCAGTGGATGTGGCGGTACTAGAACCATCACCAGTACTGCTAGCAGCAGTGCCTGTGCTAGCGGCAGTACCACCACTAGATTTACCATCATCGGCTGCACCAGATTTACCAGTGTCAGATCCTCCATCAGTTCCACTGTCTTTGCCACCATCTGTTCCACTGTCAGTGCCACCAGCAGTTCCAGTATCGGATCCTCCAGTAGTTCCACTATCAGTGCCACCATCTGTTCCAGTGTCGGATCCTCCATCAGTTCCACTGTTAGTGGCATCAGTTCCAGTGTCGGATCCGCCATCAGTTCCACTGTCAGTGCCACCATCGGTTCCAATGTCTGATCCACTATCAGTTCCGCTAGTAGATCCGCCATCAGAACTACTTGCGCCAGTGGTTCCTCCACCAGACGACCCATCAGAAGTTCCGCCAGACGTTCCAGTACCAGAGGAGGCACCATTCACAACAGTGCCTACAATAATTTCCTTAGTGATGGTTGTGTTGCTACTCGATCCACCACCAGATCCAGTAGGTACTGTGGATGAACTGTCATCACCCCCTCCCGCGGCGCCAGTGTCAGCATTCGCTGCGTTTCCTTTATCATCAACAACTGTAGAATTGGTCGTAATCACGGTTTTACCAGTGCCTTGTTTTTCGTTGTCCATAAGGTAGACGTTTACGAAAACAGTCAAGTTAGAATCAGGTGTTGTTGATTTTGAAGAGCCAATCACTTTGATGCCGTTTTTGCCGTCTACGATTGTTGAGTTGGAGGATGTGGTGATACCTTCGTCTCCAGTGGTTGAACTAACATTGTTTTGGTTTTCGTTGACGTATACGTCCACGTTTAAAGTTTCATTTTTAGCTTTTCCTCCTGTGGTGTACTGGCATGGATTATTCTTTCCAGCCATGTCTATCATTATGTTGGTTTTCCTATTTTTCGTATTTGATCCTGGTAGAGTAACCACTACGGCGGATGGTGACTTTTGACCATTTTTACAGTTGTTGCTACTGCATTTGGCTGGTGATGATCCTCCTTCATTTAACGGACCGGTGAATAGGGTCAAAGAACTTAAAGGAATCTGCAGTCGGACAACTGTCTTTTCTTTCTCGACTGCCCGAGCGTTATTCAATTCGCACTGAAATTAAAATTATATTTTAATATACCATATAAAATTAAATTTTTGAATAGTCGAATATATAAGTTCTGCATTGAGATAAAGTTAATTTTAATTGAAATTATATTTGTAAATTATGCTTTCAATCCTGTAATTTACAGTTTGCATACAAAATTCAATTTTCCTTTGCCATAAAGAACCAATATAAAAATGATAAGACCGACTCCTTGCATGGACCACTTCCCTGGTCTCCCACTGAACCTCCTCAATGAAAGTGACATTTACTTGGGATATCAGTGTACGATATTAATCATTTTCTGAAACTTTCACACTTTCATCTCTTATTAAACAAAATACTTTTTTTACCTGCAGTAGGCACAGATAGGATACAAACAGAACCACTTTCAGCCCCATTTTTGAACCAAAACTGTACACAAATTCTTGAGCAATCCTTTTTATACCTCAAACGATAGAATAATTGTGTTCTTCGTCATACCTTCAATCATTGTTTTCTTGTATCATCGCGAACAAGCACGTAGGACACATTATATTCCGATAACGAATTTCATGGAAATGTCAGGTGCTTAATGAATAGATTTATGAACCGTGTCTATTTAGGTTTTGAATGTTGACAACTATGTATGTATGTTTTAGATTTTTTATGATTTATTTCACATGTGGGTTATGTTAATTCTGGTTAATGCGTTTTTCTTAGATTAGTTTTTAATGTTCGATATAATATATTAATCTTCTTCTTCTTCTACCTGGCGTTATCCCGGCCGGAGCCAGGATCCGCCGTCCGGGAAATTCTTCTCCATTTCGCCTGATTTTCGGCATCCTGAATAATAAGCCCATTGAACCTCATATCTTCCTTGACAACATCCAGCCAGCGCTTGGTCTACCTCTCGGTAGAGGCCCGTGAATATTGAAATTCAGGCACGCATTGCCGACGTACTCCTGCGGTTTCCTTTGGACGTGACCATACCAACTCAAGCGGGATTCCTGGAGTTTATCTACCATATCGCGGATACCACGACTGCCGTGGATGTACTCGTTACGGATTTTGTCCAAACGAGTAACGTCGCACATCCACCGCAGCATCTTCATCTCCGTGACGACTTGAGCCTCATCGGCATCCTGCGGTCGCAGAGTATACCCGAGACCTTCCTCCATTTAGACCAAGCAGCGCTTATACCAATAAATATAAAATAATAATATTCCTTATATATATTTTTTAATTTCATGAAATAAAAGTTATGATTTCCAACTATTTGTATAGATTCCTGTGTAAATATATTATTAAGGCCTCATCTGATAATATATTATTAAGTCAGCTATTTGCTGTAGGAATAGTTTGACTCATTAATCCGTAGTGTCCATTTAATGCGATTCATTATGTATTTTTATACATCATATCTAAATGTCTTAATTTCATTAATCTAGCTATACGGAACCATTGCCGTATAAGTTTCATTCACACCAAGCCATTATGATAATATATTAAAAAAAGAAATACAAAGGTCCATTTAGTATTATTGCACAATTTAGCGATGATCAAACAACAACAAAGTATTGCATTTTCGCCACGTGAGGTATGACGTTGTCGATGCAAGGGCACTGACACGTTAGCTAAAACACGTAAAATGATATTCTCATGTATGACTAATTAATCATTTTAATTAGAAATTATTAATTTCATACCGGGTATCTCAAGACTGCTACCGAAAACGAAGCCGGGTGGTAGTTTTAGTGACTACAAACACAATGTAACTAAAAATTTCGCAAAGAAACGCGACAATTACTTTTTATGATTTTTTAAATATCTTCATTTTTGGGTGGTAAATCCATAGTTTTTGCAAAAATAATAATTTAAACTCTTTTATACCATAGATTATTTATAAATAAAAGGGTATACACTATTATTTTAGGAAAAATGTATTTACCACCCAAATATGGTCATAGGAAAAAAATAACCAAAAAAAAAATTGTCGCTTTTTATTGCAACTTTTTCTGTTGCATTGTGTCTGAAGTCGCTTAAACTACCACCCGGCTTCGTTTTCGGTAGCAGTCTTGAGATACCCTGTATTAAGAATTAAACTGGGAGCACGGTGATCGGAAAGGGAAGAAGTCGAAAGTTCTAATTATTATTTTATAATTATATTTGCAATTTATGAAAAAATATTACATGCGTGTAGGTAAATATTTTAATGGATCTAAATAAAAATATTTTTTTTTACTGCGAGGGTTACTCTATGATCCAAAACGAAGTTCGAATCTTCGAAGTAAAACTGTACGAGTGACTGATAAGTATTATAAATAATAGTATTAAAATTTAAAAGTTGAAATCTTGTAACCTACTTCGGACGTCAATATGTCTTTATATTTAAATAGCGAACACAAACGCTTATACAGGCTAAAATATGAGAGACATGTTGATTGTTATCATTGTCATTTTGTACGCAGTTTCCCAACAGCTTGCGATATCATCAGATAGCGATAAATACTTTTCATTTTAAAAGGATTTGTAAAAGTAACCTTCCTTTATATCCCGGCAATGTTACCGTTTTGTTTTGATATCTTTTTATTAAATAGGTTATATAAAATGCCTACACCTAATAATAATTATAATTATTTTAAAATATATTAGTTTCCATTCATTTCGGTAAATAATTGTATAAGGTATTTACAATAATGTTTTCCAAACATCCATCCACCAGCCAAGGGAATTCCACTGTTGGAGGCAGCCTGCATCCAGCGACATCCCGCGGCCTTTACCAGGTCGTCTGACCAGCTTGTGGGTGGATGTGTTACGCTATAATAATAATGTTTTATACTATAATAATAATCAGGCGATTATTTACTTATTATCACAGAATATATACACAGTCAGGTCATAAGTATGTATTGTCACACACTAAAAACATTTCTTTTATAATGCTGGCCATAAAAAAGTTTATTGAATTCGAATTTAAAATTGTTCATAAAAATAAAAATGTATACATTTTAGAATTTTACTCATTTTTAAATATGGAGTGGACGCTTAAAGAAGACCGTGTTGCAGTTATTGCGTTGCATCATTGCGGTTACGCGTTAATTAAAATTTTTGACATACTGAAAAATTTGAATATAACCAAAAGATTCGTTTATCGTACCATCAAGCGATAAAATGAAGACTCTAGTGTAGATGAAAGGTCAAGAAGTGGTCGCCCTCGGTCTGTGGACTCCAGCAGTGATAAAAGCTGTGAAGGCGCGAATTCAAAGTAATCCCAAACGTAAGCAGAAACTGTTGGCCCTTCAGATGGGTTAAGCAGAACCACGGTGAAAAGGGTGTTAAATGAAGACTTAGGGCTTCGGGCATATCGAAGAAAACCAGGATATCGTTTGAATGCTCATCTAATGGACCTGAGACTGAAAAGATTCCGCGCTTTGTTGAAGCGGTACGCGGGAAAAAAATATCGGGAAATTCTTTTTTCAGATGAAAAAAAAATTACCGTAGAAGAGAGCTACAACAAACAAAATGATAAGGTGTACGCACACAGTAGTGAACCGTATTCCGCGTGTCCAACGAGGTCATTTTTCATCCTCGCTCATGGTATGGTTGGGAGTTTCTTATTGGGGCTTAACGGAGTTACATTTTTGTGAGAAAGGTGTAAAAACGAATGCAGTTGTGTATCAAGATACAGTCCTGATGAACCTTGTGGAACCTGTTTCTCATACCATGTTCAATAACAGGCACTGGGTATTCCAACAAGATTCGGCGCCAGCTCATAGAGCGAAGAGCACACAAGACTGGCTGGCGGCGCGTGAAATCGACTTCATCCGGCACGAAGACTGGCTCTCCTCTAGTCTAGATTTGAATCCGTTAGATTACAAGATATGGCAACACTTGGAGGAAAAGGCGTGCTCAAAGCCTCATCCCAATTTGGAGTCACTAAAGACATCCTTGATTAAGGCAGCCGCCGATATTGACATGGACCTCGTTCGTGCTGCGATAGACAACTGGCCGCGCAGATTGAAGACCTGTATTCAAAATCGCGGAGGTCATTTTGAATAAACTTTAGTGTCATAAGAATCTATGTTTTGTTCAGTTCATTTTGGTATATAAATGGTTGCATAATGAATAAACTTGTTTCAATTATTGTATATTAAACATGTGACAGAATTTATGACCTGACTAGGTATATACATATAGTCTAAGATCCCGCCATACATCGACCTTCACCGAGATGTTTATTTGATGAAACGTATTTTATATTCAATTTAATATGTAAATAAATATATTGTATAGGGGTTGCCTAGCAAATTTCAGTCCAGAATACGATTAATCAATAATTTAAAAAAAAATTTTTTTTAAACATTTCACCTGTTTGATTATTAAACAAAGTCTATACCAATCGAAAGTATGAAGCCCATAGAATATGCAAACGTTAGGTTGCCTATTTTTTTCCGGTCACAACCCTCAGGTTGCCAGGTATAAACAGGTAAATCGCTACTAGCATTTTGCACCGGTCTGATTATTGAATGAAAATTAAATGAAAATAAAGATCATTTTATTACGAACACGGTGGTATAGGGTTGCCTGCGAAAAATCAGTCCCGAATTGCGGTTGTCGAATTTAGAAAAGTGAAATATTGCTCCGAGTGACCATCCCATGCGATAGAAGAGGACAGAGCATAGAAGCTGTTCGAAGTCCGCTCATAAAGAAAGAGGGTGCGCATGCTATTTATTCTTGAGAATGAAAAGGACAGCGATAGACTCGTATATGCTGTGTTTTGGAGTAGTTTATTAGTAAAATAGAGGAAAAGTTATTTAATTTTGGTTAATCAATTAATTATTTATGTGTGTATATATTTTATGTGACACCAAAGTATATACTGCCTCGGTGGCGTAGTTGTACTAAGGTACGGTAACAAAGCTGAGGTCTCGGGTTCGAATCCCGGGTTGGGCAAAGTGATATTGGATTTTTCTATTCATTATCAGCCCAGAGTCAGGAATTTGGGCCCGATATGGCGATAGGCTCGCCACCTATCACATCGTGGGACGGAACATACAAGGCGAAATGTGGGTGTCCTGGCACCTCTGCCTACCCCTTCTGGGAAAAAGGCGTGAGTTTATGTATGTATGTATGTACTAAAGTATATATACATTTTTAGCAAAAAAGAAGGTTATATTATTACATATATAATACTAATCTTGCAAATTGTATCTTTATTATTAGAAGACAAAATAAAAAACAACAATTAAAAAATACTTCTGTTTATTGTAAAAAATTGTAAAAACAAAAAAAAAAATAGTCAGATTCCGAGTCATTTCTTTTGGATTATTGTTACCAAATGGTCGTTTTCCCAATAATCAACCAGAAACCGCACCAGAGCCAACAGCTTTTAAAAATGTCATCATTAAAATTAATTAAATCAACATCCGAATCACACAAAAAACACTTTTTCGCCATTTTTTTAACAATAAATAGTAGCACGTTTTTTCAATTGCAACTATAACCACAATCTACTCCAAAATGATGCACAGCATATACGAGTCTATCGCTGTCCTTTTCATTCTCAACAATAAATAGCATACGCACCCTCTTTCTTTAAATGGGCGGACTTCGAACAGCTTCTATGCTGTGTCCTCTTCTATCGCATGGGATGGTCACTCGGAGCAATATTTCACTTTTCTAAATTCGACAACCGCAATTCGGGACTGATTTTTCGCAGGCAACCCTATACCACCGTGTTCGTAATAAAATGATCTTTATTTTCATTTAATTTTCATTCAATAATCAGATCGGTGCAAAATGCTAGAAGCGATTTACCTGTTTATACCTGGCAACCTGAGGGTTGTGACCGGAAAAAAATAGGCAACCTAACGTTTGCATATTCTAGGTGTTTCATACTTTCGATTGGTATAGACTTTGTTTAATAATCAAACAGGTGAAATGTGTAAATTTTTTTTGAATAATTAATTAATCGTATTCTGGACTGAAATTTGCAAGGCAACCCATATACAATATATTTATTGACATATTAAATTGCATATAAAATAGGTTTCATCAAATAAACATCTCGGTGAAGGTCGATGTATGGCGGGATCCTATACTAATATGTATATATGATGATAGAGTCAACAATCAGAATACCGGTATCAGCGCCCTCTGTTGGTGTGCGATGTTACAAGAAAACAGGACTCGTCGATATTCAAATTATATTTCCGCAGTAATTTCCAAAGCCAGACAATTTCAATTGAGTTGGCTTTTAGAAATTGTTTAGGGTAAATAGTAATCATATGTAGCATAGGTTTATGCGAATAAAATAACAGTTTAGCGGTTATTTTCCGACTCAACGAAGGGTAAATTGTTAAGCGAATCGGCGTTCAGAGTTTCAGTCGTAGTATTATCGTGAAAGCAAAGAATTCGATTTTCAGGGCTAAAGCAAAGTTTATGAGAACAGCGACATTTAATGCGATATGGAAATATCCACATCGAAAAAATAAAATTATGAACTTTTAAGCCACTGTTTATTATTCACGTTATTTTTGTTTGTACTTGAATCGAATCCTAAACAGAATCATATAGACGATTCTGAAGGCAACCGGAGTGTTGCAAGTGGCGAAGGGCCAACCCGGCGAGAAATACTAGCCGAAGAGTTGTGCAAAATAAATACGCTCGAGGCATATCCTTGGGCCCTGAATTAGGGTGAACGGCCGACCGCTCCCTGCGTTGAGAAAACTAGCGTTACTAATTAATATTTAGTCGATTTTGACAAGATTTTCCGCGCAAACCAATGATTAGGAATATGAAATATTTCATTTAATTACAATAACACGCAATTCGTTTTTATATGTCATATTGCGGTAGGTGTTACATAGTTTGTTTTTTTTTTTTTTTTATATTATAGGGGGCAACCGAGCATGCGGTTCACCTGATGGTAAGTGAACACCGCCGCCCATGGACATCTGCAACACCATAGGGCATGGAGATGCGTTGCCGGCCTTTGAGGTGGGAATACGCTCGTTTTTTGAAGGTCGCCAGGTCGTATCTGTCCGGGAATGATGCCGCTGGCAACAGGTTCCACATATTTGTAGTACGTGGGAGAAAGTGCCGGGAAAAACGTACTGTAGTAGATTTCCAACCTCCAAGGTGATGTGGGTGGTATTTGGAGGTTTGTCGTGTTGTACGGTGGCGGAACTCTGCAGCAGGGATAAGTCCGAACAATTCTTGAGAACACTCCCCGTGGTAAATGCGATAGAGAATGCAGAGCGAAGCTACATCTCTACGCAAAGCCAAAGGATCAAGCCATAATGATTAGTAACCAACATAAACCTTACAAGTTTTTATCAATTTTAATAAAACATACATTACATAAATTTTTTAGTCATTTACTTTTTATTTATTTATTTTTTTATTTATTTGTTATTATGTTATTCATAATAACAAATATTTGTTTTATCTTGCAAAGATTAATACAAACATAATTAGAGAAAGATCACAGGTAGCGATAAGGCCGCCAAATGTTATGCCTTTCGTTTAAAGTATTTTATCTGGTTATTTTTTCGTTTTCATTCATTGTGGTGTACAATAAAGTATACAAATAAAATAAATTTATAATCAATATATTAATAATAATAAAATAATTAATATCATTTGGACTATGAATATTTAGTGACCCTGAAACAGTTACCATATTTTTATCAACACCGGTTTCTTTGAAGTTCAAATAGCAAATGTTTAACATATTTTTTATTTAGTCATGATGATGTGCATTTCTTATGTTCCGTCAATGTTTACAAATATTTCATATAATGCATGTTGTATATAGTAAATTTACAGCCAAAAAAGCCCGTATAATTGTTTCATTACTGGTGGTAGGTCTCTCGTATATGAGACGCCACCTGGGCAAGAACCACCGTAATTTCTATTTCTTCCACAAAACAGCAGTGTAAATGCACTGTTTTGCTCCGGTTTGAAGGACATTGTAGCCAGAGTAACTACTGGACATATTGAGACCTTAGTCTTATGTCTCAGGATGGCGAGCGCAGTGAAATGCCAAGCAAACTTTGTAATTCATGGTGTTGTTTGGTTTTGCTACTGTCCGTAAGTGGTCTTATAGCTTACTATCAGGCGATTCATTACAATAAAAAATGACAAGAGATGAATATCTGTTGCCAGGCGATGCTCGCTCTGGAAGCATTGTTACCATCAGGTACAATTGGTCACTTTGTCAGCTATTAAATTTTGGTTATAGCCAGTTTACTCTAAAATATGAGTGGTCTCGTAAGCAGTATAGCAGAAATGACATTAATTGGAAATATCAGATTTAATATCGCGTTTCATTTGGCACTAAATTTATGATTTATGAATTAAATTAAAATACAATCAAGTTTTAAAGTATAATAAATAAATAGAATAAAAAAAATGCAATATACGTCCTATTTTTAAGATTGCCGTCCCGGCGTCCCCGATCCTTGAGGGTTTCAGGATGTAAATCCAATTTCTTTTTTTCTCCTCTATGTTTATAAACGCCCGATTTTTTAAATTTTCTGATTTATTGAAACATCGAATTTTTTTGCAACATTTATGGAAGACGAGCTGATGCTACAATGCTACAGGATAACAATGAACGGAATAAATAGTAAATTAAACGCAAAGTTCAGTCTATTTAATTCAATCAACGTGGAAAACCAATAAATGAATTATTCATGTAACATTACTGTGTGCATTGCTAATTAAGACTGTACTTAACATAACTTTTATCTGATTGTTTTTCTAAGAATTATTTCAATGTTAAGTTCATTTAATTTAAATAGACTGCCTCGATGACGCAGTTGTAATATGGTATGACTGCAAAGCTGGGTCCGAATCCTAGGTCGGGCAAAGTGGACTTTTCTATTCATTAAAATCCTGGATCAGAAATTTGTGCCCAATATGGCGTTAGGCTCGTCCCCGATGGGATGTATCACATCGTGGGACGAAACTCATAAGGCGAAACGTGGGTGTCCTGGTACTCGAAGTACCTCTGTTTACCCCTTCTGGAAAAGGCGTGAGTTTATATATGTAATTTAAATAGATGTTTTGTTAATTTAATATATGTGGTTGTTTGTTATAATGCTACTGGTAATAGAACACTTCTTCAAGGACATGCAATAATACGCCGAATTTACTTGAGTGTGGGTTAATCTTAAGGACATTAATTATTTATTCTAAAAACATACCAATATGTAAGTTGGTATGTTTTTACTTGCACTTATGAAATTTGGCACACGTATTCAGCAAAATTAGACTAAGATATCCAAATTTTGTGCAATTCTAATAATATTACACAGGTCGAATTGATAATCTCCTTTTTTGAAGTCTAATAAAACGTTTAAGATTCTCATTGCCAAGCTTCATCCCCGTACTAAAGGGATTTTGGGCCTTTGTACAGCACTTGATAACCTTGAATATTCATTTATCACGAGGGACCCAACGAAAAACATTTGCCTGGCGTAAATTTGAAAGCGTGTCATTGCCAGAATATTTCATAATGCACGGCAAGTGTGTCAAGATGATATCTGCAATAAAACCTTTTACTCTTAGTAGTTAGCTCGTAAAAAGGTCTTGGATGTAACCCTTAGTTAATTTAAACGTGAAATGAATCGTCAGTAATAATAAACTGGTTTGAATAATATTAGAGAACACGATATAGGCTAACATAGCATCCGAAAGTAGGCGCTTTGTAATTGCTCTAATGACAAAATAGCAATAACGCCAAGGTAGCATTTTATCAGCAATAAATTGACAGACCTAGTTTGACCTAGACAGAAAGACATGCCTAGTTTAACATTTTATCTCGTATCCTGATCTCATTATCATTACTATCACTAGCCCGTTGCAGTCCAATGCTGGACATAGTCCTCTCCTAAGGTACGCCACAGAGCCCGGGTTGCTGTTTTTGTGATTTCATAACTGTATTTTTTATTGAAGCGATTGCTTTATGTTTTACATTTTTATTAATAGTGGTATTAAGTGTACAAATGATGATATTAATAAATCTCCCAACTATTTTCCAGGGCATCCCCGAGTTGAACGTGCCAGGCATAGAGCCGCTGAGTCTGGGCCAAATTGCGCTGGCCCGAGGCCCTCAGGGGGCCAAGCTGACGGCGGTCGTCAATGATGTGAAGGTCACTGGACCTAGTAACTTCATCATTGAGGAGCTGAAGTGAGTAGTGGATAAAAGCTTTATTGTAGAGGTTTAAGTAAAAGAAGACAAAACATAATTTGGTGAACAAAAGATAGCTACTTCTCGTACAGAAAAAAAAAATGTTTTAATTTCTAACCAAGTCTTAATCATTGTACATTAGATTATTTTCCTGTATTTAAAGAGATGCAAAGTATTGTAGACATGGGTTAAAGTTTTCGGCATTGGCAGATAATATTTTATTGACCAAGTGTGATGTAAAACTACCTATAATTAACACCCTTTGTCAAATATGGAAAAAGGACGTGCCCTGCATTATGGATTGTACAAGATGACAAAGATAAAAATATTAAAGGCTCGATAGGATGTCACTATTATTTATGTACTTTATCCAAGACAATCGGCCTTGAAAAATAAGTCTCGTCTTGTGGAATACAGATAGTCTTCTGCACGTAAATGATTCTATAATTTGAAGTAATACACGTGTTCTGAATAAAAATCTATTGTTATTTTTATATCCCATGGAAGATAGAACGAATGAACATAAGTTACAAGATAACATACAAAGTAAAGATGAAGTCAGTAATTTGAAGTTATTAGAAATTTAGTTGCAAGATGAGCAATGCAAACGGAACACTTAGTTTAGTACAAAATATTTTTAAAATAATATATTCAGGAAATCCAGAGTGCTTACGATGTTATTTTATTTATTTAAGGACCTCCAACGAAGGATACACGATATATAATAAAGACAATGGTGTAGCATTTTTATAGATTTGATTGTGACGTGTTCTTCAATTATGCAAATTTACAAAATTAACATTACTTAGACTTTGAATTTGAGTTTAAAATGCAGAAGAAAAACAATCCGATAATTAAACCAACCCCCATAACTGGACTTCACACACCCATCTATTCATAGATATATATTTTTTTAATTTCCTAACATATCGTATTTGCAGGTCTGACTTGGACAAGAACCGGTTCGATTTCAAACTGCTGCTACCGAAGTTGGATTTCAACGGCAAGTACAAAATGGACATCCAGGTGCTGCTGCTCAGACTGCAGGGCAGAGGAAACATCACTGGGACTTTCAGTATGTATAGTTTTTTAAATCATAATCATCATTATCTCAGCCACAGGAAGTCCACTGCTGAACATAGGCCTCCCCAAGGATCTCCACATTAGGACCTATTGGAAGCGGCCTGCATCCACCAACTTCCTGCAACTTTAGCTATGTCGTCATATTATTTTTTTAATAATAAATCTTTATAACCAAAAACTACAGGTTATCAACACTTTGTCAATCTTATCGATCGTAACAGAAATCTGTACATCAGAACGTTTAACCCTATCTTTGAAACTAGTATATTTATACATATAGTAAATTTATAACCGAACGACTATCTGTACATGGAATATAAATAAGAAAACAAATATGTCGGGACTAAATTTAAGTATTAGAACCCAAAACAATTATTTTTAGAATTTTTGTCTGTTTGTCAGTGCGGTTGTACGCGATACACTCAGAAAAGGCTTAACGGATTTCGAGGAAATTTGGTGTGCAGGTGTAGTAAAAATGTAGTGTTCCCGTAGGATCAGGAAGGAATTCCGATATATTTGTTACTTCTTTATACTTAAAGGATGGGACTCGATTATATGCTTTGAGTGAGAATGAAACGGGACGTGGCGGGATATAACAGGATGGGATGTAATATCTCAAATAAAAAATAACGTAATTCGTGGTTTTAGATTTTTCTCCTTTTGAGGGGAGAAATGATGTTGAAGTAAGGTTTAGGGTAGTATCTATCAGTTTTTAAGTATATAAAACATATGTAAAAATACATTTAATCACGCAGACGAAGTTGACGGCTATAGCTAGTTTATAAAATTTTATGCGGGTTTGATGAAATAAGTGGAATATATTATAAGTATAAGTAGTAATGATAAGTGCTGTGAAATCCACGGAGCACGTAACTAACTTCCACCGGTCGATATTTTGTCGGTTTGATCGAAACCATAATACTTGGTTAAATTAAAACCTAAATGAGAGCCCCTATGGCGCAGTTGGTAAGACGCTGGCTGCGAATCAAGAAGCTGCGGGCTTAATCTCCGCACCGAAACAAAAGTTTGGGAAAACCATAGGTTTGTTTTAGGTCTTACTGTTTGTAAGATTGAAAAGTCTCTCGTAGTTCTTGATACTCACGACACAAGATTCGATCTTAGTGTGGGATCAGGACTATGTATGTGACTGTTGGGTGTTATTTATTTATATAAGCTATGATTCTTGTCATGCGTCTCTACAATAGGTTTTCCACCAAGAATTTTGATTGTTGCTTTCTGGGCGAATACAAATTACTAGATATTCGGGCTTCGATACACTCACATATTTCGAATACTTATATTCGATACGCTTTTCCAATCTTTTGGGATATTAAATATGTGGATTCCAAATCTGTAGATCTCCAAACCAATTAATGATCAAAAATGCTGAAATGGCTGATCCTACACTCAAACTATTTGTGTAGTTTTGTAGGAATTAAGATAAGTTTGTAAGTTCCAAACATTGTATTTTAAAATAATGCCAAAAAAAAGGACCGTCGCTGAATATCTTTATCCTTTATTTACATACATTGGCCTCTCTTTCTCCTTTTCTGATTTCCAAACCAAGGTTGTCTTGAAGAAACCGTCTAGAGCGATAAGACCACCATTTTTTTATTTTGTTTTATATTGTTATGTCTTTTTATCTGTCTGTACCATAAAGAGTAAATAAATAAAATAAATAAATACCATTGTAATTCTAATCTCTACATAAATCATCGATTTATAACAGCGACACAATATTTAATCAAAATATTACGGATGAAGTTATCAAACTCGTTTGCATAACGTAACACGGATTGAAGCTGTTTCTATGTCAAGGTCGGTAGTATTGTATTTCGTAATGTGTTATGTGTTTCCGTGCGTGCGGGGTTCTTGGAAAAACGGGAAAGTAGTGCGGTTATTATTAACTATTGTATCACTGTATTTATTGATTCATACATAAACTCATGCCTTTTCTTTTCATCATTCATTCATTTTCTGTCCCAGGGTGTGATAGGAGATGTGGTTATGTACCTATCGCTATATCGGGCAAAAAAATAATGGTTCAGTTGTGAAATTAGCTAAATAAAATTGAGTTCATTAAAATGTTCAACATAATTTAGATTCAGTCTTTTGATTTACCACCTGGTTCGGAATGCGGTATTCACGGAGAAAAATGGGAAAGAAACTCTAGTGTTGCTCTTTTCAAAACCAGTTTACAGCTATAGTTTAGCTGATAGGTGGAGGATTTGGATCTCCATTAGAAACGGTTGTGACGTAGTTACTTTGGTTTCACTCTGTTCATAAATATCCTGATTCTTTATCCTATTGATAGCCAGTTATAAATTCAGCATAATATAAACTTATGTTTATAAAGAAAATAATTCGGTTTGGTACTTTAGATGCCAAAAAGCAAAAAACTGTCAAGAAAAAATGTTTCTGTGATCCTTAGTATTCGATTTTATGTTAAAATCAATATAAAAATTATTATAATTAATTGAAAAAGGGATATTTAATACTAGGAAATGAATACTATTTGAGTTACGAAGTTTTAAAAATAGCGTCATCTAGCGGCACGCGAATAAACTTTTTGTCCATACCATACACAAATCAGAAATTATAATGACAAAATTATTATACTGGTTTACTACCTGATGAATAAACGGTATCGAGTACTGTACAAAGAAGTTGTTATTAAAATCAAGACTGGAGACGTTACGTGCTCAAATGAATATTTCCATTGCGTAAACTACAACTTTCTAAAATAGTTCAAATTATTCCTTACCGCACATCGCTTTATCGGACTTGTGGCAATGCACAGACTACGAAGTATACAGTACTTAGTTAAATTATTAAGAAAATAATTGAGATGCAGGCTAAAGTTGCAGGAAGTCGCTGGATGCAGGCCGCTTCCCACAGGTCGATGTAGATATCCTTGGGGGTGGTATATGTTCAGTGGACTTTCTGTGGCTGAGATTATGATGAATTGTGATCAACGCGGTTGTAAGCCATTTCTGTGACTTATCCGCACAAATGTTCACACATTTATAATTATTTAGAAACAATATTTCATTGTATATTGATTTTTGTATATATCCAGTATTGTAGACCAAAAACAAGTTTGGAAAAATGAAGACGGTAGAATACGCGTATCACATAGTTAGCATATTTATTGCTTATTCTTTACTGCACATGAGAATATAAAAAACAAATGATATTACAGAAGCAATTAAGATAAAGAGTTACAGTTGGCGGTTTTAACGCTCTTGTTGAGTTCTTACAGACCTTTGGATGTATATAAAAAAGGAAAAGAAGAGAGGACAGTCTAGAATATAAAGGAAACCAGCTTCAATAGAATTAGATAAAAATATGTAGATAAAATTGAGATTTTCTAGTAGTAAATTTTGTTACTTATTTAAATAAATAATAATATACCTTCACTGCTGAGCTAGAAACAATCGTGAATCAGATTCAGATATTGCTCCTTCCGCTGGGTTATTATGTGTATGGGGACTTCCACGCCATAAAAATTCTTATAATAATTTGTGGGGTACGCGGAGTTTCTTATAATCTTATTCGTAACCGTTTTGTCGTATTAGCCTGTGTTTGGTGAAATCCTATATTTTCTTGGCTTGGTTACTTGCACAATTTCTAAGCCCATAATTTGTTTTTATATTTTGAAAATGCAGGGCTTATGAGGTATGAGGATCTTACCATGTATGGGTGATGCTAGTGTACGGTATTCAATCTAGATAATATCAATTAATGTCTTTTACTCAACATCTATCTCCTATTTTACTTTGGATTCTGATTTTCTATGGTTTGTGTAGTCACCATCCGATCTGAGGATGATTAATCATTGGTTGATTTAATATTGTACTGCGAATTATTCCAATTAGTGTGGGACTTCGTCATGCTAGTTCATCAACTCCTCCTTCTTGCATTGATTCCCTAGTGCTGGGGGTAATGAGTGACCAGAGAAACAATCCTTCGCACACGATGTTGTGCCATCTGGTCCGGTCTTTCGCGACAACCGCTTCAGCCAAATTCATGAGTGCCAATCAACTAATTAAAACCTATTCCTTTACAGAGGACTACGCCTGCAACGTAACAATGAGGGGTCACAAGGAAATGCGAGGCGAAGACGAGTACCTCCAGTTCGATCCTTTCAAAGTGAAGCTCCGTGTGGGACAGTCCTCCATCTACCTGACCAACCTCTTCGACGGCGACCCGGTCCTCGGTCCAGCCACCAACAGAGTCATCAACGAGAACTCCCAGGTCTTCCTTCAAGAGATCAGCCCTGTACTGGAGAAGAGTCTCGCGGACCTCTTCACTGAGATGGCGAATAAGATCACATCCAAGTTTACATATAAGGAACTGTTCCCGTGATTCTGATATACGTCTTAGCATTTGGTCTGATTTAGATTGTTTAAGTGTCATGTAATATTTGGTGTAAGAGGAAATTACTGTTATTATATCATAATTAATTCTTATCATCTTATTCTGAGTGAATAAGTATGTAATTACTTTCTTTAAAAAGTTACACTGTGTTAAAAGCCATACGCACGTTTTCATTGTCATAAAATCATAATTTCAATAATTTCTTTAAATTCGAACATTATTCGGTCTAGATTTTTATCTATTGTTCCATTATTATCATCAACAAATCATATTACATTCATTTTTTCATCATACCATTTGTCTGGTGTACAGGATCTGTAAATGTCATAGTTTTCCATCATATTCATAATTGAAATGCTGGTAATACGTAGAAATCCATAAGATGTGATAATAAATAAATATTAAAATGCTAAGACGCCTGTCGTATTGAGGTAATGGTTAATTAAGACAAGTATTAGTTTAATTAAGTATATTTAAGTTATTAGGTTTATTTTAAAATTAAGGTCAAATATTGGGGCCGATTAGAAGGGACAATACTCACACAAGATAAAACACAGAGAGCAAATAGAAAAGAACATTAGGAACTTGACTCACAAAAATTAAAATAATAGAAATAAATATTAAAAAACCCCTAAAACAACTGTAGATAGAACACTGAGAACAAATATCGCTAATCATGACACAGGAGGAATACCACATTTATTTTTACTGTAAGGGGAACATTCGTCGCCACAATAATTCAGCTCCATTCAGCTTTTGATTATTTTATATAAGATATTGTATGTAGCACGTATACTTGCGTTCAGCTTTTAGTGTCTTTCATGACATAAGTGTATAATGAACAGTTCAGAGCTGTTCTGTTGTGTTCATCGCTATTTCTACTGTCTAAATACGAGGTGTGTTCAAAAAGTATCGCGAATTATGTGTTTTTTCAAAAATTATTTATTTATTCATGAATATCTATTTTGTCCCCTTCAAAGTAATTCCCATGGGATATTATACACTTGTGCCAACGTTTTTTCCAATCTTCGAAGCACTTCAAAAATTCATTTTTTTTTATCTTGTTCAGCTCCTCCTTCGATGCCGTCTTTATCTCCTCAATCGTAGCGTAGCGTCGTCTTTTCATGGGCCTCTTCAGTTTTGGGAACAAGAAAAAGTCAGAGGGGGACAGATCTGGGGAATACGGTGGCTGCGGCATCATTATTGTGTTGTTTTTGGCCAAAAAGTCGCGCACAAGCAACGATGTGTGAGCGTTATCGTGGTGCAAAAGCCAATTTTTGTTCTTCCACAAATCTGGGCGTTTCTGGCGGATTGCTTCGCGCAAATTGCGCATAACTTGCAGATAATATTCTTTATTGACCGTTCTACCCTGTGGCAAGAACTCATGATGCACCACGCCCCTGCAACCGAAGAAAACGGTAAGCAAAACTTTCACATTCGACTGAACTTGGCGCGCTTTTTTCGGTCTTGGTTCGTGCGGCAGCTTCCATTGAGATGATTGAGCTTTGGTTTCCACGTCATAACCATAAACCCACGATTCGTCACCAGTTATGACCCTCTGGAGCAAATTTGGGTCGTCGCGGACAGACTCCAACAGCTCATTAGCAACGTTCATGCGATGCTTGTTTTGGTCGAAATTGAGCAATTTTGGTACAAATTTCGCGGCAACCCGTCTCATGCCCAAATCATTGATAAAAATCGAATGGCACGAGCCAATCGATATGCCTAGGTCCTCAGCAACTTCTCTAACGGTGATTCGGCGATTGGCCAATACCATTTTCTTCACTTTATCAATTTTTTCGTCTGTTGTTGAAGTGCTCGGGCGTCCGGCTCGCTCTTCGTCGTTCACATCTTCTCGGCCTTCTGAGAACATTTTGTACCACCGATAAACGTTGCTTCGGTCCAAGGTTACTTCTCCGTATGCCACAGTCAACATTCGAAATGCTTCCGTACACTTAATTTCGTTTTTCACACAAAATTTGATACAGGTTCTTTGATCCATTTTTTTGAACAGGTAAAAATCGAAGATGAGCCAAAATACATGCAAGAAAAACAGCTGTCAACAATTAACTGAATATTCAAATTGGTCGAACTTGGCGCCATAAGTGACAGATATGAGTACCAACATAACGCCATAAAAAAATCGAATTTCGAATATACCTAACCCTCGAAAATTCGAAATTCGCGATACTTTTTGAACACACCTCGTATAACTAAAATTATCCTGCGACAGGCGAAGAAAGCTGAATCTAGATATGAATATTCGGTGAAAAAATAAGTGTGTATAAGTAAAAGAGTGTTATATTGTTCTCCTCGAGATTCTTTATTGTAAATAAAACGGTAGTTTCTCTTGTAAATTACACTATAATATTTTGTTTATGTATTTTATTTTTGATTAAATTTTGTACCATGCCAAGAGTTTTTTTACCCCATATATTAATTATTCTTATAAATGGTGCAGTTGTTAAGTCGATTATAGAATATTACTTATTAAAAAATAACTTTCTAAAATTTAAGGATAATCTGAAAACTATTATTTGAGTATTATTTCAAACAAGAATGTAATTATTGTTATAGGCTTCGATGCCAGGTAGAAGTTTGCTTTTCGCTAGATGTCGCTGCTATGTGGCGGAAGGTGGAATTTGTGTTAATATATTTGGAATATGTGATCTTTTTGTTTACTTTTTTTCACGTCATGCATCGGTGCCACTTTTTAATACAACTTTTACAGGGAACTGTGTATCTAGTGTATATTTGATCGAAGTGTGGCGGCATCATTTAGCGACGCCATTGCTAATATTCGATGCAACCATTTCATATTTCGTTTTGAAAATCTTTAGAAAAAGCCTATGTTTACTGGATATCATCCTGTAAGAAATTATGACGATCAATGATTTTAAGAAATATAAATATCACCACACAAAACTTATTGTAATAAACGTAAAATGAAAAGTAATTATGTAGAATTTAAACTTAATCATATTAAATTCACAATGATCACGGCCACACTGATTAGTAAATTTTTAGTGAAATATGTCGGTAATATAAAATATATAGCATATTCATAAAAATAATCATATAGACATTCAATATATTATATTTTAACTTAATGTTAAATAGTGATGCTTTTCATATGCTGTGATATTTTTCCATGCCTTCCTAGGACCTTCCGCGTAATCAAGAATCGACAATTGTTTTGCTTTAAGTGACAAATCAACTTATACAATAATAATAGTATTCCTCTTCTCGTAACCTCTTCATAGTAACCGTCCACTACTGTGTATGGGTTGTGGCAAAGACAGGCGCCCTACCAAAACGCTTCCTACCGCATGGTACCTTTAGGTAGGAAACATCTACTGAAACGCCACGCCACCCGACCCAACACATGTTGAATCAAATCAAATCCTACTATTTTTTATTACCAAACCCACACTACGAACACGCCACGCAACGTAGCATAGCGTTTAAGAAGTATTTTTCCGGCCTTATAACCTGTTAAACCAGTAATGGTTTCTTAGATTTACGTAAATGTTACTCATGGAATTAAAACTAGTTTTTACGGATTTTACCGTGGATTTGGTTTATATTTAGCTTTTTGGCTTAAAGCAGCAGACCGGGCTGTGTTGTACTTTGGAACTTACCTATGTCCAGCAGTAGACTGCAACGGGCTGATAATGATAGAAAAAGCAGAGTAACTTTGTTTTAGAGAAAACGGAAAGACCTAAAATTCTCCATCATATTTAAGCTGATTTCAATTGAAAATTTTAGATAGTTATATGATACGTCGTAATTTTGGATTAATTTGATTGCTTATAGGTGATCGTCTTGCAGTTTATACCAAGTCTCTTGCAATCCGCATTTAAATACCTTGATTTTTAATAGTATATTTTGCAATGATTCAAATATTCTAACGCCCAAACACTGGAACGCAACTTAAATATAAATTGCGCTTAACTACGTTAATCCCGATTAAATGTACTGGCTAAGTGGGCCGTGCGCTGTTAAGAGCAACTTATTATTTGAATGGCGTTCCAGTATTCGGGCGTAAGCTGCATTGATGTTAGTCTTCAGACGACCTTCGTTCCTATTCATATATGTATTGCAAATAAAATTTAATTATTGGCAAAAACTGCATGTTTGCTCTTTTATTCTACAAGGACAGTTAAGTAGTTTACAATGTGTAAAGGTCTGTTTTATTTGTCTTGGTTTAAAATATACTTCTTGTTTAATATGGATGATTATAATATTGGTAATTTTTTTAGCCTATAGGTGCGTGGTGGCCTGTTGGTAAACGGATCAGACGCGGCTGCTGACATGTTCACGGCGGTCGTGGGTTCGAATCCTAGGTCTCACCAAGAGGAGTCATGTGCGTATTGATAGTCAATCACCACGTACTATAACGGCGAAGGAAAACATCGTATGCGAACCCGCATACCATAGTGATTTAGGCCATCGTGGTGAACTATACGGTCTAACCACACTTAATCGTACCCTCGAGGAGACCTGTGCCCTGCAGTGGAACGTATATGGATTAATTAATGGATGAAAGGGGATATTATATAAAGCTTGCAGGAGCTACCTCTGGAAGTGGTATTAACACGCTGTTGTCAGTCATGACTCAGCATGAATCAGCAGGATCCTGCTGACTACGCCACTGTCTCACAAGAAATCGACGTAAAGCGAGAGCTTTACTTTCGCGTTTTGCTCAGTACGTGAGATTGCCGGATGCCCCTTTCCTCTTTCGGTCCTTTTTCCTTCCCGCCCTCCTCCCTATTTGATGGGCTGGCGACACATCCATGATCCAAGTGTCGTGGATGTTCATAGGCGGCAGTGATCACTTACCATCTGGTGACCGGTTTGCTCGTTTGCCGGACCAATGCAGTACCACTTTAAAAATACCTTTATCTTTAAGTTACACTTTTGAACAACGACAAAAACTACATAATATACTGCTAACAACATCTAAAACACAATTTCAATGAACAACAATCATGCAATTGATCCGGAAACAGGTCTAAATGAGTTGTAACAGATCTATGTCAGTAGCAACCGCGGCACCGTTTGGTTCACAATTTGTTTACTATGAGATAACATTGTTGTATAATGCGGTTATAAACTAACCAATTTAAATATAGCGATATTACAAGCGATCACAATGATGGCAGGTCTTTTAAATTTATCTGGGTTACAGCGGAACTGGTACCGTGAACCGAAGTGTTTGATTTTTATGCAATATCTTGATCGCGGAACAGCGTGTCTTTACATTATTGTTTACAACTTGTTAAATATAGATCTTCTAAAATTACTTTGGACGGGATTTGAGGCGTTAGTTACTTTAGCCTAATACGGATTGTACGATTTATGTTTGTATTACAGGTTTCCTTAAAATGTGTACCTGTACATTTAAAACCTGTAGGGGACTACCGACTATAGACTTCATTACAATTGTTTCTCCTATGTACAATATGATGTAGTTTTGCCTACTCTTTAACACAAACGACACCCTATGTAATCGTTATTTTCTATCTTAGCATTTCGTTTGGTTCAAAAGTTTTGTCCTCCTTTTACAGAAAAATTAGTTTAAAAAATATGAGTGAGTGTAAATGTGTGGTGGCCTATTGGTAAATGGATCAGACGCGACTGCCCACATGCTCAGGGTAGAATGCACAGCGATTTGTAACAATTTCTACAGCATGTAAAGTCCGTCAACCCCTAGTGCGGGTGGACTATATGGCCTGACCGCTCCCAATCGTACTCTAGTTTATAGAGGAGACCCGTACTCTGCAGTGATACCTATATGGGCTGATGCAGACAGATAGAAAAGAAAATGCTGCAATATCGAAGACGGGAACATTATTTCGTCGGGTCAACTCGTAAACTGCAACGTTCGGAAACGAGTTTCTTAATATATCTGTTTGCGTGTGATTCACGTAAAAACCACTGAACAGATTTACGTAAGTAAGTGCAGACAAGATCCGCTTCTTTTTTTGTCAAGGCGAAAGGTTATGTTTATTAAGGCAAAGTGGTGAAAAAAAAACTGGCTATTTACATAGAGCGGGCGGAAAATTTGGACTCTTTTTGTAGTACGGAAAATTAACCTCAAAAACAATTAAATACTAAAAGTTGCCTTGGCTTAATAGTTCCATTTACGCGAATTTCATGCGTTGAAATAAAACTAATTGTACGGGCTTTATCTCGGTACCTATTTTATATTTTGATTGTTTTTTTATATTAAGAATTTAATTATCTTTGGCTTATTTTTCCTCGCTTTAGCGTCTGGTTTGAAGAGCTTAGACCTTTGTCTTTGTGAATTCTAAGAAGAACATGGATGAATATGAATTATATTTCTTTAAAGTATATTACAACTTGAAAAATATGTATAACTCAAAATTCTGCATCTGCATCAGCCCATATACGTCCCACTGCAGGGCACGGGCCTCCTCTACAATCGACAGTACGATTGAGAGTGGTTAGGCCATAAAGTCTAACTCAAAATTAATGATTTTTATTTATTTTATTAAGGAAACATTGATTTCGATCGATTTGAATTGTCGTATCGGTAAAAATCAATTTAGTTCATTATAATTATTACGGTATTCGTGTTCGTAGAACAAGGAAAAACTTTTGTAACATGATGCAACCAAATCAAATCAAATCAAATCAAAATATTCTTTATTCAAATAGTCTTTCACAAGATCTTTTGAATCGTCCTTTTCTGCTACCACCGCTTCGGAACGTGTTGTGGCTGTGAAGAAGAAGCGGCGCAAGAAACTCCCTCAGCAACACGAACTGTCTTCTTTTTTTCTGTCTTTTTCTTTTTTTTTTTTTTATATCGCCATTTACAATTAAAATGATTCATGTCACAAGTTACAATAATGTCAGTTTGATTCAAAACATGATAAATTTATTCCCAAGCAGTTTTATCTTCCACATAATCTGAAATTCTATAGTATGCCTTTTTACACAGCTTAGCTTTTATTACTTTTTTAAACTTATTAATTGGAAGTTCTCTTAAACTGTTGGGAAGCTTGTTAAAGAAGCGTACACTTTGACCCATAAAAGAATTATTTATCTTGTGGAGACGAGTAACGTGTGAGGCAAGATTATGTTTGTTCCTAGTGTTCTTACTATGCATGTCACAATTACGCTTAAATTGAGTTATATTTTTACGAACATATAATAAATTTTCATAAATATATTGAGATGCAACAGTAAGAATATCTACTTCTTTAAACTTTTCTCTCAATGAAACTCTTGGACCAAGTTGATAAATGGCCCTAACAGCTCTTTTTTGTAAAATAAAAATACTATTTATATCCGCAGCATTTCCCCAGAGAAGAATGCCATAAGACATTATACTATGAAAATAGCTGAAGTAGACAATTCTTGCCGCTGCCTCATCCGTTAAACGCCTAATGGTTTTAACTGCATATGCCGCTGAACTTAATCTACCAGATAGTTTATTGATATGCGGCCCCCACTGGAGTTTAGCGTCGACCGTAATGCCCAGAAACGTAGTAGATGCAACAGGATCCAATTCTTCACCGTTTATTTGTACAGTGGTAGATAATTGCCTAACATTGGGCAGTGTGAATTTAATACATTTAGTTTTCTTAGCATTAAGTAATAAATTATTAATATTAAACCAATGTACAACTTCACGAAGGGCACTGTTTACTTCATCAAAATCTAATTGTTGTCTTTTAATTTTAAATGTCAAAGATGTATCATCCGCAAACAACACAACTTCGTGATTATTCCCGACGTGATAGGGTAAGTCATTTATGTAGACCAGGAATAGAAAAGGTCCCAGAATTGAACCCTGCGGTACTCCCATAGTGACCGCAGATCCTCCAGAAAGTTTTCCATTAATATCAACCTTCTGTACCCTATTGCTCAAATAGGAGGACAAAAGATTGAGAGCTCGGTTCCTGATACCATAGTGGCGTAATTTCCTGACCAGAGTGTCGTGCTCTACGCAGTCAAAGGCTTTAGATAAGTCACAGAATACACCAAGTGCATCCTGCGACTCTTCCCAAGCGTCATAGATTTGTTTTAGGAGAGATACTCCCGCGTCAATTGTTGATCGACCCCTCGTAAATCCGAACTGTTTCTGGTGTAGCAAGTTATTGGTGTTGAAATGTGTTAATAATTGAGTAAGAATTATTTTCTCAAATAACTTGCTAAGCGTTGGTAAAATTGAAACAGGTCGGAAATTGGTCGGATCCGAGCTGTCACCGGACTTAAAAAGAGGCACCACCTTGCTTTGTTTCATCAGGTCAGGAAAAACACCAGATACCACACAGCGGTTGAATATATCTGCTAAGTGGGGTGCTATATGCTCAATGATTAAAGATATATTAATTACAGAAATTCCCCACAAAATCTGGGGAATACGGTGGCTGCGGCATCATTATTGTGTTGTTTTTGGCCAAAAAGTCGCGCACAAGCAACGATGTGTGAGCGTTATCGTGGTGCAAAAGCCAATTTTTGTTCTTCCACAAATCTGGGCGTTTCTGGCGGATTGCTTCGCGCAAATTGCGCATAACTTGCAGATAATATTCTTTATTGACCGTTCTACCCTGTGGCAAGAACTCATGATGCACCACGCCCCTGCAACCGAAGAAAACGGTAAGCAAAACTTTCACATTCGACTGAACTTGGCGCGCTTTTTTCGGTCTTGGTTCGTGCGGCAGCTTCCATTGAGATGATTGAGCTTTGGTTTCCACGTCATAACCATAAACCCACGATTCGTCACCAGTTATGACCCTCTGGAGCAAATTTGGGTCGTCGCGGACAGACTCCAACAGCTCATTAGCAACGTTCATGCGATGCTTGTTTTGGTCGAAATTGAGCAATTTTGGTACAAATTTCGCGGCAACCCGTCTCATGCCCAAATCATTGATAAAAATCGAATGGCACGAGCCAATCGATATGCCTAGGTCCTCAGCAACTTCTCTAACGGTGATTCGGCGATTGGCCAATACCATTTTCTTCACTTTATCAATTTTTTCGTCTGTTGTTGAAGTGCTCGGGCGTCCGGCTCGCTCTTCGTCGTTCACATCTTCTCGGCCTTCTGAGAACATTTTGTACCACCGATAAACGTTGCTTCGGTCCAAGGTTACTTCTCCGTATGCCACAGTCAACATTCGAAATGCTTCCGTACACTTAATTTCGTTTTTCACACAAAATTTGATACAGGTTCTTTGATCCATTTTTTTGAACAGGTAAAAATCGAAGATGAGCCAAAATACATGCAAGAAAAACAGCTGTCAACAATTAACTGAATATTCAAATTGGTCGAACTTGGCGCCATAAGTGACAGATATGAGTACCAACATAACGCCATAAAAAAATCGAATTTCGAATATACCTAACCCTCGAAAATTCGAAATTCGCGATACTTTTTGAACACACCTCGTATAACTAAAATTATCCTGCGACAGGCGAAGAAAGCTGAATCTAGATATGAATATTCGGTGAAAAAATAAGTGTGTATAAGTAAAAGAGTGTTATATTGTTCTCCTCGAGATTCTTTATTGTAAATAAAACGGTAGTTTCTCTTGTAAATTACACTATAATATTTTGTTTATGTATTTTATTTTTGATTAAATTTTGTACCATGCCAAGAGTTTTTTTACCCCATATATTAATTATTCTTATAAATGGTGCAGTTGTTAAGTCGATTATAGAATATTACTTATTAAAAAATAACTTTCTAAAATTTAAGGATAATCTGAAAACTATTATTTGAGTATTATTTCAAACAAGAATGTAATTATTGTTATAGGCTTCGATGCCAGGTAGAAGTTTGCTTTTCGCTAGATGTCGCTGCTATGTGGCGGAAGGTGGAATTTGTGTTAATATATTTGGAATATGTGATCTTTTTGTTTACTTTTTTTCACGTCATGCATCGGTGCCACTTTTTAATACAACTTTTACAGGGAACTGTGTATCTAGTGTATATTTGATCGAAGTGTGGCGGCATCATTTAGCGACGCCATTGCTAATATTCGATGCAACCATTTCATATTTCGTTTTGAAAATCTTTAGAAAAAGCCTATGTTTACTGGATATCATCCTGTAAGAAATTATGACGATCAATGATTTTAAGAAATATAAATATCACCACACAAAACTTATTGTAATAAACGTAAAATGAAAAGTAATTATGTAGAATTTAAACTTAATCATATTAAATTCACAATGATCACGGCCACACTGATTAGTAAATTTTTAGTGAAATATGTCGGTAATATAAAATATATAGCATATTCATAAAAATAATCATATAGACATTCAATATATTATATTTTAACTTAATGTTAAATAGTGATGCTTTTCATATGCTGTGATATTTTTCCATGCCTTCCTAGGACCTTCCGCGTAATCAAGAATCGACAATTGTTTTGCTTTAAGTGACAAATCAACTTATACAATAATAATAGTATTCCTCTTCTCGTAACCTCTTCATAGTAACCGTCCACTACTGTGTATGGGTTGTAGCAAAGACAGGCGCCCTACCAAAACGCTTCCTACCGCATGGTACCTTTAGGTAGGAAACATCTACTGAAACGCCACGCCACCCGACCCAACACATGTTGAATCAAATCAAATCCTACTATTTTTTATTACCAAACCCACACTACGAACACGCCACGCAACGTAGCATAGCGTTTAAGAAGTATTTTTCCGGCCTTATAACCTGTTAAACCAGTAATGGTTTCTTAGATTTACGTAAATGTTACTCATGGAATTAAAACTAGTTTTTACGGATTTTACCGTGGATTTGGTTTATATTTAGCTTTTTGGCTTAAAGCAGCAGACCGGGCTGTGTTGTACTTTGGAACTTACCTATGTCCAGCAGTAGACTGCAACGGGCTGATAATGATAGAAAAAGCAGAGTAACTTTGTTTTAGAGAAAACGGAAAGACCTAAAATTCTCCATCATATTTAAGCTGATTTCAATTGAAAATTTTAGATAGTTATATGATACGTCGTAATTTTGGATTAATTTGATTGCTTATAGGTGATCGTCTTGCAGTTTATACCAAGTCTCTTGCAATCCGCATTTAAATACCTTGATTTTTAATAGTATATTTTGCAATGATTCAAATATTCTAACGCCCAAACACTGGAACGCAACTTAAATATAAATTGCGCTTAACTACGTTAATCCCGATTAAATGTACTGGCTAAGTGGGCCGTGCGCTGTTAAGAGCAACTTATTATTTGAATGGCGTTCCAGTATTCGGGCGTAAGCTGCATTGATGTTAGTCTTCAGACGACCTTCGTTCCTATTCATATATGTATTGCAAATAAAATTTAATTATTGGCAAAAACTGCATGTTTGCTCTTTTATTCTACAAGGACAGTTAAGTAGTTTACAATGTGTAAAGGTCTGTTTTATTTGTCTTGGTTTAAAATATACTTCTTGTTTAATATGGATGATTATAATATTGGTAATTTTTTTAGCCTATAGGTGCGTGGTGGCCTGTTGGTAAACGGATCAGACGCGGCTGCTGACATGTTCACGGCGGTCGTGGGTTCGAATCCTAGGTCTCACCAAGAGGAGTCATGTGCGTATTGATAGTCAATCACCACGTACTATAACGGCGAAGGAAAACATCGTATGCGAACCCGCATACCATAGTGATTTAGGCCATCGTGGTGAACTATACGGTCTAACCACACTTAATCGTACCCTCGAGGAGACCTGTGCCCTGCAGTGGAACGTATATGGATTAATTAATGGATGAAAGGGGATATTATATAAAGCTTGCAGGAGCTACCTCTGGAAGTGGTATTAACACGCTGTTGTCAGTCATGACTCAGCATGAATCAGCAGGATCCTGCTGACTACGCCACTGTCTCACAAGAAATCGACGTAAAGCGAGAGCTTTACTTTCGCGTTTTGCTCAGTACGTGAGATTGCCGGATGCCCCTTTCCTCTTTCGGTCCTTTTTCCTTCCCGCCCTCCTCCCTATTTGATGGGCTGGCGACACATCCATGATCCAAGTGTCGTGGATGTTCATAGGCGGCAGTGATCACTTACCATCTGGTGACCGGTTTGCTCGTTTGCCGGACCAATGCAGTACCACTTTAAAAATACCTTTATCTTTAAGTTACACTTTTGAACAACGACAAAAACTACATAATATACTGCTAACAACATCTAAAACACAATTTCAATGAACAACAATCATGCAATTGATCCGGAAACAGGTCTAAATGAGTTGTAACAGATCTATGTCAGTAGCAACCGCGGCACCGTTTGGTTCACAATTTGTTTACTATGAGATAACATTGTTGTATAATGCGGTTATAAACTAACCAATTTAAATATAGCGATATTACAAGCGATCACAATGATGGCAGGTCTTTTAAATTTATCTGGGTTACAGCGGAACTGGTACCGTGAACCGAAGTGTTTGATTTTTATGCAATATCTTGATCGCGGAACAGCGTGTCTTTACATTATTGTTTACAACTTGTTAAATATAGATCTTCTAAAATTACTTTGGACGGGATTTGAGGCGTTAGTTACTTTAGCCTAATACGGATTGTACGATTTATGTTTGTATTACAGGTTTCCTTAAAATGTGTACCTGTACATTTAAAACCTGTAGGGGACTACCGACTATAGACTTCATTACAATTGTTTCTCCTATGTACAATATGATGTAGTTTTGCCTACTCTTTAACACAAACGACACCCTATGTAATCGTTATTTTCTATCTTAGCATTTCGTTTGGTTCAAAAGTTTTGTCCTCCTTTTACAGAAAAATTAGTTTAAAAAATATGAGTGAGTGTAAATGTGTGGTGGCCTATTGGTAAATGGATCAGACGCGACTGCCCACATGCTCAGGGTAGTATGCACAGCGATTTGTAACAATTTCTACAGCATGTAAAGTCCGTCAACCCCTAGTGCGGGTGGACTATATGGCCTGACCGCTCCCAATCGTACTCTAGTTTATAGAGGAGACCCGTACTCTGCAGTGATACCTATATGGGCTGATGCAGACAGATAGAAAAGAAAATGCTGCAATATCGAAGACGGGAACATTATTTCGTCGGGTCAACTCGTAAACTGCAACGTTCGGAAACGAGTTTCTTAATATATCTGTTTGCGTGTGATTCACGTAAAAACCACTGAACAGATTTACGTAAGTAAGTGCAGACAAGATCCGCTTCTTTTTTTGTCAAGGCGAAAGGTTATGTTTATTAAGGCAAAGTGGTGAAAAAAAACTGGCTATTTACATAGAGCGGGCGGAAAATTTGGACTCTTTTTGTAGTACGGAAAATTAACCTCAAAAACAATTAAATACTAAAAGTTGCCTTGGCTTAATAGTTCCATTTACGCGAATTTCATGCGTTGAAATAAAACTAATTGTACGGGCTTTATCTCGGTACCTATTTTATATTTTGATTGTTTTTTTATATTAAGAATTTAATTATCTTTGGCTTATTTTTCCTCGCTTTAGCGTCTGGTTTGAAGAGCTTAGACCTTTGTCTTTGTGAATTCTAAGAAGAACATGGATGAATATGAATTATATTTCTTTAAAGTATATTACAACTTGAAAAATATGTATAACTCAAAATTCTGCATCTGCATCAGCCCATATACGTCCCACTGCAGGGCACGGGCCTCCTCTACAATCGACAGTACGATTGAGAGTGGTTAGGCCATAAAGTCTAACTCAAAATTAATGATTTTTATTTATTTTATTAAGGAAACATTGATTTCGATCGATTTGAATTGTCGTATCGGTAAAAATCAATTTAGTTCATTATAATTATTACGGTATTCGTGTTCGTAGAACAAGGAAAAACTTTTGTAACATGATGCAACCAAATCAAATCAAATCAAATCAAAATATTCTTTATTCAAATAGTCTTTCACAAGATCTTTTGAATCGTCCTTTTCTGCTACCACCGCTTCGGAACGTGTTGTGGCTGTGAAGAAGAAGCGGCGCAAGAAACTCCCTCAGCAACACGAACTGTCTTCTTTTTTTCTGTCTTTTTCTTTTTTTTTTTTTTTATATCGCCATTTACAATTAAAATGATTCATGTCACAAGTTACAATAATGTCAGTTTGATTCAAAACATGATAAATTTATTCCCAAGCAGTTTTATCTTCCACATAATCTGAAATTCTATAGTATGCCTTTTTACACAGCTTAGCTTTTATTACTTTTTTAAACTTATTAATTGGAAGTTCTCTTAAACTGTTGGGAAGCTTGTTAAAGAAGCGTACACTTTGACCCATAAAAGAATTATTTATCTTGTGGAGACGAGTAACGTGTGAGGCAAGATTATGTTTGTTCCTAGTGTTCTTACTATGCATGTCACAATTACGCTTAAATTGAGTCATATTTTTACGAACATATAATAAATTTTCATAAATATATTGAGATGCAACAGTAAGAATATCTACTTCTTTAAACTTTTCTCTCAATGAAACTCTTGGACCAAGTTGATAAATGGCCCTAACAGCTCTTTTTTGTAAAATAAAAATACTATTTATATCCGCAGCATTTCCCCAGAGAAGAATGCCATAAGACATTATACTATGAAAATAGCTGAAGTAGACAATTCTTGCCGCTGCCTCATCCGTTAAACGCCTAATGGTTTTAACTGCATATACCGCTGAACTTAATCTACCAGATAGTTTATTGATATGCGGCCCCCACTGGAGTTTAGCGTCGACCGTAATGCCCAGAAACGTAGTAGATGCAACAGGATCCAATTCTTCACCGTTTATTTGTACAGTGGTAGATAATTGCCTAACATTGGGCAGTGTGAATTTAATACATTTAGTTTTCTTAGCATTAAGTAATAAATTATTAATATTAAACCAATGTACAACTTCACGAAGGGCACTGTTTACTTCATCAAAATCTAATTGTTGTCTTTTAATTTTAAATGTCAAAGATGTATCATCCGCAAACAACACAACTTCGTGATTATTCCCGACGTGATAGGGTAAGTCATTTATGTAGACCAGGAATAGAAAAGGTCCCAGAATTGAACCCTGCGGTACTCCCATAGTGACCGCAGATCCTCCAGAAAGTTTTCCATTAATATCAACCTTCTGTACCCTATTGCTCAAATAGGAGGACAAAAGATTGAGAGCTCGGTTCCTGATACCATAGTGGCGTAATTTCCTGACCAGAGTGTCGTGCTCTACGCAGTCAAAGGCTTTAGATAAGTCACAGAATACACCAAGTGCATCCTGCGACTCTTCCCAAGCGTCATAGATTTGTTTTAGGAGAGATACTCCCGCGTCAATTGTTGATCGACCCCTCGTAAATCCGAACTGTTTCTGGTGTAGCAAGTTATTGGTGTTGAAATGTGTTAATAATTGAGTAAGAATTATTTTCTCAAATAACTTGCTAAGCGTTGGTAAAATTGAAACAGGTCGGAAATTGGTCGGATCCGAGCTGTCACCGGACTTAAAAAGAGGCACCACCTTGCTTTGTTTCATCAGGTCAGGAAAAACACCAGATACCACACAGCGGTTGAATATATCTGCTAAGTGGGGTGCTATATGCTCAATGATTAAAGATATATTAATTACAGAAATTCCCCACAAAACATCTTATGGTATGTTAGTTAGTGTGCTAGATTTGCAGATTACTTTTTGATCAATGGATAAAGTGAACTAGATTCAAAGGTGTGGTTTAAATTTAGTTCAATTTGTCCAACTTATCATTATATTTTCAATATTTGGTTGAAAAATCTGTGGTTATTACTTTGGTTCGCAATTATTGAAAGTGATACATAAATCCATACATAATTATTTCTTCTGTATTCCATAGCGGTATGCAGAGACTATTGATCGCCACTTTGCTCGATCCTGACATATTACTTTCGCTGTATCCACTTTCATTAACCTCTTCATGCATTCTCGTCGGTTCATGGTGCTTTTGGCCTAAACCTTGTGGAGGGTATCAACGATTTGGATGATGTAGGTTCGGTGAGGTCGACCCCTAACGACTCTTCTATCCATACTCGCGTTGTAAATTTGCTGTCTTAGTCTCCTTTTATCCATCCTCTCTACATGACCAAACTATTGTAACATTTTTTTTTTTATTGCATTGAATGACGAGACGAGCAAGCCGTTCGCCTGATGGTAAGCGATACGACCGCTCATGAACAGTAGCAACATTCCACTGCGCTCGCCATCCTGAGACATAAGATGTTAAGTCTCAATATGTCCAGTAGTTGCTCTGGCTACAATGTCCTTCAATCCGAAACACAACAGTGCATTTAAGCAGTGTTGTTTCACGGGAGAAATAGACATTGCGGTAGTACCTACCCAGATGGCCTCTCACATATGAGAGACCTACCACCAGTAAAATACATTTCTCATCAGTACATTTCTTTGTAAATTTTCGTTACTTTCACTCCACAAGCTTTCATCACCACCCCCATTAAATGTTATAGTGTAAAAATATATAATCATGTTACAGAAATATTAAGAGTTGGTTGTACCCTCGAGATTTTTTCCAAGTACATACATGATTTTTCTTGATTTGCGGAATATATCTTTTTATATACCGCATTTCTGTTCTCTGCGGATTTTATTGCACCGATTGGCAATGTATGTATTACCTACCGTTGTGGACTATTGGTTAAGCTTTCTTCATCGGACGCGCAGCTGGAGAGGTCTGTCATCGTATTTCTCAGTATTGAGCGTATATTGGCTGTTACAAAACATAAGTTCCTATCAAATAGTTATAGATATTATAATTCTGTATCAGCCCATATTCGTCCCACTGCAGGGCACGGGCCTCCTCTACAATCGACAGTACGATTGAGAGTGGTTAGGCCATAAGGTCCACCACGCTGGCCTAGTGCGGGTTGGCGGACTTACGACCCATAGAAATTTTTGTAAATCGCTATGGTATGCAGGTTTCCTCAAGATGTTTTCCTCCACCGTTTTAGTGCGTGGTGATTGACTATCAATACACACATGACTCCGAAAAGTCAGAACTGTGCCCTTGGATTCGAACCCGCGACCACCGTGAACATGTTGGCAGTCGCGTCTAGTCCGTTTACCAACAGGTCACCACGCACTTTTAGATATATATATAGATTTACTGGTGGTAGGTCTCTCATATGTGAGAGATCATCTGGATAGGTACCACCGCAATGTCTATTTCTCCCGTGAATCAGCAGTGTAAATGCACTGTTGTGTTTCGGATTGAAGGACATTGTAGCCAGAGTAACTACTGGACATATTGAGACTTAACATCTTATATCTCAGGATGGCGAGCGCAGTGGAATTTTGCTACTGTTTATGAGCGGTCGTATCGCTTACCATCAGGCGACCGGCTTGCTAGTCTCGCTGTTCAATGAAATAAATAAATATATATATACCGGGTATCTCAAGACTGCTACCGAAAACGAAGCCGGGTGGTAGTTTTAGTGGCTACAAACACAATGCAATTAAAAATTTCGCCTAGAAACGCGACAATTTTTTTTATGATTTTTTAAATATCGTCATTTTTGGGTGGTAAATCCATAGTTTTTGCTAAAATAATAATTTAAACTCTTTTATACCTTAGAGTATTTATAAATAAAAGGGTATATACTATTATTCTAGGAAAAAATGTATTTACCACCCAAATATGGCCATAGGAAAAAAATAACAAAAAAAAATTGTCGCTTTTTTTTGCAACTTTTTCTGTTGCATTGTGTCTGAAGTCGCTTAAACTACCACCCGGCTTCGTTTTCGGTAGCAGTCTTGATATACCCTGTATATATATGATAATAAAAGACTAATAATAATTAAATCAAAAAGTAAATAAATAGAGACTAAGTTCTATACATGTATTGTTATAAGAGTAATAGTCAGTGTGGAAATCATTGGGGGAGGCCTATGTTCAGCAGTGGACTTCCTTTGGCTGATGGACGGATGCAATAAGAGCTATTTCATTGACTACATGACCAATAAACGAATTTCTTTTCATTTTATTTCACAAGTGATTCCACGGGACGTCCGCACATTTCTTGCAATCTGCATGATAAATGAAGAAACTGGCAAATCTCGACTTAAATCTAAATATTTTTAAATTATAAACAAATCAACGTAGGCAGACCAATGCTCTACACAGTTCCCGGACGTATTGTGATTAAATTTCGTAAACCTATCCAAACGAATGTGATATCGATGGATTTTAAGAATCCTATTCGATGATTTGTATGCAACTAAGCATGTGTTGAGATCAGCGATAGTTAACAATAACATTTTGTCGAGATAGAATACGACATTTGATAGTTATTTTACTTATGTTTCTGTGTAAAATACTAATAACCAGTTAATGTTCTAGATTTACTTTGCTTTATTTGAATTATTTTTTATTATTTATTGCGGTGCAAAGTTCAAACCATGCGTAAACACGTCTTGGATACATTCTTAACGTATTTTGCTTATTAATAATTAATAATATTGATATAGGTTGTAAAGTCAAATATTTATTAATTTCTTTCGTTTGTTTTGGGAATTTTCGAATTGCATAAAATTGCAGAAGAACTCCGCGTATATACCGGGTATCTCAAGACTGCTACCGAAAACGAAGCCGGGTGGTAGTTTTAGTGGCTACAAACACAATGCAATTAAAAATTTCGCATAGAAACGCGACAATTATTTTTTATGATTTTTTAAATATCGTCATTTTTGGGTGGTAAATCCATAGTTTTTGCTAAAATAATAATTTAAACTCTTTTATACCTTAGAGTATTTATAAATAAAAGGGGAATACACTATTATTTTAGGAAAAAATGTATTTACCACCCAAATATGGCCATAGGAAAAAAATAACAAAAAAAAATTGTCGCTTTTTTTTTGCAACTTTTTCTGTTGCATTGTGTCTGAAGTCGCTTAGACTACCACCCGGCTTCGTTTTCGGTAGCAGTCTTGATATACCCTGTATGATATCAAAACAATGCATCCTAAAAATACATTTGTCAATAAAACAGTAAATATCCCAGTGACATTTTATATATTTTATATATATTATTTGTTTTTTTTTCCCGGTAGTTGCTCAACAGCGGTGGCTGCAGCTGGCCGTCGCTCCCTCTACAAATAACAGATATTTCGGCGCCGTCGCCCATTCGCGACTTAACTCTCGATACTCGCTTACCACCGCACAGATCAAAATGAAAGTGTTTATATTCCTGTTATGTGCTGTATGTGTTTACGGAAAAGTTACTCGTAAGTGTCAATTCTATTTTATGAATGCAATATTCTATTTTAAAATTGGTTAATAATTTTATGTGTGGCAATTTAATTCCTATTTTTAGTTTATAATTATAAATTGATTAATTAATTTAAGGCAATTTAATTATAATTAGATATAATTATTACATGTTTTGATTTGTGAAATTGGCATGAAGGTTTTGGTTGTAAATTAGTGTCCTGATTTTGTGAAGGTTCGTTAGTAGTTGCGAAAGAACTAGTGGTTTAGGCACCCTTAATTACGTTGACCGGACATTAACAGTAATACTAATGCCAGTATGTCTCTGGATTTTATTGTAAGAAGTTTTTTAATTGTGTATTATTTAATTAGCAGCTTTTAAAAGTAATCACACGTATCTAATTACTAGTTATTGGGAAATTAACAAGTTATTTCAGGACTTCATTTCGTTGGATAGATTTTTTTCTTATTTTCTAATGTATCAATGATTTATATTCGTCACGCGGCTTCGAATACGTTATTATATTATGCGTATTTCCGGCATAATAACTTGCATAATAAATACAGCACAACAAAACGCAAGACGTTGCAATAATAAGTTATTTATTAGTGTCGTTACATGCTTGTTATTATTATGAACTCAAACTAATAATAAATCAAATAGGTATTCCGCGCGAAGCATAAAATAACATTCAAATCGATTCACAAACCAACACATCTTAGGAAGTACAGATTTTTCGAAGTCGATTCTGCGAATAACCACAATGAATGTCAAAATATAGAGACATTAGGTAACTACCACTTTTGTTCTTAAAATCTATACTAAGATATTTTTTATTGAAATAAAACTATTATTTACGTATTTTATTGCTAATTTTTGACTTCCCGACGTTTTCCAGCTTTCGTGGTCACGGGGCGGACATATTTTTTATTTCAATACTTGATATTTTCGTATAGTAATTACTTTCGGGATTTTCACTACAGATGGAAAATAAATGAATGAAAATGAAAAAAAATTGAATCTATTAAAATGCTCAACATCATTTTTAGAGTGAATCATTTTTGATTGAACGAACCCAATTCGGAAAGCGGAGACATTATTCAAAATCAAATTCTGAATGAGTAATAATTGAATGTAATTATATAATATGCACAAACCATCTTGTGCAATGATCACGGTGCGGTCCAGGAAGTGGACGTTACGACAGACGTTGCGGGTTCGAGTTCCGTGTGGGTAATTTTCTTCTTCAGTGATTTTTGCCTAGAATGCAGTGTCACAACTTTGTCGGGAATTACAGGGTGTTTTAAAAATGAGGCAATATGTCTCATTTAGTCCCATGACGAAAAGCATGCAATCCTGTCTTCTCCTATCCTAGAATTTGAAAGAGTACCAAATATTTATATTTGCATTCCTAAATCATCCTGCAGGAACACTAGATTTTTTTTAAAAGTTGCCTATGTGTTAATCCAGGGTGTCAGTTAACCCTATACCAAATTTCATCAGTCTATCGGTCCGTGTAGCAAATATATATATTTGGATTCTTGATTACTCCACGGGAACACACGGCCGTTTTTGCGTGAAAGAGTAACAAACATCCATAAAACTTTCACCTTTATAATATTAGTGAAGATGGTTGATTTAGTATTCAAATAAGTATTGTACTTTACTAGAACCACAGAGTTGTGCTGTGTGTGAACATATTCTGTCACGTGTGTAAAAGTGTGTGTAAACAGAAACGATTTCGGAAATTAATATGAATTAATACTTTTTAGGACAAAATCTGCTTCGGATGAAAGTAACTGGAATGAAAATATCTATTGCACCAATAAAATTTCATATATTATTTAGATTAAGTAACTTTTTCTTTTTTCACTATCACCCGGTTCACAAGGCTGTTTATGCCATAGAAGAACGGGCAAGAAAATCTGTCAATCCGCAAACCGCTTCCAACGAACCACTATGCACCATGAGTAGACTAGCTGCTGTAAATACCTACTCTATTGTGTTTCGGATTGAAGGACATTGTAGCCAGAGTAACTACTGGACATATTGAGACTTAACATCTTATTTCTCAGGAAAGCGAGCGCAGTGGAATGCCAAGCATTGCGTTGTAATTCATGGTGTTGTTTTGCTATTGTCCATGAGCGGTTGTATCGCTTACCATAAGGCGAAAGGCAGAATCGTCTCGCCATTCTTTGCAACAATATAAAACACTGTGGCTTACAAAAACGTTTTCTCACATGTCTATTGTTTCCCAGTTGTTCAAGGCGGTTACCATATTTTAGGCTTTACACAAACTTTGCCCATAACTTTGACTTTGAAAATGTCACGTCATACATTTGGGACGTATTTGACATTGTGAATTTAATTATTTAAATCTTTATTGTATATATCAGAAACAAACAGAATATTTTTTTTCTATAAAGAAATAAATAAAAAGTAGAAATGGCGGTCTTATCCCTGATGCGAATTTATGGGATTGACATTTTCGAAGTCTAAGTTATGGGCAAAGTTAATTTGTGTAATTGGGTTAGTTTTAAAAAACTTTAGGGTCTATAAAAAGTTTATTTTGATCAACAAACACGATGGGTGGCCGTGTTATGGTACTGTTTCATGAATAATTCCATTCATATCGTCTATATGTCGAGGCGTGATCGGAGATTTTATTTGCTGTGGACAACCAATACTAAATAATTTATTAAGAATAATGTTATTGTTTTTTTTTATTTATTTCAATACATAAACGTTTTACGTGGTAATGTATAGCCCGAACATTGGGTTATAACAACTAATGTATTCTAAATATTACGATATCTTCAAAGTTTAACGAAGTGTATTTTTGCCAGCTTTATAGTACAAAGGCTGATTTTTATATATGTTATTAAGGCAACTATCAACAAAAATTAATTATTTGGTATTCAGATACTTTGATGGTTATTTCATCTTGCCAGACACATTGAAGCTGATAACTTCCAAAGGAACCACGATCGGAACTTGGTATCGTATCGTATAATGAAATATGGTATCGTAAAATGACGGGTTTTTAATGAATTGTTTTCAAATTCAAAATTATGTTGAATTTTCTATCTACTATATTTACGGCATCTCCGTGAAACGCCCTGTATACTTTGTTGAATTCGGTTCCTTCCAAATGATGACATTTCAGCTAACGCAACGAACTGGTTTTCAAGAGTTATTCATGTTTGAAATATAACTATGAATATTTTACTCCCTCATAAGTTCTTCACAGTAAGGTTCAAGTTACAATGAGATCCAACACATAATTTTCAGAATGTATTAACATTTACGAGATGGTGTTTGGCAATGAATACTGGTTCGGTAACTTTCATAATATAGTATTTTGTGATATCTTTCACTGATTTCATGGTCGCTAAGTTAATATAATAATATATTAACTTATATGTACATATTAAGTACGGTAGGGTCAATCTATACATATAAATAAAATTGAAGTGTCTGTTTTAAGAGTGAAAATAAAAAAAATGTCCTACTACATATCGTTATATACACGACACGTGTGCCGAATTTTTTTTTTTTAAGTTTTGTGTTATGGCGAATGCCGTAATACATCATTTCAATAACGATCTAGCCTTATGACTAATAAGCTATTTAAATTTAACCTAAACTTCTAACGAGACTACTACTAAGAATATGTCCAATAACACGTTTCTTATTGTCTCTATTAAGGGGAAGACACAATGTTCGCGTGTTCTTTTTCACTAGCACTCACTGCACTATGTTTCGCTAACTGTTCATCACTAACTCGAAAGGTTTTGTCCTTTTCAGTCTTCTCACTAAGTCCGTGTTATCAAGGAGCTGGATAGCCTCGACGTTCACGTGATGGTGAAGCCTATGTTCATGAGCTTCAGCATACTTTTTTACAATATTTCTAACGAAGTCGACCTTGAGGTCCCGATGAAGATCTTCATTTCTTACGTACCATGGGGCGTTTGCTATGTTCCGCAGTACTTTGTTTTGAAAACGCTGTATTATTTGCATATTGCTTGGTTTGGTACATCCCCACAACTGTATACCATAAGTCCATACAGGCATAAGGACTTGTTTGTATAAAAGTATTTTGTTGTGTACTGACAACGAAGAGTGTTTACCAAGTAGCCAATACATATTCCTGTAGCGAATTTCTAGCTCGTCGCGTTTCTTTTTGACGTGTGCCTTCCAGCGTAGCTTTGCGTCCAGAGTCATGCCAAGGTATTTAGCCGTATTTTCATATGGTATAGTTTTACCGTTAATAAACACAGGCTCATACTTTGGCTTTTTGTTGGTGAAGTCAATATGAACTGATTTTGATTCATTTATTTTTAAACGCCATTTTTCAGTCCAATTGGAGATGGCATTGACAGCTGTTTGCACTTTATCCACTGCTTCTTCGTGAGTCGATCCTGTGGCTAAAATTGCCGTATCGTCTGCGAAAGTTGCAATGGCATTGTTTTCTATTTTAGGAATATCACAGGTGTATAATAAGTACAGGACCGGACCTAGTACACTTCCCTGTGGTACTCCAGCTTCTATATGCTTAATTTCTGAATAAGAATCTTCATGTTTGATACGAAACATTCTATCAGAAATGTAAGATTCCAGTATGTCTGAGAATTGCTTGGGAAGCATTTTCCTAAGTTTGTAAATGAGGCCGTGGTGCCAAACCTTGTCAAATGCTTGTGCCACGTCTAGGAATACCGTTGAGCAAACTTTTTTCTCTTCTAAAGCCTTTTCTATTAAATTAGTTATCCGGTGGACTTGGTCTATTGTTGAATGTTTTTCTCTAAATCCGAATTGGTAGTCTGGGATTAATTTCCGCTCTTTTATAACAGGCTTAAGCCTTTTCAAAAGTATTTTTTCATATAGCTTAGCCATTACTGGCAACAAGGAAATCGGCCTATAGGATTTCACGTCATGAGGAGGCTTACCAGGCTTGGGTATCATAATTACTTCAGCAAATTTCCAAATGTCAGGTACATATTTCAGTCTGAACGAGGCATTTATCAAAGTAGTCAGTTTGACAACTGCTTTGCGCGGTAGGTTTATCAGTACTTCTCCTGTAATCAGATTGTATCCCGGAGATTTCTTTTGATTTATTTTTTTAATGTCATTTGATACCTCCCTAGGTGTAACGAATTTTATTGGATGGTTGTCTTGTGAAACGTAGTCAAGGGTGAAGTCCAGTACAGTACCTTCATTTGGTTTAAATATGTGCTTTAGATGTTCAGCAAATATATTTGCTTTTTGTTCATTGTTTATGGCCCAGTTTCCATTTATTGTTTTGATAGGAGGGACTTGCATAATTGGTTTTTTAATATTTCTGGTAGCTTTCCACAGAGAATAATCTGACATACGGTCGCTAGATAACCCACGAAGATAGGTATTCATCGATTCGTCTTTGAAGCGTTTCATTTCTCTTGTGAGCTTTTTTGCCAGTGTGTTATAAATTTGTTTGTCCTTAGGAAATCTGTTTGTTTGCCATTGTTTTCTTTGTTTCCTTTTTTCAGCTATAAGGTCCCTGATTTCTTCTGGGTAAGAGTTGCCTCTAGCTCTTAACCTAGCCACAGGTGTGTTACGCCAGGCACATTGTTGTATGTTCACTATAAACTGTCTCAAGTCTTGTTCGAGTTGCTCAACATTTTTAAGCGGAACTTTTAGATCAATTATAGATTCTAGATCTAATTTGAAGCTTTTCCAGTCAGTGTATCTATTTGATAACGAGGGATGGCTTTCCTTTTGAATTTTTCCAGCGGATAGAGTTAAGATGATCGGCGAATGATCTGAACTCATGTCGTAGCCCTCCTCAATATGTAGAGTATCGAGGGGGAGATTTTTTAAGACAAAAAAGTCTATTAGGTCTGGGATCTTTGAGGTATCCGTAGGCCAGTAAGTAGGCTTTCCTGTAGATATCACATCGCATTTGAGTTCTCTAGTGGCTGATAATAATTCTCTACATTTGGTTGTCGTGAGTCTAGATCCCCAGAAGGTATTTTTTGCATTGAAGTCACCACCGAGTATAAACCTGGAGCCAAGTTGTTTAAACATATGTATATACCGCTCAGCCTTTAGTGAATACCTAGGTGGGGAGTATATAGCAGATATAGTAACAGGATAGCGTTTTGTCTGTATACAGACCGCCACAGCTTGTATTGTCTTCATCCTCTATCTTGGATTGTTCGTAGTGACAAATGTTGTCTTTTATTATGAGAGAACTGCCTCCCCTTGGTGTGTTGTGAAGATGCAAGGCATGGTAAACTTTGTATCCTTTTATTTTTATTATTGTTTCTTTCGTACAGTGCGACTCTGATATGAGGCAGACATCGAAGTTTTCAGTGGTTAGGACGAATTCTATTTCATTTAGGTGTTGAAGTAGTCCATTGGCATTCCAAGCTATGATTTTAAGCGTCATTGTTTGGTATTTGGTAAGATAGCAGTTTTGGTGCTATGCTCCAGCTTTTTCAGGGGATTATCGAATGAAGTCATAAAGTTAAGAATTTTGTTGATTTTGTCTTCAATGTTATATTCTTGTGATTGTGGTTTCTGTTGTGACTGTGACAGGACCTGTGGCTGTATTTGCATCTGTCCAGTTTTTGCCATTTGTGAATAAGTCACATCTTTTTTAAAACTTTGAGTGTTTATTATTTTTTTAGGTATATTGGTGTCTGGAGTTTTAATTGTATTTTTACTCTTCACTCACTTTTTACTTTTCTACTCTTCATCACCTTATTTTTCATATTTTGAAGTTCTTTGGCTACTATGCACCCTCTGTAATTAGCAGGATGTGGTTCACCACAGTGTATGCATTTTGGTTTAGCATCCGCTGGTTTTGGGCAGTCACGAGTAAGATGCTTACCAGTACATTTAACGCATCTAGGCTCCTTACTACAGTATTTTTGGGTATGGCCGTATGCTTGACATTTCTTGCATTGTGGAATCAGTTTAGATGTTTTGATTGGCTGTATTTCCACTTTGCAGCCGAGAATTGAGCTGATATTATAGATATTGTTTATGTCTTCTTCTTTTTGGAATGACAACATAAACATATTGAGAGGTTCTTTAGTCCTCCAGCTTAATTTATTCACCGCTTCTATTATTTTAAAGCCTTTAGCTTTAAGGTCTTCAATAATTCTTCCCGGTACATACGTGTGGTGAAGATTTTTTGCCATTACTCTGATCGGTCTGTTTTGTTTATTCTCATAGGAGTGCCAGTGATTTTTATTGTCAACTAGTAGTTTAGTGGTGGCCTTGTATGAGTTCTCGCTTTTGATATTAATTTTGGCCATATCGCCTTTCATCATTTTAATAGTGAATGATTCACTAGGAATACTGTCACTGAGAAAATCATAAAATTTCTGGAAGTTCTTGATTCCTTCCACAACGATAGGAGGCGGTAGAAGTGCCTTCTTTTCCTTTGGCTTCTCCGGGACTTTTTTGTTGGGCTCGACTTGTTGTGACAGGGAAGGTGTTAAGTTCCGCTTTCTTTTCTTCCTACTCTCTTGTCGTATCCACTCAGTTTCTCTCGCGAGTTCCTCATCGTCTGTTTCGTATTTAACTTCAGAGGGGACTTCTTTACTGACTCCTGGTTTGACGCAGGCTTCTTTTTTATTGCCTTCCTCAGCTTTACGCAGTTGTTGCTGGAGATTTTCTACTTTTATTTGAAGCTCATTAACTAAGCATTCCAATTTTTCACGGATATGTTTTTCTTCGTTGTACAGCTGGTACAACACTTGTTCCGTTTCAGTCTTAATGCTGATAGTGCTTTTCGGTTTGGCCATATTAATTGATTTAATGAATATAGCTTGGCCTTAACAGTTGTTAGTTGTTTTTGTCGATGTTTCGCATGCGTTGCAACAAGTACGACGCAACCGTTCTCTATAGCTGTCTAAAAAGAACTGAAAATGATATTTAAATTTTTTTTGTCTGTCTGTCTGTCTGTCTGTTTGTTCCGGTTAATCTCTGAAATGGCTGGACCTATTTTGACGGGACTTTTTTGTCAGGTAGCTGATATAACAAGGAGTAACTTAGAGTACATTTATTTTAGAAAAATAAAGTAATGATGCAATGCCCGCGCGCAGCTCACGCGCATGCCACCATTGGGCTGTCACGTCGGGCGCCTCCGACCACTTCTCCCATCAACGAATAAATATCACATTTATAAAATATGATATATTAAGAATTTTTTCAATAAAGCTGATACAAAAAACTGAAAATAAATGTGTAACGGGAGTTTACCGCCGCTCGCTAAGAGATGGCGCCACCGTAGAATTAGATCGCGGTATGGTTTCGTTACAAAGGTTGATAATTAAAATAAAAATGCTAAAACCAAAAAAAAAACTAAATAAACTAATTTACTTTTTTGTTAAATTCCACGTAGACGAAGTCGCGGCCACAGCTAGTTGTAAATATAAATAATGAGGTCAATTAACATAGGTGGAGATGTGAGGATTTTAATAAAATGTCAGTGGGCGGGTTAGGGATCAAAGTTATGTGGCACTCGGTTAAGTGATTTTAGTACGAACAGCAATTTAAAAAAGTATAAAAATATCACGAACCAATTACCAAAAATTGTTTGAGTAGATTATAGTGTTCTTGGCTTAGTTTTCCATATTTTATTGGTGATGATTTTTCATATTACGTAGTTCTAATAAATAGGTGTTACCTTTATTGATTCATAGCAATTCGGTTCAATTCCTATGGTATGTAAAGTCCGCCGACCCGGACTAGGCCAGCGTGGTGGACTACACGGCCAAACCACTCTCAATCGTACTCTTGATTGTAGAGGAAGTCCGTGCCCTGCATTCCCATGCATGTGCACTAGTTTTTGTATCAGCAGATATACGGTCCCCCGTATATCTGCTGATACAAAAACTAGTAATAAAATAAATTTTAAATTTAATTATTTTACATGAATAAAAATAATAGCTGGAGGTCTTGTCTCTAGTCTTCTATAATAATATAAGAACAAAGGGCGCATCTGAATTCCCCAGGTTATCTTTTTTCATCTCGTTTTCACTGTAAAATTATCTCATTAACAGACAACTACCTTGTAAAACGGTCGGTAATGAAACATTCAAGATGTAAAATTACGTATTTTAATGGTTCTACTGTAATTTGTGTCTTGCAATGACATAATATTAGACATACCTTGCCGCATCCGTTCTGATTTTTTACAGTGCAATGGCAAGCTACTATAAATAATTCATACAAACATAAACTCACTCTATTTTTATCAAAAGGGTAAGGCAGATGTGCTGCCAGAACACCCCGGTTTGCTATGTTATGTTCCATCTCCCGATGTGGTAGGAGATGAGCCTATCGCCATATCGGGCAAAAATTTCTGACTGGCTGATAATGATTAGAATAATCATTATACCCGATGCTAATCTTATCGCAGTGCAATTGTCAATTCAATCAATTTCAAGTAGATTCAGTCATCGTATAGTCATGATTTATGAATTTGGCTATGGCTAGTTGCTTTGTGTTTTTTAAAGAGCTTGTTTATTTGATTGATGAAGATTGTTTATCACCCGAAATAAAATAGTTTTATATTAATAATTATTTTATATTAATTTATCTGTACTTTCTTTTACAATTCATGTGTGGCATAATCGAAGCCGGCTATGCAAATAAACATTAGCTGTCGTATGTAAAGGAAACTCAATGGGCCCAAGGATTTTCCGCTCACTGCACTCATAAGTAGGTGTCAATGAGCTTTTCACTATTAAAAGGCGTTGTATGTATTGTTAAATTTTAGTAATTTTGCAAAAAAAGACTAATTAATAGGGCTATGATAGTTAAGTGCTATTTACATGAGGAAAGTTTCTTGCGCCGAGAATCGTACGCCATTATCGCCTTATATAACCACCATGGATTATTACGTTCTGAACAATGATTACACGATGCACCTTTTGTTTTGCCTTACGACCATCATACGACGACAAATTTGGGCTGGATACTGAACATAACCATACGTCGTGAGGGCTTTAGGTAAAATAATATGTGTTTTTATGTAGTGCTATGATCTACATACCTAGAAATTCCACATATACTATAATACGTGACATTGCTACCACATCTACGTCCCATTAACCCATTCTATCATTATTCACCTCTTGTTACTAACTGTGCATTTACTGATGTCAAGTATACTTCGTTGCATAATATTTATAATGACAGTTGTGTACATATTAATTTCCATCGTTCCACTACTTTGTTCTGGGTATTATGCTAGTGGTATAACCACTCTCAGTCGTACTGTCGATTGTAGAGGAGGCCCGTGCCCTGCAGTGGGACGTATATGGGCTGATACAGAATACAGATACAGATTATGCTAGTTGTGTGGTTTAGTTAATAGCTACATAGATTGTAAGGGATTTTCCCCAACATTTGGTTGAATTGTATTGTATCAGCCCATTTACGTCCCACTCCAGGGCACGGGCCTACTTTACAATCGAGAGTACGATTGTGAGTGGTTAAGCCATATAGTCCATTACATTGGCCTAATGCGGGTTGGCGGACTTATATACCATAGAAATTCTTGTAAATCGCTATGGTATGCAGGTTTCCTCACGATATTTCCCTTCACCGTTTTAGTGCATAGTGTTTGACTATCAATACGCACATGACTTTCAAAAGTCAGAGGTGTACCCTGGGATTCAAACCCGCGATCACCGTGAACATGTCGCCAGCCGCGCCTGGTCCTTTTTTACCAACAGGCCACCACGCACATCCCAACCGGCCACCACGCATTTGGTTGAAGTTGAAGTAAAAGTTCTTTATGGTTATGGATGACGAGACGACCTTAGCATTTAACTGATGGTTAGTGATAATACCTTATGGACAGTAACAGAACGACACAATACCATGAATTAAAAAGCAAAGCTTAACTTTCTAGTGCGCTCGCCATCCTGAGACACAAGATGTTAAGTCACAATATGTCCAGTAGTTACTCAGGCTACAAAGTCTGTTTGGCGGGAGAAATAACAATATTTTTAATATTCAGTAAAAACAATGACAAAATTCTCAAGAGCTCTCCGAATACAGGCCATGTATTGCATTATTCGACCCGTATTACGGCAACGAACTGATGAATTCCTGTGATACTGTCAATGCATTTCTATTGTTCATAGCATTGATTTATACAGTTGCAATACGCTGTGCGATTAGCCTCAATCTAGATCTGCAGACGACCTAGTGCTTAGGCTTTGGCTGTGCTCCAGTAGGTAGCACGTGTAAGCTTGCTTTTATTGTATGTTATTGGCTCTTGGTGTTATTATTATGTATTTGATGCTATCAGGTTTTGCTTCATGCTTGTACCTCTTATGTATGTAGGTCTCTGATATAGTTGAATTGGTATTCTTAAGCATTATGACCTGTTCTTCCGTAAACGACTCTTGAATAATTAATTTAAAAATGACAGGCGATGACTAGCATGTGCCTTCGCATTAAATATATTTAAGTAATTGATGACAATAGTCTATTACAATATAACAGATCACTTAATTGGTCCCATTTAAATGTAATAATTTCAAAAAAAAAAATCTTTCTGATTGATTTCGTGGCGGGTTAAAGACAAGTTAGACATTTCCAGAGACTCGTCGTGCTTCAATACTCGGTGTTACATTGCGTGCCAATGTTGCTCTTGGTTTACAGGAGTTACCGTGATGGGTGTTAGGGCGGGATAGTCTCCAAAAGTCTATTACAATCCATATCATCATCTCTTATAGGCATAATAAGGTATATTTTCTTTTCGAATTGCCTTTGATGTGATACTAACTTCTACCGAAGACCGTACCGACCGTATAAAAGCCGATTTTCCCTCAGGAGTAAATTAAAAAACATGTACTCTCTATTGCAGCGGACTTCTTCCCACAATGTAAGAGGAGCGATCCACAAATCGACAAATGCATCCTAGACGGGGTGGAAGCGATGAGACCCAGACTGAAGGAAGGTATACCTGAAGTCAACATCCCACAGTTGGAACCCTTCATCGTGCCCACACTGAAGCTGGACAGGACCGCTCCTAACCTCAGGATAAAGGCTACTATTAGACATGCCAAGGCCTTTGGAGGTTCCGACTTCAAGATTGAGAAATTGAAGTAATTTTTCATTTATAAGTTTTTTTAAATTTCGAGTTGAGAAACAAAGACGAGAGAATATGCTATTCACCTGATGGTAAGCAATACGACCGCTTATGAACAGTAGCAAAACCAAACAACACCACGAATAAATATAATAATACAAAGCAATGCTTGGAATTCCACTGCGCTCACCATCCTAAGACATAAGATATTAAGTGTGCGGTATGGCCAGTAGTTACTCTGAATACCTATGATCTTCAAACCAGAACACAAAAGTGCTTTACACTGCTGTTTGGCGGGAGAAATAGACATAGACATCATTTATAAGTCTAGTAATAAAGATGCGGGAAGTGGATTAAGGCCGTTTCTATTTTGTAGCTGAGAAACTTTGGAGACTAGATGACTTATCTATCTGATGGTAAATTGTTACTACCCCTATGATAATTAAAGACAATAACAATGCTTTTAAAGTTATTGAGTTAGATTACAATACAAAACTAAGAATCAAAAATAATATGTATTATTGTGGTGACAGATAAATTATATTATTATATGCTTCAACAAAGACCATTGAAACATATTTAATAAAATTAAATCCATGATCTAAAATGTAGCCAGAAGGTATTTCTTTGGAATGCTTGCCAAATGTTCTAATTTATGTGGGAAAATCGCGTTGGATCAATCATTGAGCAAACTATGGCAATCCATACTAGTCATCTATGCTCTAAATACCGCTTATTAATCATAAAATATACAGAGGAAGGATCTCTTAGATTAAGCCTTATTGTATGAAAGGTTGCGCTTAATTTATAAAGTAGGAAGGTTATTTTGTTCGGCCTAATTTATTGCCTACTCATTTTTATGACGAGTTTCGATTGATCTGCTCGATAGTTGACAATCCAATCACAGAGTACATTCGACAAACTGAGAAAGAGGCGTCAATCAATTAATCCAAGGGAGTCCCTGGCGTTAAATAAGAAAAACAATCCAGATATAAGTCTTCACCTTAGAATATATACGAAAAGATGGAGGCTTGGATCTGAAGTAAATCTAACAGCATTGATTTGGATTTAGCTCTATTTGAAATACTTATTATATACTTACAAATTATTCTGTATGGAAATGCGAACACAAAAATTGTAATTTCCGCATGCGTTTTCTTCATAAAAAATAAAAGTTTAAAATAGCTAATTAGAATAGCTATTAGAAGTAATTCAGGACCAATATTATATGCGTAAAATAAAAAAACCTGTGGAGAAACCCGTAAAACCAAACGATTTTTTCGCCCTCTGGTGTAAAGTTTGTCGAACCAATGATAATAATTCGCTGTCGTTTGTTCTAAATTAAATACTACTAAGTACCGTGGATCCAATATCTACTATTGTTCGATAATAAATCAATCGTACATCCAGAAAAACAAACCTTCTTCAAATTTTTCTGAAACTCAATGTTAATAAATATCAGTTTTCTTACGCCCGAATACTGGAACGCCATTCAAATAATAAGTTGCTCTTAACAGCGCACGGCCCAATTAGCCAGTACATTTAAGCGGGATTAACGTAGTTAAGTGCAACTTATATTTAAGTTCCGTTCCAGTAGTCGGGCGTTAGTCAACTTTCCTCATTGATGCTTGTTGTGCTCGTAAAATAAGCACAAAAAAGGTATTTCACAAAAACATTCTTAAAAACCTACGTAACAACATGAATTATCATAGTAATTATGACGATGATATTAATAGTGCTGCAAAAAGAACTGCAACAATTGTATGAAGGTTTGGGTTTAACCTATGATTGCATAAAGTTTTTGTTTTCAATTTAAAAGTCACATTTGTTTTGTATGTTTTTTGTCAATGGCGTAGGTTCTTAATTATCTGGACTTTTCCAGAAACATAATGTAGCGTTGTAAACACTGGATAGATTTTATATGATGTTACTTATACATATATTTATTTGTTTATTTGAACAGTACTAACCAAATAAATTATTCAATCATCATATAAATGCACTTTTTCATAAACATACGTACTACAGAGAACGGGCCTCCTTTACAATCGAGAGTACGATAGAGAGTTGTTAGGTCATATAGTACGAATGAGATTTTTACTTATTATTTTAAATTTTATTATCATCTCGATCAATACGATTAATTTTGACACTTACTTCATTAACTACCAATGGTACGTTTAGTTCTCCATTTAACTCTTCCCTTTTTGACCATAACAAACCAATGTCTTCAATTCCAGGGTGAACCTGAACAACAAGTACGTGGGTGAGGTGAAATTGATCCTGCCGAAGCTGATGGTGACTGCTGACTACGATGTGCGGGGCTCCAGGCTCCTCACCCTCGACATCAACGGCAAGGGGAAACTTAAGGGAGAGTTTAGTAAGTTCTGGAATAAAGATTTTTAGTTTTAGGTCAAGTTCAGCAGTTGTCAACTCTTTTGTTGACATAGCATGGATATAAATAATCGTCGTTGTATTATCATTTTAGATTTTAAAGTTGAATTGTGCCATTCCGCCATCAGTTGATTGATATTTTGAATTTATTAATGGGTTTTTGTGATTGGATCACAACCAATGGTTTTGATGAAATAAGATTAGCGACATAGCTTAAAAGTCAGATTTTATTTCTTACCAAGTTATAAGTAGGTCTGTAATTACTTTCCTGAAGAATGAATGACAATTCGCTTGAAAATATTTTTGCGATCTATATCATATGCTCGTACAAGCTCAAGCACCTAAGGCCTCATTTATAGACAGTTTTAAAGCCTATTTTAATTATAAGGTTATTAAAGTACCAATAATTATCATAGGTATATGAATAATTACTACAAACATTTTTAGTGGCACGCATCAGACACCGAAATTTTGATTTTTTTAAATTTACTTATAAAAGTGTAGATCAATGACAGGTCATCAAAATTAGTTAATAATTTTACACTAATTAATTCTGATTATATTTCGCATTATTTGGTTCAGGCCTTGGTTCAATTTCACTAGTATCAAATAAGAATTGAACTTAGTGATGCAAGTAACCTAGATTTGATCAGTTGCAGTACTTACGTAAAACCGATTGTTACCAACACGCGAATTTATAAAACGAATGCTATCATTTGAATAATTTACGTATTATCATATCAATGACACGCGTTACTGTAATGATGCTAATGCTATGAAACAAAGCCGGTATAAATAGTCTTAATTTTGATAAAAATTTTGAATGACATGTTTTGACGAGCTTTTCTTTGGAGAAGGTTATGGGCTAATGGACAACGACAAATCGATATTTATACACAAAATTATCGAAGATAAAGAAATGTTCACATTTACACATTACAACAATAATTTAATTAATCGCTAGACTTTTTGAATGTTCAGAATTGTATTTCAGAAGGTACAGATTTCTTACGAATGTTTTTATTATAATTAGGTTATCGTCTGCATAAAATGTTTATTATTACAAACACATAAAATATATATTATGTACAATATTTTTATTTGTTGTCCATGCTTATCTCTCTTTCCTTTTTAAAACTACCTTCGATTTTCGTCTTCTATTTATTTGAATCCATCTAAAGGTCTGGAAGATATCACAATTAGCGATAAGAACGCCGTTATTACTGTTATTTAGATTTAAGTCCCTTGATTATAATTCTTTTTTTATGTATTAAGAACAATAAAGAATGATAAATAATAGAAATTATTAAAATACAATATCTAAAGATTCTATCTCCATTCCTGTTTGCAGCTGGAATCACCGTGGTGGCGAAGGGAAATGCCAAACCTGTGGTGAAGGACGGTGTAGAATATCTACAGGTGGACAAAATCGCCACCAGAGTCAGAGTAAACAACGCACACCTTGATTTCGAAGACACGGAAAGACCTCTTGCAGGTAAGAATACTTTTAACGCGTCCTATGACCTACGAGTACGTAGACTAACATTTCTTATATTGCAATACTAGCGGCCCGGCCCAGCTTCGCCCGGGTACAAATAGATTTCTGTACAATAATATGTACGTATTATACATATAAACCTTCCTCTTGAATCACTCTATCTATTAAAAAACCGCATCAAAATCCGTTGCGTAGTTTTAAAGATTTAAGCATACAAAGGGACATAGGGACAGAGAAAGCGACTTTGTTTTATACTATGTAGTGATATGACGTGCATGCCATTTGCTTGATGGTTAGCAATATGATCGCTCAAGGACAGGAGCAAAACCAAATAACACAGTGAATTACAAAGCAATGCTTGGCATTCCACTGCACTCGCCATCCTGAGACATAAAATGTTAAGCCTCATTATATCCGGTAGTTAGTCTAACTACAATGTCCTTCAAACCGGAACACACTGCAGTTGCGTGCATTTACACTGCTGTTTGGCGGGAGAATTAGACATTGCGGTAGTACCTAACCAGGCGGCCTTTATAATTTCAGAGAAATAACAATAAATGGAATTAAACGTAGTCTGAGAATCATGAAATAGGATATTTTCTTTGATCATAGTGAAAGACATGAAAGGTGTTTGATTTGATTTGATGAACCCGCACAACATAGGTGTAGTTGATTAAAGTTACTGAAATCTCTACTTTTCATAAAGGAGTAACACATCATTTTAGGTAAATCAGGAATAGGTCCAACAGAAGATGATATGGTTTCCTTAGTGAGAAACTCAAACAACATTAACTCGACCATTAATACATATATAAACTCATGGCTTTTCCAAGAAAGAGCAGGGCTAGGTAGAGGTGCTGCAATGATACCAATATTTCGCTTTGTATGTTCCGTCTCACGGTGTGATAGGGGGCGAGCATATAACCACATCAGGCATACATTTCTTATTACGGGGCGATAATTAATTGAAAAATCCAATGTCAGTTTGCCTGCCCCGGGATTAAATCCTGAGACCACAGCTTTGTAATCGTACTGCAGTACAACTACGCCACCAAGGCAGTCTACAAAATTAGCTTTTACGACAAAAAAAATGTTACAGAAATCAAAATCTCCATTAATTGTGCAAGCTAGTTTTTAAATGAATTTGTTTATTTTTCAGCGTCGTCAGCAGCCTCTTTCTTCAACTCAAGCCCTGGCGTGGTGCTGGATATATTAACTCCAATTATCGAAGAAACCAGTGCCACCGTCATCAAGACATTCGCAAACAAGATCTTTGGAAGCATACCGCTTAAAGACGTACTCACAGATGAAGCGCCAGCCGCATAAATGTGTAAGAAGACAGAAGCATTGGTAGATTTTAGTAATTGCTCTTTGTGAATAGATTGGGCATTAGCACAATTTGTATGATGAGACAGTCTTTGAACGTGGGGAATTGATATTTGGTAGTGGCAGCCATTGTTTAGTAATTTGTCTAAACGGCATTTTAAATTATTGTACAAAACAGAAAATCTTTGATGCTTAGTCCTACATATTGTAGATCAGAAAAAAATCGTTGATAATAAAATAATATGCTTTATTGTACACCGTGATTGACCTTATTTCTTTTATTCGAACAGTAATTCCACTAAGTCTGATCGTAAATGTAATACTCCTAAGATAGTATAACGATAAAATTAAGTCGTTCTTATTGATGATAGCTGATCTCAGATATAGCTTAGCAACTCTCAATCGGACTCTCAATAATTGTAGAAGAGATCCGTGCCCGGCAGTGGGAAGTATATGGGCTGATACTGAGTTGAGAGCGGGACACAGCATACCTTGGGTTTATTTTACAACATTTGACAGCCTCCGTGGTCCAGTTGGTTAGACGCCAGCTGTGAAATGCGACGCCGCGGGTTCGATCCCCGCACTGAAACAAATATTTGTGTGAACCACAGGTGTTTGTTTCGTGTCTGGGTGATTGTGAGACTGAAAAGTCTCTTTTAGTTTCTGATACCCTCGCCACAACATTCGATCTTAGTGAAGGGTCAGGACTATGTATGTGACTGTTCAGTGTATTTATGTATTTTAACAGTGGTTCCTATTTGGTTCGATCCGAATATTCTGCCTCTACCAAATTAGCATTTGGGTTAATTTATTGTAGACCAAGTCTCATTGTACCAATTGTATGTTGTTTAAGTTTTCGTGGAGTTCCTAATGGAAAGACTTTAAACTTGTGTTTGTAGTGTAAGTGTCGACTCTCTTCCAGTGTACTTCATTTCGTACCTGTCTATCGGTTAAGATTGAAACTATTTAAATACAAAATTTGGTACTTTTGGATTGTGTTTTATTTCCCTAAATTAAACGTGACTTTAATTAAGTTTTAATAAAAATCATGAAATGGATTTGAAATCTGTTGAATAAATAAATATCGGTAACTTATAATAAAAGTTCTTTACCTATTTCAGACAGAGTAGTTCCATAAAAGTGTATGTAAAATAAATAAACATAATAAAGAAAAAAAAAAAAATTTTGTGGTACACAAATGTAGTTTAAGCTACTGTCATTTAAGTAACTATTATTTAAGTAATCGAAACGTCGGAAAGTCAAAGATGTAAAAATTAAACCAAATCCGCTATAAAATCCGTAAATAATAGTTTTATTTCAATATAAATATTGTATCTCGCGGCTGTTTCCATTAATTCTATTTACGTCCAGTAATAATTACTTGTAGGAAGTTATTTTACCTACAAACTATAAGGAGTGAGGACACGAATGTTATTATTATATATAGGCGGACGGAAATTAAAGGTCAAAAGGTTTTTTTTGTAAGTATGTTTACTGTTACTACAATATATTATCTGGAAAGTTCCAAGAGTTTGGAAATTTACATAATATAAATTATCAATATTGACGGTTTCTCAGAAAACCATTGTCATAATATTTCGCAAGGATTTATTTATTGAAATTACTTAATATTTTGGAAATATGCATTATAGAATATACGTTTTTTTATTACTGAGGAGTAAAGCTGAGATGAATTATGTCTTATTATTATTTTTAATTTAGTGTTTTTCCTATTATATATAATATGATAGTAAGTCCATTCGTCTCGTCAACAAATCTTTTACAAAAAATTAGGTATCGATAAAAAAGAAACAAAAAGTAAATTGAACAACAAGAATAGAAGACCACACACGAATCTTAGAACCTACGTACTAGACCGTCTAACCCTAGATTATTCACCAATATGCCCTTAGTACTTAATCTCTACGCAGTCAAGGTTCCACCACATATGGTGATCGGCATGGTCACCAGTTCCCTTCATTTAAAAGGTCTAATTAGTAGATGAATCTCTTAGAACGAGTCTAGCTGTTACAGCGGTAGTGAAAATGGGAACTTCTGTAGCAAAAATAGTGTTAATTATTATATTTGCGAAGATAGTAAATGGATTTCCTAGTAGTGATGAAAATGGAGATAATAATGGTAATAGTACTGAAAAACGTAAGTGTCTAGAAATTATTTATTTAAAGCTTCGGACTTAATGCCTGAGGCATTTTTTGACAGTCTACCTTAGGGTGGATCTTACCTTATCTTACCTTAATATAAGGCTCTTTTGTTAAATAATTTTTTAGTTGATTTAAAATATTTATTTACGAATATAGCTATTATACAAATAATAAAGATTGGTTACACCAATGTAATGTAGGTATGAGACTATTTTAGATATTAATTATTTGACTCGCAGGTAATTTAACGTGTCATGTTACAATTAATTATAATGTATGATGGTGTAAAATCTTGAAAACAAACTTGAAAATACGAGTGCATTAGCAAAAACATAAATTTAAAAGTAGTTACAATAGTGTAAAAAAGTAACTAAAAACACTCGTGTGAAATGAAGACTATAAATGATTAAAATCTACAAATGAAATTTGCCTTACACCAGCTTACAAAAATGCCGTTCCTTCCTAATCCTTTTTGATTTCTAGTTCCATCATCAGTATGCCACTACAGCGACCCGAAAGTGGCTGAATGTATCCAACGTGTGGTAGAAAAGGCTAAATACATCCTAGCAAATGGAGTACCTAGCTTGAATATTCAACCTTTGGAACCATTGAGGATTCCAAGCATCAGGCTTAGGCAGTACAATATGCCGACGAAAGGGTTCAAATACGATGCTTGGTTATCCGATGTCGTCTTGCACGGACTTACTAATTATACATTTAATAATTTGGAGTAAGTAATAACTTTAAGCTGGATGTCTTGATAAAGTAGTTCCTACAATATCGCAAGGTTCTGGTGGATTTTTTTTTGGGTCTATGGTAAAAAGTAATCATCTTGCAACTGATTATATCGTTTTTTGCATAGTCTTCATAACAATTACATTTCCATCTTGATTTCGATTTTATTTGGGAAGAGCACTTCTTTTTTTATAAGTATATCATTTAATGTCGAGACTAGCCTGCCATTCGCCTGATGGTAAGCGTTACAGCACAGGTACATTAGTAACACCAAACAACACCATGAAATACAAAGCAATGGTAAGATGTTAAGTCTCATTACGTCTAGTAACTATTTTTTTTGTTTCTATTTCTTTTTCTTAGCCACTAAGTTCATACAGGCAGCATTGCAATTATTTACTTAGCAGTATCACAGATCAGCAACAGTCGATAAATAGATTCAGTGAACTATAGAATTCTTATTCCTATTTATTATCTTTTAGTGTATATCCCGAAGATTTAAAGGTGACAGCTAACATCAGTCTACCTTTGTTACTCATGAGTGGGGAATATATGGTGGTTGGAGAGTTTCAAATGCTTCCGGTGGAGTCGACTGGCAAAATGTCAACTAATTTTTGTAAGTATAAAATTCTATACTTAACGCCTTATTCATAGTCAGTTTTTAAATATTTGACGTATTTATTTTGTTTATTCCGCTTAAATCGAAATTAACTTATCCGTTGGCAGAAATCTTTTAGGTATCGAATGTTTTGTCTTCATCGTCATCAACCTATTCGCGTCCACTGCTGGACATAGGCCTTTCCTTTGGCACGCCACTGGGCTCGATCTTCAGCCCATCGTCTCCAACCGTTACCAGCCATCTTTCGGATATCGTCACTCCACCTCCTTGGAGGGCGTCCTACCCTACGCTTGCCGAGGCGCGGTCTCCACTCGATAACACGTCTACCCCAACGGTTGTCTTCATCGCTCAATCTAAATTCAAAAGTCGTTCCAAAGAGACAAACATTCGACAACTTAAATAGGTTTATAAACTGACTATGAATAGGCTTTCATACTTTAACAGTTCAATATTTTCCGCCGTCGTGCTTCAGGGAATTAGGAATGAATTACTTTTGGTTATCTCACTCTTGACTGAGACGGCAGCAACACAGTGTTTTAACAGAATTCTGTAAGTTATATCTCCAGTTGAGCTGACAAATTCCAACTGTAGTTCAAGATAATCACATCGTTTATCCTTAATAAGGTCATGTGTTTTCAGCTGATTGTACAGCGTCTTTGGAGGTGCTTGGAGCTAGGGTGCACAAAAGGATGGTGATACGTGACGCGACAGTTCGGCTTATCTGCACTGGGCCGGTTGAAGCCAATCTCATTGAGGCACACTCTACTACTGATGAAATGGGTATGAGTAGTATTTATTTTCCTATTTAATTCATTAGTGTTGGAGGGCGTCAAATAAATGTAATCGTCATAAGTTCTGCGACAACGCATATTAGGTACATGTAGGAGAAGGCGCAGGCCCAGCCTATCAGCCAATAACGATGACCGATGTCATTCCAAAGCTCTCTTCATTTTCTACAACTTCTTCTTTGACAAGAAATCCTTATTCGTATTGAAAAAAAAAAACAATTCAACGTAAAGGCACACGAGCGTCATTTGTATATATTTTATTTAAGTTCGGAGTTCAAAAGTACCTGGTTTATTATCATAGAGTAAAATTTTGTCTATATGAGGCTGGATCGCAAGATTAAATTATTTTGAGAAAGATTTAATGGAAAACATTATTTGGTTGATTATTCGTATTTCAAATGTAGGGTTATGTGACTGTTTGGTGTGATGTTGTAAGTTTAAATTGCTTCTCTCTCCAGAAATGATCACAAACCACATAGTAGGGATGCATTCAGCTAATCTAGCGAGGGAGATCAAGCCAGCTATAGAGACAGCGCTCGGGATGGTATTGGAGGACATCGCCAACAAGTTTCTGAAGCAAATACCATCGGAAATGGTATTCCCCAACTAACGGGTCCGAATCATTGAACGAATTTGAAGCTTGGTGTCGAGAAATTGTTGGTTTAAGTTATATTTGTTTTATTTATTAAATCTTATAATATAATATAACATGATTGGAAATATGCCTCCCCTATGTTGATAAGAAGTTTAGCCTCGTAGACTTCGTGACGCTGTTGGTTAGGCGCAGCATGTGAAACGAGAGGCGGCGGGTTTGATCCCCGTATGAAGGCAAATGTTTGTGTAACCCACAGGTATTTGTTTTGGGTCAGGGTGTTTGTGAGGCCGAAAAGTTTCTCATAGTTCCTGATACCCGCGACATAAGACTTGATTTATTTGTGGGATCAGGACTATTTATGTCCCTGTTGGGTGTATTTATTCATTATTTTATAAGTTTAGACCATAGGCTGTTACAATGGATTTGTGTGAGATGATAAACGATTTTTTTGGAATTCTTGTAATTCTGTAGATTTTCACGCGGTATATTCTTTTAGTACTTTAATAACTTTAAGAGTGACGAGATTCATAAATAATCTAGGGACCTTTTAAGAAAGAAAACACAGCAAGGCTTTATTATTTAAAATATTTCAGGAAATGTAAAAATGTTTTTGTTTTGTCAGAGTTATAAATAAACGATATTTAAATACTTTTGAAAGTGTGACATTGAAGTTTATTACGATATGCGTAAATGGAAACTACCCAGGAAGTCACTCGTTGTTTTTAGATTGCATTTTTAAATATGAGTATGTTGTTTCTCAATGAAATGTAACTAATGACGTCTGGAAAAAAGGTGTAATATTTTTTTTGGCTTAAAACGTGACCTTCTTTTGTTCATATAGTTAGTTAATGACGTCTGAACAAAAGTGTAATAATTTATTTGCCATAAAACGTGTTCGGCTAGTGTTTTGCTTGCTGGGAAATAAGCCTTTGTGAATTCCTATTTCTACTTCCGAATTATGTAATATTAAACAATAAATTGATTTAACAAAAAAAAAACAAATCAATAATAAAGTATATTATTTATGTGCAAATTGATGTGTTAATAAAAACCAAATACGGTTATTATTATTACCTATATTTGTATACCTGCCAAATATAAATTATGTACGGCAAAGATAATAGGACGTTATTGTATGTATGTAGTTGTACCTACTTTGTGAATAATTAATATAAACAAAATACCTTCTTAATATAGCCACATAGTAAAAAAATACAATTACTTTGCAATTATGAGTATATGTTAACACTACACACTTATACGTTTCTATATTTAATGTTAACTCTTCTAATATTTTGTATGGCTTGTCAAATATAAATTATTTTTGTGTCTAAAGTGCTGTTTCAAATATCAATTGACTTTTAGTTTTTAATATTAAGTTATTAATGTAAATATTATTTTGTGATTCTCTTAAACAAAGTTTACTTTAAGTTACTTATTTAAAAATAAATGAATTATTGTGTCAAAATAAATAATAATGTATAAGTTCATATCTACATATTTTATTTGTGAGTGACGTTCGATATTGGGATAAAAGTATGTTGTAAGATAGTTTTTTATAGCAATGGCATATACCCGAGATGCGTATTGTAAAATCACGCGCATTGAGGTGACTATTTCAATTCCTGTAATATTGAACATTCACCTATGAAATCTACAGAAGGGGGATGTTAAAAGTAATTTAGGTGCTTTGCCGACCCTTAGATTTATAAGGTAGGCGAGTAATCAGAGTAATTTATTAAAGGAGTAAGGATATTAGGCATTCGAACTACTAGCGCCCTCTCGACAAGGGGAATTTAAAAGAATTTAGATCTTAGTCCATGACGCTGGCCTCGCCCAGAATAGGACATGCTTTTGAAATCCTTGACATATGTCGAACGCAGAGTTCTGACAATGCTTTCCTTCAAATTTAAAGTGAATAATTAACTGTATATTATGTACTAACTACACCATATGAAATTTTAGTTATATCTTAGAGTCAGTTCTTTGGATTTGAACCTGCGACATCACTTTTTTCTTTTTTCAGTTCACTCCACATCAATCTAGTTCGCTTATACATATAGGCAGAATATCTTGAATTTTTTTTATTCTCTTTATTATTATTTTTACTCAATAATTAGCCTAATTGGCGCCAAAAATGAACCAAGAAAAGAGAACCCTACCGGCAGTAACACACTTAACTTCCTATAACACGGTTGTAATGTTGTGCAACGAGCCTTAAGTAGGCCAATGTGCCGGTCGACCAGGCCTACGGCTCATTACGTCACTGTAATTTTGTTACAACAGCTTATTTACATACAATAAACAACTCTATTGATGTAATGTAAGATTTAATTTCCAGTAACTACATTTCGAAGCACCTGGAAAATACCTGAAACTCTTGTCATTGGAGTTTAGATTTAAATCGGAGGGAAATAAGTTGAGATTAGAATGGGGGATGTTAAAAGTAATCAGAACCATAATTGTGGCATTAAAAGTGCATGCAAATTGAATTGTCATCATGATGTCACAGTATGTAATTTTATTTGTGGCGTGCAATTTTATCAACTAGTTATCCTAACCGAATTTGTCTGCATTTTTTTGTGGAAATACATACATACAACATAAAATAAAGAATATTATTGAGATACTTGAATTATAGCCAGGCATGGTAGCCACAGTAATTACTGGACATATTGAGACTTAACATCTTATGACTCAGGATACCGAGCGCAGTGCAGTGCCAAGCATTGCTTTGTAATTCATGGTGTTGTTTGGTTTTGCTACTGTCCATGGGCGGTATCAAATCTGCTCACCATCTATCCATAAAATTAGAAATTTGTTCGTTAAGGATAAGGTACAACTATTAAATATGTTCGCACTCCATTGGACTTTAGTTTCAATTTTTTTATATAATATAAAAAAGAACGAAGTTTTATTTTAAATCCACAAGATTTTAAAGTAGTATATTTTTAAACAATTGCGTCAATTGGGATTTCCATTTGTTGTTGGTCAACCCGTTTTTACACCTGAACAATTAAATGTATCAATGCTATAAATATATTTTGTTGTTATTACTTGTTACTGGGTATATCCCATAAAAGGTCGGCAAAAGTGGAACTAATGCCACCTACAATTTAACGATTTTTTTCATTCTACATATGATAGGGAGGAAATTGTTGTTTGTTTGATTGCATTGAATAAACTCTGACATTATCAGATCGTTGAAAAATTCTTTCATCTTTTGAATCTTATATTATCTGTGATGAACATTGTTGATAGAATATTTTCACAAAAGTGTATCTACGCCCGGGCGGAGTCGTGTCGGGCCACCAGTATCATATATTTTTACGCGTACATTATTTATCCAATAATATAATTGGTATTTTCATGATTCATTGTGTTTCGTAACAATCCAAGCCATTTTAACTTTGACCTTTATAATCCTTGCTACATACTTGCATTGAACCATAATAATTTGTCGTAATCTTAGTCAAGTCTTTTCAAGTTGTTGCAGATAAAAAGAATATGATTTAGTCAGAGATCTGTCGTGTTGTGTTGCGATACAAAGGATTTGAGCAATAACACGTTGCGCTATCCTTTATAGTTGCAGTGCGGAGTTCATAGCAAGGTTGTTTTGCAACTAGATTGTATGCCATGTACACGAAGATTCATACTTTATGTCCCCCTTCCATCGACATTCAGACACATCTTTTATGTGTTGATGATCGATGTCTTATCTCTTTCGACGGCTTTCGTATTCACTTTGAGTGAAGAAGACAAAGATTCGATAAGGTAAATAGGTCTGTAATCTGTCTTTGAATAAGCCCGCATAATTCTGTAAATTCACAATATAAGTAATTATATTTTATACTTTGGCGTCCGAATGCGTAGTTGTCATACTGTTGCCGAAATATTAGGAATAGTTCTTCTCTCAATACATTTTATTTTAATGGACGCGTTAATGCTGTTGGATTGCTATTATAAATGATTGTTGCTTATATTAGAAACACTCAAGGTGTAAAAGATATATCTTTGAATTTCAGTTTTAGTTCAGGATTCCGCCATTAAATAGATGATATACATGCATTGAGGAATTGTAAAGGTTTACTCTGTACTCGGATACGGCGATAAATGTTCGAACATTTCACGTTAATCTATACGAATATGCCTAAATACTTTGCAAAAATTTTGCTTATACGCTTTTGTAGATTGTTGCCGATTCGATTTAAGCCTCTGTTGGATCCTATAAAATGAACACCATTAAGTGGTTTAACGGAGTGGTACCCAAGCCTAAATGTCTATTTTGCGTCACAGAGTTGCATCATAGTCATATCTTGATAGTATTCATTGATAGATAAAATAAGAAAATGAGAAAAACACGCCTCCATTTGATAAAAGATTAATAGATAACTATACGGTATCACGGTCACGTCTTAATTTAATATTTATATGATACCCTCATAATTGTACTGAAGTTGACCATTCTGATCTCACAATGTGGAAAGTCCTGTTTTTGTTTGGTGCGGTTAGTGGAGTCTACGGAGGAATTGAGAAGAATTTCATAAACTGTAAGCTAATTTATTTGCCTTACTTCATTGTTTTGTTACTCGTTTTGCTACGGAGGGATCTGGACATAAATATTTCCAACTCCTCCTATTTAATTAATTTTGTGATTGATTTCCTTGCGGGTTTAAGACAAGTTAGACATTCCCAGAGACTCACCGAGCTTCAATGCTCGTGTTAATACATTGCGTGCCACTTTTTATCCTGGCTTACAGGAGTTACAGTCGTGGGTGTGAGGGCGGTACAGTCTCCAAAAACTATTAACTACTTCTGTTTGAAGACTTGTTATTAAGTTCGTAGTGGCCTGTTGATACGGACTAGACGCGGCTGCCAATAAGTTTACGAAGGCCGCGAGTTCAAGTTCCAGGGCACAACTCTATCTTGGGAATCATGTTTTTATTCATAATCAATCCCCACGCACTAAAACGCTGAAATAAAATATCGTGAGAGAACCTGTATAACATATCGATTTTAAATAATTTCTATGGTATGTATAGTCCGCCAAATCGTACTACGTACTAGGCCAGCATGTTGGAGTATACTGTTTAAAACTTATCTATGGTACTGTCGATTGCAGAGGAAGTCCGTGCTTTGCGGGGGGACGTATATGGGCTGATATATGGCACAGTACGAAAGAATAATTATTTATTTGTAAAGGCACAATGTAGTGACTACACTGCGCCTGTTGGTAACAGCAGTGCAGTCCACGTAGGGTATCCACGAAACGAAATGACTACATAACCAAACAATGCCTGCCAGCTGTGTTGATTTTCATAGGTCTATACTATAGAATTTACCAAAATGTTTGTCGATTCCTTTTGTATATGTTTAGTTTATTTTATACAAATAATAAAGGGCTAAATTAATTTTGTTTATTGTTTCATAGTTGGAGGTTTTATTTGTCCGCGAGAAGAGAAGGCTCTGGGCAAATGTCTTCGAGACGCTCTAAACGCGTACATTCCAAGATTGAACACAGGTAAAATTATAAACATATTTTTTTACTGGTAGGTTTCTCATATGTGAGAGGCTGCCTGGGTGGGTACCACCGCAATGTCTATTTCTCCCATCAAACAGCAGTTTAAATGCACTGTTGTGTTTCGGATTGAAGGACATTGTAGCCAGAGTAATACTGGACATATTGAGACTTAACATCTTATGTCTCAGGATGGCGAGCGCAGTGGAATGCCAAGCATTCTATTGTAATTCAAGGTGTTGTTTGGCTTTGCTACTATTCATGAGCGGTCGCATCGCTTACCATCAGGCGAACGGCATGCTCGTCTCGCCATTCACAGCAAAAACATATATGTAAATTTAAGAATTCTCAGAAGGGGTAGACAGCAATGTCAAGAACACCCAAATTTCGCCTTGTAGATATGTTTCGTCCCAAGATGTGATAGGTGAGCCTATCACCATATCGGGTACAAATTACTGACCCCGGGCTGAGAATGAATGGAAAAATCCAATATCACTTTGCACTACCCGGGATTCGAACCTGCGAAGCTTAGTAACCTTCCTTGGTACAACTAAGCCACCGAGACAGTCGTTAAAAAAAATGCCACACATATTAATTTTGTATGCAGTTTCGTCATTGCATCTAATATTGTATAATATTTTTTTTTATTTGCTAGACGCTGGTTGTGAAACGAGGGGCAGCGGGTTCGATCCCCGTACCGAGACAAATACTTGTGTGATCCACAGGTATTTTCTTCTAGGCTGGGTATTTGTGAGACCAAAAAGTTTCTCGTAGTTTTTGAAGTCCAGGACACAGGACTAAAGTATTTATTTACTTTTCAGGACTACCACAGTTTGGCATACCATCATGCGAACCCCTGGTGGTTCCATCTATCTCAATCCATCAATCTACCGGACCAATCACGGTGACGTCATCATACTCTGACGTCACTGTCAACGGACCTTCCTCTATGCGAGTGAAGGATGTCGAGTAAGTATTTTTAGAAGATCTCCATTTAAGAAGCATCTCCTTTTTTATTCTTTGTGTAGGCACCTGCCTGCCTTTTAACCTTAATATAACTTAAAAAAACCACCTAATGGTAGATGCAGATTAATCCAAATATATTATTATCCAAATAGATTAAAATCATTGGCAAGCGAAATATATTTCTATTGTCAGTTAATTTACACCTGTTTCAAATCTAATTTACACATTCGGACCCCAAACCCGATACTATTGTGTGGGTTAATATAATGGGGTATATATCGTTCTAGTTTCCAATATGATGCTAATAGTTCTATAACGCTATTTATTTCAGAGTGGATTCAGCTCACCACCGCATAGTTGCCAAGCTGCAAATTCCAGAGTTGAGGATGAAAGGGCACTACACTCTCTCTGGACAGATCCTAATGCTACCGATTGAAGGAGCTGGGCAGTTTTCAGCTAAATACGGTAACAAATATATTTTACTTTATAATATTTTTAAAGGGTGATCATGCGGTAATTATTTTCCAAATTTTCCATCAAAATACAAACTTTTTTACGATTGTTCATTAATGTACATACGATCTAACAAGCACGTTGAAATCTAAACCTTAAAGATAATTTGCACTAACTTGGCAGCCTCCGTGGCGCAGTTAGTTTGTCGCCGGCTGTTAAATGAGAGGCTGCGGGTTCTATTTTTGTATCGAGACAATTATTTGTGTGATAGACGGGTATTAGTTTCGGGTCTGGGTGTTGGTGAGACCGAAAAGTCTTTCATGGTTTCTGATACCCACGACACAAGACTCGAATAGTGTGTGGTCAGGACTATGTATGTGGCGTGGGGTGTATTTATTTTATATTTATTTACTTTAGTTATTTTTTGTGTCATCTATTCTTAAAGATATGTGACAGAACTGCTATTGTTGGTTAGTGCTGATCACTTATTATCAAGTTATATGCTACCTTTCAAGTTCGTAAATAAATATAACTAAACAATCACATACATAGTCCTGACCCCACACAATGAACGAGTCTTTTGTCGTGGACTTTAGAAACTACGAGAGACTTTTCTTTCTCATAAACACTCAGACCCGAAACACAAGCCTGTGGATACAAACATTTGTCTCGGTGCGGGAATCGAACCCACAGCCTCTCATTCCACATTCTGCGTCTAACCAACTGCACTGGCTGTAATTAGCAAATAATTAGCCCTTATAACTTCTAAAACATAAGGACAAAGTATTCAAACAAGTGCAACATGGCATTGTATGAAAATTAGGCCTAGACTCATTAGTCACTCGTCGTTTAATTTGTATTATGTCTATTAATATATAAGCAAAATTTTAGTTGAGTTGGATAAAAAACAAATCGTGTTAAAAGTATATTACGTCACCACATTCCTGATTGCTTGTTTTATTATAGTACAAGAGTTCTACCTTCACTCTTTGTTGACCAAACACTTTCCGTTTTGCGCAAGTACACATTGGGCAAGCGTAGTTTAACTACATCATATTTAAGTGGACATTTCATTTCCAAATCATACATATCGTATCTAAATATCTTATTCATATAATAAGAATGACTTCCATATTTTCGTATTTTGATTCAAGATGCTGTACTGTTGCGTTCAGGGATTAGTGAATTACAAATCATAAATAATCAGTTTTTTTTTCATAAACTTTACGATATCAAAGTGACATCTAGCGTCACATGCATCAATTACCTTTTATTGATTTAGCATGATCAATGATTCACCACAAGCTGAAAATTTACAGGCACGTATGGGATATCACTCTAATTAAATCCTGAAAAGTACTTATTTATCTCGTGTGTGTACGTTTTTTATTCAATGTCGAAATATGTATTTTTTTCTATTAACTCGCCAAACGGTTAGTTTTACGATAAAAATTTTGAGACTAAATTGAAGATCAAATTATTATCCACATTAATTGTTCTTATACTTTTGTCTCTCTGACTTACCATTTCTAAGAAAAAAGCCATTCAAAAGTTAGCTGGAGTTGTATTCTCCATAATACTATTTTGTCTTCATTTAGTCAAATTTATTAATTTGGCAGGTAACATCGATGCAGAGGTGACGATTGTTCTGGGCAGGAAGCCGCGACCCAACGACGTGGACGCTCTGTCGTGCGAGCATCTGGATGTGTCCTTCCATGTTGCAACCGCGTCTATGCAGCTGGAGAATCTGTTTGGTGGAGACACTGAATTGGGTAAGGATGTACACTATTAGAACTTACTACATCTGCATTAGATGGATTTACTTCACTTGTTTTTTTTTTATTTCATTGAATGGTGAGACAAGCGTGGCATTCGCTTCATGGTAAGCGAGGCGACCGCTCATGCTCACGCTCTACCTCAAAGCAAATGTTTGTTTTGGATCTATGTGCTCAATAAATAAACTACAACTCGAATTGAATCGAATAGATATAACTCCTTGACATAATAACTCCCAACTACTAGGTACTTATACGAATACTGTCATATTTTATAGCAAGCCCTTACTATCTACATTCTCAGGTAGAGCAATGAACACATTCCTGAATGAGAACTGGCAGAAGTTGACCGAAGAGCTACAGGTGCCCATGGAAGATGCGCTGCGGGACTTCTTGAAGCCGTTGGCTGACCACGCCTTCGCCACGTTGAATGCTGATGACGTACTATCTTCGTGATACCAAATTCTTAAGAACCATCATTCTTAGCTAGTCTCTCTTCATGATATTTACCATCGTCGTCAGTATCTTCAACATTGTTATCACATATATCATCATTATTTATAAAGTCGTGTATTTAGATATCCTAGGAGTAGTTTTACAAGGACCTTTTAATGGAATTTATATGAGATCTGATGTGTATACTAACAATAAGTCTGTATTTCAGAATACATTCTTAGCTAGTCTCTCTTCATGATATTTATCGTCTTCGTCACTATCTTCAACATTATTGTCATCAACTACATCATCATTATTTGAAAGTCAACTATTGCAGATAGATTTCTTAGGAGGAGTTCTACAAGAACCTGTTTTAATGCAATTTGTATGAGGTTTGATGTGTATACTACTGTATTTTAGAAGACCAGGTTTTATTTATACAATTTCACTTGTTAAAATTGTATAAGATAGTTTGTAGAAGTTATTTATTTATTTATTGTTACTAGCGGCCAAACCCAGCTTCGCCTGGGTGCATATATTTTTTGATTCCACTCCACACCAAATACATGTTATTTTTCGTATTAATCTCTTGTATACCTAAACTTGACATAGCTATCCTACTGTCTGGCTCAATCCCGTCTCATCCATCTGTTCAGTCTCTTCCCGATCCGTCCCGTCCTTTCTCTTTTATTATCCATCCCGTCTTATAACGTGCATTTACATTTCATCCTATCAAATCTGTCAGCTATCCCAGCCCTCTCCCGTACCTTCCATTCTATTATATCCCGTCTCTCCATATACATGTACATATAAAGATTGCCTTATGAAATTTTGACATTAAAAACTTTAGCGTCCATCCAATATTCCTTCCCTTATTTCAGCACCAAAATGCTGTTTTTCCAAATAATATTGCACGCCATTACTTTTTGTTAGTAATAAAGTAAAAAAACATTAAAAAAAAAAGAATTGGCCAAATTGGTCCAGGCGTTGTTGAGTTATGCGCTTACCAACACTTTTTGTGATTCATTTTTATATTATAGAAGAAGATATTATAGTCCACCCTGCTTGCTTAGTGCGAGTTGGCGGATTTTATTTCACGTAGAAATTAATCCGAAAAGTCAGAGGTGTGCCCTGGGATTTGAACCCGTGACCATCGTTAACTTGTTGGCAGTCGCGTCTATTACGTTACCATATACAAATTAATAAAACCTTCATACTGCCTTACCAGGTGACGTAAGTAATAGAACAAATATTTAAAAATATAAAACTGCATATCGTTTCATTATAATGTCTAGATACGGCATCAACGTACCAATATTTTTTTTATTCTTGAGTCTGAAAACAATCCATCCATCCATCAGCCAAAGGAAGTCCACTGCTGAACATAGGCCTCCCCCAATGATTTCCACAGAGACCTGTTGGAGGCAGCCTGTGTCCAGCGACGTCCCGCGACCTTTACCAGGTCGTCGGACCATCTTGTTGGTGGACGTCCTACGCTGCGCTTTCCGCTACGCGGCCTCCATTCGAGTACTTTCCGACCCCATCGGTCATCAGATCTCCGCGCTATGTGCCCGGCCCATTGCCACTTCAACTTGCTAATCCGGTGGGCTATGTCGGTTATTTTAGTTCTCCTACGGATCTCCTCATTTCTGATTCGATCTCGTAGGGAAACCCCGAGCATAGCCCTCTCCATAGCTCGTTGAGTGACTTTGAGCTTCCTAATAAGGCCCATAGTGAGAGGCCACGTCTCGGTGCCGTAAGTCATCACTGGCAACACACAGCTATCGAAGACTTTCGATTTAAGGCACTGAGGTATTTTGGACGAGAAGACGTCGCGTAGTTTCCCGAACGCTGCCCAACCGAGTTGGATTCGACGATTGACCTCTCTCTCGAAGTCGGACCTGCCTAACCGGACCACTTGTCCTAAATAGACATATTCGTCAACAACTTCAAGAGTCGAGCCCCCAACACCGATGGGGGTGGGCACAACATGGACATTCGACATGATCTTCGTTTTGTCCATGTTCATTTTAAGACCCACCTGTTGGGAGACTCGATTGAGGTCTTCGAGCATAGTGCTAAGGTCTTCCAGCGATTCAGCCAAGACTACAATATCGTCGGCAAACCGAAGGTGAGTGATATACTCGCCGTTGATGTTGATGCCGAATCCTTTCCACTGCAAGAGCTTGAAGGCATTTTCCAGCGCGGCAGTGAACAGTTTCGGAGATATGACATCTCCCTGTCTCACGCCTCTCTGTAGTGGAATAGCCTTCGTACTCTGATCTTGTACTCGGACCGACATGGTTGCGTTGTTGTATATACACTTCAACACTTCGATGTACCGATAGTCGATATGGCACCGCTGGAGAGACTGTAGCACAGCCCAAGTCTCGATCGAATCAAAGGCTTTCTCATAGTCCACAAACGCTAAACAAAGCGGCAAGTTATATTCCTCGGTTTTTTGTATAACTTGCCGAAGCGTATGGCTTATGGCTGAAAACAATACTAATGCGAAATTTAAATATGTCCCCCAGCGCATCTAAAAGTATCAATTCAAAAAACAATGTCGTTTATGAAAACGAAAAATTATAATTAGATATATTTTGGTATACTCCGGCAAAACGCTTCGATAGAGTATACTTTGTTTAAAACTGTTGCAATAATCTCAAAAAACAATGGGCGATTTTGGTAGATGTGGACATCGTTTTAATTTACATTTAACAAAATTATGCGCAAGACGCCGTATCTAGATAATATTATATACACGATGTACACATTTTTTGAATTTTGTTCTATTTCGTCAGCCGTCAATGAAAGACAATGGAAAGATAGATCATTTTACGTTGGGTGGTAGTTGAAGCTGGACCGTCTTTTACGTCTCCCGTCAAATAAACAAAGATCATCCTATACTGGCTGGACGCATCACGCTTGAACGATACCCAAAAAAAAGGTTTTTAGTATCTTCCTCAGAAATTTTCCTATTTTTCTCACCCCTAAAACCTTCCCAGGTCTTCCACGAATATTTCAAGACCAAAATCAGCCAAATTGGTCCAGGCGTTGTTGAATTATGCGGTTACCAACACATTTTGCGATTCATTTTTATATATAAGATTAAGTTAAGAAAATATGTTATAAATAAAATTATTTTACTGTAATTTATTTGTTTGTTTTGTCACATCATTAAAGCCTGCTTTTAGCTGCCCATATTCTTTCTTGTCGATTCTACATCTTTACACATCAAAAATAATATTTTCTAACTGCTGCTGCTGTGTCAGCATTTATATACGTTCCTCTGCAGGGCGCTTTCCTCGTTTATTATCGAGAATACGATTGAGACTGGTTAGGCAATAGTCGGCCACGCTGGCCTGATGCGAGTTCGTGGCCTCAATCAGCATGGTTGCACCTGTTTGTAAAAAGTGCATGCATTACCCAGTACAGATCAGCCTCAGCTAGTGTCGTATTAACTAATATCCCCATATTTTATTTTTGTTGAAGGTATATTTGTATATTATTAATCAGATTTGGCTTTGAAAACACATAGTTTTGGTAAATAATTATTGAATATTGTTTTATTTCATCACACTCAATTCTTAACATATAAACATTATTACTCCAACATAAAGTGTGCTCACTGATACTCACTTATAATAAATAAAACTTAGATTACTGCTACCAGATATACAAGCTGTTTCAAAAAGGCAATTGACTAATAAATATTGCAACAATTTTAGAAGAACTACCATAGACATTTTAAGGAATATCAAGCCGCCTTCTTATACAATTGATATTAAAACTTTTTGTAATGTAATAATATATGATGATAAAATATTTTTTACGCTTAAATTCCTTTTCGAAACACCATGTATAAAAAAATGGTTGGTTGGGTTTGTCATGTTTGCTATTCCACTTAAATTCAGATGTAATTATTTAATAACAAAATGCATTTTAAAAGTGTACGAGGATTACAAATAGTTATTTACAATGCGCTCTATAAAAATATTAAGGATTCTTAATATAAAGTGTTTATATTTACAAAAAAATTATATTAAATGTTAAAAGATAGACCAAATAATTACTTACAACTAACGTTTAAATATCTTAATGTTTTGAACTTTTTTTAATTCGCAGATAAAGACCCCTTCACACTAGGTGTTTTGAATGCACAATATTTTGTACTCATTTGTACTGCTACAACAAATAAGTAGACTGCAACTGAAAGAAACTGGAGTGGTATTCACATAGTTAAAACTATTGGCAGTAACTGGTCGGGCAACACAATTTTGTAGGACTTAACGAAGTCGGATGTACGGACTACAGAGATCAGTAGAACTCTTTTTTCAGCCACAACCATTGTTAAACCTAGGTCTCCTCCATGGATCGCCACATAGTATGTAGATCTGTTGAAATGGCCTGCATCCAGCCGTCCATCCACCTAGTGGATGGGGTCTGACACTGCACTTGCTTGTACGTGGCCTCCACTCCAAAATCTTGCGGCTCCAGCGGCCATCAATTCTACGTACTGTTCTCGGCCTACTGCCACTTCAACTTGCTAATTCTAAGCACTATGGTATATTTAATGCTCTTGAATATGTCTAGGATACCTGTGCGTTTTATATCTTGAAAACGTTAGCTATCCAAAGGTATACGAACTTCCCATCAGATGGCATATATCATATAGAGATGGATGATGGCATATGATCCTGAGCTACTCGATAGTGACTTGTGCAAGTGTATTTTCTCATTTAGCTAGTGCATATCCAATTTGTGATACGAAATAGTTGTATTCACTGAAGAGAGGGACAATTTGTTGCAGTAAGACGGTGGAAAGTCTGGATGAACTGCAAATAACATCAGGTATATGAGCAATATTATAAAATTGGTCTTGTTCTTTTATTGTAAGACGCGCGTAATTCGTGGGTATGTAAAAGTACCTTTTAAGTCTTATACAAAAAATACATCGTTAATTACAAAAGTAATGAACAAAATGAAACACTTCCGAAATTCCGAAGCAAACCACTTTCACAACGGGAGTTCCAAGGACACTTTTTTATCTTGATTTTATTTTGATCTGGTTTTTAATTTTTTCTTGCACATATACAGGGTATATCAAGACTGCTACCGAAAACGAAGCCGGGTGGTAGTTTAAGCTACTTCAGACACAATGCAACAGAAAAAGTTGCAAAAAAAAGTGACAATTTTTGTTTTGTTATTTTTTTCTTATGGCCATATTTGGGTGGTAAATACATTTTTTCCTAAAATAATAGTGTATACCCTTTTATTTATGACTAATCTAAGGTATAAAAGTGTTTAAATTATTACTTTAGCAAAAACTATGGATTTACCACCCAAAAATGACGATGTTTAAAAAATCATAAAAAATAATTGTCGCGTTTCTATGCGAAATTTTTAGTTGCATTGTGTTTGTAGTCACTAAAACTACCACCCGGCTTCGTTTTCGGTAGCAGTCTTGAGATACCCGGTATGTATTTTTTTTGTGATATGTTTTTGATTCAGGGTTGATATATTTAAAATCAATGATGTTTGATTCCAATTAGGTGCCAATACTAGCTTTTGTTTGGTATATGTGTGGTAATTTGGAACGTATATGGCTTCGATATTCTCATTTAGAAATTAAGAAGTACTCTATAGAAAATTTTCGGTTGCGCCGTTAGAAAATAAAACAGCATATAGAATTATTTAAGACTATTATAGGATAGGAGTACATCAGAAACTTTATACTGAAATCACTAATACTGTCAAAGAAGCTAGAAAAAGACCTGGACTTGTAACAGGTTCTAATAGAGTTTATAAGATTAATGCCTAAAAATTCTGCTACCGAATGTCCCTATTTCTGCTTTGATGTATGAGAAGAATTACCTTACCTTCAAACCAAATTGATTCTTAATCATAACTTTCGTAGAACTCCCAATCCAACAGATCACCACAAAACAGAAGCTAATAAATCAATAATCGGATCTGAAATATTCATTCTACATATAAAACTTGAATTCTGACTGCTCATGTCCGTGTTAGATGCTAATCTGTTCTAAGGCTTGAGCCACACGTCGATGGGGATCTTGGTGAAGGCGGCGTTGATGAAGGACTGGAAGTGCTTGGCGATGGACTGCGAGGCAGCTGGCCTCATCTCCTCGATGATCTCAGCTGCGTTGTTGTTCAGGAACTGGTTCATCGCCTCGCCTGTATCATGATACATGTTGTTTTTAACCAATTACTCACTATAAAAAGTTGTATTTCTATGGTTGGGATGTCTTTTGTGCTCATTTATTTATTTAGCTTTTTTCTTTTCTGGAGTTTGCATTGATCAGTCCGTTTCATGTGATCTTATTGGTTTAGATTCGTTCTTGAACTTTTAGTCATGAGAGACTATTTGACGAAATGTATGTCTAGTCAGTGACCACTTGGTTGACTGATTTGGTTGATTGATACATAAAAAAAGGATATTTCTATCTATATATAAATAACATATGCAAAAATATTTTAAGCATGGCTCCGCGGACCACTTGCGATGCATCCAGCTTCCAGGGACGTTCAGTGGTCCATGGACCACTGGCTTAGAAACCCTGTTCTAGATAAACTAGTAACTAGAATTATAAAAACAATAAAATCACCAACTTGACCAATAAACTTTTATAAATCTAGTTACTCTAGTCATCTAGTATTAATTTGCGACGTCTCTATAATGAGGGATGACCAACAATCGACTTTAAATTGACTTTACAGTTTGACCCGTATTGGACTCTTTTTAACAGTATGTTTTGTAGGTAAAAACCATAACTAAAATAAATAAATAATGCAATAAATAATGACATAATTTCTGCTGAGGCATTTTGACTAGTCCTAAGTCATTTTCTAACAAACAAAATGTCTTCTGGCTAAATACTAAAGAAAAAAACAAAATAAATTACCAATAACGCTCCCGTGGTTGACCGTATCCCGAACCTTGAATCTTGAGTTTCTGAGTTTGAAGTCGACGAGCAGTCTGTCGGCCGTCATGTATTTGACGTTGTCCCTCTCTATTTCCTTGCCGAAGATCTTAGCAATGGCGGCTACGTCGACTGAAATAAATATTTAAATTGAATGTATTATATAATGTTTGTCTTTCAGGCATGAGTACTAACATTTATATATTTCTCATAACAAACTGGACTTATTGAGACTTAGCATCTTATGTTTCAGGATATCGGGCGCAGTGGAATGACAAACGTTACTTTGTTATTTATGAAATCTCTTGGATTTGCTTCTGTCCATGAGCTTTCGTCTCGCTCGTGGACAGAATGGATGCTCATTAATTACAAAATGAAAAAAAAAATGATAAATAATTATGCTTAGATATGCTTTAGATATCTCTTTTATCTATATATAGGTATATATATGATATGTGTATTTGTATGTTTATTCAACATATATATGTATGTATGTTTGTTTATTTATATACTTAATAATATTATAAATTGGAATATTCGTACACCTGAAGCCCCAACTTTCGCTCTTTTCATGTATCCATCCCATGGTTGTCTGGCAGAGCTTCTGGCAGAGATTGTTTCAAGCAATAAGATCGCCACTTGTGCATATATTTAATTTCATGTAGTTATGTCATTTTTATGTATATGTCAGTATGTCCCGGAAAATGATGCAAACCTTCAAAAAACGCAAGACAGAATATCTCGGCCACGTGCTTAGGCACGATAGATATAAGCTACTCCAATTAATTATTATGGGCGAGGTGGAAGGCAAGAGACGCGCTGGACGAAGCAAAAAATCGTGGCTTCGAAACATCCGGGAGTAGACCGGTATCAGCACCGTTGAACAACTATTCCACCTGGCTAAGGACAGGGAAAAATACAAGAAGCTGACGGCCAACCTTCAGCACTGAAGAGGCACTCGAAGAAGAAAAAGAAGAATGTATATGGTGTACAATAAAGTGTTAAATAAATAAATAAATAAAAATCCTTTGTTTGCTTTTGGGTTCGGTGCATCATATTTTTACTACGCAAGGAAATTATAAAATGTGAAGCTTTTGGGTTTGGCCGACAATATTACTACCAGCTAGAATTTAGCATTGGATAGGAGTCTAATTTCAAGCGTCAAACAAAATGTCTATTCTTTTGACAAATATAGCGAACGTTCCACCATCTAAAGTAATTGCCTCAACCGAGAAAGCAAACCAACAGGCAAATCGTCCTCAAACATACCGATTATTTTAATAATTCAAGCCATTAGAGTAATTATACACTACTTCCTGAAAATCGCTACTTTGACTTGGCAATTTAGGTGCAAAATTATCGGTTACGTCTTTATGTTTGAACTGCTGAAGCTCAATTTATTACTGAATTTATTTTCTAGTTTTCTGGTTAAGAAAAGTTTAAACAAACAATTCGTTGATAAAATATAATACAGTATACATTATTGCAAATCATTTATTTTAGATTTTAGTTGGATGTCTGCAACAATTACACTGCTTATATGTTGCCTGTTAATGTTGCGTTAACATAGTTTAAATCTCTGACGCCCAAATACTGGAACGCCATTCAAATAATAAGTTTCTCTAAACAGCGCACGGCCTGCTAAGCCAGTACATTTAAGCGGGATTAACGTAGTTAAGCGCAACTTATATTTAAGTTGCGTTCGAGTATTTGGGCGTGAGTTACGCAATTGATTTTAAAGTATTTTTCATGAATGTTTTTCCTTTTTTATAACATAACTCCACCAAACCAGCGCCTGGTTGAAGCAGGCATTCACAAAATAGTAGATAGTTATAAATAATACTTACTGAATGCAGCCCAGAAGTCTCCCTGCGACCTGACAGGGAACAACAGCACCTGTCCCGACACTTCATACCGCCCCGTGATCTCGATACGAGGCAGCACCAGACCCAAGTCAATACGCAACTTGCTCAAATCAGATCTGAAATACAAAAATAAATCTTTATTACATAAAAAATATATATTTACTTACTATTAGATTTTATTTCTTCTTATATTTGATTCAATTTTTTCCTGTTTTTATTGTATGTACATTGGACTTGGTAAAGGATATAACGATCAGAAAAAAAACATTTATGCAAGATAAAGTTTTCAATTATTAATTATTGCCAAATAGGAAAAAGAAAAAAACAATTTTTATTTTGATGCAATTTTGTCAGAAGTTTTTCGACATAACTCATATACCTAAGGTTTATGTACACTATTATGTCGATCACGGTTCTATCTTAATCTGATAATATGATACAAAGTAAGAAACAATGCATTCATACTATCAAGTCGAATCAAATTCCAGTCACGATCAGAACTGTAATTCTGTATAAATGTCATCATGATTTGACTAGCAAACCTTGATATAGATTGTCTAGATCTTTAGGTTTTTCTCTTTCACATTTTATTAAATTGGACTTAGTAATACTATTAGAATACGCATATAAATGCTTGTTGTTTATGTCATATAAAAAATATCACAAACAATACATTCAATAGATAAATTTTATTTATGCTTTATATACAGAGGATAAAGGCGGACTTAATTCCTCTACAAGTCGACCTTTGGATGGTACGGAGAGAAAATTAGTAGGTGCATAAATTCTAGGTACTCCATAATTGTGTATCAGCCCATATCTCCCACTGCAAGGCACGGGCCTCCTCCAGAATCGAAAGTACGATTGGGAGTGGTTAGGCCATATAGTCCACCACGCTGGCCTAATGCGGGTTGGCGGACTTACGTACCATAGAAATGCTTAAAAAAAAACAATATTTATGTCTATACTAACTATATTAAATCCTTTCCGTAATATTAAGTTGAAATAAAGTTAAATGTATATTTTAATTCCTCATATCTTGTACATATTACTTTCAATTTTGATTAATATTCTCTTTCTTTTTTTTTACCTTTTTTGTGACCACCGTATTCTTTGTAGTTTTTTTTTTCAACCTTATCCATCTAATGATTGCCTGGAAGAAATCGCGTTAAGCGATAAGACTGCCAATTGTCACCTTTATTTAAACGTGTTGTCATATTTTTTTATCTTATTACTGTATGTGGTGTTCAATAAAGAATTTATAAATAAATAAATAAAGCTTTTTTTTCTAAATATATTGTAAAGCCGACGGCATAAATTACACAATTCATGCAGAATCCCACCAAACCATATTTGGCCATGACAGGCACGTTAACAAACCACTTAGCAACGAACCTTGACATAAGATCTCCAAAATACATTACCCAGCCCATTAATATCCTAAATAAGGAAATCTCAATGAGTCAGGAGGTGAACAAGACATCTTCGCAGACAACGTTGTTGCTATGACGACATTTTGTAACTATAGTTCTTATGCGACAATTGCACAAGTTTTTCGTAACGCTAGTTTCAAGTAAAGTTTCAAATAAACTGAAGCTTGACTAGACTGACAGACATTTGTGAATAATTCCTCTTTTCTTTTCAATGAATGGCGAGCATGCCGTTCGCTTGATGGTAATACAATCACTCATAAACAGTAGGAAAACCAAACAACAGCTTGAATTACAAAGCAACGCTTGGCATTTCACTGCGCTCGCCATCCTGAGACGTAAGATATTAAGTCTCAATATGTCCAGTAGTTGTTCTGGCTGCAATGTCCTTTAACCGAAACACAACAGTGCATTTCCAATGCTGTTTGGCGGGAGAAATAGACAATGCGGTTGTACCTACCCAGGCGGCCTCTCACATATGAGAGACCTACCACCAGTAACCGTATTTGTACTAATTAAAACTAATTCTAAGTAATTGCTTTATACATATGTATACGATAAAGTAAAGTGCGTGGTGGCCTGTTCGTAAACGGACTAGACGCGGCTGCCAATATGTTCACGGTGGTCACGGGTTCGAATCCTAGGGCACACCTCTGACTTTTCGGAGTCATGTGTGTATTGATAGTCAATCAGCACGCACTAAAACGGTGAAGGAAAACATCGTGAGGAAACCTGCATAGCACAGCGATTTATAAGAATTTCTATGGTATGTAAGACCGCCAACCCGCACTAGGCCAGCGTGGTGGACTATATGGCCTAACCACTCTCATTCGTACTCTCGATTGTAGAGTAGGCCCGTGCCCTGAAGTGGGACGTATATGGGCTGATACAGATACAGATACGATAAAGTATTTTATATAAGTGGTTGTAATTTTACTAGCCATGAAGTAACCTATTTTATGAGTTCCATTTACTCAGCTACTTATGTAATAGACTAATAACATGCGATAAATAGGTATTACACGCATTAAGGTAACCGAAGCTAATACAGATTCTAATTTGATACAGTCAGTTTATTGGTGATAGATTTCCCATATGTGAGAAGCCGCCTGAGTAGGCGACGCCATGTCTATTTCTCCCACCAACCAGCAGTGTTAAGGCACTGCTGTATTTCAAATTGAAGGACATTGTAGTCAGAGTAACTACTGGACATATTGAGACTTAAAATCTTATGTCTCCGTATGGCATGCCAAGAATGGCTTTGTAATTCAAGGTGTTGATTCGTTTTGCATTGTTCATGAGCGATAGTATCGCTGACCATCAGGCGAACGGCATGCTCGTCTCGCCATTCATTGCAATATAAAAAATTGGCATTAATCATACTATTCCTTATCATTATAAAACAATGTTTAGAGTCTTTCTGAAACATGCTTATTTTGCTCCTTTAGCGAGATTTTTTATCGAAGTTCAAATTCGTAGATTACATACATTTTACATTGCTTCTGCTAAGCACTCATCAATTTCGTTGCTAGTGCGCTCTATAATATTCATAAATTATGCCGTCTCTTGGCCACTTCGGTTGGATATTTGAGATTTAATTCTTAGGTACAATTATTATGTTATACTTATTGCATACCATATTCATATACTTAAGATCAAAACCTTTTACAATCGGACCTTTTATCAGTAGGAGCTATGCCGTTCCCACCCATTCTTATCCGACTTTCAATCAATCCAGAACCTTCGAACACGCACCTGATCTTAGTAACTGTGTAATTACTAGGTCCAATCACAGTAATGTTGTTGAAAGCAGCGGTGACCCTGACTGGACCAGCGGAGTTTTCCATCACCAAGCGGTCGATGAAGAGCGGTTCCACTGGAGGCACTTGGAGGTCTGGCAACCCTCGCGCCAGGTACGGCCGGAGGTGGTTGAAGGAGTTCTTGATGCAGGTGTCGATTTGAGGGTCTGCTCTGCTGCAGGGTAGGATGTATTCGGCTGGAAAGAAGTAGAAACAGTTTTGAAGACTATAGAAGTGATTGCATATTTCGTTTTTTCTTTAGTGAGGATGTTGATGATGACACCATTTTGTATGAGAGAGTGACGAGGAGTTGAATTACTTGGTCATAAGAATAACGCCTGCCAATAAATAAGAGCAACACTATTCAAAACCTATGAAGCGAAGCAAATGAGACATAATTATCATTATGTACTGTATCAGCCCATATATACGCTCTACTGCAGGGCACGGGCCTCCTCCACAATAGAGACTTCGATTGGGAGTGGTTAGGCCATATGGTCCACCACGCTGGCCAAGTGCGGCATGGCAGACTTTCCATACCACAGAAATTCATGCAAATCGCTATGTATGCAGGTTTCCTCACGATATTTTCCTTCACCGTTATAGTGCGTGGTGATTGGGTATCAATATACACATAACTCCGAAAAGTCAGTGGTGTGCCATAGGATCGGAAACCGCGACCACCGTGAACATATCGGCAGCCGTGTCTGGTCCGTTTGCCAACAGGCCACCACGCACATAATAAGCTGAAAACATATATTTTGCTAGGCGCTAGATAGACTTTCAATTGAGTAATTAAGGTTCCTGTCAGTTTATATGCATATCTAACAATCCAACGTATGCAATCATTTTGCAATATAACCATAGGCCCGTTCGAGATGTTCAATTAAGTTTATTGAGCAATTAATAAAAAAAGTACTGAGAAACAAATTAAAATACTCTTTTATTTGTTTTAGGCGTCTTAGATCACTTGATTGCTCTTGGCAGTTAATTATTATTAAGCCCAAGTGTACACTTACGGATTATAAAGATAGAATTTTCAATCATTAGTCATTAAGAATTGAGGATGAAAGATTAAACAATTTTAGTTATTAAATATTTCGGACATTAGTCACATACATGCATTGTCCTGAGTTAATATACACTAAGATTGAACCTTGTGTCATGGGTAACAGACACTACAAGAGACCTTATGGTCTCACAATCACTCAAGCTCTGGGGATCGAATCCGCGGCCTCTCATTTCACAGTCGGCGTCTAACCAACTGCGTCTCGGCGGTTGTCCTCCACAGACTTCCACTACCGAAATTAACCTTTATCACAAATTAAGAGCAAATTAGCATGAAATTATTAAATTATTTGTATCAGCTCTTATGATTCCCACAGCAAGGCATCGGCTCCCACTACAATAAGTACGATTAAGATAAGTAACGCCCACAGAAGTTCAATATTCAATTGTTGTGTAGTAAATCCATAATATAGTCGACCATATTGGCTCAGTGCGAGTTGTTGGCCTCAATCAGCATGGTTGCCTGTCTGTAAATAGTGCATACATTCTCCAGTGTATACCAGCCTCAGGTGGTGTCGTAAGCCTGTTTCGATATAAACAAACAAAGAAGGCCTGTGGTTACATAAGCGAGTGGATTAGGCTCGCGGTGACAAGGTGACGCAAAGAGCGATGACCGACACGGCTATTTGGGCCGAAAAGTGAAATTTTCGCGTTCCAAGGACGAGTTCAGTGGGTCGCTGAAAAGTCACGTACTTGCATTTATGAGTGTTTTCTTGGTTGCTGATTAAGGAAAGTGGTATAAATGCTCGGTTGTTGGTATTAGGGTTCCTAAAGTCCCATCAACTGATGTGACATTTTGACAGCTCCTGTGGCGCAGTTGGTAACACGTCCGCTGTGAAACGAGAGGCCGCGTGTCCAATTACCACACCAAGACAAATATTTGTGTGATCCACAGGGATACGTTCTAATGAACCAATATGTTCATGGTGTCCCCCAGCCTGCACTAGACCAACGTGGTGGACTATGCTCTCTCAATCGTACCCTCGATTGTCGAGGAGGACCGTGCCCTGCAGTGGGACGTATAAGAGCTAATACAGAGACGGAAAACAAATACGCATTTCTAGGAATAATCTTTTTTGGAAATTGTGTACTTTTATACATAGTGTATATTGCGTCACCACAGAAATAACATGTCAAAAACCAACATGATTACTAGGCCAAGTGGAGTAATATTAAGCATACTGTGGAATTATACGCATATTCTACACACTTTCTACGCGCAAATCGTTTGAACTTGAACGTATCGGTTTCTCATACAAGGTCAGCTGTTATATAATGTATGACGAATGGCGCGAACCGCGACCCAAAAATTGTTGCGCAAGTTATTATTTACGCACATTCTTGTGTTGATAGAAATTCAATCTCTATTTGAACATGTAATTGAAAACATTTGCGAAATTCTTAGCAACTACTTATTTATTTGAAAATAAATCTAAAAGTGATCTATCTTCTATTGGAGTGTGGCCATATTTGGAACAACAAATAAAATTTTAAAATACTTATCTGTTTAATGCATTGTTTGATTTGTTTTCATAATTATAAAGAACAAGCACTTACACTCGTATTCTATTAGTATTAAAATGTAAAAAATTGTTCCTAATATTTTGACAACAGCATGACAACAACGCATTCGGGCGCGAAAAGATCGGAGACAGTCTATAATTTAATACGTGATTTATCAATTCAGCGATCGGAATAAATTCCAAATTTTAAAAATATTATGAGGTAGGTAAATAAAACAAGGACGAACAATCGACTACAAGGTGGACGAACGGCCTGGCTAAAGTTGCAGGAAGTCGCTTGATGCAGGCCGCTTCCAACAGGTCGACGTGGAGATCCTTGGGGGAGGCCTATGTTCAGCATTATACTTCCTGTGGCTGAGATGGTGACGATGATAATTAAATAAAATGTCGTCTGTAAGGGGGGGGGGGGGGGCAAATATAATGAAGAATGAGAAACATGTGATTGCAACTTACACCATTTTAACAGCGGCCCCCAGACGGTCAATAATATTTTAATAATTATTGTACAATAGTATGGTTTTATGCAAAATAAATACCGTATATTAGGCAAGCCAAGTCAAAGATTTTGGTTGCTTTACATTTAGCAATTTTTGATAATCTCTAGGGTTCAGCTGCCTCTCCTTGGCGACGCCCTTGCTCCATGTAGTGCCATATTAAAATCTATGGATTAATAAGAGGCATAACACACGTAATATTTTATTTATTAAATGACTACAAAAAGGGTCATATTTACAGGGACAGCTTTATGCACGCATGCATGCATGCTTAAGAAATTGTAAATAGTCCGAATCTGTACGCTTAAATAAAGATAAAAAATAATTAACGTAGAAAAAAGTTACTTTCAAAACTGACGCACGTATTATTTTCAATGCTTACTTTTATTTATAGCAGCAAGGCGTCATTATTAAGGAATCACGCATTTATATGCAATAGGGCAAATAATACGCCAGCATATTGTGCTTTGCATACAAAATATAAATTTTACGTCATAGTCACAATCACGATGTGCAAAAAAGTATTTAGATAGTCCCCAGGCTTTTGGTAGGTACCACATTTTCTCATGTGAAGTAATTGTTTCCATGCAAAAATTATCTGTTAAATAATAAATACGCCCAACTGTCACATACATTGTCTTGACCCCACACTTCGAGTCTTATATCGTGGGCATCAAAACTACGAGAGACTTTTCAGTCTCACAAACACACAGACCCGAAACAAATACTTGTACGTCACACAAACATTTGTCTCTGTGCTGGATATTCAAGGGCGGCATTGATTTATTTCCTGCTAAGTAAAATCCTTTACATGACAGCTATTTTTGGTGGAAGGTCTCTCATATGTGAGAGGCCGTCTTTATATGTACCACCGCAATGTCTATTGCTACCGCCAGACAACATTGTAAAGGCACTGTTATGTTCTGGGTTGAAAGAGCTAGAGTAACTACTGGACATAATGAGAATTAAAATCTTATGTCTCAGGATGGCGACCGCAGTGCAATACCTGCCATTGTTTTGGAATTCATACTGTTGTTTGGTTTTACTACAGTTCATGAGCGTTCATATCGCTTACCATCAGGCAAATGGTAAGCTCGTCTCACTATTCGTCACAATAAAAACTTTTACGTTTCCTTGCTCATCTTGCAAACAAGTCTAAGATATTTTCTTAAAAATGACGAAAGAAATGAAGCAACGTCTTATTTGTTTAATTTAGATAAAAGCGTGTTGCAAGCTAAGATTGGATCTGTGCACGTAATTCTAACAGTGCTATTTGTAACGTGTTCAAAGTACTGTACGCATGACGCACCAAATTGGCCGAGAAGCGACTACGCAACTTCAGGTAACTGGACATGCGTCCTATTTCGATTGGAAGTATCCTAATTTGCGCTACCCCGTCCTAGTTTCTTATAAAGTATTGAGTCACCGAATTTTATCGTAATAAATTTGGAAAAAGTCAGTTTATAATTCCCATTAAGACGTATCTAATTTAAGTAATGCAGTAGCATTAGAGGGGGCTATAAGAACAAAATATGAATAGCATAAAGAGCAAAGCAGTACACATACCGCTATTTCTTTTCCTTCTTGTTATTCTTCCTCAGTTACACTATCTTCCCGTTCCCCTACTAGGTCTCTACGGTCCTAAGTAACGATCCTAGTCAACATTCATAAAACTTTGCGGAAAGTATTTTTAAAGGAAGAAAAATATTATCTTTCTAATGTTCCATTTAGAAATATTACGCACATATATCTTCTCTTCATATTATGACAATCATTTTAGCTAAATCTTCCCTTGTAACTAACTCACAATCTAGCATTATCTATGAAACAATTATACAAATTATTGTTTCGACAATCAATTGACTCCAATATAATGGAAGCTGTAATAATTTCATTGATGGATTTTCCTTACTAAGAAACTGTTGCGAATAACTTGCAACATTTCAGGTATTTTACCAAGACCGATTCAGAACAAACGAACTTTTGCCAACTAAATAATTTTGTCATTATTTGAAACTATGATGATACATTAAGCCATTGAATGCTTTAATTTACAAATGTATTGTTAAAATTCGATTTAATCCTGCATTACGAAAATATATTTGGAGGTATATTTTTCCTCATAAATGTGGAGAAAGATGGGCTTTTATAAAGGATTTACACAATATTACGGTATAAAGAAAAAGTGAACATAATATAATATGATACCGCATTTACGGTACTGTATTTTTAGTCTATAATTATACACTGCTGAGCATGAGATTCCTTTACAACCGAGAGTTTGAATGAGAAGGTTTAGACCATAGTCTATCAAACTAACCTAGTACGCACTAACTATACAAATAATTTTAATTATAATGATTACCTACATCCTTAATGATTTCAATAGTTAAGTCCTTAAAGACTCGAATAAACAAACAAACAAAATAATCCTTCAAGGTGAATGAACCAAAACGGGGGTAGTATGCGGTTGCGGTGATCTGATTGGTTTCTACGTATTAGTATTCAAAGTAGACAACGTTTAGACCGTTAATCATCATCAGCCAAGGATCTTGAAGGAGTGACGTGACTACCAAAGGATAGTTTCGCAAAGGTTGACGCAACGCGCGATGCCAAGGGCAACAAGCCGAATCGATTACCGCTGACGATCACCGAAATGTTTAACTTTTACGCGGTATGAAGTAAAATAATGGTTTAAAATCATGGATTATGATCTGAAAAATAATTAACGGTTTTTGCACGCGGTAAGATAAATTATTAAATTTTATCATGCATTATAATCGGAATAATTAAAGGCAAAAGGTTAACGATAGCATTTAAGAATTAAAGATGTAAATTAATGATTTCAAGTTATGAATAATGATTAATGAATAAGTAACGATACAGTTTAAAGCAATTTATATCAGGCAGATAATGATATATTAAAAAATGCCATGTTACGTAAACTTGTTATAATACATAAAACTCTCAGTAAAGAAATTGTACTCTGTGCATAAAACTACAGTGTTCTTGATGGTATGTCCAAAGTAAAAGTTATTAAAAAAAATTGATGCAATGAAATATTATAAATATTTTATTGGTTTCTAAATTTCAACAGGATTAAGTAATTTATTGAGGTGGGTTAATCTGTATCAGCCTATATACGTCCCACTTCAGGGCATGGGCCTCCTCTACAATCGAGAGTACTATTGAGAGTGGTTAATCCGAAAAGACAAAGGTGTGCCCTGCGATTCGAACCCGTCAAAACCGTGAACATGTTAGCAACAGCTTCTGGTCCGTTTACCAACAGGCTACATCACATCACGCACACATAGTAGGGTTAATATTTTGTGTATTTATATTATTTTAAGCTCAAATATAGCTTCAGCAGAGCAGCAGAGCAGGAATTCCCAGTTGCAGTTTTATTCCGCTTGCAGATGAATAGTTTTATACGGTAATGTGTTTTATCGGCCATTCATCAACAGTTCAATCATATTTGTATGACTCAAAATATTCGTCTAATTATTTATAAACACTTTCATCAACAAATCAAACTAATGACATGTTATTGAATCTTAACACGTAGTAGGCGACCATTAAAATTTTATGCAGCCATAGAAAGACAGGCAAGGCGAATCATCTTACCAAACGCGCTAGTATTCCACTCATGTCTACCTCTAGTCTCATTGTTCGAATTTCACAAGGATAAACCACAATGCTTTAGCCAGTTACTTTTATTAGCTATTGTACTTTATTCGCTAACTTAAATATAGATTTATGGTATTGTTATTTTGTTTATGTTATTCATCATCATCATCATCATATCAGCCACAGGAAGTCCACTGCTGAACATAGGCCTCCCCCAATGATCTCCACAATGACCTGTTGGAAGCGGCCTGCATCCAGCGACTTCCTGCGACCTTAGTCAGATCGTCCGTCCACCTTGTAGGCGGGCGTCCGACACTTCGCTTGCCTATACGTGGCCTCCACTCGAGAACCTTTCGGCCCCAACGGCCATCGGTTTATGTTATTGGGTTGGATAAAAATAGAACACATCAATGCACTGAGCTCAGGGCTATGTGGTTAATGACTGAAGGTTTGACTTCACCTGATGCCTGTTATATATTTTTGTTTGAGAATGTATCTGTATTAGTCCATATACGTACCACTGCAGGGCGTGGTTAAGATTAATTACACAATAAATACGATTGAGAGTGGTTAGGATATAGCCTACCACCCTGGACTATTCTTACAAATCGTGAAGGTATGCAGGTTCCCTCACGATGTTTTCCTTCGCCGTTTTAGTGCGTGGTGATTGACTATCAATACGCACATGAAGCCGAAAAATAATAGGTGTGAATATTTTGGCTTCCGCGTCTGGTTACCAACAGGCCACCACCCACTTTTTTGAGTAATTACTTTTAGTAAGAATTATGTGTGCTCAGTAAATTTTTTGAAGCAGCGCTTATTTAACGTCCCACCTTTGCCATCACATTCCTTCCCCATATTTTTACGCTGAAGTTGACGTTAGCAAATATGTGAGGTTGTATATATCTACAATGTTTTAATTGGACAATACCCGATTGAAAGATATAAAGATATCTTCTAAAGAGAAGGTTTCACTATTTACGTTTCTACAATGGTGTCACCTTCGCATTATCGGATCTATTTCACGACTCGCTGTCAAACTAAAAACATTATTGGATTATTTAATAAATGAAAAATGCATAAACTAGCGCCTATTTCCCAGAAAGGGTAGGACAACCACATTTCACCAAGTATTAGCCGTTCGACGATGTCATAGGGGACGAGCCTATCACCATATTGGGCACAAATTCCTGACTCCAGAATAATATTGAATAGAAAAATGCAATATCAGTTTGCGCGACTCGGGATTCGAATCCGAGACCTCAGCTTTCCAAAAATATATGCCACCCAGGTAGTCTCTAAATTTTATCGGTATAAACTGCCCTGGAGTATGATATTACTTAATGTGCAATGGTCTGCACTGCTTAAAACAACTAACATATTAAAAGATCGGTACTGTATGGTAATAATAATAAGGGTACGGGCAACCTCCTCAATCGAGAGTACGATTAAGAGTGGTTAAGCCATATTAGTCCACCACGCTAGACTAAGGTTTGTGGACTTTATTTATTTATTTTATTTTATTTAACTTTATATAGAAATATGTACATAGGCGGACTTAATGCCAGAGGCATTCTCTACCAGTCTACCTTGAGATGGTGCTGAGATTACAGAGGTAGGGGTACATATGTTTATTTGATTATTGATGTTGTTTTATTCCTATATAAATACATAATATTTATAAACAAATATATGAATAAGTATATACTTACCTACTATGTAAAACTATATGTTCAAATATACATAATTACTATAATATATATACACATAAATAAATATATAACAATACGTACGATGACACACTACTGTGATGACTCAGCCACTCTATCGAGCAACAAATCCTGAACCTTCTTTGTAAACACGAAACGATTCATGGACGTCCTGATTTCGAGAGGGAGCGCATTCCAAAGAAGAATAGATTGTATAAAGAAGGAAGAATGTAGGAAATTAGAATGATGGGGGGGACACTATAAAAGAAGGTTATTTGAGGAGCGAAGATTACGCTCATGACTTGCGCCAAGAAACTGGAAGTGGGTAATGAAATAAGAAGGTGGTGTAGGAGACGTTACAATACTGAAAAGAGTTGTAAGGGCACGCAAATTTCGCCGTTGACGAATTGGTAACCATTTAAGTTCAGTGCGATGTGAAGATACATGGTCATATTTGCGAAGGTTAAATATGAATCGAATGCAGTTATTGAGAAGGCGGTCCAGTTTGTTAAGAAGATCTGCATTCAGGTCGAAACTTTACTTTACCTAACATAGAAAATGGTGATTGACTATCAATTCACTCATGACTCTCAAAAGACAGGGGTGTGCCTTGAGATTTGCATCCGCGACCATCGAGAGTATGTTGGGAGTCGCATCTGGTCCGTTTTCGAACAGGCCACCACGCATTTTTGTAAGACCGGTAATGCCTAGGAATTATCAATATCAATAGGCATATATAAAAAAATGCCAACCAGTCTCCAATAACTTGAAAAAATATTTGTGTGATCCACAGATATTTGTTTCGAGTCTTGGTGTTTGTGAGACCGAAAAGTCTCTCGTAGTTCCTGATACCCGTGACACACGACTCGATTTTAGTATAGGATCAGGTAAGTGTGTGCCTGTTGGGTATATTTATTTACTCTGTCTGGATTTCGTTGCACATTTGACAGGTCCATTGTAGTTACTTGACCAAGGCAATATACAGATCTGTTTAAAAACGTATCGTTTTCTTGAAAATTAAAATACAGGGATTAATGTCAATAAGCCCTCTTTCGCATCGTGGGACAGAAAAAACAAGATGAAACGTGGATGTTCTAGTATCACCTCTGCCTACCCCTTCAGAGAAAAGGCATGAGTTTATGTATGTATAGGAAGACTGCTACTCAATCTCTACAAGTGATTCACCAACGTACGACAGTTCCTACACGACGTATTACGTGAATATGTTCCTGGTCCACGGCTTATATGTGAACTGCAGCGTGACTGGTAATTGTATAGCTAGGAAACTGATGGACTGAAGTCACTTGAGAAGCACGCACCGTAGACCAACTGTTTGACGTAACAACCCGACCATTTATCAGGGATATTTTTATTGTATTTATAAATAAAATAATAAAAAATACACCAAGTCACATACATGACCTGACCCCACACTATGATCGAGTCTTTTATCGTGGGTATCAGGAACTACGAGAGACTTTTCAGTCTCACAAACACCCAGACAGAGCAAGGCAGGCGTGTCGCAATCCTAAGATATTCCATAATTATAACTCTATATTGACCCATATAGGTCCTACTGCGCGGGCCTCCTTTACAAGCGAGAGTACGATTGTGAGTGATTAGACTATATAGTCAACCATGCAGGCCTAATTCGGGTTGGCGGACTTTACATACCACAGGAATTCTTGCAAATTGCTATGGTGTGCAGATTTTCTCAAAATGTTTTACCTAGACAGCACCATACTACCACTTAGTGGAATTGTAGACACTTTAGGAACATCATAAGTAAAAAAAAGAAATAAGGTTCGTTTAAAAATTAAAAAGAAACAGTACAAAAAAGTAATAGCCCTATATGTTATATAACAAACGAAATTAGCTATCAACAACCTACTGTTCATGTCATAATGAATAACTTTCTATGAATGTGGCATAGAATGTGAAAATTTGAGCTAAACAGAGCACAACCAATTATGCCCTTTAACACGAGTGTCATAATGTTAAAATATTATTATCCTAATATTGTTGTATGTATATGTTTAAAGTCAAAGAGTATTCTACAAAATATTTTAAGGATTTAAAAATACTGTCATTATGTCTAGATTCTAAACGTATTAAAGTAAATAATAGATGAAGAAATAACGTTAACCTACCCCAAGCAAACGTGAATTTATGTTTCATTTCAAAGCAAAAATCAATGTCAGTTACATAAAAGAAATAAAATACGAGAGGCATTTGAAAAACAAACATTTGTATTACCCATAAACGTGATGAAGAATAATTTTCACATAAATCAAATTTATATTAATTGGATGCGTATAATAAATAAATCCGATAACTTAACGACCATTTTAATCCGTAGAATCATTCGCGCTTTCGCAATGTTTTGTCATCAATTCTAGAATCAATAGAATATTATGAGACACAGTAAGGCAATTTTTTGGCAAATATATACTCAAGGCATTTCTTTAACGGGGATTAACTTGACCGACTATGTTATTTGATTGCGGCCTTGACATGGTTTTGCGTTTCACATGGCATAGAAAAATAAAATCGAAGTATATTTATGAGTTCTACAGCTGATGTGGTTATCCTCCAAACAAATTTTCCTTTTTCAAAAACATAATCGGTTTTTTGTTTTTCTTTAATTTTACATAGCACTACAAAATTTAGAAAAGACCTGTGTGTACCTTGTTATTAAAAAAATTATAATTGACTCCTCAAAATAATTAATAGTTCAGATTATATGTAGTGATAGAAAATTAACTACGACTAAACAAAATTTTTATCTAAAAAAACATTAATGAAAAACAAACAATAATTTGTTTACTGGAAATATACCATGTTAATATGGTATTACAAAACTATTGATACTAAATGGCATTGACAAAACTATTGTTTATAAAAATAAACTAGCCACAGACAATATTTCCTACCTCATTTTTTACCCAGAAATTATTAACAATTGTTTCTCAATCACGTCGCATGTAATTAGAAAATTAGTGACATTCTTAAAATGACTACATTTATACAACTCTGTCTATTGTGTTAGTTACTTTTATGATAAAATTTCGTAATAAGCAAACAGTCATGTCACTAACTACTTTTTTAAGAGTAAGATGTTACACGCAATTATACAACTAGTCTAACATAGATATCTAAAACAATATCGGATTTTTCATACAGGTTATAAACCTATTTTAGCTATCATATGTTTGTCTTCTTCAGTCAAATTGTATTCAAAAGTCGTTCGAAAGGGACAAAATATTCGATCGATAACTAAAATACATGTATAAATTGTCTATGAAGTTGAGTATAAAGTTAACTCGAAAAACTGCAACATATCATAGAGATAACATAACATAACATAGAGATTATGCATAATATTTAAAGTTATACAATATTGTGTTTATAAAAAAGAAAAATCTTCGTTAACTACATAATACAGGCAGTTTCAGCATTTTAATGGATATAACGTTAACTATTATTTTGTGTTTTATACAAACTGAATAAAGAACCTATAAATTAAGTACCTAGATATACAATATTTTGTATGGGTCGTTTTCTGCGCAGCTCTCTGAAGGAAAACTAAAAGTTTATTCCAATAGAAATTATTCTCTAAGCTACAATACTTCCAATCAATGAAAGTAATCGTACGTACAGTAATAACTTAAAGTATATATAATATAGAGGGAGCGCTGGTACTTCAAAAACGTAGATAAAAATGGTGGTGCCGGGGCTACCTTTTTCTTCCCTACATCCAGTATGAATAACGTGACCATTTATTTTTTGTGCCAGAGCGGGACATCAGTGGAATTAAATAATAATAATAATAAAGTTTTTAGTGTTTTACAAGTTTTTATCATAGAAGATTCTGTATCTGTATCAGCCCATATACGTCCCACTGCAGGGCACGGGCCTACTCTACAATCGAGAATACGATTGAGAGTGGTTAGGCCATATAGTCCATTTATATTTATTTTCGTAATCAAAATAAATTTCATTACTGCGGCACTCATCTGTGTTTTATCACTTGTCCATATTTTGATAATATGAGAAAAAGTATTTCGATAGTTGCGTTACATTCAGGCAGATACATAACGTGCTCAATAATTGTGTAAAAGTTTATTAAGTCAAGATGTTTTTTACGAAAGAGTTGGTATAATACGACACTATGGTTTTCAGTAGTACCTAGTTTAGTAAAGCATTTCGAGCGATAAATTATTATTTCAAATTATTATTTGGTCTGTTTGCTAGAGCGGGACTATGTCGGCCTTGCTGGGGACACCGGGACAGCCTTCCTGAAAGCGGGACTGTCCCGCCCAAAGCGGGACGTGTGGTCACGTTAAGTATGAATTGTGACAGCTTGAAATACGCATGAATTACATGAAAAGGAAAAATAAAAAAATGTAGTTTAGCGCTATCGAATTTCATCCAAATTTATTTTAGGGGTTAATTATTAACTGTGTATTCGTTTATCACCGACAATAAATCCAATTTCTTATTCATTATTTAGAAATAATATACATAATTTTATAGGAAAATGTTCATGTTTTTAAATTTTCGAACGCCTCTTTATTCAATGTTGCAAGTAATTTAATTGTTGAAATTCCGAAAAAAAATGCGGAGTTATTTTTAGGTAGAAAATATCAAATATTTGAATTCGGAACGAAATTAATTATAATAACGCCAGGGTGAGTTTTACTTTTCATTTATTATTAATATGATGTATTATGATAACTAAAAACAATCTAACGTGAATATGTTAATTTCCATTTATTTATTTATATATTTTTTGAGGAAAAGTTATTCATTGGTAACATTAATATAGGAGTGCTACCAACATTAGGAACACGAAAATATCTACGTTTTTGAAGTTGCAAATATATGACAGTGCTCCCTCTATATTATAAATACTCTAAGAGTAATAAATAATTTATCGTTAGCGTACCTTAACGAAGATTTTGTCTTCATAAATCTAAACAAAAGAAGTATATTTTTTTAACCTACTGGCCAGTACCTCTGTGCCAGTACTACAACTACAAACATACTTGACAACGCATACAACCTTCTTTTAAATAAATTTAATTTTATGAACAGCATTTACCCGCGCAAAAAGCAAATAGTCTTTAGCGTTATTACAGATGATTTCGTCGCAATCAACCCTAAATGCGTTAAAGGTCATATTTCGGCCAAAAGGCTGTGTTGCCCAACCTGCCACGACGTTTCATCATGTCAGAACATGCGTCGTCGTGGTCGTCGTACTGTACGTGAATTTCATAACTACATTTGAATACAATAAATATGCTATATGCTATTATTAATGTGCTAATACGCCAGCCTTCTTTGGTTAAATATTAATGCAATAAGTGTGTAATTATTAGCACAAGCTTGCTTATCATTTTATTATCATTTAATTTAAGTCCACATTAATTTCACTATTTAAGAGTAAACGCTAGTGGGTTTTTTAAAATGCGCTCCTCGACAAAGAAAGTAAGAAGAAAAAGGATTTATTGGCATAAGATGGAACGCAATGAATTAACAAATACGAGAAAAAAATAATGAAAAAATGATAATGAAAAAAACTAACATATTATTTGTATAATGAAAAAAACAACATAAACATAGCACGCTCAAATTGGGGCAATAGACAAATATTAACCATCAATTATTAAACAATGGGTTAAAAAGGAGAAATGTTTTCGAACACTATATTATAAACGTAAAAACCCTCAATTCTGAAATGTGTCTTTTTTTTGTTTTTAATCTTGTGTTATAGCTTTACTCTTCCTTTAGTCTTTTTTGTTTTTATAACTTCACTAATTTTATTCGAGATAAAAACTAAATTTTATTCAACTCAGATCTCAATTTATGAGGAAAATACACCAATACGATCCAATATGAGAAATGTGTGTCGTGATAATTATTATGAAATTCATAAAACGAATTGAGTCACATATTTTATAATGTTACAACCACAGTCGTTAGGCCCCTTCAGAAACTGTGCGTAATCATTCTGACATTAGTCTAATGAACTTATCCATAGACAGTTTTAAAACCTATTTTAAGCATCGAATGTTTTGTCGTCTTCGCTTAAACTTAAGATTTGTTCAAAAAAGACAACACATTTTATAAAGGCTTTAAAACTGTTTAAGAATAACGCTGTAAGTAAAACATCAAAAATATCTGAAGCCCTCTTAATTTATATGTACAAATTTCTGTGCTGAATCACAAAATATCTGTTTCTTGTAAGCTAGTGGGATTTGTAGTTTTATAATAAGTGATCAAACAAAATGTTGAGGTCTCGATAATAAATGGACATATTTTTATGGGTTAAAAACAATCCTTATATATGTGAGACTTGTCATCTATTCAATTCTTTTAAATTAATCTATACTAATAGTAATATTATAAAGCTGCAGAGTTTGTTTGTTTGTTTGTTTGAACGCGCTAATCTTTGGAACTACTGGTCCGATTTGAATGATTCTTTCAGTGTTGGGTAGTCCATTTATCGAGGAAGGCTATAGGCTATGTATCATCACACTATGACATATAGGAGGAAAGCAGTAGTTATATTTCTAGCAAATACGAGGAAATTTTGTTCGTTTTTCGTGGTCCGATTGGTCGATATTCTAAACTGATATTCAGAATTAAACATTTTGACCGCCATTTTAAAACGTGTATGCACCCGGACGGAGCCGGGCCCGACTGCTAGTGTTTTATAAAATTTACATATTGCCATAGTTTCTACAAATGCTTGCTATTCCTCTGTTAAAATAAATAGAAGAATAGTTTGGAAACAAAAGTCTAGCAGAACAATATTCATATTTTATAGGCAAAAGTTATTATAATAAACTAAATCAATGTCCCGACATTTAATGTGTTATGTCATAAAACTATGCCGTAGGCGCACATTTCACGCATATGCAAATAAAACGTTCGCACTTATGCAAATTAGACTGTGTCAATTTGAGTAATAATTTATTGGTCAAATGTAAATATTAGACTTTTGTAAAACGAAGTTATTTAAGTACCTAATGATGGAAAGTGAATTTATACAGCATAGGAATTGTTTTTGAATAGAGAACATAATAATTTTTGCAGCTTATAAGTGTTGTTTAAGATTTGAAAAAAAAAATGGTTTGAAAATGCTATTACTAGTTTATTTAAATTTTGTAATATAATATATTTTAACTATAAATTTTGTTTAATTGCGAATATATTTATTCCTAATCTATGTATATATACAGCGAACTTACGTGTTGATGTCAGGGCGTTATTACTTTCAGCAGCCTCTCCATTGTGATTTATCCCAGTCAGGCACAATACCAATAGGGTCAGCATACAACGGCCAGCCATTGTCATTTTTAAATATTTTCCTTTTTCAAAGATATTACCCAAAGACAACGTTCTTTTTTTTTTAAATCAATCCATTCTTTGATCACAGTACAGGCACAAAAGATTTTCGAATTTCGAATAATATAGTTCGGAAAGACCGCGTGCGTGGTTCGGCGGTTAGTGTCGAATAGACGCGGGCACGGGCGGCGGCTGAACAAGCGCACGTCTCATTTTGTTTGAAGTGAAAGCAAGGAGCTATGTGTTTTATCGCGCGCAATTTTCGTCATCCCTCAGTAGGCTCCCCACTTTTCCGACTGACTATTTCCCAAGGGCGTATCCAGGGAAGATCGCGGGGCCTCGGCCCTCAAATGATTCGATAATGGATGACTATAATAGAATACTTCGGGCCGGATAGGTTTTTTTTTTGACGTGGGTGGAATAATGAAACTCGCTTGGGACTGTCAAATTATATCCAAATCACAATGCCATCATAAGTAATTTAACAATGTTTTATGTTATACACAATTATGTATTTTGGTATAACAAAATAAATTCTGAAAACTGCTATCTACTGTTGAATCCAGTATTAATGCACATAAATATAATTTATTACCTTCTTGAAAATTTAAAATACACAATCATAAATCTAAACTCCCATAAATGAACATTTGTCATTCTATACCGAACCGTGGAATCGAATAATTTAACCCCCACAATGATATCCAAATCCGCGCTCAGCTTTTACAAAATCGATAATATGTAAAAACCGTAGGACATAGTTGTTATATTGAATGCTCCATGGTATCGTTATTAAAGATTTTCTTCACCATTATGTCACGTTTTTGTAAATGGATCCAATGGCAAACAGTCTTCTTCCTGTAATATACGTTAACTGAGTCATGGTTTAAAATTAAGCAACTCACTTCCTGCCGTTGTTCAAATTACCATAAACAATTTTACTTTTCAAAACCTTGAGAATTTGTTTATGCTTTTACGAAATTTGCAATGAGTATATATTTTCATCCTCTTTTGAATTTCCGTGTTTATAGACATGTCTGCTGAACATTTGTCTTAAATGAATGTCAATAAATATAGTTTTCTTATGGTCATGTTCACTATAATGGTAAAGGAAAAATCCTGGGGAAACCTGCATACTATAGAAATTTGTAAGAATTCCTATGGTATGTAAAGTCCACCAACCTGCACTAGGCTAGCGTGGTGTACTACATGGTCTAACCACTCTCAACCGTACTGACGGTTATATAGGAAGCCCGTGCCCTGCAGTTGGACGTATATGGGCTGATACAGCACAGTACAATATGATCATGTTCTACTGTACATGTATATCATGATAGGGCTATCTATTTTTGTTTTATTGCAGTGAATGGCGAGACGAGCATGCCGTTCGCCTGATGGTAAGCGATGAGACCGCTCATAAACAGTAGCAAAACCAAACAACACCTTGATTACAAAGCAATGTTTGGCATTCCACTGTGCTCGCCATCCTGAGACATAAGATGTTAAGTCTCAATATGTCCAGTAGTTAATCTATCAAAAAATATTATTTGAATAAATAACTACAGAACGTAACAATTAACAAATTGGTCAGGGAATTGTCTAGTCACTAGTATCCCTTATTCTAAAAATGATAGATATATTAAACAAAAAAAAAAATCCCAGATTTTAATCACATTGTCAGACCAAGAAAATCGATACATCATAATACCCGGACTATACCGGGTATCTCAAGACTGCTACCGAAAACGAAGCCGGGTGGTAGTTTTAGTGGCTACAAACACAATGCAATTAAAAATTTCGCATAGAAACGCGACAATTACTTTTTATGATTTTTTAAATATTGTCATTTTTGGGTGGTAAATCCATAGTTTTTGCTAAAATAATAATTTAAACTCTTTTATACCTTAGAGTATTTATAAATAAAAGGGTATACACTATTATTTTAGGAAAAAATATATTTACCACCCAAATATGGCCATAGGAAAAAAATAACAAAAAAAAATTGTCGCTGTTTTTTGCAACTTTTTCTGTTGCATTGTGTCTGAAGTCGCTTAGACTACCACCCGGCTTCGTTTTCGGTAGCAGTCTTGATATACCCTGTATGTATAAGATGGCAATAACATGACGCAACAAATGCACAATATTGTATTACTCATTTATTTTTATTTTCTCAGGAATGATCTTTTCCCAGAACTATTTTTATGCTTAATTATCTATATATATAAAAATGAAACCCGTTTCGCGTTGTCACGGCATCACGTGTGAACGGCTGAACCGATTTCGATAATTCTTTTTTTAAAATGTTTGTGGAAGTCCAAGGATGGTTTTTACGGCGAGAAAATTTCGAATAATTGCCAGAAAAGCCTTAAAAACAGCCCTTTTCTTTACCCCATACAAACGTTTTCTAACTAAAACGTTGAGTCAATTTGAGCTTTATGGCTATTGTATAAAGTTCATATTAAATTACAAGCACTCATTGTTGTTTAAACAATGTAGGTATGTTCCTAACGTCAAAGAGTCAATTTGCACTTTATTACCGCTATACAAAATTCAAATTCAATCATATCTATCAAAACAATGTGCGTGATTTTCCCATACAATATGTTCATGGGTTTGTAACTGTCAAACATTTAATTTTCACCCTGTCGATATGGTAAACTCTGCCCTCAAATTAAAGAACGTATTTAAATACAGGTTTCGAATCGAAAACATATATCCACAATATTCGATTAATGGCGTATTTTAGATTTTAAAGAAGTAAAATATTGACAGTAGTGAAAATGGATTGACATTTTAATTGATTTTAATTGTTTATGCATGCGTTCAGAAATTTATTTTGTATAAACTAAGGAGAATATATCTAGCTAAATTAATATAGGACAATGAAATAAATAATGTTTACACGTAATGGTAGATTTACATGTTGGCTGAGGCTGGGTCAACGTCTACCAACTCCAAGCTATTAACTATGAAAAAGTTGTTTGGCCAGCCGAGCCAAACACTCCGTTTACACGCTGGCGTTGGTGGAGGCTGGCTGAGGTTGGCCTAGCGTGTAAATACAGCATAAGAAGTTATACTTACTCCTTTTCAAGATCAAATGCCATTTTTATCACGAATTTTTACAGTGGCCTTTCCTTCGCTATAATTCACTGATAGAAATGTACATCGTATCGGACTGAGATAGGTTATATTATACCTAAAGGGGGTAAAAAAGGGTTGAAATGTTATATCTAAGAAAATCGAAACCACTGAAGATATGTTTATAAAAAAAAAATATTTTAACTCTTTATTACTAACAAAAAGTAATGGCGTGCAATATTTTTTGGAAAAACAGCATTTTGGTGCTGAAATAAGGGAAGGAATATTGGATGGACAGTAAAAAACTCTAAAGTTTTAATGTCAAAAATTCATAAGCTAATCTTTATATGTATATATATATGGATGTATATGGAGAGAAGGGGCATAAAATAAAATAGAATGGAAGGTACGGGAGAGGGTTGGGATAGCTGACAGATTTGTTAGGACGAATGTAAATGCACGTTATAAAACGGGATGGATAATAAAGAGAAGGGACGGGACGGATTGGGAAGAGACTGAACAGGCGGATGAGACGGGATTGAGCCGGACAGTAGGATAGCTACGTCAAGTTTAGATATACAAGAATTGATACGAAAAACAACATGTTTCTGGTGTAGAGTGGAATCAAAAAATATATGCACCCAGGCGAAGCTGGGTCGGGCCGCTAGTATTAATAAATAATTGGACAGCCTCCGTGGCGCACTTGCTTAGACGCCGACAGTAAAGCGAGAGGATGCGGGCTCGATCCCCGCACCGATTTTTTTTTTTTTTGTAGACCACAAATATTTTTCTTTGGTCTGGGTGTTTGTGAGACCGAACAATCTCTCGTAGTTCCTGATACCCACGACACAAGACTAGAGCTAAGTGTCAGCTCAAGGCTAAATATTCGAAAGGTGTATATATTAAATTTATTTATTTAAAATTATTTATTTACTGCTTTGCTTACATAGAAACTATAACTGCCAATTTGAAGAGAATTTTCCATAAATATCCTCCCCAATTAAGCAGATTATTCGTATTTAGCAGAAGACTCCCTGTGACTGAAGATATCATTTTTACAAAGTAATAATAAGAACATGTGCATATCTCAATATAAAATACGATAAAACACCAATAAAATAGTTTCTGTAGTAACAAAATTAACTTGATCGCTTGTATCTGGCTGATAATAATTAGTTAACATCGTGTAAATTACTGCGTACATCGGCGTGACTACGCCGCCACTTGCCCTCTCACCTCTTGATTTCATGTTTGGATGATAAGGCTCTTTGCAAACGCATGCTATCCGTGTTTTGAAAGTTTGGTCGTTAATAGTGAACCTTAAAAAATATATTTATTCATCATATACTGGTGGTAGCCAGGTCGTCCGTTCACCTTGTAGGCGGGAGTCCTACATTTCACTTACCTGTATGTGGCTTCCACTCTAGGACCTTTTAGCCCCAACGGCCATCAGTTCTACGCGCTATGTGCTCAGCCCACTGCCACTTCAACTTGCTAATCCTATGGGCTATGCCGATAACCTTTGTTCTCCTTCGGATCTCCTCATTTCGGATTCTATCTCGTAGGGGATTACCGACCATAGCCCGCTCCATAACGCATTGAGAGCCCTTAAGCCATCTCATGAGGCCCATAGTGAGAGGCCACGTTTCGATGCCGTAAGTCATTACTGGTATCTTATCTACTTTCGTCTTAAGGCACTGAGGAACTTTTGACAAGAAGACGTGGTGTAGTTTCCCAAAAGCTGCCCATCCAAGTTGGATTCGACGATTGACCTCTCCCTGGACCTTGGACCTGCCTAACCGGAACCGGTAGGTCTGTAATATGTGAGAGGCCCTCTGGGTAGGTACCTCCGCAATGTCTATTTCTCCCGCCAATCAGCAATGTAAACGCACTGTTGTGTTCCGGTTTGAAGGACATTGTACTCAGAGCAACTACTAGACATTTTGAGACTTAACATCTTATGTCTCAGGGTGGCGAGCGCAGTGGAATGCCAAGCATTGCTTTGTAATTCAAGGTACTCGTTGGTTTTGCCACTGTTCATAAGCAGTCGTATCGCTTACCATCAGGCCGAACGGCGATATGCCCATCTTGCCATTCATTGTAATAAAAAAAATGTGAGCCGTCATGGGACGCCTGGCAGATGTGAAACATCGTGTGTGTACAAGTAATATGCATAAAAGATAATATTATTACAGGAATTAAATATAGCCTAATAAAAATATGAAGTATAACGAATTTCTAACAGAAAATTGTAACTTTATTTAATAAACATTAAATACTTAAATAATACATTAAATATTTAATTTTAATAAAACAATAGTTAATGGAAGATAATATTAATATAATTTATATAATTATTAATCTTAATATAATTTATATAATTATTAATCTTAATATAATTTATATAATTACTAATATGATTAATATGAATATAATTAATTAAATATAAAAATATAATAATTACATTTATGGACACTTGAAAAATCCGATCTATAAAAGAATAATAAATAATATATACCATTGTTCCGTACATACTTTCCTCTAAACTCATTCACAAAATTAATCTAAGTATTGTCACTCCATTATCAGCAGTTTTCACGTGTTCAAGCTTAAGTTTGGTGATACGTCTAAGGTCCACCGCAAGAGATCAATGTCGACATGTGACACCCACTAAAATACACACGAATTATGTTATTGTTTTCAATAACGTTCTATACTATGTTTTGGCAAGTGAATCACTCATGATTTTTTATTTCAATCAATCAATCAAATCTTTATTTGCAGAATACAGGTTACATTAAAATATAGTTATGATCTTCCTCTAGTTGACCCAATAAAAACAATGAAGGACTTTTCTGTTTTCCTTTATCGTTAAAGCAAGGTATATACATTAAACTTCATAAAAAACGCATGCATTTAGGATAATAAAAAAATTAAAATGCAAGAACCATGGTGCAATTAGTTAGAAACAAAGATGGTGTGTGAATTAATAAAGGAAAATACCCATTTTACTATGAAACTTAGAATCGCTGCGGAATTTTTTGTGCCTCGATGAAACCTCCTTTTTTTGTATAGGGAAAAATATACATTTTCAATATTCTATATCGTGGAGACATGAAGTTGAAGTCTAATAAAAAAAATTGTCTTCGGCTCTGTGACTAAAATGTAAAATGTGATGATCTGTATCTGTATTAGCCCATTTACGTCCCACTGCAGGGCACGCGCCTACTCTACAATCGAGAATACGATTGAGAGTGGTTAGGCCATATAGTCCACCACGCTGGCCTAGTGCGGGTTGGCACCCACACTAGGCCAATCAAAATGTGATGATAATTACCTTATTTTATAAAAATCTGTCACCTGGGATAAAACAGGAAAACGTTTACGAAAAAACCATAAAAATGCTTGAATTAATTTCAAGCAGTGTCGGTATCGGAATCAATCATATTTTGATAGATATTATGAATAAATACTCCTTGACCTTTTTACTATTCACGTTCGGCCAGATGAACTCAGACCTAAATCAAATTGCAGGATACCTTACCATTGACTGAGCTAAATTATAAAGTAACATAACTTAGCATTTTTTGTTTGTATAAATGTATAAAGTTCAAACATGATAATTATCGACATTATTTGTTAATTAGCTACTGCGTCGTCATGTTACGTCGTAATTTTTAGTGTAGTTTTGTATCACTTATGAGAAGAAATGGAATATTTATAGATAATATAAGATTGAGTTAGTTTGAAATACTAGTTTGTTGTAAGCAGTATTTCAAACTAACAACAATGCAACAGGTCAATGTGGAGATACTTGAGAGAGGCATGTTCAGCAGTGGAGAGACAAAGAACAAAAGACAAAAATATATTGATCCAATATCCTCCTCTCTTATCTTGCCTCCTTTTTTTATTGAAATTAATGGCGAGACGAGCACGCCTTTCGCCTGATAGTAATCGATACGAGCACTCATGAATAGTAGCAAAACCAAACAACACTATGAATTACAAGGCAATGCTTAACATTGCTCTGCGCTCGCCATCCTGTGACGTAAGATGTTAAGTCTCATTATGTCCAGTATTTATACGGGCTATAATTACCTTGATAGCATATTTTTGTGAGCCGAACGGCAATAAATTTGATACCCTGATGAGTAAACTCACGAATTGAAAAGATTGTTTTAATTTTGTTCCCTTTTTATTGTCATCGATATCCTAAGCTATAAAATATTTAATACTTGTAAATGCTGTAATTACATCATTAAAAGACATAAAACACATAATAATTTAAAAATTAATCTATTGTTTACTATGTCACATTTATGGTCGTTAAAAATATTAATTATAGTTTTATCTGTCGCTGATATTTCAGTCGCGTTTATCTTTCTTGCGGTCATTACTTCTTGCCTATACACTCCTTCTTACGACTTTATATAACTCCCCAGATTTCTCAATCCATTGCCTATTCTCATCAGTGTAAAATAAATAGCTTTAATACAACCAGCAATGTACTGTATCTAATGCGATTTATCCGTAAGTGCAATAGGTCGGCAACAAGTATTAAACAATAATCATAATAATAATGTACCCGCACCATCCCGAGTAATTATCTATCTTGAGTTAGTTTCACTCCCGACATCGGTACAAAAGCTCAATTTTCCGGCGCGTGCAAAATGTGATTGTATACCGTGATTAATGAAATTAAAACTGATTTGGACAATAAATAAATTAATTATTTTCACAATAATTTAATTGTAAAATTTGTATTAATAATATCAAAATGGGTTTCGATTTTTCGAGAAGACAGTGGTTGACTATCGTCGTGATATCAATTGCTGATTTTTGTAATGCAATATGTGTCGCTTTGCAAGCACCTTTCTACCCGCAAGAGGTTAGTACCCGACTTATTCATTAAAAATAATATATAGATTGAAATAAATATAAGTATTAAATAACTTTAGTAAAAACACACTACGGATTAAGATATTAGTTCTTGAAATTATTGTTTGAACATATACCCCCTTATTAATAAAGACTTAAGACAGTTGCCAAATTTATAGTCCCACAAACTTATCTGACCCGGTGAGGGAGTCGCTGTTATCGAATTTGGTGTTGCCATTAAAAATAGATATTACAATAAAGTGGGTAATGTAAGATTTTTCAATCCGATCAATAGTGTCGGAAAAATGAGTGGACCAGTTTCATCTGCATGTAATTTTTCCTTCACAAGATTTCTAACAAATCGCTCCCCAAACCCTTAAACAAATGTATCTGTATCAGCCCATATACGTCCCACTGCATCCTCGGCACATGCACGGGCACGGGCCTCCTCTACAATCGAGAGTACGATTGAGGATGGTTAGGCCACATCACAGGCCATATAGTCCACCACGCTGGCCTAATGCGGGTTGGTGGACTTAGATACCATAGAAATTGTTATAAATCACTATGGTATGCAGGTTTCCTCACGATGTTTTCCTTCACCGTTTTAGTACGTGTTTATTGACTATCAACACACGCATGAATCCGAAAAGTCAGAGGTGTGCCCTGAGATTCGAACCCGCGACCACCATGAACTTGTTGCCAGCCGCGTCTGGTCCATTCACCAACAGGCCACCACGCACGTAACGATACATTTTAGTTTATTATATGTACTTACATCCATTGTACTAGTACATGCAAAATTTTTTATTAGAATTTTGAATTTTATTTTGAATAGCTGACAACACAAACTTGTGGCGGCAGCTACGCGTTGATACAATTTTTCGAAGGGTATTATAGGTGTCTGAAGACGCTTTTCTTCCTTCGTATAATTTAATACCTGAAGCCTAACGTTCCTAGCGTTACTTTTTAGAGATTTCGGCATTTTTCACTAGTTTTAAATAATGCAGGAACAATAAATACATTGAGTAAACAACCAATGGCGGATATGTCAGCGACTGTCAGCTAGATTGACACTTCCAAATGACGTCGCTGTTTCCACTTTTGGCCACCGGGCCAGATAAGTGTGTGGCTCATAATACGAGCTTACTTTAAAAAGTTATTCATATACGTCAAAAATCACCAATCAGCTATTTAACAGGTCATAAACATTAAAATGGTCGAGACCCTTGTCTATGCTAATTTTAAGCACAATAATGGCGGATATCTGTCATTTGGACGTTTGATATTAGTATCAAGCGAATGAAATCACTTTTTTTTCTGTGAAGTGGCAATATTAGTTAAAATATATAGAAAAAGCTATTGTGAATAGCAAAACTTAATGAACATTCTATGAAATTATATATATTCTCTCCTAACCTGATTTAACTATTTCATATGTATGTGGTTACTTAGCGGTTTTTTTTTTATGAATAAGTTAGTGAATAACGGTGTTTCTTTCCCTTTCTGTATTTAATGTTTAAAATATGTGTAATATGTAAGAGGATGAGCATAGCTTTCCATAGCACAGTAAATTATACAAGTTTGACCTGGGTCTTATCCTATCGTATCTGTGGAAATTGTGATAAATAGATAAATATAAAAATCACTAGCTAACCAGACAGAAATTATCTTAATGTTGTTCATTATCATAAAGGGAACGAAATAAATCACTACACAGGACATAATAATAAACATAATATTTATTATTTACAAAAGATAGGACCTTGTGAAATAAAACAATCAAAGCATTTTCAAAGCAATTTCTACAAAGCAGCACAAACATAACACTGGTCAACAAAAAAAATGAAATCGTTTGTTTCCTTAATTTTTTTGTTTGTTTCTATCTCAAACTAACGTGTATTTTTTAAATATGGTAACAATTTTTCTCTCACAGCTTTTGTTTTTAAGTTACAGCTAACTACCCTCCATTACTATTTTTACTTATATTTGCGTTTTTTATTGGACATTGAAATATATTTTATTGTTGTTTTCGATATGGCTTCGTCAAGGTGTTGTGTACTTAATCCTGATTCTTTTTGCTACATTTGTGGTGAATATGTATTTGCAAAATATCGAAAGCCTATATCGGACTTTAAACTGCGTATCATCAATACTTTAAAATAAAATTGTGTAATCAGGACAAGCCATGGGCCAAGCCATCCTCATATTGTATGCCAGAAATGTGTGGTATGTCTACGGTTATGGCCTAGTGCAAAAAGAGATGCAGTAATGTTCGTAACGATACACGAAGTTCCCTTGTTTCGTGTGTCTCTGGGACAGTCGTGACAAACAACACCATTGGTCACAAAAAGTTTGGCCAGTGCGGGAAGAGCTAAAAGTTGGTACAAAAAATGCTATAAATATGCCTTTAGTTAGCCGAGATCGCATCATACTTCCACCACTTCATATTAAACTCGGCATAATGAAACAGTTTGTGAAGACGCTTGACAAAAGTGGCGATTGTTTCAATTTTCTTTCACGCAAGTTTCCAGGATTAAGTACAGGAAAATTAAAAGCTGGTATTTTTGATGGGCCACAGATTAGGCAACTCGTGAAAAATCCTAATTTTGTCAAATCAATGACTGAAGTCGAATCCAAAACTTGGAAGTCATTCGTTTTGGTTATGAGTAATTTCCTAGGCAAAAATAAATCTGACGACCACGTCGAGCTTGTTGAGTCCATGCTATCGAACTTGCAAGAGTTAGGGTGCAACGTGAGCATAAAAATCCACTTCCTGCACTCACATTTAGACCGATATCCACAAAATCTAGGTGATTTTAGTGAGGAGCAGGGTGAAAGATTCCATCAGGATCTTCGAACAATGGAAGAGCGGTATCAGGGGCGGTGGGACTCACATATGATGGCAGACTACTGCTGGAGTTTGCAACGTGATCTACCTAAAGTCGTTCATTCAAGAAAATCGTATAAAAGATCATTTGATAGAGTTCAATAGAAATTTTGTTAACATCATTTATTAATTTTCTGTACTTTTTTATCAAAATAATAAAACTCTATATTTCAAAAACTGAAGCTGTTAGCAATCTTCCAGTATTTTTTTCATACTCAGGGCCATAGAAATACCCAAAAACAGAAAAAAATTTAAAGGAAACAAGACTTGTGTTGACCAGTGTAATCAATCAGTTTGAGGTTGTATATCAAGCTTGTTTACATAAAGATGTCAGTTAGAGAAAGTTACCTATAAGACAAATTCAGTTTTGTATTATAGTAATAATAAACTACAATGCCTGATTTGTAATACTTCTTTTCACTAATTGCAAGTAAGTTAGTACGTGTATATACCGGGTATCTCAAGACTGCTACCGAAAACGAAGCCGGGTGGTAGTTTTAGTGACTACAAACACAATGCAACTAAAAATTTCGCGTAGAAACGCGACAACTATTTTTTATGATTTTTTAAACATCGTCATTTTTAGGTGGTAAATTCATAGTTTTTGATAAAATAATAATTTAAACACTTTTATACCTTAGATTAGTTATAAATAAAAGGGTATACACTATTATTTTAGGAAAAAATGTATTTACCACCCAAATATGGCCATACGAAAAAAACAACAAAAAAAAAATTGTCGCTTTTTTTGCAACTTTTTCTGTTGCATTATGTCTGAAGTAGCTTAAACTACCACCCGGCTTCGTTTTCGGTAGCAGTCTTGATATACCCTGTAGCAGACTTTTTAATATTTCTTACATAGCACTTCCTAAATGTTCCAAAATGAAATTAAATGCAACATGCAATTTAGTTGTTGTTTTGTTTTTATTGTCGTTTGTTGTTTACTTACACTCCAACTAAACTAATGGTACCGTATGATGTTTCATACTTTTGAAGTAAAAAGGACTTTGCCTTTGTACTCACCCAATTTGCACAACATTTTAAGTAAAACCATGGATTGTATTTATTTTTATGGAAAATGTTATTCAAATCATGTGAGTTACGCCTGTATAAAGTTGAAAAGTATGAAACTTCAAACGGTACCTATTAGTTTAGTTGGATAGTAGCTTCAAATTGTACAAGAACAGTACAACTAAACCCCAATATCATGTCTCATCTCTAAGAGGCGATTTTTCACACAACTTCATTATGCAAAGAATAAAATACAACATCAATAAAAAAACAACAGTTGCGTCCTAAAATTATCCAATGGTGATACTTTTATATCCAGTCAGGTTGTAAGACAATTTTTGCTGCACTAGAATTTCTCTTGTTACCTATATACATAAAATACACACGATCAAAAACCAGAACCGACCAAATATCTGTAATACAAACAAATTTAATCCGTGCGGGAATCGAACCCGTAATTCCGACGGATAAGGTAACCTTTTTTTTATTGCAATGAATAGTCATCTGGAGGCTGATCAATCCAGCCTCCGTAAGATGTTTTTTTTTCTAAATTGCAATCAATATCCAGACGAGCATGCCGTTCACCTGATGGTAAGCGATACGACCGCTCATGAACAGTAGAAAACCAAACAACGCCTTGAATTACAAAGTAATGCTTGGCATTCCACCGCGCTCGCCATCCTGAGACATAAGATCTAAGTCTCAATATGTCCAGTAGTTACTCTGGCTACAATATCCTTCAATCCGAAACACAACAGGGCATTTACACTGCTATTTGGCGGGAGAAATAGACATTGCGGTGGTACCTACCCAGGCGACCTCTTACATATGAGAGGCCTTCCACCAGTAACCTTGGAGTTTAATGTTGTCCGTTTGTTGCTTATCGGACGACACCTCTTTCGAGAACATGCATTTAGTCTGTCGTGCTAGTCATTGTTAGCCTGTAAGGTTAGGACAATTTGGTCACGTTTCAATTATTTTTTGTGAATTATTAGATAAAGTGTTGACAATACGTATAATACTACACATAATATGTTTATTCATTGATTTTTTTAAGCTATGATTATTACAATATCCCTTTACTATTCAATAATAATAATAATAATAACACACAACAGACACATACATAGTCCTGACCCCACACTAAGATCGAATCTTGTGTCGTGGGTATCAGGAACTACGAGAGACTTTTCGGTCTCACAAACACCCAGACCCGGAAAGAATATTTGTGGACCGCACAAACATTTCTCTCTGTGCGGGGATCGAACCCGCGGCCTCACGTTGCGGCGGCGGCGTCTAACCAACTGCGCCACGGAGGTTGTCAATTTGCTAAATACAGGGTATATCAAGACTGCTACCGAAAACGAAGCCGGGTGGTAGTTTAAGCGACTTCAGACACAATGCAACAGAAAAAGTTGCAAAAAAAAGCGGCAATTTTTTATTTTTATTTTTTTCCTATCGCCATATTTGGGTGGTAAATACATTTTTTCCTAAAATAACAGTGTATGCCCTTTTATTTATAAATACTCTAAGGTATAAAAGAGTTTAAATTATTATTTTAGCAAAAACTATGGATTTACCACCCAAAAATGACGATATTTAAAAAATCATAAAAAATAATTGTCGCGTTTCTATGCGAAATTTTTAATTACATTGTGTTTGTAGCCACTAAAACTACCACCCGGCTTCGTTTTCGGTAGCAGTCTTGAGATACCCGGTATATTTTGTTGTGTTACTTATTTAACAACATCTAGGTCCATTTAGACTAATACTTATACTTAGGTCAAGTCCATTCCACTTAATTCATTCCACTTCCAGGTTGAAACCATGGTTTTTCTTTTCATTAAAAGAACAAAAAATACAAGCAAACTCGAAACTATTAAAAGTATCATTAGAATTTTTGTTTGTTTCATCTTACTATTAATAACTAATCTATTTACACTCATATATTTTTATATACTTTATGTTGATTGTATTTTCAAGTTTCTTTCAAGAATTTTTTTCTTGTTTTTTTTTGTTCATTGTATTAAATATTTACGGCTTTACACATAGACAGTTTTCAAACTTATTTTAGCTCTGGAATATTTTGTCCCCTTTAACGGCTTTTGAATTTAGATTGAGCGAAGAAAACAAAACATTCGATAGATTAACTAAGTTTTAAAATTGTCTACGAATAATGCCTTTAATACGAATTTATAGTTAGTATTTACACGCGATTTTCTATTACATGTGAATTTAACTCAGTAAATATAATTGAACAATAAGTAGGAATTCTAATATCACGTATACAATATAACGCTATTGTAATCAGCAACTGATAACCTTACGAGCAAACGCGCAGCTTATGATCCGGCAGCGCTCACTAGGCGCTATAATGAACGAAATTTCATTGTTTTTGCATTATTATTTAATATTAAAAGTATTTAGCTCGTAGTTTTTGTAGTAATTATTGGAGGAACTAATAAGTATAAAATTACTAAACAAGTGACTGAGAATTCTTATAGGACTTTATAATTACATTAATCTGTCGGACTATAACACGGGTCAGTTGATTTAATCAATGTTGCACTCAAATAAACATTAGCCCATGTTGAGACCACCTTCACACTAAAGCATGGAAATCGCGTGTTAGATAATTATAATATGAGAAAAACTTGTCAAAGGTCCAAGACCTCACGGATCACCTAAAATCGATTGGAATGCGATTTAAAAAGTTAGATATTTAGTTTGTTTGAGATATGTTTTAATAATAGAAACAACAAGCATTTATACTCTAATGTGATAAAATGTTAAGTAAAAAAAACGACTTTTGTAATTGTGATAACAGCGTAAACGACCTGTACAAGACTTTACCATCTTTCACGTTCCGCAGATACTTGAACGCTGGCTGTAAACATTGGAGCTAAAGAGTACGATACGAAATTAGAGCTAATTCTATGGGGAAATGCTAGATCTCTCCATTGAGACATATCATCATGCGCTCCACGAATATTTATTTTCGGTGTGGGTTTCGTAGGGCTGTTTAATATCGTGTAGTTTCTAATGTAGTTTATGTAGTCTCTTTGAAGAATAAGATCCTTAATGAGCTTATCCGACAAAGTTATAGATATACCTTACAGGATTAGCAAGCTGAAGCGGCAGTGGGCCGGCCACATCTGTCGAAGAACCGACAACTGTTGGGATAAACTCGTTCTTGAGTGAAAACCGCGTCTTGGCAAATGTAGTGTAGGAAGTGAAGAATCGCTAGGTCGCTAGAAGATGTTGGATGCGATAAGTTGCAGACAGAGCGAAATGGTGCAATCTGGAGGGGTGCTAAGTCCAGCAGTGGACATTAAAAAGCTGATGATGATGACGATATAGTTTCTAATACACAAGACTTATGACTTGGAGTGAGCTCAGAGCTGTGTGCGTGGATTATTGGGCGTATAATGGTTTTAAAATTACATTAATGTTGCAATAATATATGAAAAAAGGATGATGACACTTTGTCTCATGGTGTCGTAACCCCATCACCAACAACAATGAAAATATATTAACTTTTCTCCTAAAAAATCCAAAAGACCAACGAGTTTCAGTACTTTTAAATAAGATTTTTTTCTTGACCAAATAAATGCTAAATATAACACACGAGATCAAAAAAACATTATCAATTTATTTTTAAATTAACAAGGGCACTGACCTGACTTATTACGAGAACTTGAAACAATTACATAAACAACAGCATTATCAGTGGACTAATTGGAATCATCGAATGAACCCGCCAGATAACACGTATATGTCTTGTCCTTCATCCCAGATTAATAAAAAAAACGTACATGTAAAGTAAGGGGCCGTCTATTAATCACGTGATGTTTTTAGCGAAAAGGAGGAGGATTTACAATTCACTTAAATACCATAATGTCTGGAATTACATAGCAACTTTATAAGAAAGAAATGAATGTTTGTATTTCTGAGTCGTCTTGGCAAGCGCACTGTAGAACGCCCTCTAGTTAGGTGGACTAACAATTTGCGAAAGGTCAAAAAATTTAAAAGCCGAAGGCAAGAAATGGCACAATTCGGAACAATCCAGTAGTGGACAACAAAAGACTAATGATGATGATGATTTCTGAGTAGATGATACCATAGATTAGAATTATATACAGAGATACTGAGAATGGATATCGACAGTCTAATGCAAGAGGATTAATACCTAACAAGGATCTTAAATTCCAATTTAAAGGAGTTTTTGATAAAAAAAAAATCAGCGTCTTTCTCTCTACATGTCATCTTTCAACCCTTGTGGGATTGAAATACCTGATTGTGTGTCTAATTTTAATACTGAATAACCCCTGCCTCGTCGTGGCAATTAAAAAAAGGTTCAGACAACTCCTTCAAATTCATTAATATTTTTTTTATTTTTGTGGTCCATTTCAGGCAGAGAAGAAAGGCTGTACGGCAACAGAGTACGGACTGGTGTTTGGCATATTTGAGCTGGTGGTGTTCGTGATCAGTCCTGTATATGGCGCGCACCTGAACAGATTGGGACCTAAACTGCTGTTCAACGGTGGCATACTTACCACGGGAACTTGTGCCATATTGTTTGGGTAAGGCATCCCATTTCCTATCCTACTAATATTTATTTATTTCATTTTTTTTATTCTTTACTGCACACAAAAAAGAACAACAAAACATACATATTTTACAAAAAACCATCAAGTCCGTCAAGCTGTGGAATTGTTTGCCGTCACATGAGTTACCTCCTTCCTATGATCCCGGGTCCTTCCGCCGTAGTATGAAGAGGCATCTTAGTAGGTCGGTAATTTTATCGAATGACTTGGGATTGTCGTCTGATGCCATACGATACTCTGCCTGAATGGCATTTGCTCTTACCATCAGAAGCAGTATTGTCATTACGCCAGGCCAGTGTAAAAAAAATAGTACAGTTGGCCGTCTTATTGCCCTAGGTGATTTCTCACAGACAGCCTTTGGATGGATATAAGAAATGACGAAAGATTGTGTGTTTACTTCTTCACGCTTAAACGGCTGGACTAATTTCGATAAAATTTTATATAAAAGTATCTAATACTTTGAATTAACACATCGGCTACGTTTTAGTAATAAAAAATAGTGTGACCGTGGGCTGAGCAAGCAATCAAAATATGTATATTTGCTACTCTTTCAAATTCATAAGGATAGTTTGGTACAGAATATAGAAATGGAATGGGATATAAGAGGACAGAATTGCATGCCTTATCATGGAACAGATTGAGATGGAATGTAACTAAAAGGGACGAGAAAAGTGACGTTGAAATATAAAACAGTTAATACGCGAAATAATACGTGTCTGATGTGGACTGAACTCAAAAAGTGTTTGCAACCGGGCGAAGCCGGGTAGGGCCGCTAGTTGTATACTTAAAGATCCTTTTAATACATCGCTGTCTTTAATCCTTAAGCCGCTTGGATGGCAACAACATTCCTGTGTGACTTAACGACTCTAAAGACCTCAAAATATCTAAAATTACTTCCAAAACTGACTTTAATAACTTACTTCATGATATTAAGAATAAAAATCTTTCCGATCTTTTAATATGTAGTGACGCTAATCTCATGTCTATTTCACTTATACAGAGTATTGCGGATTGCATTATGCAGAACACCGTTACAACTTTGGTGCCAAGCAAATTTCGCCTTATTAAGCCTTGGATGACCGCAGGTATTTTACGCTGTATTCGAAATAGAAATAATATGCAAAGAAGGCTACGAGATGAGCCGCATAACGAAATCTTAAAGATTACTTATAGAAGATACCGGAATTATTGCAACAAACTAATTAAGAAGCTAAAACGGACACATGACAGAGAAGAATTATCGAAAGCCCGAAAAAATCCTAAACGACTATGGAACATCATAAATAGTATTACGTATCGTAAAAATAAAAGTGCTACTCATTGTTTAGCGTTATTGGATATCGAACCATCACCACGGGACTCTATAAATCGAGTAAATAAATATTTTGCCAATATAGGAAAATCTTTAGCAGAAAACATACATTCGGGACCACATAATTACATTATAAATGGCACGGTTACATCTCATATTTCTTCGTTTGTACTTAATGAAACTGATTGCAAAGAAGTATATGTTACTCTAATGCATCTTAAATCTGAGAGCGCTGCTGGTTGGGATAAAATAACAACTAAACTGTTAAAACTCGCACACAATTATGTTATTCCTGTCATTACACACTTAGCAAACTTGTGCTTCAGACAGGGTATCTTCCCAAAGGCTCTTAAACAAGCAATTATTACACCAGTGTATAAGAGTGGAGATAAAAGTGATGTCTGCAACTATAGGCCTATTTCTGTTTTACCTGCTATATCGAAAATTATTGAAAAACTAATAAATACACGACTCATTTCCTTTTTAAACAAATATGACTTACTCTCTAAATCACAATTTGGTTTTAGACATGGGCTATCTACAGAGGACGCTGTCACCTCATTAACTTCTTATATTATTAGAGAAGTAGATAACAATAAAAAATGTCTCACTGTATTCCTGGATTTGAAAAAAGCCTTTGATACCGTTTCAATCCCAATTCTTGTCCAAAGACTTGAACATATAGGTATACGTGGCGTGCCATTGGAACTCTTTAAAGATTATCTTCAAGGACGCAAACAGCAAGTTAAAATTGATAGTTACATCAGCGAAGAATTAAATGTCTCCTATGGTGTGCCACAAGGAAGTGTTCTGGGCCCCACGTTGTTTTTAATTTATATAAATACTCTCTGTGATATGGGAGATATTAAAGGTCAAATTTATTCATATGCGGATGATACCGCTATCGTCTTCACTGGTGATACATGGGATGATGTACGAAAATCTACAGAAATGGGTCTAATAAGGATTTCTCGCTGGTTGAAAGAAAATCTACTAACACTAAATATATCGAAAACAAATTATATGACTTTTACCAAATATAATGTGACCCAGCCAAGCGGTAATTTTGAAATCAAAATTCATAAGTGCAATAACTATTTAAATACAAATTGTCTTTGTGCCACCATTACCAAAGTCACAAACACGAAATATTTAGGAATAGTACTTGATCAACGGCTGACTTGGCACGAACACATAGACTTACTAATGAATAGAATTAGAAAACTTATGTGGACTTTTAAGACCTTGCGACATATAACTTCAAAAAATCTAATAAAACAATTATATGTGTCCATAGCTCAGTCAGTTCTAACGTACTGTTTACCAGTGTGGGGTGGGGCAACCAAAACTAAATTTCTAGAGCTAGAAGAACGCAGCGTTTACTTTTGAAAGTTATGTACTTCAAACCATATAGGTACCCAACTGAAGAATTATATTCACTCTGTGGCCTTCTCACTGTAAGAAAATTATATATTCTGCAATCAATATGCAAAGTGCACAAGACTCTAAAATATGACGCTCGCATTATAAATAAACGAAGGAAAAATGATGTCGCTCCCGTTGAGAAAGTAAAATCAGTCTTTGCTAAAAGGCAATTTAATAGACAATCTGCCGTTTTGTATAATCTTATAAATAAACATTTAAACATTTACTATATGAGTAATAAAAATTTGCAAACATCATTAATTAAATGGCTAAATACTAAAACATACAATGACATTGAAAACCTTATAAAAAATATAATGTAACAAGAAAATCATAGATATGTACACACACGCATACACACACGCGCACACACACACACACACACACACACACACACACACACACACACACACACACACACACACACACACACACACACACACACACACACACACACACACATTGCTATAAATAGATATTTTAAATAAATGTACCTACTTAACTATCATAAAAAAAAAGGAATGTAATGTCACTAATTAATACCTATATTTAAGGAAAATCGAAAGCATTGTATTCTATAATTTATGCATTCGTACACATATTATATAATTTTAAGGAGGAATCGGAGTCTCCTAACACAAGTATATTATATGCTTAAAAGGAGTCTCCAAATACTGTTTCACTATGTGTATAACTTGGTATTGAAATAAATATTTTTCATTTTTCATTTTTTTCAAAGACCCTGGAATCTATCATAAACGCTGTACTCTCCCCGAGATGCAGGAGCGGTGTAGCGTTTTCGCCGCGTAAAAATGGCCTATGTGCCGATGTCCTGTTGTTAGTAATGACGCTAAAGACATTAAAATAGTAGGTAGCTTAATTAGTCTTGTCATAACATGCTCTGTCTGTGAACTACACATACAAACACGTATATTTACACGTCACGGCAGATAAAAGCCCACCCACGTCTAGCCGATAGCTTATTCTTATGAGATTATTTAAAGAATTGCATAGTATGTAACATAAATGACGTCACGATAGATAGAACATTTTATTGTACACCTTTTTATACAAAACTATGACATTTATTTAACAATTATACATAAAAAGTGCAGCAAATGGCGGTCTTATCGATATGAGAATGCGTGAAGGAAAACATTGTGAGGAAATCTGCATACCATAGCATTTTGTAATAATTTCTATAGTGTGTTACGCCCGCCAACCCGCACTAGGGTAGGACTATACGGCCTAACCACTCTCAATCGTACTCTCTACTACTCTCGTAGTGCCACGTAGATGGGCTGATACAGACATACGGCATGTCTAAATTGTAAAAGGCAGAAATTAATAATACTATTTCCAAGCAAAACACATGACAGTACAATTGTTTTGCCCTCATTCTTAGCACTTCAACAAACATCAATGGCAATAGAATTTCGTAAAACAATCATTAGTGAAGTGTAAAACGTTGCAACAACCGTAGGGTCTAATAACGTGGACCTATTGAAGGTCCTACGTTACACGAAAATTCTCTGTATGGGATATTACGAAACCAAGGTTAAGTATTTCACAAACCGTAGCACATGTCATTACCTCAAATTATATTACCGACCATGCAAACTGTTGTGGGTGAAACGTAAGCTGTGAAACGAAGATTTAGTCTACAAACTAAATGCCTGCGACTATTCAGTAAATTTAAAAAAATAATAAAAATCTTTGCAATATGGACGAATGGATGGTATGAACGTCGTATATACGGAGTTATCTGAGAAATTACCACCGCTTTGTCTATATCATAGAACAATCTGGAAACATCTTTGTGTGTCCGCTTAGATGATTTATGACAGTCAGTGATGATTGGACTGTCTTATTTCTTGGCTTGTGAGTGTAGTTGTAAAGCTTTGCATTGATTATAATAACAATTGCCGAATAATGTTACTCCTATTTTTGAGCAGGCGTCATGCTTACTATCAGGCGAACGATTTAATCGCCTCATTCATCTCACTAATAAAAAAGTATTCAATCTGCATTTTGTATAATAAAGAGAGACCTATCTTGTCCAGACTGAAAATATTGCCTTAAATCATTTTGAAACCACCCGTTTTCATTTCAGTTACCTAAGTAAATATTTTGATTATTTTTGGTTATTTTTGCAGGCTACTAGACAAGGTGGAAGACCACATACCATTCATAGCGCTGAGTTTTACGATCAGGATCGTAGAAGCCATGGGCAATGCCGCCTTCTTGACTGCATCGTTTGCCATCATCGCCAAGGAATTCCCTAACAACGTGGCTACTATGTTTGTAAGTTATTCATATATCCATAAATCCATAAAAAATATAAATCAACTAGCGACAATGGAACATCATTTGCACATAGTTTTTTTTGCCACTTATGAAATGAAATACTCAATTTTCAAAGAGCAATTTTAAACTGTTAAAAGTTAAAAGATAACTCAAAAAACAGTCAATATTGTCATAATTTAGATGGATGCTCCTATGCTAGTAGATATAATTAATTAATTAAGTTAATGTCAAAAAATTACATCAAAACCGTATCAGTAATAATATCTAAAAATATTTCGGGCAAACACTTACTTCTAGTCGCATAGAGAACGTCCTTTTTGTAAGGCGCCAAATAAAAAAATATTCAGTTATCTCGTACTCAAATCCACGCCCATCATCAAAATAACTATGATAATTCTTCCAGGCGTCTTTAGAAACATTCTTCGGTCTTGGCCTGATCGTTGGTCCAACTCTGGGCGGATCGCTATACGGTCTTGGAGGCTACACCCTACCCTTCGCAGTCCTGGGATCAGCTCTATTCTGTGCCGCTGTTATGAGCTGTGTCGTGTTACCTAAGAGTCATGAGGATGAAGATTTAAGACCTACTGGAGGACGTAAGTTTTATGAAATTAGGATAGTTTGGTTTTGTGCTATTGTTTAAGTTAATATTGATTTTTGATATATCTTTTATACTGGCCCGGCATAGTGACCACACTGCACCTGATGATAAGCGCCAATGCCATCCAGGCAGCATATCGAATGGCAGACGGCAGTCCCATGTCATTCGATACAATTATGCCAGCCTGCTAAATTACTATTATCGTTATATATGTGATGAATTATCGTTGATCCGATAGGGGACTCGAGAGCATAACCAAAATGGTAAAATAAAGATATTTTTCAGTTTTTTCTAATTAAAATGGGTAATTTGATTGTAATCTTCGTCCAACTTAAGTGTACAAAGAAAGGTGACATTAGAACGTGTCCAATATTTCAAAAATCTGCTTACTCACTTATATGTTTACCGGGTGTAGTTGTACTTTCGTTGTATTTAGATAATAATACTATTCATTTGTAATCAAAGTGAACTGTATTTTTTTTACAGCGACGATGTTCACACTGCTGAAGATTCCTGGCGTTTTACTATCAGCAATAAGTATTCTATGCACAAGTATGAGCATCGGATTCTTGCAGGCTACTCTCGAACCACACCTGCGTCAGGTGAGAACCTGAACTCAATATTAATTTTCATATTAATCAACCGTAAATAAATAAATTTGAAGGTGATTCACTGAAAGGACTGTAATAAACTTAAGTAATAACAATTATAGTCGGGTTGACAAGACCACTCCATGCAATTCTTGATAACAACAAGCTTTGAGTAGTGTTGTACTCGTATTTGTTTTTAGACAGGCGCTTACCACGAGTCAGGCGCATTGCTGGTATCCTCATTCTCAGTAATAAAAAAATTACGACAAAAATATATTCGCATTGAAAAGTACTACAAAATACAATATTAGTAAACTATCGGAGATATTTAAATGCTATAACTGCAATAGGGTGAAACTTTTATACTTCACAATAAAGGATGATTAAAATAAAAACTCCTAAGAAAGAAAAGAAAGTGTGACGCTTGCATACTTAGAATTCTTGCGGTGACCAAGTCGTCTTTTATGGAAGTTTGCCAGATTTCAAACACGCAACACCAATTTCAAGCCATCTAGATTAATCTGTATTGTTCCAGTTCAAATTCTCCCCCATGGTGCTCGGTTTGATGTTTGTGATCAACGGAGGCGTGTATGCAGCTTCAGCGCCCATCTGGGGCTGGGTGTGCGACCGGCCTGGCATGAAGCCCAAATACGTCACCGCCATCGGATGTCTCTGTATCGCCAGCGGGTTCATGCTAATTGGACCAGCTCCCTTCATTGATATACCTACGTAAGTACATATTAACTATAAATGCAAAAGCAACTAGTCCTCACTCCCTGACCCCGCAGTTAGATATCAAGTCTGGAGTAGTGGGTATCAAAAACTACAAGAAAAAAATAAAAATCAAATTTATGGCTCTAAAATGAAACTAACTCTCAACAAATTATGCCAACGAATCTATCTGTATCATCCTTCTATTTCCTCTTCAGCTTCTGTAAGGCAATAAATTAATGTAAACCTGAAAGGATTTTCTAGGATTTTTTTAAAGGCGGCCTACATCTTGCGTCACCTTTATAAATCGCGTCCAGCAGTTTATCCTATAAAAATATGAATTTATTTCAGAATCATGTGGGTAGTAGTGTTGGGACTGATGCTTCACGGCCTAGGAATGGGCAGTCAGCTAGTAGCTTCATTTTCTGACGCTTTAAATACAGCCATGTAAGTATAAATTAAGATACAGTGATAGGTATCTTCAATTAGAATTAGAATTGTTAATACCGGGTATATCAAGACTGCTACCGAAAACGAAGCCGGGTGATAGTTTAAGCGACTTCAGACACAATGCAACAGAAAAAGTTGCAAAAAAAAGCGACAAATTTTTTTTGTTATTTTTTTTTCTATGGCCATATTTGGGTGGTAAATACATATTTTCCTAAAATAATAGTGTATATCCTTTTATTTATAAATACTCTAAGGTATAAAAGAGTTTAAATTATTATTTTAGCAATAACTATGGATTTACCCAAAATTGACGATATTTAAAAAATCATAAAAAATAATTGTCGCGTTTCTATGCGAAATTTTTAATTGCATTGTGTTTGTAGCCACTAAAACTACCACCCGGCTTCGTTTTCGGTAGCAGTCTTGAGATACCCTGTATATCATGTTATAGTATGAATTTAATATCACGTACCATTTATGATATACAGCATTGTATTGTTATGCTTGAGTTCCTGGGTTCAATTACCACTGTAAGAGAACAGGTTTTTCTGTTTAATCGTTATAATCTTCGTAACTTTTCGAAGCCGGAATTTGGGCATTGGCGATACGAATACTCCTGTTACACCTTGATATGGTAATAGGCTTAACGAATTCAGAGTAGCACGAGATCAAATTATACTTAACACTCACCCTCTCTCTTTCCACTTTATATATATTCGTGTAAAGACAATACATTATTTCAATAAAATGATGTTGCTAATTCAACTATCTATTTTCAGAGGAAGCGGTCTGCCGAACTCGATAGAGACTTACGGCCTGGTCTCTGGAATGTGGACATCCTTGTTCGCGCTAGGAGCCTTCATAGGACCCACGGTGTCTGGTCTTCTATATGATTCTATAGGATTCCGCAACTCCACGTTGTTCGTTGTCATCGTACACCTGGTTGTGGTAAGTCACATATTTTATTATAGACTAGCGACCCTGCCCAGCTTCACCTGGGTGGAGATATTCTTTCACTCTACTCCACACCTGAAAGCAGCCTTTGTGATATTGATTCGTTGGTGGGAGACGTGGTGGGAGACGCCCGACGTGACGGCCCAGTGGTGGCATGCGTGTGAGCTGCGCTCGGTACTGGACAGTTCTTGGGCATTGCAACATAACTTTATTTTTCTAAAATAAATGTAACCTAAAGTACTCCTTACTATATCAGCTACCTGACAATAAAAGTCCCGTCAAAATTGGTTCAGCCATTTCAGAGATTAGTCGGAACAAACAGACAGACAAAAAAATTCTAAGATTACTTTCGTTATAGGTATCGTGTATACCGGGTATCTCAAGACTGCTACCGAAAACGAAGCCGAGTGGTAGTTTTAGTGACTACAAACACAATGCAACTAAAAATTTCCCAAAGAAACGCGATAATGATTTTTTATGATTTTTTAAATATCGTCATTTTTGGGTGGTAAATCCATAGTTTTTGCTAAAATAATAATTTAAACACTTTTATACCTTAGATTATTTATAAATCAAAGGGTATACACTATTATTTTAGGAAAAAATGTATTTACCACCCAAATAGGGTCATTGGAAAAAAATTAAAAAAAAAATTTGTCGCTTTTTTTTGCAACTTTTTCTATTGCATTGTGTCTGAAGTCGCCTAAACTACCACCCGGCTTCGTTTTCGGTAGCAGTCTTGATATACCCTGTATGTTATGGGCCAAGTAGGGCATTATTCATAATGCCCGGGCCATATGAATGATAAGAGCGGGCAATGTCATTATAACCAAACAATTTATCACATTGCCCGGGCATTATGAATAATGCGCAGTACCTATTGGGCAGAGTGATGTAAAGCGAATCGAAATAAAAACAATGAGCCGAAGTGGTAGAATTTAGAATAGGGCAGCACGAGGGGGTGGGTTGGGAGGAGTGGAGGAGGAGGGAGAGTGTCGCACCTCCCCTGGTACCACTCCCATGAAAAGGTAACGCACCATTCCTGGTAAATATCTATTATAGCAACCTAACCCTTAAAACACTTGTTGTCAATATAAATAAGCTTCTGAATCGTCTCCGGCGCTACGGGAAGTTCAACCCCTTCACCCTTGCGTAACAAAAAAAAGGCACCCATGCTCACCTCCACAGCTTCAGCTTGCTGGTCGCCTCCGGCGACCAGCCTCAGCCCTTGCGGCTCGCACGGTTGCCTATCCTTCGTTACAGCGGGCGGGGGCTGCTCGCCCTCCGCGCCTCCGGCTTTTTATATACACTCTAGGGTCGGTAGCCAAAAGACTACGTGAAATCGGGGTGTTCCGAGTCGGTTTTGGGGCACAATCGATCTAATTGATCCATAAAGTGGGTACACTAATTTTCTTCTGAAGATAATGTTTCGGACGTTAAAAAACAACTAAACATAAGCAGATCAATTCAACCTTTCTAATTTATGGGTCTATCGCAGATGCGAAAATGCGACAGCGCATCACGTAAAAAATTACCTATTAATCACATTGCCTGATCATCATGGAGCCATATTCATAATGCCCGGGCAATGTGATAAATAGGTGAGTTTAGATTGCAATTAATCACTTGGCCCGATATGGCTCGGCAATATTCATACTGCCCGCATTAATCACTTGGCCCATAACATATATAACGATATGTAGTTGGACATTTTCTTTAATTTTCATTTTACAAACAGACACTTGAATTATATTTATATATATACATGTATAGATTACAATTTTCATATTTATCTCTTGTTTTTAATGTGTAAAAAATCTCCTGATATAACTCACTTTGATTCAGACATGTGCACAAGATTCTCAAAACTAGATCTGTGAAAGCCACTAACCTATTTACATAACAAGCGTAGAGTATGACGCCCTCCAATCAGGTGGAGTGACGGTATTCGTAATATGGCTGGTAGCGGTTGGAGACGATGGGCTGAAGATCGAGTCATATCGAGTCATGTCATAGGAGAGGCCTAAGTTCAGCAGTGGACGCGGTGGGGCTGATGATGATGGTAATGATGATGGTGAAGATGATTTATATAACATAAGGGAATCTCACACACCGAACAGTGGACATTCTATAAAATCCTGCGTTGGAAGTTCTAAAACAAAGGTGGATCGACAGTGAAATTAATGTTATCTACGGCTACAGGTGACTTCTAACAGGTCGCTATGGATATCCTTAGGAAAGGTCTATGACCACCAGTCGATTTCTTCTAGCTGGGGATTAGTGGAAATTAGAAAATTTATCACATACTCAAAACTAAAGTACACCCACCTTCTTTCAGATGGTGATGGTCCTGCTATTCTTGTTCACGTGCGACCGCGCGAGTAAGATGGACGTGTCGGTGTCGGCCGGTGACCTGCTGCAGCTCGACGGCACACTGGATGAGAGCGTACTGGTTGGAGACAAGTACATTGCGCCAGAGAGGACTAAGAGGTAAGTGGCACTATTTGGATTTTAAACGATTTATACTCCATAGAAGTGTGTATGCATAGTTCCATAAAAAGCTCGTTTAGTTAAATTAAGAAAATAATCTTACTTCTCGAAGAATATTTGTACCTTTTTTTTGATTATGCAAAACGTTTTATATGTCCCGGTTAAATCGAACTTTTAGATTAGCTTGTATATATCCGGTATCTTGCAGGCCGAAATCGATTAGAATGGAATAACCATTTCAGCCAACGGATACTATATTTGAATTGCACTGAAATTGTTGAACACAGCCATCAGTCACACTAGAATATATTCCGTATCAGTGAATTGTATGCATCACAAACTTTCTTCCCCCAGTCGCCGCTGCGGCATCAGCGTGGAGAAGTCCCGGCCCCCCGCCATGAACAGCCTGATCGCGTGCTCAAGCTACAAGAACCGACGCAGCCCGTGGAGTCAGCGGACACCGCGCTACCGACCCACATACGGCAGCCTCGACCACCGCTACCGAGGCGCATACGGCACATAGACAATAAACCAACCACTTACACACGCTGCAGTTTTATTCAAATGTTTGGACAAATACTGGTGGTATCTCATATGGGAGAGGATAAAACTAAAGATACAGATAAAGGTATATTTATTTTGCACTGGTACAGTCAGCAACATAAGTCGCTGCACACTTCACAATTTCTAATAACCTTTTTATAAATTAAAATTTGTACGTACTACTCTGTAGTCGTAAAATATAACCAAGTAAAGTCATCTATGCTGAGAAGTGTCATACGATATTGAAAATTATTATTATTTTGGATGATAAGAAAATTCCAAATCTCGTAAATGTGTAGCGATTGATGTTGCTGACTGTACCTACCAGTCCTATGTCTATTTCTTCCATCAAACAGCTGTGTACTTGGATTGTTATGTTCTGTTTTGAAGAACATTGTAGTCAGAGTAACTACTGGACATATTGAGACTTAAATTAAATGTCTCAGAAAGGCGAGGGCAGTGGAATGTCATGCTTTGCTTTGTAATTCACGGTGTTTTTGGTTTTGCTGCTGTCCATGTGTGGTTGTATCGCTTAACATCCGGCGAATGCCATGCCCGTCTCGCCATTCGTTGCAAGAATTAAAAATAAACAAATGTGGTCATAAAAAAGGTTCGGGTTTTTTATCTAGAAAGACAATACAGGTGCATTTACTAAACCCTTGTTTATGAAAATGGGCTTAAGCTTTGGCCAGATCACAGCATATTATTACAATTTTCAACATTCTTCCTTTCTGCCTAGCAGCGCATTAGAACAGTATAACTGCTCTGTAGGCGTAATAAAAATCACCAGTTAAATTATTATTTAGAGGCTCACATACAATAATTCTACATGAATAAATAATTAGCTACAAATAAAATACGTAAAAAGACATGTATAAACCGGTATACTTACAAATTCACATTGATGACACATGACATTTTCGATCATAGCAAATGTAATATTCATAAGAATATTTTTATTATTAGCTCAATATTAATAAATTAAATATATTATGAAAATAACAACGACATGAGTACAATCGTAAATTACAATCATCCCAAGCGGAAAAAAATATAAAAACATCTAACGCGTCTATTCAAACGGGGGATTTTATTTTCCTTGCACTTATAATGCTATATTCATTATATGTAAAATACTCTACCATGAGCAATACAAGGAAACTAGGATGATCCAAGCTCCATCTATATTTTTTTATACTATCACAACTGAGTAACTACAAAGCACTGGATCCTAAATGTACAGATTACAGCAGAAACATACCTGATGTTACGTTAACCTAATGTTACAGGAAGTCCCTTGATACAGGCCGTTTCCAAGAGGCCTTTATATTTATATATTCTTTATTGTACACCAGAAGAAGATACAGATATTACAATTAAATGAGAATAAGTGCAATCGGTGGCCTTATTGCACAAGGCAGTCTCTTCCAGGCAAACTTTGGATGTGCATAAGAGAACGGGGAGAGAAAGGACAGTCTACGGTGTATAGTGTCAGAAGTATAAGTGAATAAATAACAATATTACAAATTCATAAAAATAAGGTATGATAAATAAATTGATAAAGATAGGAATTTGTGGAGATTCTTGAGTCGCCTATGTACAGCAGTGGACTACGTGTGACTAAAGAGAAAGAGAGAGAGTGTTACTACTTCTTCTTCACGCCCATTCATATCCCAGTTACGCCCGAATACTTAAAAGCTAATTAAATATTTTGTTGCACTTAACTACGCAAATCCCACTTAAATGTACTAGCAAAGTGGGCCGCACGCTGTAAAGAACAACTTAATATTTGAAAAGCGTTGGATTATTCGGGCTTAAGAAGAAAAAAAACTCAAATTTCAAAGGCTCTGTTCCAAAACAACATCAAAAAGATACAAAAAGAGAGACCACTAAGAGAGATGAAAAACAAATAATAGACTATACTCTGAAATCGAATCCGAGATCAAAAATGTAAACAAACAAATGTCGTTGTAAAAGTGACATTTCAGGGTTATGAAACATTTTCTCAAAAACATATTGAGTATAATTTGATTAGTGAATAGATTCAAATGTTGCGAGTACTATTTATTATTTATTTATATTTGGTTGCGCCGTTTTATTATTATATCCGCAAAACAAGTAGTTTTTTATATATATTTCAACTTCCGCTGTCATTTTTCTAAAATCAAATCAAATGCATGCTAAGTTGCACGGCATGCTTTCCTTCCCGCATCCCTTTCCCGCACTACCGCAACAGCAAGGTGTGAGCGAGAACGCGTCGCCACCCGCGCTAACCTGGATCGCAAGCAAAATATCATTTCCGCAAACCGCCGCTTGGTGCTTGTAACTATTCAGTGTATAGTTAGTCAAAGAAACAGTAATTTTTCCGCCAAGCAGCAGACGAGCCGCCAACTTCAACACCGCCGCTGACGCTACAAGGTATGTGCATATCAATTCCTTGTAGAACTGCCTAGTGAACCACTTTTTCCTGAAGGCAGTTCATCCCGCCCTCCGAGTGTGCCGTGCAACCCGCAAAATACAATCCACTGAAAATTTATTATCGATCATCCGCGCCACCAATATTTATTTTTGAATTTTGAACATTTTGAATGTTTTATAATGCCTGTCGACGTGACCCTTGACTTGGGCCCGAACTAATTCTAATGGGTATAACTCACAGTGATTTTCAAAGACCATAGTGCGTTCGTCTACGAACACGAGCGCCAGAAATCTTAGGTACAAAATACCTAGAACAAAAACTTAACAGAAAACGTGAAACCAACACCACGACGACGTAACTTTATCACATGATGCACATTCGTCAAGTTAAGCAACTAAAAGAACTAAAGAGAGGTGTCGCGGGCTTCAAAGCAACGTATTTGTAGTTAAGGAGACTAAGTTTTAAAAAAGTTTTATTTCTGTGGCCTAAGGTTACGAATTTCTGCATAATACTCGTAACATAAAATATTTTCGTACCATTTTTTTCACATACTTAAAAAAGATGTTGGAATTGTAGTTTATGTAAATATTATACCAAAGATTTTTATTTGCCTTTGTTTTATAGTTATTTAACGAATGAGAATAATTCCAACCAATTTTTTTTAACGGTTGTGAACAAACTACCATGACAAATTATTTTATTGTAGTGGGTTACCACTCCGAGATAAAAAATGTAAACAAAAGTGTTAACTTTTGTTTACATTTTTTATCTCGGATTCCATTTCCGAGTACACAATTATTTTTTAATCATTTGTACTGACGGCGCATCTGATTATAAGTGATTGCCAAAAATAAACTAGAATTAGTAGCAATTTGTAAATCCTCAATAAAGCGCCTTTACACATTAATCATTTAGTTTATAGGTGTAGATGTCGTTTTGTAGCAAATTAATAACTTGTACAAATTAATTAAACGTAAAAATAAATCAATTTATGCAAAATTCGTTCGTGATCATTAGAACACAAATCTTATTTTTATCGCTGTCTAAACATATAAACGTTTATATGGATTATATAATATGGTCCGTAGACTATAGGCCACCACGGGACCGACCTCCTGCCATACGCGAACAAAGTTTTTTTTTATTCTGAATAGCAAATGATCATCATCATCAGCCCGATGCATTCTACTGCTGGACATAGGTTTCTCTGAAGGTACACCACACAGCCCGGTCTACTGCTTTTAGTATCCAGTCGCTGCAGTCAAATTTTGTAAATTTTTACAGACTATTTCATTAAGTGACAAGTTTTATCCTATGTTACAAATAAATAAACTCTCCACAGTTTGATACATAAATAATTGCAATATAATTTAAGTGATTCCATAACACAAAAACAAGCTGTCTTCATTATCTGCTCCGTTTAAATTTTCTAGTTACGACATTGCAATTTTCACTGTCAGTGATGCAACTCATAACAACTGGTTTAGTATTTATGAACACCGGACGGACCAGTCAGTAATTAATGCTTTTAGTCTATTTGCTGATCTTAGCATCTAGATTCTAGAATCTGTTTACGGCGTCTACTTTATGTTTTGCGAAGCCGTGCCGACAGTTCCACTCTTATCTACTTGAGTACTTTTAAATTCTAATTTTCTGTGCTAAATAATGCAGTTTATTTGTTGCAACGTTGATGATTTTTACAGAACGATTATCTCTCCAGTGTGTATAGATTGCGAAAAATATTTTCTGTTAGTAGGTAACGAAGTTATTGATCCGAAAATGTATCAAGACCTATTATTACCTCAAGACTTTAATGATAAATTAGGTTTTTACACTTCGCATATTATATTATTATATAAAGAGAATAAGGTTATGAGGGAGAAATATAAATAGTATTGTTTGACATTTACACATGTATTGAATGCTCCACGAAGTAGATCTGCGTCTGTTTTCTACTACAGCGCACGACGGAAAGAAAAAAAATCTAATTACAAATATGCTTATAAATTACAAACTTATAAATACCTCACTAGTTACAAATATATTCTTGTTCATAGAGGATTTTTTTCGGGGTACGGAAAGTATTGATGAATATTTTTTGTAATATTATAATAAATTACGAAAATTATCAATGCTCACTTGTCAATATTTAAATTTAATATAAAAAAGAAGTCACAAAACAAATATTTTTTTCTGTATCAACGCCTAACTTTTCACAAAACGCAGATCTATATGTTAAAATAATGATAATTATCTAAGGCTTTTATAATTCATCTTTAAAGTCCGCTGTTTCTTTAGTAAGGTACATTTCACCTGATTACCATCTAGCCAGTTGAAAATGCAGTTTCGCTTATTATAGTGAAAATCCACGCGAGGATCATAAGATTTCTATTGCTGTATAAACGAACTCATCTTACTGATTATGGACTATGTATTTTTTATACGCATCAGAAACAGTATTGACTTCGTTTGTGCAAGATTGAAATCGTACTGTTGACTTTAGTTAAATGATATGTCATTTGTTTTTAGTTGCGTTTTCTATAGTCATAGAAATGAATATAATGGTAGTAATCGTTAGAACACGTCGGAATTAAGCAGAATATTTTGCTTATTACGACGCTAGACTAGCTATTAGCCTCACTATATTTTACTTGCTATTTTATAAGCTGTGACGTTTTCGACACTTTTCATTTCACGTGAAAATATTTCTTTATCAAAAGTGATCAAAAGATAATAATTCAAGAGTACCAGTAAGTTTTGGTAACGCAAATAATAATCCTGGCATTATCTAAAGTGCATATACGCAGTGAACCCAGAACGCATCACACTATGAAGGGTAGTTAACAATCGCGTCTACTTACAAGACTACGACGCAGCCTTATATGAATGTTCTTACAAGTTATATGCTTTCTAGTAATCTCATAATTATACCGAACGAGACGCAACAAAAAAGCTACCGTAACTGCACTGTAACTTTATTATACTATAACAAAACAACAAATTCAAGCTGAGTACTATCATAGATCAAAACCCACATATTTCGTCACATTATAAAATGTCGTACTGACTGAGCTACAATCCCTTCGAAGTATTTAGTCGAGGTATTTGAAACACGCCAAACAGCGATGCAAATTAACTATTAGAATATACTTTGCAATCGACTATTTGTATTCTAGATTTCCAAATACACGTTAAGGCAAGCTGTGTCAGAAGATATCCTTGCCATGCGCCGTGACCAAAATCGTAAAGTTGTGTTCGAGATTGCTCGATTAAAAGATTATTTTATGTTGAATGAACATAAGAAATTGGTTACTAATTCCTCTCTTTAAAAAATTACGTAATTCTAAACTAGGACCAGCACCTAACAAACATAGTAACACTTTTTTATAAAATTCGAGATTCACTGGTGGTAGGTCTCAAATATGTGGGAGGCCGCCTAGTTAGATACCACCACAATGTCTATTTCTTTCGCTACAGCAGCGTAAACCGAAACGCAACATCGGTTTTATATTTATATTATATCGGCATTATGATACTTAACATCTTAAGTCTCAGGATGGCGGGCTCAGTGGAATGTCATCATCAGTACGACTACAATCATAAAAAAATTGGTGGTCATCTGTTGTTAGTGAAGTTTTAGCATCTGCTAACATCTCAAGTAAACTAGTGATTCTGTTCAGAATTAAGCTATAACAAGTAACATTGAATAAGTTGGCATTAGTTAGTTAACCAATTGGCATTCTAATGTGTTTATTTACTATCAAATGTTATCAGATAATTAATCAAACTCCTACCAATGCATATACTATTTGTTCATCTTCCAACAATCTTCACTTGAGAAGGTTTTACCAAAGAAATAAAACAAATACTCTCTAATATTTAAACTGTTAAACAATTTCAATCGACAAAGTGTGATTTCGTTTGGCGTCGTGATATAGATGACATTGCAAAATAATTCGGAACGAAAATAAATTAGTTAGGCTATAAAATAAACACTGACTAATCCATACCACTACATTCAACTTTAACATTTTGTGTATTTTACATTTCATTACGCAGTTAACAAACACTACATCTCATATAATGTGAACAAAAACAGCGATGTATTGCAATATTGGAATGTGTCTTAACATTTGTAACAATCGGTAGAGGGTACTACAGAATTTTTCGAAAGCAAGGACGCCGTTGTATTGGTAAATGAAACTATACACAATCCAGGGCAGTTTCTCTCGACGACTGATAACGTTGCTAATGTATCCACTTCAATTATATTCGACATGCCTTAAGTGATTGTGGACGTGATATGATAGACCCTTAGTGCGTGAATGAAATTTTTAGACAGAGTAAATACGAAAATGATCATTATGTGTAATGATCATATTATTTTTGACAGCCGTCTTGGTGCAGTTGGTTTTCAAACTATTGTAAAGAAAGGCCTCTGGTTCGATCCCGCTCTGAGGCAAATATTTATGTGACCCTAAAATAAATCTGTGTAAAATCTAAAAAGGCTCCCAGAGTTTTTGATTATGACAAAAAACTTGAATCTTGGTGTAGACAGTACTCTCAGTGTGACTGTTATTTTTTTACGGTTTTCCCTAAGTATTAGTTCTTCTTGTATAGAAGCAAATTACAAAGCCATTTACCCTTTAGAAAGTGTTTAACGCTAAGAACGAAGACTCATAATAGATGGAGAATTCCATGTTTATCTGTCGCCGTTAAGTATGGTGCATTGAAATGGAAATTCGTGCAATTATAAGATTTTCCTGATCTCGTCAGTAATATTTGCGAAGTCCTTACAATGAGGCAACTCTTTCTCTACCACCTTATTCTAAGAAAACATAAATCCTTACCATTTGACCCTAACATCTCTAAAAACAAGCGTAGAACTGACTTGGTTTGTCCCAGGCTTTACTGTAATTCTACCCTAGCCTCTCGCCAATTTTACTATTTAAGTCCCAAATTGTATAATAAGTTAAATAAACAACTAAACATTTTTCCACTCACAATCCGAGAATGTAAACTAAGCTTATTTAATTGGCTCCAAACCCTAACATACGACAATACAGAAAATATATTATTGATTGGTTAAAGCAAAGTTTCTTACCTAGTTGTACTAAAATATGTCACGATTCCTAATCAAAGCACCAAAAATAAAATAAGTATATAAAAATAAATAAATGATATGATGTAAATGTAAATACATTTACTGGTGGTAGGTCTCTCATATGTGAGAGGATGCCTGGGTGAGTACCACCGCAATGTCTATTTCTCCCGTCAAACAGCAGTTTTTTTTGTTTTTGTTTTCAGCAGCATACATTGTAGCCAGAGTAATTACTGGACATATTGAGACTTAACATCTTATGTCTCAGGATGGCGAGCGCAGTGGAATGCCAAGCATTGCTTTATAATTCAAGGTGTTGTATGGTTTTGCTACTGTTCATGAGCGGTCGCATCGCTTATCATCAGGCGAACGGCATGTTCGTCTCGCCAATCATAGCAATAAAAGTAATATAAAAAAAGCCAATGTCAAAAAATATAGTTTATATCCACACAGACACAAATACTTACACACATACACACACACTCACACTCACACACATCGTCACACACACACACACCCACACACACTTACACTCATACTTTCTTGGCTGTTTATATTTAGATTTTAGATTTTGTCACATTATTTTATCACGTTAATTTAACTCTCATATTTTATGAAACCTATGAAAGCTAATGTTATAAGGAGGGCCTAATAACTGCGACACAGTTACAACTACTGCAGTTATTATGGCAACATTTTTATTGTTACATTCTTTGTTGGTTCAGAAATAAACTTTATTTTATTTTATTTTTATTATTTTTTTATCGAAGTCATAGTTAAAATTTATCCATTTACGAGTATCATATTAGAAATATGATGTAAATAATAACGATGCAAACAAATTATTTTAGAATTGATTTTTGTTATGGAAATAAAGATTTTTTTTTATTGCAATGAATGGCGAGACGAGCAAGCCGTTCGCCTGATGGTAAGCGATACGACCGCTCATAAACAGTAGGAACGTTCCACTGCGCTCGCCATCCTGAGACATAAGATGTTAGGTCTCAATATGTCCAGTAGTTACTCTGGCTACAATGTCCTTCAATCCGAAACACAACAGTGCATTTACGCAGTGTTGTTTCACGGGAGAAATAGACATTGCGGTGGTACCTACCCAGATGGCCTCTCACATATGAGAGACCTACCACCAGTAAATTAAATCTATATCATATATATCAGATATTTAAATTAAATAATAAAAATCTACTCAAGAAAAAAAAACAATAGCGGAAAATATTGTACTTCTTCCTGAAATGGCAAAACCAACGTTGTCATCGCGGAACCAAAACTATATATTAATCTACATAAATTATATTACAAATAAGACAATCTCGATTACTTATTAAGGAAACAAATACTTCCATGTAATATTCTTGGGGTAACAATGAATTACTATTAGATCCATCACTTGAAGGCTGTTAATAAGAAAAGCAATAGTTGCTAAACATAATGTTCTTGCCATTAGCGCAGTAATTAATAATTTCAAGATTACAAAGATTCGCGCAATCCTACTGACCAAATGCAACAGAACAACAAAGTTACTTCACGTTGATATCTATGAGACAGTGTTAGCACTGCAGTACTTGACATTGACGTCGTTGGAAGAAGAGCATTAATAGTAATAGATACATACATAAGCTCACGCCTTTTTCGCCGAAAGGGTAGGCAGAGGTACAAATAGGACACCCACGTTTTACCTTGTATTGTCCGCCCCACGATGTAATAGGGGACGATTCTATCGCTATCGGTCAAATCAGGTACAAATTCGTTACTCCTGACTTATAAAGGATAGAAAATCCAGTACAGTATACCTTATTTATTTCATTAAGATTGTAAAGCTCCACTGTGGTTTTCTTGGACAATAATAGGTATACAGTATTCTTCTCTGTAGATTCTCACAAACCTACATGAATCGTGAGGTTGGTTATCGTATTTTGTTCAGTTAATGAGATTACCTTAAGTCCTTTTCCTCCTCCAATAACTTTTCCTAACCATTTTGAAAGGCCTGCAACGCATCTGCAAAAGTATTGTAAATTGTAAATGTATTATATTCCCTCCTTCCTGTAATCCTTGGTCCGTCTGTTTTAGTGTGAAGAAGCTTCTTATCAGGCTAGCATGCTTATATCGAATGCTGTCTGATAAAATCACGAAATAAAATCAGCTGTTCCACACATTTTGCAGACTGAAACGATTATTGTTGTATGGTTTTTTTTCGTGATTTCAGTGTTGGCTCCATATTAAACATCGGTTTTATATGCCCTCTATCACTAGCCTTGTATAAACAACAATCATGAGGACATCAACGCATCAAAATAAGAGGCTAACTATATTCAGTTGATAATCCATTTTGTTGATACAATTTCTGGGAATACCGCAAGTTTCTACGCATTAGATCTAATGCGCAATTAGTGCGAGTGAATGAGAGTTGAGCCTTTGTTAATGACGCGATGGAAACGCAACTGCAACTGTATAATTTACTACTAAATATTCATATGTTATTGGTTTGCTAAACGAGTTTTACTATGCACGATGTTTAAACATAGAAGAAATTATGGTTCTATGTCTTTTACGAGTTTTTATAGTTCAAAATTATGTTATGCCCAAAATATTGCAGAAAAAGCAAAATTTCAATTACAGCTACGCATGGTCTATCTATTTATTATAAACTACAAAAACCAATGAATAGTGTTTAAACAGCTTTTCATTAATTTACTATGGACAACATAGTAATTTTTGCTCAGACTAAATACTCTCTAGACGTAGCCATGACTGGAGCGTGAGAAATAAGAGTGAGACCGCAAGTTAAAAGAGACAGAGAGTTTTTTCTTTGTCCTTGTCACCGTGGCCGGTTTTTTTATTTGTCAAACTGTGCAGTTTGTCAAACAAATATACGTCAATCAGTTTTTCCGATATTTTAATAGTTTTGGATAGTGTGAAGCAGCAATTTATACAAATATTAGTGACTATAGTGTATATGCAATGGTGGGTTGTAGTATTTTAGGTTGCAAAAGCTGCAGTGAACGAAAAAGAACAATGGCGAATTTTTGATTGATCTTAATTTGAGCGTCTTAAAGTTGCATATATACAAAACAATTTCCAATATTTTTGTACATTTTTTGAAATAATCATATGAATTATACAAAGCGGGTGAAAAAAAAAACCTTTAAAATGGAAAGCCATTTGAGTAATTCCGGATTTATAAACTATTGTGCTGACTATTGTGGTCAGGGATGCTCCTATCTGTGGTCAGGGATGCTCCTATCTAGTGGTCATGGCCTGCCCTAGTATAGGTGCTACGAGTACGCGACCTCGGCCCCCGAGCTACTGCAGTCACCTTAACTTCCCGTCCGTGACTGCAGTATCCACTCCCTCAGGCTATACTCTCCTTTCCTATAACATCCTTTACCCACAAATCCTATTTCCTTTCCCCGGTTAATGGCGGGCAGCAGCGTCATTAACGCCAGTCCCCTACTGCGCTCGCCAACCCGCCTGCCAAGCGTGGCGAGTATTGGCAAATACCCCCTTAATGGCGACACTTATAGAGACCAGGCCCCCAGTCCCCGGCAGCCCCACTATTCCTGGCTATGGTAGCAGTCATGGTTACGGTGGGGCAGGGGGTGCTAAGAATCCCCGGGTTGGCCCCGGCTACCACCCCCGACGACGACTGGCCCTGGTAACACACAACATTCGCACATTGAGGACAGACGAGAAGATTGTCGAACTGGAAGAAGAATTGAGCAGGTTACACTGGGATATTCTGGGGTTATCGGAAGTCCGAAGAATCGGGGAGGATACGATAACCCTGAAGTCTGGTAACCTGCTCTTCTACCGGGGGGACGACCAACAGTCCCGAGGAGGTGTCGGATTTCTCGTCCACAGGTCTCTCATCAACAACATCGTATCCATCGAAAGTGTGTCGAGCAGGGTAGTATACCTTATACTCAGAATATCCAAAAGATATTCGTTGAAGGTCATACAGGTATACGCGCCGACCTCGACACACCCAGATGAAGAAGTAGAGGAGATGTATGAGGACATAAGTCGGGCCATACATACTTCCAAAACCTACTTCAATGTTGTTATGGGGGACTTCAATGCAAAGTTGGGCAAGAGAAGCGATGCAGAGTTGAAAGTGGGGCAATTTGGACATGGGCAACGGAACCCCAGGGGTCAGAGGCTGGCCGACTTCCTGGAGAAAGAGGGACTCTTTGCGATGAACTCTTTCTTCCAGAAGCCGCCTCACAGGAAATGGACCTGGCTGAGTCCTGACGGTTCTACGAGAAACGAGATAAATTTCATCTTGACGACGAATAGACGGATATTCAGAGATGTCTCTGTGATCAACAGGGTGAAAACCGGCAGTGATCACCGAATGGTTAGGGGCACCCTGAATATCAATGTCCAATCGGAAAGGCGTCGCTTGATGAAATCTACGGTCCGACCTACTCGCGCCCATATCCAAAACCCCGAGAGCTTTCAACTCGAGCTGACAAATCGCTTTGATTGTCTAGGAGAAAACCTTGCAGTGGACGAGCTAAACAGCGGTTTGGTAGAAGCTGTCCATACGGTGGGATCTAAGTATTTTAGACCTCGCCGTAGAGATAGACCACAAAAACTCTCGATCCACACTCTTGACCTCATGGCCGAACGTCGATCTTTAGCGCTGCAGTCTTCCGTTGACGCCGAAGCATATCGGCGGCTCAATAGACAGATCTGGAAGTCCTTGCGACACGATGTCCGTGCTCACAATACTGTGAGCATTAAGGAGACAATTGAGCGGAACGGAGGCTCCAAAGTGTTTGCAAGAGACTTGTCTATTGGGCAAAGCCAGTTGTCTAGGCTGAAGACGGAAGACGGCCGCGTAGTATCGACGAGGGCAGAGGTATTAAGGGAGATCGAGAGGTTCTACGGACAGCTTTACACCTCGGTTGCCAAACCTGCTTTTAGCTCGGCCGAAGACCCGAGAGCCGAGTTGATCCGACACTTTAGCGATGATATCCCGGACATCAGCCTGTGTGAGATTGAGATGGCCCTGAAGCAACTTAAAAACAACAAGGCGCCGGGCGAGGACGGAATAACTTCAGAGCCTCTGAAAGCGGGCGGAACGCCGATACTGAAAGTCCTTCAGAGGCTCTTCAATTCCGTTCTCCTCGAGGGCTCAACGCCGGAGGCATGGAGCAGGAGCGTGGTGGTACTGTTCTTCAAAAAAGGTGATAACACTTTGCTGAAGAACTACAGGCCCATCTCGCTCCTGAGCCATGTCTATAAGTTGTTTGCGAGGGTCATCACAAATCGTCTCGAACGCAGGTTTGATGACTTCCAGCCTCCCGAACAAGCCGGTTTCCGAAAAGGCTTTAGTACCATAGACCACATCCATACGCTTCGGCAAGTTATACAAAAAACCGAGGAATATAACTTGCCGCTTTGTTTAGCGTTTGTGGACTATGAGAAAGCCTTTGATTCGATCGAGACTTGGGCTGTGCTACAGTCTCTCCAGCGGTGCCATATCGACTATCGGTACATCGAAGTGTTGAAGTGTATATACAACAACGCCACCATGTCGGTCCGAGTACAAGATCAGAGTACGAAGGCTATTCCACTACAGAGAGGCGTGAGACAGGGAGATGTCATATCTCCGAAACTGTTCACTGCCGCGCTGGAAAATGCCTTCAAGCTCTTGCAGTGGAAAGGATTCGGCATCAACATCAACGGCGAGTATATCACTCACCTTCGGTTTGCCGACGATATTGTAGTCTTGGCTGAATCGCTGGAAGACCTTAGCACTATGCTCGAAGACCTCAATCGAGTCTCCCAACAGGTGGGTCTTAAAATGAACATGGACAAAACGAAGATCATGTCGAATGTCCATGTTGTGCCCACCCCCATCGGTGTTGGGGGCTCGACTCTTGAAGTTGTTGACGAATATGTCTATTTAGGACAAGTGGTCCGGTTAGGCAGGTCCAACTTCGAGAGAGAGGTCAATCGTCGAATCCAACTCGGTTGGGCAGCGTTCGGGAAACTACGCGACGTCTTCTCGTCCAAAATACCTCAGTGCCTTAAATCGAAAGTCTTCGATAGTTGTGTGTTGCCAGTGATGACTTACGGCACCGAGACGTGGCCTCTCACTATGGGCCTTATTAGGAAGCTCAAAGTCACTCAACGAGCTATGGAGACGGCTATGCTCGGGGTTTCCCTACGAGATCGAATCAGAAATGAGGAGATCCGTAGGAGAACTAAAATAACCGACATAGCCCACCGGATTAGCAAGTTGAAGTGGCAATGGGCCGGGCACATAGCGCGGAGATCTGATGACCGATGGGGTCGGAAAGTACTCGAATGGAGGCCGCGTAGCGGAAAGCGCAGCGTAGGACGTCCACCAACAAGATGGTCCGACGACCTGGTTAAGGTCGCGGGACGTCGCTGGACACAGGCTGCCTCCAACAGGTCTCTGTGGAAATCATTGGGGGAGGCCTATGTTCAGCAGTGGACTTCCTTTGGCTGATGGATGGATGGATGGATATAAACTATTATTAAATAATAAGTAAATTGAAAGTATGATATGAGCCTGACCAGAAGACTCATATACTTAAAGCAAGCGATTGACGATTGACATAGACATAGATGTAGTATAGAACATAGATCGGCAATGTGTCATTTTGAGCGCGACCAAAACTGATTTACGATTGTGTGCGTGAAGTTTACATGTGTGCTTGACATATAGTGGTGTACCATGCACTTTCGATACTATCATATCGATATCGATATAGCTGTCGGCCTGTAGTTGTGAAATAAAATGTTATGGATATATGCGACATTTTATTATATATTAACAGAAACTTATTGGTGTGTTTATTTCAATACAGATTCATAAACACACAAATAAATAAAGATAAATTGTCATATTATTTGAAAACATTTTGTTTGAGATGTTTTGTATGGGTCTTTATGTTCACCTGAACAAAATTATTTTTTTCATTGTGATGTATACATAGTACATATACTAATTAAATTGAGAACAAAAAATAACCTTTTATTAAAATAAAACTAATTTACAAAGTTTTAGCGTTTACGGTTTATTTTTTTCATTTTTACTTTCCCGTTGCGATGTTTCGATTACTTTACAGCTTTCGTAGTCACAGGGTGGACTCAGTCTGCAACAAAATCCGTGATTATTAGTTTTTTCAATGAGTAACATTCGCGTAAGTCTAAGAAACACATTTTTAATATACACTCATTTGCAAAAAAACGGGCGGTTTTGATTTTAAATTTTTCTTTAAATAAATACGGTACCAAAATGATTTCAATCATTTGTACATGTTACTGGCCGGTTTTAAAAATGCCGTGGTGTTTAAAACAGTACGTTCTAAATTCAAATTTTCGTTTTATGCTCGTTTTTACAGAAAACCACTTTTTATCCTACATTTTTGGTGCAAAGTTCCAAAAGATAATATCGGTTTTCATAACTTTTAGTAAATTTTTATGAATTTATTTCATATTCTTAATTGTCAAAGCTTCGTTTATTGCTGTTTAGCTGTCTCAATAATGTTAGAGAAAGTGGTAAAAGCTACCAAAATTATTGCGCTGCTCGAAGAGGGTTGCAGCCAATGCTTCGTGGCTCAGAGGCTAAGTGTGAGTCGCTCGACGGTTCAAAGGACCTGGCAGCCGTATCAAGACACCGGTTCCGTCGAGAGAAGGCCTGGTTCTGGAAGAAAACCATGTACCCAACCACGGGATGATCGTTTTCTTGTGAGTCGCGCATTGAGAAATCGCAAGTCTTCGTATGTGGACCTTAAGAACAACCTCGAAGAAGTAAGAAATGTGCATATTAGTCTATGGACGGTCAGGAGGAGGCTTCTCGCGGCCAATATACGCAGTCATCGCCCGGCCCGCGGCCCTAAGTTACTCCGTGAGCACAGAGTTGCCAGGCTTAGGTTTGCTCGAAATTGTGAGTCATGGACTCAAGAAGACTGGAATAGGGTATTGTTCTCCGATGAAGCCAGGATATCTCTGTTCGGTGAAGATCGACGTCGGCGAGTTCTACGAAGACGAGGAGAACGCTTTGCAGAGGCTTGTTTTGAAGAAAGCACACCTTATGGTGGGGGCTCTGTGATGTTTTGGGCAAGAATAAATTCAGTGGATCGTACAGAGTTAGTCTTCATTGAAAACGGCTCACTGACTGGACATCGATACATAACGGAAGTTCTAATTCCTCATGCACAACCCGCATTGGCCGCTTTAGGCGAAGACTCAATTTTTATGGACGACAACGCTCGCGCCCACCGGTCTGGCGATGTAGAAGCGTATGTGCAAGAGGTCGGCATTCGTCGTTTGGATTGGCCAGCTCGAAGTCCCGACCTCAATCCTATAGAGCATGTCTGGGACGTTCTGAAACGACGCGTGAGATCAGTACAACCGGCTCCACAGACCATCAGAGAGCTGAAGAATGTAATTACCGCGGAGTGGGAACGTATTCCCCAAGCGCCGGATATATTATCCGGGATATCCTCGCTAGCATACCCAGTCGAATTCAAGCTGTGATTTCAGCTAGAGGGGGTCACACTCGATACTAAACATTTATGTGCTTTTACTTTATTAAAGAAAAAACAATCAAAAATCTTTGTTAACTTTTACTTCACGAGCATAGGCACTACTAGCGAGCATACACTACTAGCGAACTTTAGCATTAAAACCCATAAATTTTATCAAAATTTTATGATAATACTGACGAAAACGATTATTTGCTTATTAATTTACAAAATTGTGAAAGTAAAACTACCTATAATTATCAAACAAACCAATAGTAACATTTGAAATGGTTCATTGCTTAGGTGCCCGTTTTTTTTGCAAATGAGTTTATATGTATACTAGAGTTAAAAAATATATGCTTATTTAATGTGTTACAGTCAATTAATTGACTTGTAACACATTGGGAAGTGTTGGACGCCTGCTAGGCCGCGTTGCAGGTGTACGGAGGAGCTTGTAGGAAGTCGTTGGATGCAGGCAGCTTACAACAAACTGATGTAGACATTATTGTGGAAAGCCTATGTTCATTAGTCGCATTCCTGTGGCTGAAGAAAGAGACAGTTTAATAAACTATGAAGCTTTTCTCGATCACGTCACCTAAACTAATGTTTTTCCTAAGAGAATTATAAATTTTAAACCTATACCTAATGTTATGGTAAATGAATAATGTTGCTTCAAGGTTTGGACGATCATACTGTGCATAGAAGTATCGCATATTTTATAATAATATCGAATATGTTCTTGTTTTACTATTATAAATTGACAGCCTCTTTGCAGAGACTGAAACAGGTTCTTAATTCATTAATCACACACATGAAGTGTTATATTAACTATTCCACAAATATAAAAAAATGAGAAAAAGTAAAGTAATAACTAATATTGTAGAATGAATACGATAATAATGGCCGGGATAACGCTAGGTAAAAGAAGAAGAAGAATGCACACTACCACAACATACTATAGCTCCATAAAAATGTAGGGAAACATGTGTTGTCATCGACTATTTTATCGACAACCTTTTATTGATCGAACCTGTCAGTCAATCCCTAGCAACTTTTGGTTGAAATTATTGTAAATTCACGTATTTGATATTATTTTTTAAACGTAATGGATGCTTTCAGCGTATTTATATAATTAAATACTATATTCTTTTCTACCGATATGTATACACAGATTTCCATTTAATTCTATAATATCGTCACAAAATAGTATTGTGCAAAAGTGGCCGGTACCTGTGAAAACTTTAATTATTTCGGAGTTTTACGCCTGCATGAACCACACCTTGGCACTGCACAATGCACTATAATAAACTACGTTTAATAAATATAACCAAGTACTATAAAATTAAATAAATTATGAAAATAAGCGAATTTTGTTGCTCGCTTAGTTTGACATATTTCGACTCTGGGTCACTGCAGGCTACTTCTGTGTAAACGTATGGTCGCATCATGCATCTCGCTTTAACATATGAGTTAAATTATTCTATCTCTTTCACATTGCCGATCTATGTTTTATACTAAATCTATGGACATAGATAACCCAGCAAAAAAAAAATAGACTTTTGACGTTTCCGTTGCGTGAATTGTTGAAGGACCGAGTCAAAAATAATTGAGGAACAAGGAGCCTGATACTGCGTTGTGTGATCCGTGCATTGTTACGGACTTTTATATTTACTGTGTCTGATATGTTATATTTGTTATGATCATAGATCTTACTTTAATGCTTGGATAGATTTATAGTAAATATGTTGAGAATCGAAGGTAACTGTCAACTGAGACTGCGGCAGATCAACTGTAATTACTAATGATACGTGTAAATAGACTTTTTAAGCTCATATAAATAAAAACACAAGATACTAATAGAACGGGTATATTATTATACGTTTTATTTATTATAAAATTATATTCCTGACAACACAATACTTTATAGCACGGTTAGCCATTTTACTCGTAGTGTGACGCAGGTGTATGAACACAAAAATTCTGATGTGAATATCAATTTTTCCCCTGTTTCTTTAACAACTATTATTACACATGTTCAATTAGAAATTAATCCTCAGGCTAACGATATTTTTTTCATCTTAAGACATTTAATTTTAATGTCAATAAAAATAATGTATGGACAGTTGCCATTGTTCTTTGTGGAATAACATTTCACTCGTAAGTTACTCATTTATGTTACATTATAATTATTTTGTCGTTTATTGGTAAATAATGTTGTATTTTAATATCAATTCAAATTGTTTTACTTGGAGAAATATCGATTACATTTAGAATTTCTACAAATAATATTAAATAACCTTAATTTCTTAAAAGTTTAATGTTACCTTGTTATGAAAATTTGATTTCCCTAGATAATACTTGCATATTATACCTTGCATACGTAGCGTTATTCATGCGTAAATAAATAAAATTACTTCTTATTTTAGGTTTCCTGCTAACAGTGAAGGAAGCTACTGGACGCCAAAATTGGCACCCAACAAATAATTTTAAAATTTGCTCAATACATTTCGAGATAGATTCCTTTCACTATAAAAGAAGAATGTTATAGTAAAACCAAAAGCAATCCCAATAAAATATGTTCATGTAAGTAGTTGATCATTAATTATTTTTAACACGCTTTTATTAACTTCGCCTGTATGTATGTAACAGAATCTGTGAAGTCGATTTTCGAGCACTTCAAAACGTCGTCGGATTGACTTGAAATTTTGCATACTTATCCAGGACCGATGACGACGCAATAATTTAAAAAGTATATAATATTGTTTTATATTTTATCCAGAATAATAAACAAAATATTATTGTTAAAAAAATATTATAATTGGTAATTTGCGCGCAGTTGTCTTTCTTTGATAAGACAGCCGTAGATAGATGTTTTAGTGCAAGCAATTAAATTATAGTTTAAAAACTAAAAAAACAAGCTTTCATATAAGATCGAACTAAAAAGTAAAAATAATCATAAACTCATTATCTTTTAAAAAATAAATACGATATACGAATAAATACGATTTAAATCGTACGGTTGGCAACGCTTATGTTGGCCTGTGTTAGCTACCAAAAGTAGGAATTTTTCCCAACATGGCCACACTGAAGAATTATATATCTGTCTCTTGTGCGGCCACGGCATGGCTACGTCTAGAAAGTATTTAGTCTGAGATTTTTTGAGATTATATTCGTGTTTAATTTCTTTTTTAAAATTTTAAGATTCCATACTTGCCACCACAAAACCATATAACCTCATTTCTACAAAAAAAAAAACAAATCACTGAACGCTAGCTCAAAGTGAAGGATTGGAATGGAGGCATGTCGCAAAGGCTGCATTCCGAAAGCATAGAGCAAAGGGCGCGGATCCACTTGACTTCAGACCCTCAACCTGCTCATCTATTATTCATAATAACGCTCTGAGAAAGTTACTTTTACTGGATAGTTTATGCGGACAAATTATGAGGGCCAAGTACTAAAAATATTGCGAAATTGTGTTAAAAGAATGTGTAAGAGTTTTTCAAGTTTTTTTGCTTCTTTATTTTATTAAAGGATTTTATAATGATTCGTGGTTTGTAAACCGCAAAGTTCCAGGTTAAATTATAAAGTTTTTCGATATGAAAAAATAATTTGCCATAAATACAATTTTATGATATTTCGATAAATTTTAAAAATTAAATCAAAATGATTCATACTATCTTAATACATATTCAAAGTGTAGGCAATATGATGATAACTAAGAAGGAAGAAATATTAAAATAAATCGTTCAATAGCCTCATAATATTTAGAACCCAGAAGACTTTAATGTCGAGGTGAACTTGTCATATTACGATGAATCATAGAGAATTAATAAAATTATTGGGTATGACTAAATACTAAATTCGATAGGCATTCGTCAATTTTTATTAATTGAATTCTGCCTAGATACAACGAAGTCATATTCATGGTAATAGACAAGTTGACTGGCTCGGTGGCTTTGTTATACTACAGTACGGTTACAAAGCTGAGGTTTCGGGTTCGAATCCCTTATCGGACTGAGTGATGTTGGATTTTCCATTCATTATCAGCTCGGTGTGAGAAATTTGTGCTTATCACGTCGTGGGACGGCATATGGCGAAATATAAGTCACTTCTGCGATAAAGGCATTAGATTATGTACATATGTATGTATAGACAAATTGAAACAAATATTAGCTATCGCTACATTTAAGAGACTTATCCCATAATGCATTAAACACTGTAACTCCTGTCAACCAGCCTCATCAAAAGCAAATATGTACAAATATTAGATTAAGCTTGTTTTTTTTTTTTTTTATTGCATTGAATGGCGAGACGAGCATGCCGTTCGCCTGATGGTAAGCGATGCGACCGCTCATGAACAGTAGCAAAACCAAAGAACACCTTGAATTACAAAGCAATGCTTGGCATTGCATTCTGAGACATAAGATGTTAAGTCTCAATATGTCCAGTAGTTACGCTGGCTACAATGTCCTTCAATCCGAAACACAACAGTGCATTTAAACTGCTGTTTGACGGGAGAAATAGACATTGCGGTGGTACCCACCCAGGCAGCCTCTCACATATGAGAGACCTACCACCAGTAAAAAAACAAGCCACGAATTTCAGTAGAAATTAATCATAATACCCCCAATAAATACACTCAACAGTCACATACATAGTCCTGGCCCTATACTAAGATTGAGTCTTGTGTTGTAGGTATCAGCAATGAGAGACTTTTTCGATCTCACAAACACCTAGACCCGCGACAATTATTTATGGGTTTCACAAACATTTTTCTCCGTGCGGGGATCGAACCCGCGGCTTCTCGTTTTTAACTAAACGCGCCACGGAGTCTTTCAAAATGATTTAGAAGGAATTTAAACATTTGTTGGTGATGTGGTCTTTTTTAATCAGTCTATATGATAACAAATCTGGGTATATGCGCTTATTGGTAATAAGCGACAAATGGAACCAATGGGCCCGATGCGACGGCTCAACAACTTTACTTTGAACCTCATAAAATATAATCAACCATTTAAATCACTTAATTATTATTCAAACTGACCAGAAATATCATTTGATTCATAGTTCAAATTGTAGGAAACAAAAACAAAAGATGCGCGATATGTGGCTTGGATGGATGACGTCACAAAGCCATTGTGTTAGTCATCCATATGAATAATAAAACAGAATTGTTGGTATCTTAAATTAAGCTGTCCAGAGAGATTTTATGAGTTATGCTATAACTAATCTTCACATACAAAACAGCAAAACAAACGAGTCTAGCATGCGGATAGTTAAGTATAAAAGCTGTATATTTTCAAAGTGGTAGAGCCAAGCTTTTGTCAGTCATGTCTCGGCATGAATGGGCAGGTTCGTGCGAGGCAGTACTACTGTCTTACGGGAGAACGACATAAAGTGACAGCTTAGCTATCGCATTTTGTTTGGTCAATCTGTAATCCCATCCTCTTTCCTTTTCGCTGTTGTATTGTGTCAAAAAACCACAGATGACACTAAGCATAGAATTAAAATCTATTATATTACAACATGGATAATTTAAGCGCTCTATAGTTATTGCTAAATACAGAATCTTTGACAGTGTCGAAAACCCGAACATAAGTTTTATAAATATTTCATATTTACTGAAAGAACTAACATCTTCACAATAAACGTCCACTATGGACTATGGACGCACGTGATACAATGTTTGTATTGTCACAGATGGTCAACAACACACTTAGAAATATCACGCTATTTTGGAAACACAAATAAGTACTAATCACATGTCAAATGCATGTCGGAAACCGGATACTTTCCGATCGAATCAGCAACCGATAATCGTGGACATTGGCTTTTTTTATATTATTTTTATTGCTATGATTGGCGAGACGAGCATTCCGTTCGCCTTATGGTAAGCGATTCGACCGCCCATGACCAGCAACTAAACCAAAGAACATCTTGAATTACAAAACAATGCTTTGTATTCCATCCTGAGACTTGGGATGTTAAGTCTCAATATGTCCAGTAGTTACTATGGCCACAATATCGTTGCTTGGTACAATGTAATTTATTTACGCCTAATGTCACCCATACTTAATACGGAATTCTTCAGCAAATGATGCCAAGGTCCGCCTTCCGGCTGAATTTCTTCCATTTCACCAGGTCTTCAGCATCCTGAATTGTGAAATAATTGTTTTTCATGTCTTCCTTGATGACATCAAGCCAACGTTCTTTTATTTTGTCTACTCCTCGGCAGAGAACCGGAGTCGAATGTAGTTGTCCAGGCACACATTACCAACGAACTCCTGCGGCTTACTTAGGAGAAAATCAAACCGTCTCAAGCGACATTCCTGGACTTAATCTGCCACATAGCCGACACCATACTTTATACGAACTTATTTGGACTAATTCAGCTAAGTTCCCTCCCTGGAAAACGCGCCAAAAATAACTAACCAACCAAATTAATTGAATGACTATGAACTATCCCTTATACTCGTATTTTAAATTACCTTCTGTTAATTCTTTTCTTATATCCATCCTATGGTTGTCTGTAAGACATGTCCTTATGCGATAAGACCGCCATTTATAATTTTTAAGTTCCGTTTTAATGTGTATTTTTTGTGTGTGCAATAAAAAGTACATAAATAAATACATAAACTACGATGAAATTCACGCGGAGAACAAAAGTAATACATTGTAAATACCTACATAATTCGTATCATTGTCCTCAACAGAAACATGTATTTTAGTGACATGAAAGCACACACGTTCACTACGCGAAAGCTAGTATCAGGGCATAAGAAGAGCTAAGATATCATCAAATGCAGTTATGCAGGGTGAATGCACCTACCAGGGTCACCCGTGAAAGGTTCTCAATATGCAACGAATATATTAGCTACACGGATCATAAAGCAACTCATTATAATTGGCATAATTTACATATCTATGCAAAATTTGTTTAATTTGTATTATTACGACTTATATGTGGAAAATTATCATGCGATTTTATTAATTTTGTATAAATAGTTCGTGTGCAAATATTTAAAAAAATGAGTCGTTTAAATTACGGATCTATAAAATTGTCTGATCTTTATAGTTATTTCTGTGAAAGTATCTAACTTTATATTAATGATTATACAACCCACAATCATTCCTTTTCACAAGCTTTCCTTGTCCAATCTTTTAATCACTTCGAAGCATCAATATCTCGCAAACTTAGAAAACATCTTCAAAACTATTATTTATATTTTACAACTACAACAATTCAAAAATGAAGCCCGTAACTGTAATGTTCTTGACCCAGAGGGCGCAGTTTGAAGACCTCTAGGCTAGAACATTGTACCTACAATGATACAGTTCGCCCTACAACTGTATTTACCAACACACTGAAACCAGTCGGACGGGCTTGAGTCACGACTCGCGGTTCAAATTTCGAACTGAGGTCCTGAGACTAATAAAGAGCACTCAATAAACTGAAAAATAAGGTGGTAAAAATGACGCGGTTTACCTTTGTGTTTCATGTAACTCTTATTATAATATGGGAATTTTATTGATTTAAAATGAATTAAATAGGTTTGAGAAATAAATTGTTATTCAATTTATTTACGTCAGGCAGCAATAGTAAATTTATAAACTACATATATATGCCATAAAAACAATTATATTGTTAGACAAAGATTAAAAGAAAGAAATAAACAGACATTATTACAACAATATTTACAGCCAGATGTATTCATATTCATATGTATTCATATTCATTGATACAATGCCAACATTACAAAATTTAAACAGCCATCACGATCTTGAAGAACTTAAATGAAAAAACAATCAATTCAAAAAGTATTTTAAAGAAACAAATTCCAAGTATTAGTCAGCGTTGATGTCAGAGTTTGTATGAGTCTTAATATCGCTTCGAAGGAGATCTCCTCGTACCTGGTTATTCGAAACATCACAAAACGCTACTGGGTACGTCATCGGCGCTTAAATTCACGCGACAAGCTTCCCTTCAGAGGTTAACAACATTTGGTCCTTCTAAATTCAAATGTAATAGTTTAAACTTTTTTTATAATGTCAATGCAATTTAGACACTTAATAACAAACATTTAACAATAACAATGTAATACAGATAAATAAATAAATGTTGACAGTTACTATTAACCAGTACTTAGTTGTCTCACTGAATTGGCCACGCAGTAGCTGTGTATATGAATTTATATATCGATAATATTACTTATTTAAATAATAAATTGAAAGAAAAGAAAGTGCGTGGTGGCCTGTTGGTAAACGGACTAGACGCGACTGCCAACATGTTCACGGTGGTTGCGGGTTCGAATCCCAGGGCACACCTCTGACTTTTCGGAGTCATGTGTGTATTGATAGTTAATCACCACGCACTAAAACGGTGAAGGAAAACATCGTGAGAAACCTGCATACCATAGCGATTTATAAAAATTCTATGGTATGTAAGTCCGCCAACCCGTACTAGGCCAGCGTATTGGACTATATGGCCAAACCACTCTTAATCATACTTTCGATTGTAGAGGAGGCCCGTGCCCTGCAGTGGGACGCATATGGGCTGATACGGAAATAATAAATATGTTTGCTTTGCTTTATGTCCAATATTAAAACACACAAGATTAGTACACAAGCCTCATAATTCATAAATATTATAAATACATGTTATATAAATATGTGCTACTTGTACATAATTCGGATTATATAAATACTAGGCTGCATTAGGCCAGCGTGGTGGACTATATGGCCTATTCCCTTTCACTTGTACTCTCGATTGCAGAGGAGGCCCATGCCTTGCATTGGGACGTATATGGGCTGATACAGACACAGAAATACTAGGCTTATAAATAATAATATAGTGACATTTTGTTTTGAATTTAAATCAATGAATATCCGGATTTTTAATATTAATCAGTGCAATTTAAATAACTTTGCATTAGATAATTTTATTTCGTAAACTGACACTTACTTGCATTATAAATTGTGGAATAAAAATTGACTTCGATGTGTTTTTGTTTCATTTTTATCATTAAACCTATATGCTTTTAATAGCAATAAATACAAATCTTATGCTACACTTGCGTTCTTCGACCTATATAAAAAACTTAAGGAATTGTTCATTTCCAACTTTGATCGGATCCTTTAAATTTATGTACATAAACCGTTTTAAAAAAATATTTCCTTAAAGGTTCAACATAGGGACTGACTATATATATATCTGTTAGCGTTAGCGTGAAAATATGTATCCTTAAACAGAAAAAATCATTAAAGAACTCCGGCTACTATATTCAAGAAGATTAACCGCTTAATATTTTAGAAAAAAAAAAAAGAACTACAAGAACAGGTTCGGATTGAAAAGGAAAAAGGAAACCTAGCTATTATAAAATACGACAAACTAGTTATACTGGAAAAAAAGGAAGAACCAATGAGTACCAATAAAAGAATGCTTTCAACATCTCCAGAAAATAATCAGACTACCAACATTGAAAAGGAATCACAGGCCAGTAAGAAGAATAAAACCCAGACATCACTCAGAAGAACATCTAGCTTGTCAGATGGAGTCCTGAAACCCGGAATTTTGAACTTCTTGGCCACGAAAGGCCCACATAAAACACCAGCGCAGCAAGACAATAAGAACAAAAATATATAGCAACGAGCGTCCCCCTCTGCCACAGATAACAAAAGAAAATTAGAAAAACAAGACAAAAAACATCTCCCAAGCCGGTTGGTCACCGTGGGGGATTATGATCAAAACCCTCCAAAGGAATCAAAAGTACTAAAAGAACTTATAGAACCTAAACCTAAATCCTTCTGAGGAGGCCTTCACCTGCAGAGGGGTTCTAGCAGAAGATTATATTTATTTTTCCGTTTAATATTTTTTTTGGATTATAATTACTTTTTCGTTTAATATTTTGTTTTTAAGTTACTTTTTAATTTTTTACTTTCTAGATACTTTATTTTATGTTACTATCACTTTATTCTTTCTAATTAATTACTACTAACTACTTACCTTCTGTTTAGAAATAAAAGGCTTTTTATTTATTATTATTTTATTATATGTATCTGTATCAGCCCATATACGTCCCAATACAGTGCATTGCAGAGCATGTCCCTCCTCTGATATCGAGAGTACGATCGTGAGTAGCTGGGCTCCACCACGCTGCTGGCCTAGTGCGGGTTGCCGGACTTTAAATACCATACGGATACAACAACCAATTAATTCAAAAAATAATCAACTTAAAATAACAATTTAGGGGAAACAACGACATTAAATACAACACCAAACCTGATATTTTATTAATGTATTTCGGCAAACGAGTTACAATGTTTTCGGATCAGCGGTGGGGACGAGTATGTGACATAAAGTTCACACGACCGGTTTAACGGACCCAAATGGATATGATCACCTTGACACCTCATGAGCAAATGCCATCTCGTTACACGCAGACTTCCACTATACTTAGTATAATAAAGTAATGCGTGATGTCAGAGTCAGATATCAGAGTTTTCTGCATACCAGTTCCAAACCGATCCAAATCGATTTATATACCCCACAGCAAGATTGAGAGTGGTTATGGTCCACCATGCTGGCTTTTTACAGGTTGGTCTCCATTTGAGTGAAGCAAAGAGGCTAAGTATACACATTTCACATGAATATAAATTTAACGGTTGGAAACGATGGGCCCAAGATCGAGCCTAGTGGCGTGCCATAGGAGAGGCCTATGTCCAGCCGTGGACGCGTATGGGCTGATGATGATGATGATGATGATAAAATGAAAAGTAACTACCTCGATGACGTAGTTGTAATACGGTACAATTATAAAGCCGATATCTCGAATTCCAATTCCAGGTCGGGCAAAGTGATACTGGATTTTTCTTTTCATTATCAGCCCGGAGGTAAGAACTTGTGCCCGATATGGTGATAGGCTCGCCCCCTCTTGGGATGGAACAAGGCTAAACATGGGTATATACTGGGTATCTCAAGACTGCTACCGAAAACGAAGCCGGTTGGTAGTTTTAGTGACTACAAACACAATTCAATTAAAAATGTCGTAAAGAAACGTGACAATTATTATTTATGATTTTTTAAATATCGACATTTTTGGGTGGTAAATCCATAGTTTGTGCTAAAATAATAATTTAAACTCTTTTATACCTTAGATTATTTATAAATATAAGGATATACACTATTATTTTAGGAAAAAATGCATTTACCACCCAAATATAGTAATAGGAAAAAAACAACAAAAAAAAATTTTAGCTTTTTTTGCAACTTTTTCTGTTGCATTGTGTCTGAAGTCGCTTAAACTACCACCCGGCTTCGTTTTCGGTAGCAGTCTTGATATACCCTGTATTTATGTACAAAATAAACGAAAAAACTCAACTGTGAAAGATATTCTAAATACACAATCCCAACATATTAAAGGTTAGGCCCATATTTCGTCTTTATGTCATATTATTTTCAACTTAATGTGTGCACTCATTTGGGCTTGAACATAAGAAATTTTTACTTTTATTTTATTTTTACGTAGTAATTTTAATACATTATTTTAAACAACGAAATATTAAAAGAATTTTGAAAGATCTCCGCAGTGTGTTAAAAATTGCTTTTCTATCCCAAAATGATGTTTGGCTTACTGATTTTTATCGGTTGGGTGCACATACGATGGCTTGTAAATAATGGCATATGATAAATTCTAATATGTCTACATATTATACATATAAGGTTGAGTTAAGAAGTAGCTAAAGTAAAAAAAAATAAGATAAATATTCATGGAACTTTGAAAAATGTTTGTAACCCCGCGGATTATTGTCGCTCTTCTAAAGCTGGGAATAAAAGGAAAAAACTTCGGCAGGAGATGACGTAATCGGATTCAAGGGCACTTTTTTGAAAACACCGTTTTACGTTTCCAGACTTTGCAAATATTGAAATACTCTTTATAATTATTTTTAAAGTGACGTAAAATAATTTTAATATACATATAATGTGTGAAGCGATGAAATCAAATTCTTAATTGCGTTTCTGGAATATCCAAGAGAAACAACATTTAAAGGTATTTATTATAATAAAACACAATACAACTCAATAAAGTAATAGTCCTAAAGCACCGAAAGATATTTAAGAATATATCTTTGGTAAAACAACCAAAGATATTTTTAAAGCTACTTTAACAAATAACATCCTGATTACTTATAAAAGTGTATTTATTTAATAGATAATCAGGATCTAGACTTATTTCTTTACATTTTCGGCATGGATTACAACTTAACACATATATGAGAACTTTTCAAACACGTTTTAGAATAAAGCGGCGACGGTCAGGTAAGGATTCCTGTTGTTTGTCATACACATATTTTTAAAATAAACTTTATTCCATTGTGATAGAGTTTGGTTTTGTTTAACGTTGCAGAGGTGTTTTTCCAACCAATTATCGCCCCCTAATGTCCATTATCGCTTGTTGATAAGTAAATGAATGGCCTGAGGATTTTTGTGGGTTCATTTTTGTGTAATTTTGTATGCAATTCCCTGAAATTACAGTGAAATTAAAGTTTTAATCACTTAAATGCTTTTCCAGGCTGAAGACGGAAGACGGCCGCGTGGTATCGACGAGGGCAGAGGTATTAAGGGAGATCGAGAGGTTCTACGGACAGCTTTACATCTCGGTTGCCAAACCTGCTGTTAGCTCGGCCGAAGACCCGAGAGCCGAGTTGATCCGACACTTTAGCGATGATATCCCGGACATCAGCCTGTTTGAGATTGAGATGGCCCTGAAGCAACTTAAAAACAACAAGGCGCTGGGCGAGGACGGAATAACTTCAGAGCTTCTGAAAGCGGCGGAACGCCGGTACTGAAAGTCCTTCAGAGGCTCTTCAATTCCGTTCTCCTCGAGGGCTCAACGCCAGAGGCATGGAGCAGGAGCGTGGTGGTACTGTTCTTCAAGAAAGGTGATAACACTTTGCTGAAGAACTACAGGCCCATCTCGCTCCTGAGCCATGTCTATAAGTTGTTTGCGAGGGTCATCACAAATCGTCTCGAACGCAGGTTTGATGACTTCCAGCCTCCCGAACAAGCCGGTTTCCGAAAAGGCTTTAGTACCATAGACCACATCCATACGCTTCGGCAAGTTATACAAAAAACCGAGGAATATAACTTGCCGCTTTGTTTAGCGTTTGTGGACTATGAGAAAGCCTTTGATTCGATCGAGACTTGGGCTGTGCTACAGTCTCTCCAGCGGTGCCATATCGACTATCGGTACATCGAAGTGTTGAGGTGTATATACAACAACGCCACCATGTCGGTCCGAGTACAAGATCAGAGTACGAAGGCTATTCCACTACAGAGAGGCGTGAGACAGGGAGATGTCATATCTCCGAAACTGTTCACTGCCGCGCTAGAAAATGCCTTTAAGCTCTTGCAAGGATTCGGCATCAACATCAACGGCGAGTATATCTTTTATACTCACCTTCGGTTTGCCGACGATATTGTAGTCTTGGCAGAATCGCTGGAAGACCTTAGCACTATGCTCGAAGACCTCAATCGACCCCAACATCGAGTCTCCCAACAGGTGGGTCTTAAAATTAACATGGACAAAACGAAGATCATGTCGAATGTCCATGTTGTGCCCACTCCCATCGGTGTTGGGGGCTCGACTCTTGAAGTTGTTGACGAATATGTCTATTTAGGACAAGTGGTCCGGTTAGGCAGGTCCAACTTCGAGAGAGAGGTCAATCGTCGAATCCAACTCGGTTGGGCAGCGTTCGGGAAACTACTCTACGTCTTCTCGTCCAAAATACCTCAGTGCCTTAAATCGAAAGTCTTCGATAGTTGTGTGTTGCCAGTGATGACTTACGGCACCGAGACGTGGCCTCTCACTATGGGCCTTATTAGGAAGCTCAAAGTCACTCAACGAGCTATGGAGACGGCTATGCTCGGGGTTTCCCTACGAGATCGAATCAGAAATGAGGAGATCCGTAGGAGAACTAAAATAACCGACATAGCCCACCGATCTGATCTGGAGATCTGATGACCGATGGGGTCGGAAAGTGCTCGAATGGAGGCCACGTAGCGGAAAGCGCAGCGTAGGACGTCCACCCACAAGATGGTCCGACGACCTGGTAAAGGTCGCGGGACGTCGCTGGATGCAGGCTGCCTCCAACAGGTCTCTGTGGAAATCATTGGGGGAGGCCTATGTTCAGCAGTGGACTTCCTTTGGCTGATGGATGGAAATGCTTTTCCAAAGGACATTCATTATCTTCCTGAGTTCTCTTGGTCATAATTTTACGGAGAAGTTAATATATATTTTTTTTCTTAAATGCTGCAATTCTTGGGTTATAAGTTAACATCCAGTGGCTGTTCTCATAAGAAATAACTTCGGTATGATAACTAATTTTCAGTTTAAACTTACATTAAATGAAATTCAGCATCTAGTATCACACCTAAGACTGCAGAATTTACCATTCCCTAACACTTCCCCAATGCCAATAGATACAATTAAATCTATACATCACAAACAAATACTGGTGGGTGGTCTCACATACATATGTGAGAGGCTACCTGGGTAGGTACCACCGCAATGTCTATTTCTCCCATCAAACAGTAATGTAAAAGCACTGTTTGTTGCCCTGCACATGTTTCGGTTTGTAGGACATTGTAGCTAGAATAACTACTGGACATTTTGAGACTCAACATCTAATGTCTCATGATGGCATGCCAAGCTTTGCTTTGTAATAGTTTTGAAACTGTTTATGAGCGGTCGTATCGCTTACCATCGGCCGCACGGAATGCTGGTCTCGCCAGCCAGTGCAATAAAAAAAAATACATGTGCCTACTTTGGGAGGACTACTTCCAGCAACTAAGTACACATACCTACTATAATATATACATGAAGAGCTACATTAATTTTATGTTTAAAAATATGCTTCTCTAACCGTCCAAAACTTAACACTGACAGTGACGTCACGGTTCAAGGCATCACCACAGATGAGTCACTTCCAAGAAATTTTGCTCAACAATTTTGAGTTATGGAAATCTGGCTCATCACCTTGGACCTATGACTCACTGCAGTGGTTCGAACGTTCACCTCCAAGATTTGTAGTAATTAGATACATCACTATATGGCACCTCATGTGGTAATATGATACCATTAAAAGAAAATAGTTAATATACATATATAATAAGACCCCATACTATGATCAAGTCTCGTGTCGTGGAAAACTACGAGAGACTTTTCGGTCTCACAAATATCCAGACCAGAAACAAATACTGTGATCACACAAATATTCACCGGCGTCTAACCAACTACGTCACAGAAGCTGTCATGAAATGCTGTTGGTTTTACTGAATATTTTTTATCGTTTTCTCTTCATATATAAAATGATATATCTATATATTTGTGTGGTAATGAAAATGAATTATGAACTTTCTAACTTATGAAAGATTTAACCTATGAAGATATTTAACACCCACATTCGTTAGTTTCTGCTTACCCCCAACGCATAAAGGCGTGCACAAAAGTATTTTCAAAAACAACTCGACTAAACTGAGTATCCAGGTAAACCACACGCGGCGGTTTCCGCGAACCGGCACAATCACAACGGTTGTGTTTATCAACCTCTGTTATCACAGGAGCTATTTGCCGACTCACTAAAATATTTGTGAGCAAATACGCATCTGCAGGTGCGATACTTGGTCCAAATGTTTGGTGTTTGCGTCATGAACTTACAATATTTATGTTTTCCGATATTTGGTGTATTTTTGTGTCAATTACCTTATGGTAATGTACGCGGCAGGTCGACATGGAAATTTTCCAGTGATGTAAAATTTACCACGTTCAAAGTAGTTTAAATCAATATTTTTTTGCAACGCAGTGATATACGAATAAAAATAATTAAGACAAGTTTATTATATGCAAAACAACAAAATATTTTACCTACAATTTGTAACTGATCACTGATCGATATCTACACATGGAAGATATATAAGAAAAATATTATGGGGGGAATGTATGAACGTAATACGACCGATTTTTTTTTTATTGCCTTGGATGGCGAGACGATCATGCCGTTCGCCTGATGGTAAGCGATTCGACCGCACATGAACAGTAGCAAAACCAAGCAACACCTTGAATTACAAAGCAATCCATGGCATTCCACTGCGCTCGCCAGCCTGAGACATAAGATGTTAAGTCTCAATATGTCCAGTAGTTACTCTGGCTACAATTAGAATGGATTATTGTTTTTGTCTTTAGCTTTATGTTTCGTCCCACGATATGATAGCTGGCGAGCCTTTCGTCATATCAGGCACAAGTTCCTGACTCTGGGCTAATAATGAATAGAAAAGTCCAATATCACTTCACCCAACCAGGGATTCGAACCCGAGACCTCTTTGTAACCGTACCGTAGTACAACTACGCTACCGAGGCAGTCGAAATGTGGGTGTCCTGGCACCTCTGGCTACCCCTGTTGGGAAAAAGGCGGGAGTTTATGTACATAATGTCTTTAGCTTTAAATGCTACCGTAGTCAACACAATACACAAAAATATTATATACAAAGATCAATGTGTGTAACACTAAGACTAAGACTGCGCGGGCGATGTCCGGGTGCGCGGAGCGTCCCCTCCCCCACGCGTCACCTCATACCCCGATTGCCATCTCAGCCAGTCGCATACTATAGGCGTGCTGTGGACTAGCTTATTGACTAAAAAAACACACTCGACTTTCCTCCAGTTTTGAAATTACGGAAAAATCTTCATACACCAGAAACTACAAGAGATTTTTCGGTCCCTTCTCGTCATCCTCGCGTCGTATTCCTCATTGCTGAGTGTCGTGATCCCTTGAATATGGAGTTATCTTTGTTTAGAGTATGCTGCGCCATTTGTTCTATTGTTCTATCTTTTTCATAGTGCACAACGTGAAATTTAATGTGAAGGGTCGAGCTGATTCAACATTTACCATCATCAACATCAATAGTTTTTTTTTTATATGCATGTCATTCGATCCGATTCGATCTCGGTTTAAACTAGTTTCGTCTAGGCCAAACTAGTTTTCCATACACGCGATAGAACTAACCAATTTAGCCTAGACTAGGAAGCTTTTTTTTTATTGCAGTGAATAACAAGACGAGCATGCCGTTCGCATGATGGTAAGCGATACGACCGCTCATGAATAGCAAAATCAAACGACACCTTGAATTACAGAATAATGCTTGACATTCCACTAAGCTCGCCATCCTGAGACATAAGATGTAAAGTCTCAATATATCCAGTAGTTACTTTGGCCATAATGTCCTTCAAACCGGAACACAAACAGTGTTTAACATTGCTATTTGGCAGGAGAAATAGACATTGTGGTGGTATCCACCCAGGCGGCCACATATACGAGAGACCTACCACCAGTAAATGAGCTATTACGCAAACACTTGTTATCAAACTTTGACCTGTCATGTTAAGTCTCAATTCGTCAAGTAGTTACTCTGGGTACAATGTCCTTCAATTCGAAACACAACAGCTGCTTTAAACTGCTGTTTGGCGGGAGAAATAGACATTATGTTAAGCTGTTTACTATCAACACGATTTGGTCAGCAATGTCGCAACGTTATGAACACTTGTTGATCCTGGAAGGCAACATACAAGCGTATGTAACTATGAAAGACATTATCCTCTGCTTACTATAAGTTGCTTAGGAGACCAACACGAATATTCTACCGCTAAATAACTCAAATTCAACTTTAGGTTTTGTTTGATTAGATATTTACGATAAGCTCGTAGTCTTAATATAAGGATTTTAGTGGTCAACGATTCGTATACCAATGACGATATTCATTGAGGTTTGATTATTTCTATAAAATCTAAAGGTAACACCTTAAAACAGCACCGTATGTATAAAAACATGTCGACAAAACTGCGAACAATCTTAATGGTATTAGTTTACGCTTGATCCTTAGCTTTATTTGTAACTCATCGTAACCTAGTATAAAAAATAAGATTGTTCTAATCCATAATGTCAAATGAAGCGTATTCGCCTCATCTAGAAACTAGTTATCAGCCAATTCGCGACGTTGCTAGACGAAGAAGCCACTTCCTAATACGATCCAAATACCTAAGCTAAACGCCTCAAGCTTCAAAACAATTAGTTGTTAACGGGTTTATCACTGGTCTTAAAGTTGATATACGTTACATGACTCATGTATCCGTTGAGAAACGTTTTTGCCGGCATTGTTCGTACGATCTTCGTGGGATGGGCATGTTAGTTTTTATATTACCCGATCAAAAGTTTAGGTTTTTTTTCATTATCAATAAATCAAATAATACATACTGTTATGAAATTAATCTGATCGTTTCACGACCTTGCGGTGAAACTTGAGGATTTAATTCTGTAATGTTGAATTCACTCTCAGAGTACTGACTACTTTATATCACCTTATACGACGAAAGAAGTGGCGAATTATCGAGATATTAATTGTGGCCTTTTTATGCTCCTCTTTATGTATACGGCTTTGAAAATAACTCATGCGTAGGTACTAATACTTAGATTATATACTCGTCTAGATTGAGCAATGTCAACAAACGATGCGCTAAAAGTGTCCTCACTTTCGTTGATATGTGTGAGTACCGGTCGTGTAATTATTGTAATCCAACTGTCAAGGTGTGTGTGTTTAGGGATGCCTACTCCAGATTATTAACTTAACTTTTCCCCATTATTTCATATACAAAATAGGTTAAATAAAATATTTTTTCTTTATTTAAAGTAAAAAGTGCGTGGTGGCCTGTTGGTAAACGGACTAGACGCGACTGCCAACATGTTCACGGTGGTCGCGGGTTCGAATCCCAGGGCACACCTCTGACTTTTCGGAGTCATGTGTGTATTGATAGTCAATCACCACGCACTAAAACGGTGAAGGAAAACATCGTGAGGAAACCTGCATACCATAGGGATTCATAAGAATTTCTATGGTATGTAAGTCAGCCAACCCGCACTAGGCCAGCGTGGTAGACTATATGGCCTAACCACTCTCAATCGTATTCTCGATTGTAGAGTAGGCCCGTGCCCTGCAGTGGGACGTATATGGGCTGATACAGATACAGATATTTAAAGTAATCATACTATTAATTATATTTATAACGCATTTTAGTAAAAACAATAAAGATCTAAACCCATCTCCTAGTGTTTGTTTCCGAATAGAATTAACTCTTTGGATTTATTGCCTGGGCTGTTATCTGATTTCTGTATTTATGTAAAATATAAATCATCATAAGTAAAATGTTCGGAACACACAACTGAAGTCATGTGAGGCTACGAATGGTCTTCTTTTCGTTTCCGCTGTGTAATGTCTCGCCAGCAATTTGCTAGTACGGAATCCGTAGGAAGTCTAAAAATATTATTAGGACCTTGAATAAGTTCTTGCTGTTTCTTCAAAGATGACAATAGCAGTACCCCGTTTGTGAAATTTTGAATGGTAATACACATGCAAGGCAAAGAATTAATAAAATAACTATGAAGTGCATGTCGTCGTGGGTTTCATTAATATCGTGTAGGTAAGTATTATTTACTCATTAAATAAATAATGCCATTCTTCTTGTTGTTATTCTGATCGAAATATTATGTAATGATATTTGTGTTTTATAGTTTCTCCCATAGTTTCAACAAATCTTCCTAGTAATAAATTGACAACACTGGCCAATGAAACTCATCTTCAAAATAATGAATTAAAAGTTCATTTTTTCTTCAAATAATAGTGGTTTAACAATAATGTTACCGATAGAAAGTGATATTGGTATTATTATACAGTTTTCCCACACAATTGCGATACAATTCGACAGCACAAACCGGCATAATTAATTGTTTTTCGGGAGCACGTTATCCATATGTAGTTCAAATGACACTGACGTACGTGAGAAGCGAGTCTACCAAATTTGGTAGACATTTTTTGAGCCGTGCGGTGAGTTGTGATGTGTCATCTAGACGAGTATATAATCTAAGGTACTAATACTTTTATAAAAAAAATGGCAAGATAAAGTTCATTATCTATAGTCAAGAGCTGTTATATTTTCTATTGATCTAAACACCAAACACAAAAAAGTTCACGTATGATTTTGTATTCCATGCATGATTTGGACAGCAAAATTTACCGGATCTTTATCTGTATCAGCCCATACACGTCCCGCTGCAGGGTACGGGCCTCCTCTACAATCGAGAGTACGATTGTAAGTAGTAAGGCCTGCGTGATCTTACCACCAAGCTGGCCTAGTGCGGGATTGCGGACTTTACATACCACAGAAATTCTTACAAATCGCTATGGCATGCAAGTTACCTCACTATGTTCTCCTTCACCGTTAGAATGCATGGTGATTGACTATGAATGCAAAACATTATTATTGTTATTTAGGTATCGGATAATTCATGTGAATTGAGTTATAATACGTCTGCTTACCCCGTCGATGAAATACATATTTTATACATGATGTACATTTTCCGTGTGTTAGGTAATATCAAAATCTTATTCCCTGCACTAAATATTGTGTAACAAGTAATTTCATTTGAACTTTCGCATCGTAATATGTTTATGAAAACGATCCATCATTAGCAAAACTGATTACAAATTCAATTACTCTGCTCTCATGGCTTAGGAGCGGCGAATGAGCAAACGACACCTATAGAAAGTGAACGTGATGAAACGAATCTCGATCAAAACATCATAAAGAATTTCCATTGCGTTGTCTCTATAAAATATTTCATGATACTCATTCGGAAACGGCCTGCAATTAGTGATCTTATGTATCTTTAGCAGGTCACCGTCCATCTTGTAATGAATACAATGATTTGCGCTTATCTAAGAACTTAGTTTAATCGTAGATGAGGTTGATAAGTTGTTGAGTTTTTGAAGGATTTTGTTAAAATTGAAAATATTGTACTGATATAGAATGCTTCAAATTTCTCAACATTCCCGGGCCTCGACCGAGAGATAGACAAAAGAAGCGCTGGTTATATGTCGTCAAGGAAGATATGAGGGGCAATGGACTTTCTATTGAGGATGCCAAAGACCGCACCAAAATTGAGGAGACTCATTTGGAAGGCGGACTCTAGCACCGGTCTGGATAACGCCAAGTAGAAGGAACACAGGATGGACAATTACTGTAATTCACAAAACTGCATGTAGTAGTAAATTTTGTCATTAAGGGTGCTGTTTGATATTGCTACTGTCCATGAAAAGTCGTATTGCCTACTACCACGCGAATGGCATGCTCTTGTCATAATAATTGCAAATAAATATTAAAAAAACTATAAAACGCATAAAAACCATATTACTACTCTGCTCAATCTTCGTTTAAAGGCAAACAGATCAGATTTCTTTTAAAATAAAGCAAAAATGTGTTTGCTTTATTGGATAGATGTCTACATAAACGAAATACACGTTGTTTACAATATTTTTATAACATCCCGCCCACATACATATAATGCCACATTACAACTTGACAGAACAATAAAACAGGTCTGCATTCACAACATTGTCAAGAATTCCAACATCAATATAGTATAAAAAATGCGGTATTTTCAATCTCGTATCATAATTCATTTTAACGCACGTGAATCATTGGCTTAAGATAGTGCTATTGCATCGGTCACATTCATTTATTTCACTAATTCTAATACCTATAAGTATATAATCTATTCAATATTAATTTTAACTCTATTGGTGGTAAGTCAAGTTAATCCGGCAAGCGTCGGACGCCCAACATGATGGATAGCCAACTTAGGTACGAAAATAGATGTGGTAATCCCTAATGGTGGTCTATGTTGAACAGTAGACAATAGACATCCTATGACTTACGATTGTTTTAGTGAATTCGAATATACTTCGAATACATATATTCGAAATCACCATTTTGCCGAAGATTTTTTATCATTTTGCTCTCCCCGACTTAAAAATATTTTAATTCAATTGACACCAGTTCTTTCAATCCACAATGTTACTGCTTACGCGCTTAAATTTCTTTCAAGAACTAAAACAGTCCGTCCACTACAATATTTCCAATTCAACCGCTCTCTCTCTTTCTCTACATTTTAGCGAAAGATAGCTGTAGTCTCTCAAGATACATACTTTTTGTAGCTGTAGAGCTTACACTTAAATAAATTAACACACTCAACAATACAGGCCTTCTTAAAATATCTGATCAACTAATGGTAACTGTACCTGAACTGTATCCCATAAATCTCCCATTATTGAGCAGTCTTCTCTGCATCTAATAATACGATCATCTATTATTGCTAATATTTCTACAATGTCATGCATTTACACTGCTGTTTGGTGGGAGAAACAGACATTGCGGTGGTACCCAGGCGGCCGCTCACATATGAGAGACCTACCATTTATTTATTGTCGTCCAACAATGCTTAAAACACGCATGTACTAGTACCTACATACTTACACAACACAACATTTAAGAACAAAGCTGTTAAATGCCTGAATGGTGATATCACGGCGAGGAGCACATCCTTTCATTCATAAACGCAGGTAGGCGATAGATACGTCGGAAACGGTCCGTGGGTTTTATTATTCGCTCATTGTGGCGTCAAGATTATACGATGGTATTCTTTGAAAATTTAAACTGTATAATGAGTAACTGTTTACTATTGTTTTAATTCTAAAAAATATATTTAAAGTAGTTTTAAGTTCTTTTTTGTGTAGTTAAGATTAGCTTTGCTAGTGGTATTTTATGAAGGTTGCAGAAAGTCGTTGGATGAACACTGCATCCGAAAGATCGCTATGAAAATTCTTGAAGGAGGTCTATGTTCAATAGTAGCTCATGATGAAGATATAAATATAAAGTTATTTACAATCAGTTAGTCAATTAACATACGTTTTTAAAAAAATGCCTCCAGTTTTGGGTTCTTTTGCTCCAGAAAGGTTAACGGGTGGTTTATTTGACTAAGGATTTTTTGGTCACTACTATAAAATATATTTACCTTTGTATATTTATATTTAACTTTGGTAAAATTACAATGCCTAAAATTAAGGATTTGGGATTTTTATATCGAAGGTTAAAGAGGAAAATTCCTGTAGGAAAAGTAAAAAGAATTATAATAGGATAATAGAGGATCACAATAAAATTTTATTTCTCTATAAAACAAAAATAATAAAATATCTTACAATAGTATTAAGACGCATAAATTTTCAACCAGGAAAGGCCTTGGACGCTATTGTAATACAATCAGTCGAAGCTCATTAAGCAATTCTTAAAATAGGCCAACTAAACCGCTTAGAAACAGAAAAAAATGAACCAATTTAAACATTTTTTCCAGAATTGTCATCGCTTAAATATCTTTTTAAGTGCCACTTAGAATTGCAGTTTTTGAACACTTGTGAAACCGTTAATTTACTAAGAAGATTCACTACGACAAAACTTTTAGCATGAGTGTTGTAATAAGATTCTACTGCTATTGTAATATTTTTATACACAAAGATATTCTTATTATAAAATAAACAGCCAATTGACAAACTATGTATGCCAATACCGCAGTTAAATAAGATATATTCCGAACATACATTTTATTTCGCCCACACTAAATTTTCCTTTATAAGAAAATGATTAGAATTTCATATAAAGTATCCATTAGCATGAGAAAATCATCTCTTTGCAGTCAAAGCAAGCATACCAAACTTCAGGAACCCATATATACAAAAGGTGACACCGAAAATTAATAATAAATAAATAAATACACCCAACAGTCTATAGTTCAATTGATATTTATTATATTTTATGCTAATTTTGTATGTATTTATATGTATGTTTTTATATGTATGTTTACCTTTCTTTTTCTTTGTCTATTTGTAATATGTTTATTTTGTTGATATATTCTCTTGTCACTATACACCCTAGACTGCCCTTTCTCTCTCCGTTCTCTTATGTCCATCCAAAGGTTGCCTGGAAGAGATTGCCTAGTGCAATAAGGCCACCGATTGTACTTATTTTATATGTTGTTTGAATTTCTGTTTTCCTGTCGTACAATAAAGTTAATAATAATAATAGTTCTGACCACACACTAAGATCGAGTCTTTTATCCTGGGTATCAGTAACTACAAGACACTTTTCGGTCTCACAAACATCAAGACCCGAAACAAAATAGTGATTCACACAAATATTAGTCTCGTGCTGGAATCGAACCCGCGGCATCACGTTTCACAGCCGGCGTCTAAACAAACTTCGCCACGATGGCTGTCAAGCAAATTGCATGAGGCTTTTAATTAAGTTTTATGCCTAATAATACCATGAATTTATTTGTTGCGTTTTATATCTTTATCAATATGTGACTTTTTAGTGTAGTGTGGTGGGACTAATTTGAAATGATTCACTTGTCATCTGAATAGCAATGCAATCTATTGAATGCGCTTTGTTCGAAACCGATAAAAAACGTATCCCATATACATTTCTACCTGAATCTTGAAGAGTGGAGAATTCGTCCCACGACGCTCTACATTGTATACCTTTACAATATAAGGTTAATTTAGAAGTATTTAGTACATTATAGGACGTCTTACTGTGACGGAAAACATCGTGAGGAAATCGTATACCATAACGATTTTTATGATATGTAAAGTCCGCCAGCCCGCACTAGTCCTGCGTGGTGGATAAATAAGCCTAAATGGCCTAACCACTCTCAATCGTATTCTCGATTGTAGAGGAGGCCAGTGCCCTGCAGTCAGACGTATACGGGCTGATTCAGTATGTTTTACTATAACGCGTACGTCAAGGATCCAACAGTATGTGACGTCAGGCGTTTTGTTTCTCAAGTGGATATACCGAAATGGGCGTGGCTTTGTAATTTAAACTTTATTACGATGGTATAAGGTGTATTTTTACATGAAAGTCTTTAAAGAAAGGGAGAGTGATTTTTTATAATATTCACAGGTAGAAATATATTGTACTGTTTTTTAATTAATGACAAGTGTGTAGAGCACCTGTTTCTTTGCTGTTTGTATTAAATATTATTATTACTAATATCAAGAAATCGTGAGCTAGCTTCATTATAAGACGAAGAGTTTGTGATAGTGACCGAATCTTATGAGATTTTTCAATTTAAAAACTTACACAACGTGGATTATTCAACGGAGGAACCGAATCTAGGACACAATTTACCGTAAAGCATTGCACTTTAAACTGTCGTTGCAATAAGCCTCTGTAATAGGTATTTAACAAAAACCAAGCTGGCAGACATTTCTTGGAAAATCCTTTAAAAACGACTACCGAATTTCGAAGTTACTGCACATAAGACATTTAAACCTAAGTAAAAAACGATATAAAACACCAAAATTGACCATTCAAAAACTTTACTGAACCGATAAAACAGTCCATTGACAACACATCACACGCCAGAATGTAATACTAATGTGTTCGTTGAAGTCCCAAGAGAAAACATCGCATATAAACGACAGATAAAAAGTATCCCGAACAAGAAATACATATGCGATACTAAATCGAATTCCGCGAACGTATACGCCGTTCGATAAAGCTCTTTACATAAAACGACCACACAAATCATCAGAGCTTAGTAAGGGAAACAATGGTGTATGTTTTTTAAATTATGAACCAAGACTTCTAAGCCACAATAACAGTTCCTTAGGACACTGTTTGGTTGATTGTGGGTCAATTATTGAAAGTATTGTGAAAATTATTGCTGTTAGATTAGCACTATGGCTGAGATGAATCTTTAGACGTGACTACCGGAATAGTCTTTCAAAATTACTTTTAAAAAAGACATTTTACATTTGCTCCCGCTTTACCTTAGTATGTTCTATGCTGTTCAGACAATTTGATCATCAATTTGAATAAATAGCCAACTAGATTATGTCATTTAAGCCATTCTAAATTCAAAGCTGTATCTGTAAACAGTTTAGATAATAAAAAACAAATATTCAAAAAAAGAATACCTAAAGAAGCCAAAAACATTAAAAAATAAACAATGACTTGCGGATTAAAAATCGAACATCTCGAATCGATTATAAAATTCAAAAATGGAATCGCTAAATAAAAGACGGTTGACAGTGTTCAGACAGGGTCAGCGCATGCCGGTCGCGCTCCAGTGGCGGGCCCCACTTGCGCGTCACCCTCGACGCTTCCTGCTGCGCCGCATAGCGATACCTTCTCGTATACATGTGACTTTTGTACTCCACTTACCTATATAACTTGACACCGGTACAAGTGTCTTAAGTATTTTCTTGTGTTCATCTGTAGTTTTACATGGTGAGTTTGTAATGGCTTAGTGACGGATAAGTTAGATGTTAGAGTACGGTTTTGGAGTTTTACCTGTTTTTAAGAGACGTGACCGTTTGAAGTACTGTTAATATTGAGTGCCAAACACGACGTATGGTTTTTTTGGTAATACAGACCACATGTTTTACCTTGTGGTAAATAATCACCACTGCTCATGAAGGAATCAAAGTTATATTGTGTGCTTCGAGTCCAGAGGGAAAAAAGGGAAATGTAGAAAAGTAGATAATTCCAAAATCTACTTCAAGTTAAAGACCATAACATACATGACAATCACTTGATGACTTAGCCCTTAAATCTTTTTGAACTTTACATGTGTCGATTCAATAGTGATTTGTAATTTTTCGATGACAAAATTTGCACAAATTTTCATTGTCATAAGAATGTAACTTATCACCATGATTATCAATAACAAAACAACTCAAATTACGTAACTATCCAAAAATAATTACTTGATTACACCTATTAATATACTGAGCGACACCCTGCCGTTTAAAAATACACGGCCCTTCTTATCTATCACTAGCGGTCCGGCCTGGCTCCGCCTGGGTGCAAGTACACTTTTCAAAATGGCGGCCAAAATGTTCAATTCTGACAATCAATTTAGAATACCAGAGCAATGGAACCCTCAGATATCGATTTTGAAACCAATCGGGCCACGAAAACCGAATAAAATTTCCTCTTATTTGCTGGATTTTGACTACTGCTTCCCTTCTATAGGTCATAGCGTGATATTTTGCTTATAGTATTCCTCGATAAATTACATATTCAACACAAAAAGGTTTTTCACATCAACCTAGTAGTTTCTAAGATTAGATATAAAAAACAAACGAACCTTCCAGCTTAACATATTAGTATACTTTATAAAATAATCTGTGGAAATCATTGGGGGAGGCCTATGTTCAGCAGTGGACTTCCTTTGGCTGATGGATGGATGGATGGATAAAATAACCAGCAGCGTCGGATATTTGAAAGCTTTCGACCGTTCACCATCACTGCCGCCATGACTTGCAATGTCTATTACTGTATTGAATACACAGCTTGGCATATTATTGTTCATTAAAGTAAACACTTTGGTTAATCTGGTTTAGACGTAGTGTGACCTTGGGTTTTCATCTGTTTCTATATTATTCTGGAATTATGAAATATTGCCTCGAAGGCGTAGTTTTACTACGGTACAGTTACAAAGCTGAGGTCTCCGGCTCGAATTCCGGGCTGGGCAAAGTGACATTAGATTTTTCTATTCATTAGCCTGGAGTCAGGAATACAGCCATACCTTCATGGAACGGAAATGAAGGCGAAACGTAAGTGTCCTGATTGGGCCTCTACCTATCCATTCTAGGAAGAAAGGCGTGTGTTTATGTATCTTTCTAAACAATTGAAACGCTAGCAGAATACACAGAGATACTTTCAGTGGTATATACGTTTCAAAAAGCTTATTTCAGTAAAAGGTTAGATAGAGGGCTAGACTAGAGTATCGATATCCTGAGCATAGTTCTAGCACCAGGCAACTCATATATTTCTCAAATCAAAAACTAATATTGTGTGTCGATTACCTGACTTGGGTTTCCAATACAAAAGGTCACGTTTACATTTTACGCGCTATACCTAAAATTAGTAATAGGCTATTTGACTAGTTTCTGGAAACTATACCACATTATGAAGTGGGGTCTAACTGGGGGCGCGGCCGAGCCCCCTCCAAGTCGAGCTAAAAAGTGGCATGGCCGTAACATCCTTTTCTCGAAGCAATTCAGACCATTTTCAACCCCCTATAACTTCGTTGTGGCTAAAGTATGAAGCCTGAATTTTCAGTTACTAAGCAGGTATTGTGTAAACACGGTATATTTAAAATTTAATTCAATTTGAACCAGTAGTTTAAGAATTATAACTTATCAAAATTTCGTAATTTTGTCACTCACTGACTGACTGACCGATCATCAAAAGTCGAAGGCACTTCTAGCGGACATAGAACCTTCAAATTTAGAATATGTGTTTAGTGTCTAAAGTAAGGGAAAATTCAAACATTTCAGACCAACTGCGTGAATAACTTTGTAATCTCATATAAATGTATAGGATTACAAAGTTACATTTGCAGTTAATGAATCATTGTACTCGTATATAATGGAATAATAGTTGTAGATAGATATCTATATATATGAGGCATAACAAGAGGGGGTATAGAGAGGGAAATGGTGTATTCAGCCCATGAAACTGTACAACATTCCTCTAGAAAAACATAACGAAGAAAAACTTGCAAATAAATAGACTAAATAGCTCGAAAATATCAATCACAATGAAAGAAAGAACATTAATAATCAAATCCGCTATATTTGTGATAAATTGATACCTACAAAAATAAGAAAAATCCATAAGACAGGGCTTTAAGAAAAATCGTTAGTGATATTCTATAAGTAAGAAGTACCGAAAAGGAAAAAAGTCACGTCTTTTTGTAGAGTCCTACGACTCTACAAAAAGACGTGAGATCCCATCAAAAACATTCTGTAAAAAAAATCCAAGTCTCGCAGCTCAGGTTTTCTACCGCAAAAAGTTGTGAGATGCATGTAATACCAAGTCGATTAATTTATTTAGTCCTTAAGGGACCTTCTATATAAAGTTATTACGTTAGTTATTACCATATCAATATTAAAAATTCTTTGCGTTTTAAATAAATAGATCGACTTGGCCAGCAGCATTATGTGTAAATTGTACGATACATTATGTTTTCATGACACTACGTTAAGAGACGGGACTCCATACATATTTAAATTAAATCTATACATATTTAATTAAATTATCTACATTGATGGTAACAAATAAGTCAATATTTTTTATACAGTCAAATAGCCTATTCCGTCGCCCAAATAATGTCTTACGAAAAGTAACGAATCAAAATACTCACAGAAAGTAGAGCGTTGTCATGGGAATGGAACATGGAACCTCGCCATTTACAACCCACTTACGCAGTCATTAAGGTGATCAGAATTTAACCTTAATTAAATATTCACCCTAAATTCTCAACTATTAACGGGAACAAGTGAAATGACAGGTCAAAGTTTGATAACAAGTGTTTGCGCAATAGTTCATTTACTGGTAGGTCCCTCTGAATGTCTATCTCTCCCGACAAACAACAGTGTAAACGCACAGTTGTGTTCCGGTTTGAAGGACATTGTATTGTATATTAAATTATTGTATCTAAGGATGGTAGATGGTAAGTGCACTGGAATGCCAAGCACTGCTTTGTAATTCATGGTATAACTTGGTTTTTCTACTGTGCATGAGCGGTCGTATCGCTTACCATAAGGCGAAAGGCATGCTCGTCTTGCCATTCATGAAAAAATCATATTGCACAGCATGCGTGCTGCAGGAACAAAGTTCAATAGACACAGAACAAATCCCGCATGCTGACCCTATCGAATAACATAAATAGGTTATATTATGATCTTGAAAGGTGATGGTAGAAGTGAAGGAAGGAAAGGTGTGTATGATTATAAAGATTATCTTTTTAAGACTTCATCCGTCAAACAAATATATAGAGAGATGTAAGAAACTAAATTCAGTAATGAATAGTCATCAGTATTATTTAAGACGAAGACACTCAAAGGCATTTTATGTCAAAAAAATATAATATAACAATTATAATTTATTGCAATGCGCAAGTACATTGCTAAATCAACTTTCAAGTACTCATCGGAATTTATCAAAGTCAACGTGAACAAATACTCGAGTGATTTGCAAGGATTGAGTTATTTGACTCTGGTTGGTATCCGGTTTAACTCAATTAATGCTGTTCCTTTTTCTCCCCTGCTACGTATGGTCACAAATATTATTATTTTCTATACTATTTTTTCTTTAATCTTTCCCATCCGAAGGAAAGCATTTTGTTATATAAAAATGACTGTATCCTTATACATATAACAAACTATATTTAAGATTTTGTCTCAAAAAAGTAAAAACAAACACCTACTTTTGTATCCATAATTTCAAAATGTATAATGTTAAATCACCGTTTCTGATTCATTGTTTAGAAATGTCGGTATGCATTGTTACTAAAGGTTATTCTCACAGTAGGATCAACAGACATTGCATTAGGTCATAGGTACCATATCACTCTCAGACATCCATAAAATACTCATCTCATGAGGCTTACTATGGCCGTGTTGGCAAGCAACCAAGTAGTCTTTATAACGAAGAAGTAGAACAATCATTGTACAAAAATAAAAACTTTATTTGTATATAGCTGTGCCAAAACGTACTAACCCACAGATTATAAAAAAATTAGTAAATTAGAAGAAATAATTCAACAAAAACAATCAAAAATCTATAATATTTAAATCTGGTATTAAAAAGTACATTAGGTATCCCACGCTTACGGAATATGCATAAAATAAGAAACTTTAAAATCCGAATTCTCGTAATCAATTTAATGCACTCGGTACATTTTTGAGAAAGAATTACAATGCTATCCGTGAATAAGTGGGTGAATGTTCGTTTACTCGATACTCGGGAATGTTCAAAATGTAAGAAAAAGCGCAAATATTTCTCAGTAGATAGTAATCGCGCGCAGTTCCGAGTATTACCCCAGGCGATACTAGCTTACCTGGCTGAGCTTTTGCCAACACCCGCCGCGCCGCTCGACCCCTACAATGCGGCCAAATGCAAAATCACTCAAACATTCAATCATTTCACGCAAAAACACAACATTGTTTTTCCGTATCAATAATAATCCTATTGAAAGTGTAATTGGTGTGTCCTTGTTTTTTCTTGTTTTATAATCTGCTTAATTAGTTAGAAAGGATTTGGGTAAGGTTAAATTTAGTCGTTAGACTGGCCCGCTTAATCAACCTTAGTAGTTGTGTTGCAATACAAGCAAGTTTAATTTGAGTTAAATTTCAACTTGTATAACACGCGGCATCTGTGATTTGAGTCACCTGAGGTTAATGGGTTGAGGTTCCTTAAGGCAAAAAATAATACACAAAGGAAGCGGAAAAGGGAAAAAAAACAAGTGACAGGGTGGACGTGCCTCCTTTATTCGGTCGGGTAACAGGTGTCGCCGGTCGGTGGTCGAGCGCACGTGACCGGGCGCCACTCGCGCGCGCACCGCGGACGCTGCCGCTTCGAATTTTGAATCCGGAACGTTAACCGTTCCATTTTTAAAAATTTGAATTTTTTTTTCAAACAAAGTGTCAGTGGAACGAACTTCTTTGAGGATTTTGTGCCAGTGTTGTTTTGTGCTACTTGTTTGGCAGGTTAGTTTTTATTAAATTTTTAATTTTCAACAGGTTTGGTATTTTAAAAGTGAATTGGTATAGCAGTCTTTAGGAATATTATAATAATAAAAACTCTTTTTATTTAATATTATTATGGATAATGCTAACACGCGTGTGGTTACAGTATTCCTTAAGAAAAGATTTCAACGAGTGTCAAGTTGGGTAAAATAAATTATTTTCCTTAAGGAGACGATTCGGTGATTTTTTTAAAAAATATGAAATTATTAATGAGTCAATGACATTGTAATATACCTTTTATGATGTATAAATGATTTTAGCATTAACTGATTAAAACATGATGGTTATAAGTGAATGCGATGCAAGAAGTTTTTGATAAAGAAGGCTTTAAGTTTCGTTGGATACATATAAAAATTACCATGTGTTTTATAAATGTCAGCCGTTACCGCAGACATCGTCGTGATGAAATGTATTTTAATATGGTGATGTAATCGCTGATTAGAATGTTTTACGACATTATTGTAAAATAGATTTTAGATAATAAACCGGAATTGATTTACGCAAAACTTTTATAATTATAAAGTGTCAAATCCGTAAATGATTGGATTTTGAAATAAATTAAATAATTTATAAAATAAAATTAGTAATTTTCACATTAGATTTCGCCAAATGCATTTCTTAAAGTCGCTACATATTGTTTTTTTCTTTCAGACACATTCCTTTTATTTCCTTGGTGTGATATAATTTCGTTGGAATATTCCTTTCGTATTTTTTTAATACTGTAGTGAACTTCTTTTGTATTCGTTTCAATTTAAATTGCTTCTATACATAGTTGACGTTTTTCAATCCGCTTTTATCCTATGATGGATGACTTACAGTTTAACGACTCTAGTCATTTTTATTCCTTTGCTTCTTATTTATTCCTCGACTTTTCTTTTTATTCTTTCACTTCGATATTAATCTTTATATTGAAAAGTACAATTTAAATAACAACTTCTTTCTAAACTATCACTAAGAATATTTGCATCACCACGCCTCTGGTCTAAAAGTTTTAAGACTTAAAAAATATTAAAAAAAAAACTGCCGCCTTTTGTATTTTTAGGTAGACGAAAAACACTCTAAATTGTTTTAAATGCATAACATGTAGTTGTTTTGTAAATGGTATAAAAATATTTCTATACGACCTGTTCAAATTACGTCATTCAATAACATATGTACGTGTCTCTCGATTGATTTTCGATATGCAATAATGTTGGATTATCTTTTTATTATCGTCTTTATAGAGTTACTTGTTTGACATTAGAACAACCTCTGATTAATAAAGATTTACGCATCTTTAAAACATTATATTTAGTAAATTTACAAAACAGTATGCAGTACATATTCTTCATCTTTTTTTATTGCAATGTATGGGAAGTTGGGCATGCCGTTCACCTGATGGTAAACGATGCAACCGCTCATGCACAGCAGCAAAACCAAACACCTTGAATTACAAAGCAATGCTTGACATTCCACTACGCTCGCCATCCTGAGACATAAGATTTTAAGTCTCAATATGTTCAGTAATTACTCTGACTACAATGTCCTTCAAACCGAAACACTACAGTGCATTTACACTGCAGTTTGGGGGGAGAAATAGATATTATGGTGGTACTTATCCAAGCGGCCTCACACATATGAGAGACTTACCAGTAAAATACCAATACAGATATAACTTAAATCTAGAATTTCGTAAAAAATCAATCAGTTTCACAATAAATTCCAGAAATAATATTCTGTACCTGATTGTGAATTAATATCTGGCGATTTCATCGTTGTGATATAATAAACGTGATGATTGGTCACGTTGCTCATACTACAAGGAGCGCTTCAATAACGTAACGCAGCAAAAACGTGTAAAGTGATTGATGTTATTTAATTAGTGTTATGTTTAATTTTCATTACATATGATAGATAGTTCGTATAACTAATAGCGAAGGGATTTTAGAAGCTAGTTTAGATTAAAATTGTTAAAAGATTGATTAATTTGATTAACTTATTGTAGTTATATAAATAAATGTTGTTTGGTAATGATAAAACGTATGTAATTTGGATTTTTACTAAGCCGGTCTATGAAATTATTTCTAATACTGGACATATTGAGACTTTACGTCTCATGTCTCAGGATGGTGAATGCAGTGGAATGTTACGCATTGCTTTGTAATTGAAGATGTTGTTTGGTATTACTACTGTTCAGGAGCGGCCGTATCGCTTGAAATCAGGCGAGCGGAATGCTCTTCTTTCCATAAATTGCAATAAAAAATATATTATAATAATAATATTACAATTCATGGAATAACTTTGCACTATGTACTCAGTTTTAGTCAGTTTTAACATTCTCTTTAAACAACTCTAGTGTTAAGTATACATTTCATGAATAGAATTTAATACACAAGAATGTTAGTAGGTCTCTCATTTGTGTCCAACAGCAGTGTAAATGCACTGCTGTGTTTCGGTTTGAAGGACATTGTAGCCAGATTGTTTGATTTATTGCCCTGGGCACAATAACAATTGATTTTTGAAAATTTTTGGGCCCTCTCCCCCCACCCCGTCCTCGCAAATACTGGACATATTGAGACTTAACATCTTAATTCTCAGGATAGCAAGCCCAGTGGAATGTAAAGCATTGCTTTGTAATTCAACGTGTTTGGTTTTGCTACTGTCCGTGAGCGGTTGTATCGCTTACCATCAGGCGAAAATTTATTATAGTATAGGTAAAAAAATAATTATTAATATAGAAACATCAGTATACATTGTAAATGTTTTCTCCCAAAATAAGCAATAAAATAGTATGTGATAAACTTGTCTCTACATCTATTGAATAATGTTGAGTTATTGATTTTGCAAACCAGTTTAGGTGGAAAACTTCCAAGCAGTTTAAAAAAAGAACACAAAACAAAGGGGTGAACGCACGTGTCATTAATCATTATCTTTTTTCATATATCTAAATGAGTTTTTAAAGTATTTAGATAATGTTATTGTTTTGGTGTGGTATGGAACGAGGTGGACTTATTTGGACCTGTTATGTACTTTTTGATATTTTCAAGTTTTTGTTTATTAAAAATACTTTGAATGAACGAAGTTATTGACTTATACTACCTTATCGTCATATTTTTATTAAGACATGTTGTATCAAATCTCTTTTTTAAATATGTTAATCAATGATTGCAGAAACAGTTCTACAAAAACTAACCAAAAACGTATTTTTTTAATCTTCGATTGTACTTATATAAAAGTATCCAATCATAACTTAAGGATTTTTAAATTACTAAATGTCCTTCAATGAGACAAAGAAAACGAGGGTTGTAAAATACGTTGGCGCAGCTTTTATTATGAATCATCCCCTCAACAGCGCTTCCTGTATCGATAAAACATTGTTGCGTTGCATAATGCATTCCGTTGCTTAGTTTGCACTTAACTGTATTAAGTTTTACAAATGCCGTAATTGACCACTATTTGAATAATTGAGTATATTGTAACATACATATAATACTATACTATACTATTTGAAAGTATAATATGTCTTAAATCATAATTTAAGACATATTTTAGTCCACGTGTTTCATATATTTTTTTAATAATCAACCAACTTTTCCTGCGATGTCACTTTAAAACGACAATTATCTATATTTGAATTTCACTCAAACCAAATTCAATACAAATAGAAATTCAGTCAATCAAATACTCCAATGAATCGATATATAAACGCAAACAGCGTTATTTACTAACATTAGTTTCGCCATGTGGGCCACGCGACAAGGCCGGCGCTAGTGGAGCGAGCGGTTCGTGTTTCAGCAGTACCAGCGGTGCAGTATGCGTTTTTGCCTCAGTATTTCTGCTGTTGACGCATGGTGTGTGGTATGAGCGACCAGCGTTAATGTATTCGAAATGGGGAAATGTGTGAGCGATGAGCGATGATGATTGACGTCTGAGAATTATATTTAAAACGTGTGCAAATGTGGAAAAGAGTGGACACATAAAGTGGAAACTTTTTAAGTTAAGAAGTTATATATGTCTCGATAAGGGATATATTTTTGCCGTGAATGTTTACAAATTTTATAAATTTGATGAATGGTGGCGTTATGCTTTTGAAGCTTGTACCCTAAATTCAAATTGGTTAAGAAAAATAATGGTAGTACAGAGTACTGGAGTGTACCAACCATCGAATGAATATTCACATCTAGAAATCCAACTAAACCTTATTGATCCACCGGGCGTTTATTTATTACTGATTTTAAGATACAGTAATAATAATACGTAGAAATGCACTGTACTCTAAAAAAATGAATTAATATATAACTAGGTTCGTATTATACCTTTTTATTTTATTTATTGTCCTTTATCGCACATACAGAGGAAGAAAAAATAATTATAACTAATGTTTCCCTTATCATGTATATAGCTTCACCTTAGAGTTCTTTTAACGAATAAAATATTTTTAATTTATTTATAATGCCAAAAAATCTAATTACAAATTCCAAATAATATTTAAAGCCCGACGTCATTTGATGATAACCTTGACCGAAACCGTAACATGCTCTTCACTACGAGATTTTTTTATTCGATAAACGTGATCGCGCTACAACCACACGCACGTTTTGAACAATAACCCACTATTGTTGCCAAGTGATTACCAGACTTCTGTCACGAGGACAATGGGTATGAAGAATTCGAAAAGATTAATTATTATTATGCGTAAAAAATTGCTCTGAGGCCAATGTTGCTTATGGTTATGAAATATTTTTAGGATGTGATCAATGTTTGCCATTAGACGTTCAGAGGCCATTTAATGGTGAAAAACTCTATCAACTTTTATACGGCAGTATTTGAGCCCCAAACTCCTTCAGCAATTGATTCAGAGAGTTTAGGTCACCAGACAGGAAAATTGCAGGTTAACTGACTTTAAATACCTTACAAATTTTTGTAAGGATTTTTTTTCTTAACCCTATAAATTCAGGCTTATTGACTAACAGCTTGAATAGAAGACAGGTTTAAAACCTGTTTTAATTATTGAATGTTTTGTCATCCTTGTTCAAACTGAATTCAAAAATCGTTCAAAACGGACAAAATATTCAATTTTAAAACGATCTATGAATAATGATGTAAGAATACACATATTAATATTCAGAAATATGCGAATAAATATCTGATTATTCAAACGGTATAGCTATATATTATTTACTATAGACGATGTTTTATTAACATCAACCAAAAGAAAATATATTTTAACACATTTGAAACGAATAACATTAATTCATATTGATATATGAATTAGAATATCCTATTAAAGTAGAGTATAAGCTTACTTACATCAAAACGACGTTAATTTTACGCAATCGCAAACAACATTCGTAAAATCCATTTAAATTCATTAATCTATTCATTAAAAACTAAAATCGGTTAATTAGAACCGTACTCAATTACATTAGTTCATCAATTAATTCTGTATTCATTAGATATTCCAATGCATCAATTGGGAGATTCAAGGCCAAATATCAAAAGTACTGTTCATTAAATTATTTAAGTGTCATTTTTTGTGTTTCGTAATGAGAACATTTTCAATTTCTTAGGCCGCCAAGTAGTTTCAATTTTATTGCAACTTAAAATATGTAAGGTAACTACATACACGTATTTTACGTAATAATCATGTAATCTTTATAAAATTTTATAAGTATTAGATGACATAAATGTAAGGGAATGTAATAAATATATCCGTGAATGCGAATATAAATTTTATTAATGTTTAGATCCGTGAAAAAGGTCACTAATTGCGATTTCATAATACATATATATATATAAACTCACGCCTTTTTCCCGGCAGGGGTAGGCAGAGACAATTTATAATAACGTATCAAAATTACAGATCTTGCTCTTCCGAAAAACTTTTCTTAGTAGTATGTTGATACCAATTATCAAAACGTGTAAGTCTCTTGCTAGTGATAAAATTATGAATCACTGTCAATAGCAACTGGAAAAGCCATCACCTTTTTTTTTCAATATCTGTGTAGCATTATTGATATTACTAACAATTTAAAAATATAATACAAAATACTGATCATTGCTGATAAGGTTTCCGGAGGTTCAATACTCCTTCCGCTCATCCTCTGTTCTCTCTTTCACTTTCAATCACCCAAACATCTAAAAAGGTAAAGTATGGCGGCTACTTTTTTTTCTTTTGCACCTTACCTTTGACATAAAAATGCCTAAAAACGAAAAACTAAGCAAGCTAACTACAGTAAGTTATTACTCCACCTGATATCGCCCATCGCTTGTCACTCAAACCCTCACGTTAGACAAAAGCGGGCTTGCCGTTGGCCTTCGCGCGACCGGTTCACGCCGCTTACTTTCGCATTGCATCCACCGGCGCGCCCGCTTGTTTCGTGTTATTTAATTATTGCCCCGAAACGAACACTTGTCGTATTGCAGCCGTATTTCGGTCATTTTTTAGTAAGAATACGCTATTTTACTAGTATATCCTATTACAAAACATAAACGCAGTTTTAAAAGTAATGGAAAAAATACTACAAAAGGAATACCATGAATGCAAGAATTTACGTATGGGACACTCGCCAAAAGGTCAGAGTTGCGGGCGCCTTTAAGCTTTCTCAATGGAAGTCTCGATAGTAGATAGATATCACACATACCTGGTGATCAATGATGCACAGATTTCATTTTAGTTTTCTTTTTCATTCATAAAGATTCGCAGGTACTGGCAAGACCAATGCTAATTTACCTTTTGCGTGCCATAAATCTAGATGGCAATGACAATCATTTACCGTGCTCGCTTTCACTGCTGTAAAATTAAAATTATCTTTGGTGACGTCACGCGAAACCTTTCGACCGACGCTTTCAAAAATATTTTAAATCACGAAACCTTTTTCTGAACTTTGTCATGGCTGTACTCAATTTTAAACTACTGCAAGAGTTTAATAGCTAAAAAAATATCTAGAAAAAATCTACTTTGTTCGAACCATGTTGTCCTTTTGAGGAGATCAGGATGAAACAGCTACAATGGCACGAACAAAGAATACGGTGACTTTTATCCAATCCTACGCATTAATCCATATATGGAACGCGATTAAAGGTCATATGAATCTGTCTTTGTCACAAGAACGGAGACAACTTATTATTATAATTCTATTAAATTCCAACTAGATTTTAAAGTAGGCAAAAGCTATTATTACGATATATGGAGTAAAAAAAACGCATTTTTTCTATGACTTGGACCGCAAATTATGATTTTATATTTATAACGCCATGCTAAATTTGAAAAAAAAGAATAGTAAAGATGAACAAACTATAAAATACGACCTGAATTCCTTTCAAAAAAATAATAAACCAAATCAAGGATAAATATATCAGTAGCTTCAAAGCAGTAAAGTATTAAAGCGTGAAGCACGAAAAGTTACTAAAGTACATATGTACATAAGATAAGCATAAGCTATTATGTTAATTATATGAAATAAGACGTAAATAAATTATGCTTAATTCCGATAGGCAGGCCTTTAAAGCCACATAAATTTATATTATAAAGCTTTAGAGCAGTAGTTCTTAACTGGTAATCCACTGACCATTGGTGGTTCTCGGGACTATCCAAAGTGGTCCGTGGAGGTTTTTTGTATGTTATAGGGGGAAAAAAAGCATGCAGTTCACCTGATGGGAACTGATCACCGCCACCCATGAACATCTGCAACACCGTAGGGCATGGAGATGCATTGCCGGCCTTTAATGTGGGAATACGCTCGTTTTTCGAAGGTCGCTAGGTCGTATTTGTCCGGAAATGCTGCCGCTGGCAACTGGTTTCACAGATTTCTACTACGTGGGTACGTATTTATGGATTGGTGGAAAAATCCTCTATTTCTTTACATTTCTGTACTGTATTACACATACAGTCAAACCTGTCAACCAATTGTGGTTAATGGATAGACATAAATGTCAAATGGTCTCTTAAAGGGTCCTTAAATGGATTAAAGGATTAAGAAACACTGTTTTAGAGGGTTAGGAAACATAATTATTCCACTATCTAAATCTATTTTTTGCTAAGTTTACCAATGAAATCGGTTTCCTATTCCTTTTTCTCTTATACTCTAGTTTCATACAACAAATTATGAAGAAGATAATCAGCGGGTCGGCATAATTGCTCTCAATAACCGAAAACAAATATCTCTCGAGTCGATCTTCTATTCGAACAGCATTGCCCTTAAAATTAAGATATTACTCGTGGAAACTTTTAATTAACCTTACTTTAGTTATATTATTTACTAGCATTCCGGCCTGGCTTCGTAGGTACAGTTGCAGATACTTTTTGAGATCAGTCCACATCAACAAAATATTATTTCGCGTGTTGTACATTTAAACTCAATGTGACCGCCGTCGATATTGCTTTTCCCGTCCCATCTTTTATATTCCTTTCTGTCCCGTCCCATTCCCCATGACGTATAGTCCCATGACGAAAATGTTCTTCTATTCTATTCTGTCCTTTTCTATCCCGTAGCACCCATTAAAATTTGAAAGAGCATCGCATTTATATTAATAAGAAGTAAGATAAGATAAGATTAAATATTAATTTTTAATCTAATTGTAAGTTTTACTAAAATAAATAAAATAAAAGTAACAGACATAGTACAAAAACATCAGTGTATCGGGTCTGAAATCGTATCATATGCCAAGATCGTGCCTTATTGTGCAGACGCAGTTCCTGGCTAGAATAATAAATGCAGGCGTCCTTATACTACTCAATGTCGTATCAATCATTACGGCAGCCCATAAACTCGTTTATATATTTAAATAAGTATATGTATATTACACCATATAACTACCCCTGTATACCTGTTTTAACTCTAAATATAATACATCCACCCTCCGATCATATATGTATATTAGGTGTTATTTAATTATTTTGATAATTTTATATAATATACCCCTGTCATAATCAAGTACGCATTCATGAAAATCACTCAATTTAACAATGTAGAGCGCTTTACAACCAAATTCTTTAGACAGATATGTGAAATTATCATTCGTATATATCGTTTTATTGTATGTGCATATGTATTATAAAATTATATAGATATATTATATTAACTATATATTCATGATGTTACCGTAATTCTTTTTTGAAGCATTTTTTCTTTCTGTATTACCCAAAGAGTGACTGACAGAGAATGCTTCAGACAATAAAAATAAGTAAGTACCTATTAAAAGAAAAATATAAATAAATTTCTTACAAAGATATTTAATCTATTCACACAAAGCAAATCTCCGACAATTAACTACATACTGACAGGATTATTATTTATTAATATCCACCGGCTCTTTGTAGCTTTAAAGAAATGATCGAATGTTGTCCGCCTTCAACGCTCGTGATAGCTCTCAGAACTAGTTGGTCACGTGACGACTAAATGCTAATGTTACCTTCATTGAACCTTCAGATCGACCCCAGAATTACGTGACAGTTTCAATCACGTACTTAGTTATATATTATTTATTTTTTTTCATTTATTGTACACAAAAGAAAATTATACATAAATCATAACATGAACAGCATCAATAAAACCACTAAGGTTTATACCAGAGCTGACACGAGTTAACAACAGCACAATAATACTTAATAATTCATCTTGTTAATATTTTGGATCTTACAATAATTAACATAATATGGAAATATTGGGATGTTACATGATTGATTGCTTAAATAGAAATTTTTCAACTTAAATTTTATATTCGACGGTGTGATACTATTAACTAAGTCGGTAGGCAAATTATTAATAAGTCGGGGGACTATGTAGGTAGCTGTCCTCTCTCCGTACGCGTTATCTGCACTCGTTGTACAAAGCCGGCTATGAGCGACTGCCCGTGTGAATGCAGGGTGTTTAATTTTTTTTTGGTAGGTGGTATCAAAAAAGTATTTTTTTGATAAGGAATATTCTACATTAGTATAAATATTTAGAATATTGCAATGCTTAAAAAGGCCTTTATCATCATTCCGATATTTGTTTTTAATATTATTGGATACTATGTTTTTTAAGATTCTAAGTTGAAGTTGATATATTTTATCGAGGTATGTTTTATAAGTGCGACCATAGCAAACTAGTCCGTATTGTATATGTGATTCCGCCAATGAGTTGTAAAGCATTAGTTTCGTTTTGAAAGGAATGCGCTTGGTAAGTATATATAAAAAATATATTATGTTTTAAAGTACGGAAAAAGGAGCATTCCTTACATGGATATAATTTAAAGAAAAAGTAAACGAATCATATTAATAATATTAATTTACGAGATGTCTTAGCAAAACATTAGTATTTCTGAAATGGTGACAATTAGTACAAACCGTGTACATATTGTAGTTTTTAAACATAAATGATTAAAATCGCAAATCCTCGCAACCAACTTTATTGAAATTCTAAACATAATGCTTTTGTCACAGCATTTGTTAATCCAATTAGATATTTTTTAGCAACGAAGGACAAAATTCACAGTCACAAATGTGAATTCACAAACAAACAATATTACTGAAACACGTTCATAAAAATATTTGTACATAAACTTAGCGAATTCATTATACACACATCATCGCTTGTATGTTTTCATGTTATACCGTCGCTGGCACCAGTATTTCCTAGTAATAAAATGTCATTTCTAATGGTTCCGCCACAATACATTATTATGTATGATTCATGTCCACACATCTCATGTTCAAGCCAGTTTACAACAGTTATAAATGTTGGATGTGCGTTGTATAATATTGCATGCTTCATTTTATAACAATCTGCAAGCTTCAGTCTATGGCGGCCATATAAGGCTCTTCTGGGCTTGGGAATTCTCTGTGATCTGTAGAGGTTAGGTCTTAGCCCTGACTCGGGTTTAACCGGATGCAATTTTGCGTAATAGCTTCTAATGGCGGGATGACCTTTAATTTTTATTTCAGTATACGTTTTTGGGTTTTTCTGCCACAGAATTATTGAGCATAATGTTGTAATTCTTTTCACCCCGACATTTTAACCTTCGTCGTTTTATTCTGGATACAATTTAACAAAATAGTAATGTATACCTAGTTTCAACTATGCGTTTGTCAACGTCAACTTATGTCTTACAAATACATTTAATTAATTTAGTAAAGCGATAAAACGGAAGGTGAAGGAATGAAAGAAGGTGGACGGATGACCTGGCTATGGTTGCATGAAGTCGCTGGATGCTGGACGCTACCAATAGGTCCATGTAGAGATGCTTGGGGAAGGCCTATGTTCAGCAGTGGACTTCTCGTGGCTGAGATGATAATGATGATGAGTAAAACGATAATCCCAACAGATTTCCAACAGGTCAAACATCATAATATTTCATAACAACTATGTAAACAGTTGAACTACCTAGCCGCAGAAGCGCAAACAAATGTCAAAAAACATTATGACATGTCAATAGTAACAACGATAGCGCACGAGTTGAAATCGCCAGATCAACCCCGTGTTTGCACGTACGTTTCTTAAGAAGTGTGTACACTGTTACGTGTCCAGCGCGATTAATTACGTAAACATGTTTTTTCGGCGGCAGGTGCTTGGAGCAGTAGCTCAACAATTCGTGACGAGGACAACCGCTCTATTCACCACATTCGATTTGACATTTACGTTTGGAATTCGACATGAGAGCGCGCGAGATCGTGTGATGTAACGCGATGGTGTGCGGTAACCTTGTACGATCATAATTTACGGATTTTGCATAGAAATCACGACAGTTGAGTTTATTTCGAAGATTGTAAAGACCATTACACCTGAATTAATTGGTCGTGTAGAATTCGAAGGTGTGCATGTATCGATCTTACGTCTATTATTGAAAATTTTATGGATATTCAGTTTTGATATTTTTACCACATAAGTACACTTCCGTTGTAATATCATACATTTTGGGAGATTCAGTAATAACTAACACAAATAACACCCTACAGAAATAAACCCACCTATTAGAACATTTTATCCTTTATTACTCACACATTCAAACACCTTAACAAGCATGTAGACAATTAAATTCCAGCTTAATTCAATCACAGGAATGTCTAACCCAACCTTGTCCTGGATCAATAAATCAAAACCATTTAGAATACATACAAGCATTAGCAAACACCAATCAAGCGGAATACGAAAACAAACAGTTCCAATAGACTAGTTTGCTAATCCTTCGCAACAGTTACATTTACGATGCATCAGCAATTTGTACACATGGATCTGGCACGTATCGTAACGATTGCTTTGCATTTTTGCGAATGCAATGTTTACTGTTCAGTCGCGCGTTACCCGCCACTCAGTGTGAACGGTCCTTAAGTGCCTATGTTCGGATTTTAGTGGTAACCCTAATTACTTGGGAATGCACATTAGTAAGTACGAGTATTAGTAGTATCTAGTGGGTCATGTTAATGAGGGATATTAAGATAGGGGAACATGTAACCTTAATTAAATTAACAATATACTAACTCGCACAGATAAAAAATCGGAATAGTTGAGAGAATATTTTAAACAAGGCGCATAATGCACATACGGCCTATATGGAAGCTGTGCTTTGACCTTAGGATGATTTTGGTGAAAATGTCCTTTAAACCTGTTTTAGGCAAACAAGGATTTCACTTCTGATGCATCAGTCAAAGGAAGTCCACTACTGAACATCGGTCTCCCCTAGTGATTTCTACAGTGAATGATTTTTCTCCGATGATATGACTTAATTCTGCCTCTGCTATCAAAGAAAGGCATTGTTTTATGTTATACTGAAAATATTTGAAAATAGATAGATCCAGAATATCAACAGCTATTACAAGAATATATTGTTCATATTAAATTTCATGTGATGTAAAACAGATTTTTCCCTTAACAAAGCTGTAAGTGAAGTTGTTACAGTTGTACTCAAGACATTGAACTAAAAACAAGAAAGGCAGCTGTTTAAATAAAATGTTTGTAATCGGCAGAGCAACTGTGTATTCCAACTAGCTAGTAAAGTAAATACTTATATCACGATAGGTTTTTAATCAGCAATTTAGGTAATCTGTGTCCAATAAAATATATAGTAGTTAGATAAATATTTCATGAAAGAAATTTGGAGAAAAAAATGAAAATAATTGTGGCATAAAAGCATACAATCTGGGAGCTTATAACAGTATTTTGATGGAGCCCCAATTGGGCTTAGCCAAAACTTAATATGTATTAGCCAATAATGCTTAGCATTGAGTTAATTTAAGTATATTTATACACGTCTTTTCATTACCAGTGTGACGTGTTCACTTAGTGAAAAACGCCCTAAATTTAGAATTAAAAAAACACGTTCACTAGTATTGGAACAAGCTTGTGTACAACTTTGTAAGAAACCTATGCTAATATTTAATCACCCGTCCGTGGATAAATTTTGCATTCAAGCATAAACATATGTTATTACTTACTGCTTATTTATTATTAGACAATAGAGCTAATGAAGGTTGTTAAGGGGATGGTAAAAATATTTATAATATTACGATAGAACCAGAATTTACAACCGAAATTAAATCACCATAGCCAAATATTCTGAGAAGGATCTAAAAGGGTCTCATTAGTGATTTTTTTGCCCATCCCATCGTAGATGTAAGCGCTATAATATTATTTTCTAATTTTTAAGAGAATAAAAGCAAAATCATCTTGTGTAACAATAATATAACAATTGCAACAAATATTATTTTGAATTCTAAAACGGACTTGCTTGACAAGTATCGAGTTAGGAGACACAAATATTGATATTTCCTTTCTGTTCTTTATTTCTTTTTATTATTCGTTACTAATAAAGTGGCTACATAACATGGTAGCCAACAAACATATTTTGATGTTTAAGATTTTTTGTAACAACATTTACTTCTAAAACTAGTGACATATAACATAGCGAACAATCACAACAATTAAAATATTATTCCGAAATCAACAAAACCAACGTATTAGTCAACATACAATCTAGCGAGAGAGAACAATCAACAGCACAGGCTTAAAAATAATATTTATCACGTAAAAATATCTCATATCTTACTGATAAGGATCTAATCATGTATCAATTAGCGACATTTACTATGGAGTCAAATAAACGTGCTTTAATAATGTGTATTTTGGTAAACCATGGCTATTAATCATTTTAGCATTTGGTATCATGATTTTTTATCAATTACACCATATGAATAGTACAATGTTGTCTTGACTGACTTTCTAATATGAGAGATTATGATAATCTTACTTAGTCTACAAATTTTATCTCGTTAGATACAAGCTTCTGAATTATCGCCAAAATACAAGGATCACAAACCAGCCGTTCCATTTTTGATTTAAAGAGTGAATTTAAAATACACAGATCACTTCCAATAGATACCGCATTACGATAGTTTTGTTTTGAACCGAAAACGCCAACGAAGGGAACTGCGCGGGGGGTGGGCGGGTTGCAGCGTGGTCACGTGGACTTCACTGGAGAGATGAGGCAAAGTCGATAAATAAAAAAATGTATCGATAGTTCGATTTGCCAGTAAGTTCATGTGTTATGATCGCTTCTACAACTTAATTACCAACTTGTTAAATGTTTGATAATATTTTTTCACCGGACTGATCTGATAAATTATACCAACCGGCAACCGCTAACTACGAATAAAATAGGATTAAGATTTATACTTTAGTATGTAACGGTTTTATTTCTATTATTCACCGTGTATTTTTGTATACCATAATGGCGAAATACCCAAATTAAGTGTTGATATAAAAGATCAGATAAAAATATGAAATAGTAAATAACTAAACCTCACGCCCTAAAGGGCTACAATAACTTATTCCGTTTCTTGAATTCTGACGGCGGCTGTAGTAAATGTAATATCGACAAGTGACGGTGAAACCCACTTGACGAACTATGAATGTTTTTGAGACGATATATACAACGTATGTTAAAATTAGTGCAATAGCTTGTGCTACTGATTCTCAATAAACTTAGTATACTAAAACTTATGATAAATACCCTCCCATTATATTTGAAAACGTATACAACTAGAGGGAAAAAAGGAAATTTAATTACGCCAAAGATAAATAAAAAAATATTGTAAAAGTACCTTGTTAACAAATTTAACTATTTCAAATTACATAAAATAACGTAATTATGGTAATTTGCAATTTTTATTTAAATCAATATATATTTTGTGACATTGTCTTTTAATAAAATTAATTTACATTATTGTTTTACAATATCGATATTTCTGGGAATTATATTATAAACATGCGTCAAACACTAGAAGAACGCGTGATTTCGCCAAAAAAAGATGGCTTATTACGGTTATTGTTATGCGAAAAAGAGACGGCTGATTCTCCATCCGAACTCGACTGTTTGACATTGATACATTAACCAGTATAAATTGAGCTCGCTCGGGACCAAATTAATTTAAAGAATATTAGTTATCGATGAAAACTTATTGCGTTGTTTTAGATACTTTATTTTTTTGAGTTTTTTGCACACCATTTTATTGAACAAATCATTTTTAACTGGTATATTATGTTCCCAAAATGTAATTTTCGCTAACGTGCGACGACATGTGCGGGTCCACTACTTGGACAACACTGAAGACGCGACATTTGGCATCGGTTTATATCTATCTGATAACTTATATGTGTTGGGCGCAACCGCTGCCTTGCATTAGGTATCTATTGGGAGTGATCTGTGTTAAAATACAAATATCGATTGAATCACACACCCTTAATCGATAGTAATTATTAAAATACATTTGTTTTGTTTCAGATAGTGACGAGCTACCGCTGACTTTCGAACATAAAATGTAATACGACATTAACGTTAAGTGCATTAAAGTTTTTGCCCCGTGAATAATCGACTAGCTTGTGTTAATCGACTAAAGTGAAGTGAGATTCAGTGTCCCTTGTACGTTGGACGGAATTTTATATTTTGGCGGCATTGCCTTGGTGAGTTATTTTTTAATTTATTTACTTGAAATTATTTGAAAAAGGAACATTATAAGAATATATAATTTGAAAAAGGAATATAAATATTTCAATTGATTCGATGCAGTGACGTTACAGAATTTTCCGTAGTCTTATCGATAATAATAAAGAAAGATGCATCTTAATTTATAATCATAGTTTGATTGACGTCGATATGGAAATATAATAATATAGCACAAGCTTACTTCATTCTCGTCAAGTGTTTAAGTAATTGCTCAGGTCGATGTTAAATCACATGTATTATTGCCATTATGTGTAAATATGTGGTAAATAATTACCATGACTACATATTATTTAGTTTCCACCTCATTACTAAAGTATATAATTTATAGGTTTCGTTAAAGAAATATGCATTGTTCACAAAAGTCACGTCTTTATGTAGAGTCCTACGACTCTACAAAAAGACGTGAGATCCCATCAAAAACATCCTGTAAAAAAATTCCAAGTCTCGCAGCTCAGGTTTTCTACCGCAAAAAGTTGTGAGATGCATGCAATACCAAGTCGATTAATTTATTTAGTCCTTAAGAGACCTTCTAAAGAAAGTTATTTCGTTAGTTATTACCATATCAATATTAAAAATTATTTACGTTTTAAATAAATAGATCGACTTGGCCAGTAGCATTATGTATAAATTGTACGATACATTATGTTTTCATGCGATGGCCAAGTCGATCCATTTATTTAAAACGTAAAGAATTTTTAATATTGATATGGTAATAACTAACGTAATAACTTTCTATAGAAGGTCTCTTAAGGACTAAATAAATTAATCGACTTGGTATTGCATGCATCTCACAACTTTTTGCGGTAGAAAACCTGAGCTGCGAGACTTGGAATTTTTTTACAGGATGTTTTTGATGAGATAAATGTTATATTAATACTAGCTGTTCCCGCGACTTTGTCTGCGTGGAATTTAACAAAAAAGGTAACTAGTTTATTTAGTTTTTTTTTTGTTTTTGCATTTTTATATACCTTTGTAACGAAACCATACCGCGATCTAATTCTACGGTGGCGATATCTCTTAGCGAGCGGCGGTAAACTCCCGTTACACATTTATTTTCAGTTTTTTGTATTAGCTTTATTGAAAAATTTCTTTATATACAATATTTTGTAAATGTGATATTGATTCGTTGGTGGGAGAAGTGGTGGGAGGCGCCCGACGTGACGGCCCAGTGGTGGCATGCGCGTGAGCTGCGCGCGGGCATTGCAACATTACTTTATTTTTCTAAAAAAAAATAATTTTTCTAAAATAAATGTAGTCTAAGTTACTCCTTGTTATATCAGCTACCTGACAAAAAAAGTCCCGTCAAAATCGGTTCAGCCATTTCAGAGATTAGCCGGAACAAACAGACACACAGACAGACAAAAAAAATTAAATATCATTTTCGGCACAGGTATCGTGTATATAACGATATGTGGTTGGACATTTTTTTTATTTTCACTTTTAAAACTGATACTTCAATTTTATTTATATGTATAGATATCAAACAACATGTGTTTTGTAGCTTATGTTGGGAACTGAATCAGGTCGGCGAATAGTGAATATCACTAAGGACACTTTTGTCTACCTTCTAATGGATATATGCGTGAACTTAATTGTATAAATGTACAGCTTAAACCAATAAATGTAGCCAGTAGCAAACTATAGGTACCTATTAAAATATATGGAAAACTTCTTATACCTACAGTAAGGCTTATATCATATTTGTTTGACTATCAAGAAAGCACCTATTTATAGTATAATATTCAATATTTATACAAAGACGCTGGTAAAATTCCAAATAATTAAATATTACGATATTCTCAAACTTTACTAGTCCGAAATTTCATAGCTGATCGTGTGATACCTATGTCAGAGGCAAGCGCAGACTTTCAGATTTTACATAATGACGAAAGTCTGGCGGCCACGGGCTCTTAGTCTATATGTGTGAAGGTACAAATGAGAGTAAATGCTTATGCATCTGCATACAAAACAGCTACTTCAAAAGACAAATTAGGACTAGATGTTGTCAGACGTGACTCAGTCCTAACGAGGCATATTATGTCAAACAAAAGACAAAATTGTCGTCAACAATGACGCTGGTAGCTGATGGCTGTGTGATGGGGCAGTTCCGGTGGCAGATATGGTGCGACCTTGGTCACAATACGCAAGGCCATGGTCGCTTACTGTAATAGTGGCGCGGGTGACATGCGACCACGATGTTGTTGTCTATTGGAACGGTGTGTTAGAACCACAGAACAGATGAATGTTAGAACAAAGTTTGAAATTGGAATTTAATTACGGAGAGGTTGTAATTACAATGTTTAACAGAAATATCGGCTTTGAACCTGATGATATCACTGTTGAAAATATACATACATATATTTAAAAAAAATCTTTATAGTACAAATCAGACAAAAATAAATTAGTAGTTAATAGTTAATTTTTCTGAATCAAGAAGACGTCATCAATGGACATAGGTTAACAATTTAGAAACCTTCAAAATAATTTATTTTCGAACACGACTATCAAATTTCATCAAATTGGCTATCAAATTGGTATCATAATGAAATTAAATGAAAATCCCTATTCATATTCTTCACTAAAGCAAATAATTCATAACTTATTATTTTCGCTAGAGCCTCACTGCACCCGATTGAAACTACAATACAAAAGAATAATTTCACATAAATCAACCTTGTGCAGCCCACAAATATTTCTTTCGGGTCTGGGTGTTTGTGAGACCGAAAAGTCTCTCGTAGTTCCTGATACCCACGACACAAGACTCGATCTTAGTGTGGGGTCAGGACTATGTATGTGACTGTTGGGTGTTATTTATTTATTATCTACACACTTCATAATTCCACCTAATCATACCTTCAAAGATTGTCACTCAAATGTCAAGTGTGTTTCATCTCGATAAAACGTGTGGCATGTGTGGTCTGAGCCCGAAGGCGCGGCGGCACAGCACGGCGTGGGAGCGAAAGTGCGCGCCGGCGTAATAAGGCTTCGGGATGCAAACATGAATTGCTCTCGGATATTTGGCATTGACCTGTTAAAAAGGATGTATAAAGTACATGCTGAAAAAATTAATAATATGGATTCGAAAGTATGTTGTTTTGCTTTGATTTCAAGTAGGACGGAGACAAGGGATAAACTTGTTTTTGCGAAGAGTCTTTTAGTTCTATATAATTGTAATCAGTAAAATGCGCAGTTTCTCTCATATAAACTTGAGTCGTAATAGTGTGCATTTCGAAGTATAAATAAATATTCATTTACATAAAACTCAACTTAGACATACTCGCACATACAAAAACCTCGCTATTAACTCCAAACAATATTCCCATCAACTCGCATTCTAAACTCGCAGTCCAACAAAACGGGAATCAAAAGCCCTAACATAAAACCTAAGAGCTGCACGGAACCGGTTGTGGGGATACGCGGGGAGGGGAGAGTAGGGAAAGGGGTACAGAGAGGAGTTAAGGGGAGGGAGGTACCTGCGCACGCGCTGGAAAGCTCACCGACCCACTTCCGAACATAACCTGTTCCCGTTTTACATAACTCCTACTCTCGATTGATTTTATATCGATATCTTTACAAATCGATTATCGATGTAATCGCGAATAGGAAGGTTGGTTGATTGTACGGTTTTAAATAATTTTCGAGTCGCATGTTTTGTGATGTCTATGATGATTGAAAAAAGGTTTTATCCATAATTTTAAAAGTAAAAAAACATAGACTAGGCTATTACATTAACACTCATAATTAAGCAAAAATAATATTATCAATTCATTGAATATTCTAGCGAGCTTTGTCTTTACTAATATTATGCGAAGACGCATATACTATGCAGAATTAATACTCTTAACCTGAATAAAATTAAATTCCAGTTATATTCCAGTATTAATTTGCACTACATTATGCTTCAAACGATGATCTGTTTGCAAATACCAGTTTGAGTACTCTGTGGTTTTTTTTAACTCCGCAACTTAGTAGTCAATCTTAATTTATTATTCCAGACTTGTACTTCATAAAACAGGGACTAGATTTAACTTCAGAGTACTTTTTTGTAAAGTTTTACATTGCAAGGTACTTTGTAATACGGAGACTTCTTTAAAACTACCAAAGGCTTTCGTTTGGTAACATATACCACAAAATTAATATTTGCGCCTATATTATTAAATATGTTGATGTAAAAAAATTATCATGTCGCAGATTATCATCTTGATTAATTCAAATTTTAAAAAACAACAATAAATATCTATAATAATCAACTCAATTTATTTCTCTAATATCACAAGATGCAATCGCAGTCACGGGCAGAAACTAGCAATCATACGCGCCGTAATGTTGGCTGCGCAGTGAGAGCAGTGCTGCCACACTAATGAGCTCGCTTCACATCAGAGGGAAATAGCTGCCGTTTTTCAACGCTGTCACTTTGATACGCAAGTATAGAAAATCGTTAAGGTTTTCTTGCTTGTACAAATTGTCAAACATCTTAGTAATATGATGTTGCATTTAATTTACTCTTGTTTTTCCTAAAGTATATAACATAAATAATATATTATAGTAGGTAATAATCAGAAAGCCGAAGTCACGGATACCTGCTATTAACTATATGAAAATGAAATCAAGAGGAAAATATTACCAAAAATTTAATTAGATTATTTTAAATTCTTACATATAATCTGTATCTGTATCAGCCCATATACGTCCCACTGCAGGGCACGGGCCTCCTCTACAATCGACAGTGCGATTGAGAGTGGGTAGGCCATATAGTCCACCACGCTGGCCTAGTGCGGGTTACATACCGGGTATCTCAAGACTGCTACCGAAAACGAAGCCGGGTGGTAGTTTTAGTGACTACAAACACAATGCAACCAAAAATTTCGAAAAGAAACGCGACAATTATTTTTTATGATTTTTTAAATATCGTCTTTTTTGGGTGGTAAATCCATAGTTTTTGCTAAAATAATAATTTAAACACTTTTATACCTTAGATTATTTATAAATAAAAGGGTATACGCTAATATTTTAGGAAAAAATGTATTTACCACCCAAATATGGTCATAGGAAAAAAATAACACAAAAAAATTTGTCGCTTTTTTTTGCAACTTTTTCTGTTGCATTGTGTCCGAAGTCGCTTAAACTACCACCCGGCTTCGTTTTCGGTAGCAGTCTTGATATACCCTGTATAATGGACCTCTTTAAATATAAAGTTCTAGATAAGTTCTGATTTATAATAGAATACATAAGGTATTAAACATGGGACATGAATTACGAAAAATAACCTTTTAGAATAAAGGTTACTTATTTAATGATGCTTGGCGAAATATCACAATGCCTACGTAAATCGAGTCATGACTAAAAATTAAATCTGACCTCGGATTAAGAAAATTACACAGAATTGAGCAAACACTCGTACCGAATTCGGAAACTTACCGTAAAATAAAATGGCATTATTGATTCACCTAGATATTTCTTCATATTAACAATCATTAATTCATCAACAAACGTAGAAGTTGAGAAACAATAATTGAATTTTGTTCTATTATATTTCATCTCTATTATACCAAATTTGTATTGATCGTCTATGGTGTTTGGCTTTCGAATACCTGATGGACATGCTGTGGTCAAAACATTAGGAGCAGTTTTTTCTTTTCACATTTCATTATATTGGACATTAGACTATTAGGTTACGATTATAAATGTTTGTTGTTGATTATAAGAAAACATCTCAAATTTTGCCGTAAATAGAGAAAACCTGTTCTTAATATTTGGATTATAGCATGAAACCAAGTTTTTGCACGCCAAAAGACGTAGACGATCTATGCAAATATTTTCGATCATCCAAGTATAGTTTGTACTATTGTGAAAATGTCGCCATCTATTGACGACATCGAGTAAACTTCTTAACCGTGAAAATGATCTATTTACAAATGTTACTATTAATTTAAATCAGCTTTCAAATATGAATATTTACAGATAACGCTTTAATGTATTATTGACATGTAGAAAGTTCTATCAGCGTCGCATTTAATGGCCAATAAATCTTCGTCATCGCCAAAATTGCGTAATAAAAACTTGATTGAGTATAGCTAATGCGGCGTACTGTGTGCAGATACCAGGACATCAGAAAGTCGATAGCAGTTAAAGTCCGAATATGGTCAGACAGCTTTCCCGCCCGTCCGAACACTCGGCCCTCTCAACGGGACGCAACGGCACTTGAAAAACCAGTCAAACTTTATAAAAATCCAGTCTGCGCCCATCAAGTTCTGTATGAAGATGATGCCTTGCCTCACTTATAATTTATGTGAATTCGCATTATTGTTTTACCTGCCATATTGATATTTAAGAAAGTTAATGTTATGGCTATTATCAGAAATAAATAAGTACATATAAAATTGTACATCAATATTTATACTACCCTTCTGAAGAATTGAAAACAACAAAAAACCAAAGACAAAATGTAGTCGAATCAAAATAATTGCACATTGATATAATATCCCTAAAGGCTTTATAGGTAGGCTCATTAAAACTCATTTCAAATCCTTAGCAATATATAATTTTATAAAAAGTAAAGCATAGTAACATGTTCAGTTTAACTTAATAAAAACGTCGTAAACACGTGCATAAAAGTTACCACGCAAGTAAACTGACTGATCATTAAAATATTAACATAACGGTAATATAATAACCCTTTAATACAACTAAATAAACAAGAATCAACGCATGTATTTTTTATTAGAAGATTTTGTATGTATCTGTATTAAAATAATTAATTCCATAACAAATTCACCCATCCTGTGCTAGAGAATCATTACCTGGCTACATTATCGTTCTTTACATCTATGGGTATATTGATTACAAATGGCATGAGAGAATCATTTATTATCCGTCAATATACTATCTATGCTGTTGTAAATTTTGTTCAATCTGACAAATATAAAGTTGCGTTTGAAATACTCTATATTGATGGAAGATACGGAACCGCTACTGAAGAGCCAAAGTTACATAAGTGAACACGAAATCAACACGTAATTTGGCACAGTAGCATCCTCCCGTAAAATATATCGATATCACCTTGATACATTATATAACAGGTGCAAAATAAAAAAGCCTTTTCGGTTGCGCAAGAAAATCACGAGTTTGACGTAGAAGATCGTGAAGACACCTTTAGAGTTTTGCTACGTACATTGTAAATATAGTTACGTTTAGTGAAATCGCAAACAAACGTACAGATCGTGTTGTCTGTTCGTGATCGTCTTGTTTCGTATATCGGCATTTGTGTAATGCCAATTATGGTGCAGCATTTTCGTACAATTCAACTGCCGCCATTTTGAACTTCCCAAATGTCAGTTTGATCGAAGACGCTCAGATTGATATGTAAGTAGCAACGAATAATAATACGGATATTTAATTTTATTATTGATTGCGCATTTCAAAAGGTATTCTAATTTGCAATAATTAAAACATTTTACTGCAACAAATGCCAATGCATAATCTATTGTTAGTTATCTTTCACAATCTAAGAAGCGAGACAGGACCAAGTTTTTACACTTCCTATTAAATCCTTTTGACGTCACGCGGAGCACGCAATCGAAAAAACCTTTATCCTCTTGACAAACCGTGGAAGTCAGTTCATTGTAATGGTGCAATTAAATGACTAAAGAGATCCTCGATTAGCAAGCCATTCCGTCTCTTCTGTTGTCACTTGAAAGTCATCTGAACGTGGATTGATTACATTGTCAGTTAACGTGAATAAAATCTAGACAGCTTTCTAATGCCAGTGCGGATTAAGTTCTTAAATTGGTGAGTTAATTTTCAAATTATTTATTTAATTTATAATACCAGATAAACGGTTCATAATTTTGTTCTGGCCTGAATCAAGGCGCGTATTTTAGCGGGGATTATACTACTATATACAGGGTATATCAAGACTTTTACCGAAAACGTAGCCGGGTGGTAGTTTAAGAGACTTCAGACACAATGCAACAGAAAAAGTTGCAAAAAAAAGCGTCAATTTTTTTTTGTAATTTTTTTCCATGGCTATATTTAGGTGGTAAATACATTTTTTTCCTAAAATAATAGTGTATACCCTTTTATTTATAAATACTCTTAAGGTATAAAAGAGTTTAAATTATTATTTTAGCAAAAACTAGGGATTTACCTATTTATTTTATTTTATTAAGTGCGTGGTGGCCTGTTGGTAAACGGACTAGACGCGACTGCCAACATGTTCATGGTGGTCGCGGTTTCGATTCCCAGGGCACACCTCTGACTTTTCGGAGTCATGTGTGTATTGAAAGTCAATCATCACGCACTAAAACGGTGAAGGAAAACATCGTGAGGAAACCTGCATACCATAGGGATTTATAAAAAAAATTATGGTATGTAAGTCCGCCAACCCGCACTAGGCCAGCGTGGTGGACTATGTGGCCTAACCACTCTCAATCGTACTCTCGATTGTAGAGGAAGCCCGTGCCCTGCAGTGGGACGTATATGGGCTGATACAGTACAGTACAGTACAGGGATTTACCACCCAAAAATGACTATATTTAAAAAATCATAAAAAATAGTTGTCGCTTTCTTTTGCGAAATTTTTGGTTGCATTGTGTTTGTAGTCACTAAAACTACCACCCAGCTTCGTTTTCGATAGCAGTCTTGAGATACCCGGTATGTGTAGTATGTTTTTTAAGTAATTTATTTTTTGTAAATATCGTGTACTGTATTTCGGAACAGTGCTTGGTTATTGTAATTTAATAACATTTATTTAAAATTAAAAATCAATATTGACTTAAAGGAAGAATACTCCAATTCCTTGAACAGTAAAATACATGTAAGAAAAAAGTTAAAGAGATTTGTCTGGGCACTGCTAATGTCTCAGGTGTTACATCTGCGTATTGGCGACGATGTCCACCCCATTATGTTACTTATTCCTTACTTACTTTGAACTGTGTTCTCTTTGATAAGATTTTTACTAAAGAGTTTCCATTTGATTTATTTATTATTCATCTTATATCTTTATTCAAATACTTAATTTACCTTTCATAAACTATCAATGGATTAGATTAGCGTAAAATTTTACAATCAGCTGGCTATATCATATATATAAATTTTATAGCATCTGCAACCAGTTTATGAAATTTAAATTTACTCACTTATATAAAAAATATATATTGGACTATAATCTATATGGCCTAACCCCTCTCAATCATACTGAATATTGTAGAGGAGGATCATGCCCTACAGCGGGACATATGTATATGGGCTGATACATAACTGAAACACAGTAGTATACAAAGAATATTACGAAGCGGAGACTAATGGTAGCGAAAGTAGACTCATATTAGCACCAATACTTTTACTGAAACACGCCCAGGCATCTTCGTGTTACGAAACACGTGAACATCAGCTAATTAATATCTACGCCATTCACACATGCATAATGTATGTAACATTTACATTTAGCTGTGTGACCTTTTGAGGTGAATTCGGGTAGCGCTAATGAATGTGTTCTGTAACGGTTAAAATTATTAAAAGATCTAAAAATAATGCGTACTGTTCGCTATTCGTCCTGTCATTCAAAACGAATTCACGGACAATCTATATATTAATACGTGTTGCAAAAACTTTGGACCCCTTTTTACGAAAATTGCGCGGACGCAGGAGCATACCGGGTATCTCAAGACTGCTACCGAAAACGAAGCCGGGTGGTAGTTTTAGTGACTACAAACACAATGCAACTAAAAATTTCGAAAAGAAACGCGACATTAATTTTTAATGATTTTTTAAATATCGTAATTTTTGGGTGGTAAATCCATAGTTTTTGCTAAAATAATAATTTAAACTGTTTTATACCTTAGATAGCTTATAAATAAAAGGGTATACACTGTTATTTTAGGAAAAAATTTATTTACCACCCAAATATGGCAATAGAAAAAAAATACAAAAAAAAATGTACCGCTTTTTTTTCAAAATTTTCTATTGCATGGTGTCTGAAGTCGCTTAAACTACCACCCGGCTTCGTTTTCGGTAGCAGTCTTGATATACCCTGTATAATTTGGCACACTTATAGTTTATGTGTAGGAGAAGTCCAGAACGCTAATATTTTTCAATAATAATGCTTATAAAGTACATTAAATCAAAAAATAAAACATTACACTATTTGCTATTGCTGGTTCAAAGCAATTATTGTAGTTTACGATTTCAGTAATTGCATATACTTCAGGATAAATAAGTGATTTGAGAGATACGTACATTTAAATGTGCACGAATTATCAGAATAACAACATCATCATACAGGTAAAAACTTTTTCTCTTCTTGATTTGGTCGAATTTCGACTACTGGGCGACCACTAGTACCATTTAAAATATCTACACGTAAATGTAATGCAGATGCTTTGTTACTGGATTTATCGTACATAGGATAATCTAACATAGTGTTCTTATTCCAATAGGGACCATCATATTATATCATATTATAGGGACCATCGTAAATGATGATCGAAAACCCGTAATAGGTAACCACGCACGGATGCATTGCGTTTCGGATTTATTTATTTTATTTGCTCCACCCACAGCGCTACATATTAATGCACTTGATGATTGATATAGGGTGAAATATTAATGTAAAAATCGCATATTTTCGCCAATTATAAGTGGTCTCATGATTTACAAAACATGGCAAATTAAATGATAATATCAATGAAATTAATATTGAAACATAAATAAACTTATTAAATGGGATTGTGATAAATATTCAAAATTATGAAAATAATTGAAAATAATTTGAAACAAAATTAACATCTCCACAAAATATAACTTTAGATGACTGATCCAGTCTGTTTAATTTTAGTTTCGAGTAACCCGACATAATTGTGTAGACCGATGAAATATAAGCTATCTTTCTCTGATAGATACCTACTTTACTTACACTAGAGGCTTTTAAAAACATAAAAATGGAATTAGATTTTATCTACCGTTCCACTTTTCTGATAATTCAGTGCAGTAGCGATCTATCGCTCTATTATGGAACCATGACTTCTCTGTATCGTATTGTCTCAGCTGTTAAGGTCGAATTTATATTCTGTTATTATCTTTGTACATTGATTGTTGTATGAATTATTAAATGATGTTTCCTTGGAATAGCACGAAAAGAAAAACATTGGAAAAAAATATCCAGATAAAAGGTATTGTAATCATTTCTTTTTCTTACTTTAAATTTAATTTTATCCTGATAGAATCAAAAAGTATACATATTCAGTTATGACATTACAGTTTTTGTGTTTTCTCAACAATTAAACGGCTTATTGCAGTATTTTTAAATATGTAATTATCTTTACTTACATATATTATATGATAATGCGATAATTTTCTCAAATTTACATATTATTACTATTATAGAAAGTAATTTACACTTAGGTATGTTCTTTGTTATATAAAAACTTTAAACATACATAAATCTCCCTTTAATAACACGGAAGGATGAAGAAAGGAATAACCCAAGAAGTCATAACTATACCTAGCGAGCAAATCAATGTCAACAACATTATTGCAAACGACAATACGGAAGCAAAACTTGCTTATTTACTAAATATTTAAACCACTTAGCAGAAAAAGGCGCGTCTCATTGCAGCTAAACTGATTGTATAATGCAAAGTCTCGGCAATATTTGTTCGGGTGAGAGCACGTGATGTAACATCTAGTGAACTTTCTATATGTGTATGATTGGGGACGAGTTGTTTTATGTCCACAGTCCGTAATATTTGACAGATTCATACAGCACTACCATTCAAAACTGATTACAACATCGATTATCGATTATTCAACTTTAAACCACAACACTATATTCTACACAATACATTTTAAATGTAGAAAAGGATTTCGAAATTCAAATCCTTACTGATACATTTTTAATTTTCAAAAATGTGCAAGATTTTATTTAACCAAAATTATTTTATTAAAAACACAATATTGTTTTACAATTTAAATCGAGGCCTCACCAATATTTACATTACACAAGCTTACACACATAATAAATATTGATAAAATAAAATAATGTTATACTGTTTAAACACACAGCTAGTGAAATCATTAATTACTCTGGCATATTGCCTTATGCTAATAACAATTATTTTTATTTACGTGCTAGAAATACGTATTACAAATTACATTAACGTGACCGATTTTATACTGTTTCACCGAATATATTATTTTTAGCGACATTATTTTAATAGTTATTATTTTATTTTATTTTAGGAATATTACTTTTAAAATTTCGCGGTTATATAAAGTCTTCAAACTGCATTACACTAGCGTGGTAGACTATAGGTCCTGCTCCCAAAAGGGTTGAAATCGGCCAAGCAGCCACTCATAAAATTATAAATCAAAATCAACAAATATGGCAGTATCCGTGCCGTAATTGGTCAAACGCCGGTTGCGAAACGAAAGGCCGTGTATTTATTATTATTATTAATAAATCAAAATCATTCTGAAACGTGGGTCAAAACTCGAGTTCTGCTAACCTCATGTTTCTAGCCGTATAATAAGGTCAAAAAAAACAAATGAGAACATATGTTACGTAAACGACACAAATTTTAAGATTTACGTATGAACAAGAAAGCTTTGCATAGGCTAAAGCGCACTTTGTTACATCTATGAAACTGTATTGTTCTTAACAAGTATTTACTGTTATCCAATCAACTCGAACGTTGTACGCTGACAACCATATAACTTCAGCCATAAACAGCTACTAAGCATTTAAATTCCACTTGAAAAATATTTTATCGACTGCAAATGTAACTTTGCATAAAAGTTAAAGCCTACGGTCGGTGCAATACGACTGAATTGAAACGACATAAATCTGAATAATTTATTGGCATGTTGTGTTCTATTTAATTCGGTCGACTAAAATGGTCCTCATGGTTCATTGACCACTTATTAACACTCACATTTGGCCGATAGATTAAATCAGACGACTTTGCTTAGCAGAACAATAGTTACTTCCTTTGATACCGTTAAGTTCCGTAGTCAAAACATAACTGTTGATCCTATTATCATTACCCATAGATGAAGAGTTAAAATTAAATTAATAAGAACCGTAAAATGTATTAAACTGACTAGGGTTCACACGTAAAAGTCCTGCTATTCCTTTGTTGGTATGTATTTATTTCTAAAGCTTGTAATAAGAAAGCTATTTCGTAATTTCTCACACGGTTGTAAGTGCAAAGTATACTAATTGTTAACACTTTCTATGGCAAGTATATGAACATGTTACCGTGTCAGGTTGCAATTTTTAAAATCAAGTGATACAAACCTATCGAACCTATCTTTTATACCTTCGTATAAAATATAAATAATTCTACCATTAGCTTTAATCATAATCAACATCTTTTCGCTGTTTGCACAAGCATTATTGTAGCGCATAGGCATAAATGCAGAATAAGGTACCTAAATAGTAAAATCGTTGAATTGAAATAAATTGTGTTACTCATGATAAAGGTATTTTAAACTATTAATTAATTTCCACGCAATAATTTATCAATTACATTATAACAATACAGTCTATACGGAAGTACAGTTTATTGAATTCTTCGCATAACAATCCACATACAAACGTATGCACATTTATGTATGATAACAAATGTGCAAGATTTATTGCTGTATAAAATTATATCTTGTTCATAAATTAAGTAAAAAAACTTGAATAAAAACTATAAATATGGTATAAAGGAAGCATTTTTTCCATGTAAAGCGTTATTATCCATTTCCTTCCTTTTCTTAAAAATAAACGGCGGCCATTTTTAGTTATATGTCATAACGACTGTCCCGGCATTGAGAAATATTCTCATTAATTGAACACAAGGCCGAAGCGATTCCGGCTTGTCGGAAATATTGTGGGCAAGTCTTCATGTAATTTATATCGAATTTTTGACAGAGGCTGCAAATTAAATTCGATACATCAGGTAATCGAGAACATGCTATTGTTTATTAAGACTTATAAATAATTATCCCAAGTGATATGTTTATAACCAAAAAAGTTTTCAACGTCACAAAGCCAGACAAACAAATATAGGTTGAAATGTATCATACACAAACTAGCCTGTCTTTTAATTAAATAAATATAAATCAATAATATTTTGTGACAAAAATATACTCCGGAAAATGCTAAATGACTACTGATTGAAATGTAGGCTGTATCATTATTTTATTTCTCTGTCTTAGCACTCTTCCTTAGTAAGTGCAGTGTCGTCCAAATGAAAAATCAACTGATGACAATAATTTGTATATTACGTCGTATATATCTTAACATGTCTGCATAATTCCACCCAGTTAAAGCAAAAAATGATTGCTTAGTAAAGATATTTTTTTTTTATTGTATTAAATGGCGAGATGAGCAAGCCGTTCGCCTGATGGTAAGCGATACGACCGCTCATAAACAGTAGCAACATTCCACTGCGCTCGCCATCCTGAGACATAAGATGTTAAGTCTCAATATGTCCAGTAGTTGCTCTGGCTACAATGTCCTTCAATCCGAAACACAACAGTGCATTTAAGCAGTATTGTTTCACAGGAGAAATAGATATAGAATATTTCACGGGATAATGTTGTTAATTCGTGTATAATGAATATTAGCGCTGGTCTGCGTAGTCTCATGGTCAGGGGGGTTACTCTATACTCTGACACGATGACGATTGTTCGAACGTCGTCCATAAAACTGTAAAAATATGTGTAAATACTTCCACCAGCCAATCCTCCCTCGCACGTCGTCTCTATCAACTATTGATTTTATAAGTGAATTTTTTATCTTAAACTTGGACTTTGAATGTTCGAACATACGAACTTCATGTCAGCATAGAGTAACCTCCACACTCTCGATTTCAACAGCATGCGTTAATAATCGCTGCGTTTGACGTGCCTTTAATTAACATACTGTTACTTGTGTTGCCATGCTGGATGTACGGTATCTTGACTTTTTTATTGCATTTAATGGCGAAACGAGCATGCCTTGCGGTCGTATCGCTTACCATCAGGCGTAAGCGATACAACCGCTCATGAACTGTAGCAAAACTAAACGAAACCTTGAATTACAAAGTGCACATTACATTACACTTACATTCCACTGGGCTCGCCATCCTGAGACAGTCTCAATATTTCCAGTATTTACTCTGGCTACAATTTCCTTTGGTATATAGATGGATACAGGCGACTTCCAACAGGTTATACTATATGATATTATAAAGATATTATAATTAAGTTATATATTATGTACATTTATTGTACATGTTCTTCGAGCCATGTTTATGAGATTTCTATCAATGTAACTAATCTTAAATATAATTTAAAAAAAATATACCTACTACTTTATTGAACTCGGTTAAGAATACGTAGTCAAAACCGATACACATTCGGTAACAAACACGTTCATATAACGCTTACGTTACTTCGTAGTTGTTATCCAAGAAGTAAAAGTTGTGTACCTATAAATCATTTTGCTAATAATACAGTTATAAGCAACCAAACAGTATATAAACTCAATTTAAAAACTAATTTGAAAGTAGCTTTGATATGTGTAGAACTTTATATTTGCAGTTAGAGAATGATGGTAGAAAATTGGACCTTAAAAATATATGCACTTGAAGTTCAATATTCATTAATTATTCTATACGTATATAGAATTAAATAATTTTATTAGTGCGTATCAAAAACAACAATTCATTATTAACTTTTTAAATATGCTAATACAAGACGGCTATAAAAACCTGTTCACATTTTGATCGATATCCGGCCGCACCGGAAGTAACGGTAATGCGTCGCGTGCGCACGTGTGCGATGGTTATCGATACCAACAATCGATTCATAACAATATTATCGATATCATATCGATGCCTTGCCAGCACCGAGGTCGGTACAATTATCGATTCATTGTCTAGTAAAAGTTGTTACACAAGTCCCATTCCTTATGTAACCATATCTTTGAACGAGGATAAACGAAAAAATAATCAATTTAATTGTATGTGTTATGTAAAAACTGCTTTCGCGTACATGAAAGGGAATGAATTTGAAAGGATGAACTCTAAACTGTGCTAAATGTCTTTTGAAAGGTCGTTTTATTGTACCAAGCCGTTGCAGTGGCTGTGTGAAGTTACCGCCTTCGACACAATCATACAGATTTTTTTTTTACTTTTTACCAGTATTTTAATCAGTTTACTCTTAACAAAATAATATGGATACATATTATATCAAAACTATAGTAAACACATACGTACATATTTGCTGAATGCCGTATGTTCATTAGTTTATTTCGATTCATAGGCCAGGTAAGAGGCTTATACAGCGAACAACAATTAAACGTATATGGTCCTAACGGTTCCTTGGAAATGCGCACCAGTCTGTAAACAAGCACCAAGGAAACTCAGCTGTAGGTCTTAGCTTTCTGATTTTTAAAACTAATCAAGCCATATTTTTGTGTATTATGTTTGTTTTTATATATGTAATACTAATGTATTTGTATGATTCTGTCTTAGCTTATGCTGTTTTATTCGTCATCCAATAATAAATAAAAATACTATAAGCACTTTAAAAATCTTGCTCGCACCGACGCGACGCCGAAAAATTGGCGTACCATTCAAAATAGTTCATAGCCCATACACATATTATACAAAATGAATTTTATAAAAAGCACATCCACAATAATTTAATCTCGCAGCAAATCGTCCAGTGCGATTATGACGTCACAATCTCCAATTATGATTCCTTCACGCGCAGGTTGATTGAGAAAGTAATCGATTCGATTGTAGAGATGTGACTGCGCCCGCAACATTCCTCTGCGATGACATATTGCAGGTGTCACCAAACACCGTAACGCCTTTTTGTCAAAATGAGAAAAAAAAAACATTTCTTCGTGTTTTATGATTTTACTGCCACACCATTTACTTTTATTTGCGCAAATAAACCAACATTTAGACAATAAAAGGAAACTAGTGATGCTCTTCGTAGGTCAGAATCGATGACTTCATTTAGAAGCAATAATTACATTTTTTTAAAACTATTCTTAAGTAGGGACCGAACCGAACAAATAATAATGCAAATAAGAGAGAAAAATATAGGTCGTCCTTTTATTCAAAAAATAAAATTCTTTTAATTGAAAGAGAGGCGCGTGCGTGCTATAGGGCTTTTACGGGTTGAAATATTCATATAATTATAACCCTTGACCCATAAACCAAACAATTATAACATTTAAATAGCTATCAATACAAAATATAATATGTTTGTTGATAACATTCCATATTAGGTATGAGGCATGAACCAGGCCGTTCTATTCGTTGACAATGCCGTGCGGTCACGACATCGCTGCGTCAAATGGAACGCAAGCTGATGACCTTGCTCTCGAAGGAACAGGACCTGCAAGACGCTGTCACTTCACTCATTCGTTCATTCTTTCCATTCATTCACTACGGCTTATTATACTGCTTTAGATGGAAACAAAAACGACCTTAGATTTCATGTGACTATAATGCGAAAATTTACTGGCATTTTATTTTTCTCTTCTTAGAATTAAGCGATCTTATCCATAAATTTATAAACATTAAATTCTAATTTTAACATTAATACAATGGATCAAAGTTAATAAAAAACCGTAATCAATGACAAGTTATGTGTAAACAAGAACGAAGACTGCTTATTAATTCATAACCTTAATTATTCTATGGCCATTCTACTTTTGGTAATAAAATGCATTCCGTGGTTTACCCACGGAAGTATAACAAAGAAAAAACAAGGTTTCCTTCACATTTCCTAGTATTTACACACTCATTCTATTCACAAAGACATTACTAATTTTTATAAAAAAAAAACATAGATTTTTTTTTGGTTTGAAAAGTTAATTCTTACAATAGAAAATGATATAATTATTTATTGGCCCTCATCATTTATTGAACAGCATAATGTTATCTAAACAAAATATTTTTTCGCGAATAAATTACTGTAAGCCCTTTGTGCATATTTACTCCCAAATCACGTCACATTAAAATGACCACACGCATATATAAATTATTGAACCGCTATGAATCAATTATCGCTATAACCAAAACGGCATGAGGCGAACAGCTTATTAATGTTCCAATTTTTTAAAATTATATGTAACCACAGAGTATGTAAACCACAGACTAGCCTCCGGTCATACGTAGAGTAATTCAAATCTATACATTTCTTTCATCTTAAATTTAACTACAATTTTATATATTGAAGTATCACAAAAAACATGATAAAAATATAGCTATAGAGCTTTTGAAAAAAGGTAGTCAATACGAGAGCAAATCTTGTCGAGCAAATCTTTTTTAGTTAACCAGAAAATACCATAAAAACAATTAAACAAATACACCCAACAGGCACATACATAGTCCTGCCCCACACTAAGATTGAGTCTTGTGTCCTGGGTATCAGGAACTACGAGGGACTTTTCGGTCTCACAAACACACTTCTGGGACAAAGGCATGAGTTTATATATGTATGATAACCTAACCTTTCAATCACCTCCGTTATTCCTATGTCAGTCTACCACAGTCCACAGTCCATTCTAATGTATGGTCACCAAGCAATTTGCCGGGGCATCGTAAAAAGAACCGCACTGTGATTGAGTGTCGGTATTGAGCAGTCGCTACTCCCACGACGCAGGTTCATTTACCTCTGTACTTGGTCACTCGGAGTCAGCAGATTTCAATACGGGAGCTTGCCTTTCCTTAATAGTTAGGTCTCTTAATAGTATTCGTACAGTGGTCCTATAGTAATTATTGGAGTTTGATAATTGTAAACTTATAAAAAAATGCTTGATTAGCAGATATAAATCTATTTAAGTTGCAAAAATATATTCAATGATCGATGGATACAAGTAATTCTAACTAGAAAAAGAAAAAGTCGAATATTTCATAACTTCTTGTATCAATCTTCATAGACTACAAATCGCAAAACACGTTAGAGTAGGGTGGCAACCTTTATCTATAAACGTGCCCTTTTGTATAAAAAAATGTTTAATAAGCCCATAAGCGTACCGCTAAATCATTTGGATTTAATTAATATTTGAAATAATTGGCTACGAGTGTATACAAGAACAAATGAGCGCGCAATATGTTTCTTGTTTTTAGAAGAACTTATTGATAGATGCTGCATCCCACACATGAAATAAATGCAAAACCTGATCATCAATAATATTACTTTTGTAATACAAAATTGATAGTTGACCAAATAAAGCTAGTTTACAGAGGTTACCGTTAGAATCCTCCGATCACGAAACACAGGTACAATATACTGTTACCGAAACTCGAGCTGTTTCCTCTACGTGACCGCCGCGGCGTAATGGATGATTATCAATCATCATTTTCATGTCCGAAACAAAAACCAAGCCAATTTTCAATGATAATTTACGGTATGGGAAACAGTTTTTTGCGATACGCTGTGCTTTTTGCTTAATCAATTAAGCTTCAGGTGTTATTGTTCGGTGTGTTTAGTAATAAGGGTAAAATAGGTGGATTGGGATTATTTAATTCAATCTGCTATTATGGTATCCACTATGTACCCATATAATATGTCCCTCTACAGGGCAAGGGCCTACTCTACAATCAAAGTTCGATTAATAGTGGTGAGGACATATAGTCCAGTATCGGCCATATAGTTATGGTATCAGTCTATTAATAGAAAATGTCAGCAAGGTAATCATCGAAATTCAAACGTTAGATTTATTAAGGTATTTAAAATTAGCGCTAGTTTAGAGGCAGTTTATCGATAACAGAACTCAAATTATATGCTTACTATTTACACTTTATTTAGAAACAAGGCACAAATAAAAAACATTTAATAAGCTAGATATTATTATCTCTCGCTGAAAGGTTTTTGACGGATTTAAATCAATTCATTTATTAAAAAAATATCACATCTTTTCGTAATTCTATCCTCACATATTGATAGAATAATGTGATGTACGTACACTTGTCTGCCAGTCCCTTCAAAGGTAAATCATTGATTTATCGTCAATATCTAACATTAAACTAACTACAATAAATACCACAGAATCCTAATAAAGGTCTTATAAATATCCGGTATACAGTAGTCTATTAATTGCCACGAGTTACCGATAAATACTGAATATTATGATCAACGTATCTCGTAGGTAAATCAAGTTGTTTAAAGGAAACTATTCACAATGTAGTTTAATTTAAGGCCCAATGGAATTATTTTCAAATATAAAAAGTAATAATTAATACGTATTTATAGTAGTAGAGTAAGAATAATTGTATAAATATGTTATATTAGGTATCTTAATACCTAACATACTATCCTCAGATCTGGACGCCAATGATCACTTCCAACTATAGCTTCCAAATGACCAACTTCAGCTCATTTATTGACCCTTATTTCGTAGTAGAATATTTCGTGATTCACTGTCCAAAAAAGTCGTAAACTTTTACCACCGTAAGTCTTTCATATGTGAGAGGCCGCCCGAGTAGGTACCACTGCAATATCTATTTCTCCTGCCAAACAGCACTGTAAATGCACTGTTGTGTATCGGATTAAAGAATGAAACCGCGTTCAGCCTAAACAGTTAATTAATTAATTAAATAGCTCATGATTTTGAGTTGACTCAATATTAGAGTAGTACATTTCTGCAGTATCAAGATAGATCAAGATCTAAGCTGTAGTACTATCATGTCCAGTATTAAAAACTTTTACCACTAAAGCAGCATAACTAGAAATGAAGCTCAAATAACATGGACCTGTAATATTACCCAGCTTAATTAACAATATCGTGATACCTATAGCATTCCGCAATACATTAGACATGCATAAATTCAACCAGTGTTTACCGGGAATTAGTAATAAAATATACCTCTGTTTTGCGTCGTTTAACACTATGTTGTACATACTAATAAAACGTTGATTATATGCTTTATATTCATAAGTTGTGAAGCGATAGTCTAGAATATTACAACTAGTCTTAGTACTCATCGCGCTAAAATGGCTTGATCAAGTAATATTGTGTTTCGTCAAGTCCGCCGTTCTCAACCACTAACTCACGAATACTACAACGCCATTCAAATAATAAGTTGCTCTTAACAGCGCACGGCCCACTTAGCCAGTACATTTAATCGGGATTAACGTAGTTAAGCGCCATTTATATTTAAGTTGCGTTCCAGTATTTGGGCGTTAAACTTCTACTTGCAGATATGTAGCTGTATCTATAATATAAATAATATAAAACATTACTTACTTCATCATGTCTACGTATGCTTAAAAATCCTAGTTCGTCTTAGTTAGTCTCATTTTAATAATGCAGAAAATAATTTAGAACATGCAGACTTCAACAGAATTACTTATGTATGTACGTTTATATTATATGTATTATCACACTGTATTTGCCAAGTAGACAATCATATAAGGTTTAAATAATTCAAAAATATTCTACTAGTTTCTTTGCTCACATCTATGTTTTACTTTTTCTCAATACTTGTACAAAAACAAAATTTAATGTAATGCATTTCAAACACTCATTCAAATTCATATCCGAGCCATCGAATACTGAAATGGCGATTGATTGAGATTTTATCAACATCAATAATATACCCCGTATCTGATAGACCGTCTTGAAAGTATTTCACAGATTAAACTAGCCGTCTGTACAGGAGCGTATCCGCGTATTAATTTAAACGATTTATTGATCTTATGAACGAGTATCCATATTTTATAAGTCAACAAGTCTTATCTTGCCATAGCTTTAGAAATGCGTATGTGTCGCAGCAAGATCGTTACTATATCATAAAATATTTTATACTTTCATGGATTGATTAAGTTATGATCTGGCCACAATTTAAATTAGACGTCATGTTTCACTGTAGTATTCATAAAAAGAATCTATGCTTAAACAAAGTGATAGAGAGCAAATCACGAAATCAAATTGTTTATAAACAACCCATTTCTCTCCGTTTCAAACAACAGTGCATACTGCATTTACTATAATCATTTACTATAGAGAGTGCGTGGTGGCTGGCAACATGTTCTCGGTGGTCGCGGGTTCGAATCCTAGGACACACCTCTGACTTTTCGGAATCAAACGGTGAAGGAAAACATCCTGAGGAAATCTACATACCATAGCGATTTATAAAAAAAATCTATGGTATATAAGTCTGCCAACCCACACTAGGCCAGCTTGGTGGACTATACAGCCTAATCACTCTCAATCATACTTTCGATTGTAAAGGAGGCCCGTGCCCTGCAGTGGGACGTATATGGGCTGATACAATACAACAATTTACTTTAGTCATAATATTAAAATACTAAACATAGATTACAAGGATTTTGTCTTTTTATTAATCTATAAAAAACTAGCATAATTTCTGGCCACATACCACATGTGTTTGTGCCAACCGTGAAGGGTCTAATGCACAATTGCCTAGTCGCATTCCGATGACAAAACTAGCACCTCCTGATCCAATTCAAAGTCGCGGCGAGGCCAGCTGGTCACGAAGCTTGCGACACTCCTTCACCTTATTGCTCAGCATTCCACGTTCAATTTGACTGACACTTAACATACAGTTTTACTGACAATGCGTCGCTAGAGGAAAACTGAGGGAAATTGTCGCGAGGACGGATTAAAGCAATTTAATGTGAGTGACTTATTGGATGCTTAATGGCAGTAATGATACTGTAAAAATAGTAAGGCGGTTTTAAAATGTCTTTTAAAAGCAAGAATTCTTTAACTCCTGCACGTAAGCATTAATAGACATCTGGAAATGAAACCAAGCACCGAAAATCGGCAAGTATCTTGAAATCACGGTTTCTTCAAAAATAAGTAATTTTATTTAGTTTTTTAGGTAATCTTATGTACATTTTTAGTATAAATTACTAATTTATAAAAGTTATATATAGACCCTGCCAAGTAATATAAGTCTAAAAAAGAAGATTTTGATCAAAGATAATGCACCAAAATTAACATTACTTATGTGTAAAACAATACTTTGGCTGCAAGGCTAAAATGTTAATGTATCTAAAATTAGAAAAAAAATATAATCATAAGTTTTAATTTTAATTCATATGTCGTTGACCTACATTAGTTAACAAAGAGCCAATTATTAAACCTAATTATATTACTTGTACTTTTTTCACATAGCTATTAGCATCTCATACAAATAAAGAATGAATTGAAGTTTGCTAACGAAGTTATTCTCTGCAAAAAGTTTCACATAACTGCTATTAAATAATTTAATAAGTAATTATTAACACTGCTTATAACTTAAAGAATACTTGAAAGCAGTCTTTGTCATAGCTAAGTTAAACATTCAAAAAACTAATTACGAAACCTTCTTTTTTGCACGACTAGAGTCTACTTTTGATAACAAAGTTAAAAAAATATTGCAAAAATTACTATATAAAATCCTTAACCGTGAAAACCATATTTGGTAATGGACCAAAAGCTGTAAACGAGATAAGTTATTAGGAAACATTGTCTAAAGTTTTATATAGACATAATTTTTTACTACGAATCATTTGTAACAAAAAATAATGTCTCTATAATTTGGCATTTGGAGAATGGTCCCTCAACAAAAAAACTTTAAATGTTCATCAAACTCCAAATAAATTGTCCATTCCAAGGCCTTGTAATAACAAATACGTAATCGTGACTCTACACTGAGACACGTGTCTTATTTAATTTTATTCTACTTCATATATAAATTACAACATAATTTTCAAAGGTTTATGCCACAAATCTTAAACAAAACGTCGAAATTATTACCCTAATATAACATTCATAATCAGTCTAAAAAACTACTTTTGATCAGTCCAAGATTTTGCAGATCATAGCAGAAAACCTTAAGAGAGCGGCTACAAATTTTGTTCGCAAGAACCTATGGCAGAAAATTATGATATAAACGTTACTTTCGGAGCATCAAACTCCCATTTTCACACGCATCTCCCCGCCCACACAGAAGTTATCAATACACTCATTCCGTGATTTAAACACAAACTAATCTTCATTAACATTAATCTCATCGCGCCTACAGTGAAATACTTGGAATGCTCAACTGAAATCCAAGGTTCATTTCCCAAGAATTATGTGGGAGCGTTCGTGACTCACATCGACCTCAACCAAACTGGTTGCTATTGTTTGAGCCAGATCCTCTGATACCGACCTTTAGCCTTCGTTGGTTTAGAGATTCCGATTCGCAATTGCTTACTCATCTTCTTTGATGATCAAATAATACACTATACAGGGTATATCAAGACTGCTACCGAAAACGAAGCCGGGTGGTAGTTTAAGCGACTTCAGACCCAATGCAATAGAAAAAGTGGCAAAAAAAGCGTCAATTTTTTTTTGTTTTTTTTTTCCTTTGACCATATTTGGGTGGTAAATGCATTTTTTCCTAAAACAACAGTGTATACCCTTTTATTTATAAATAATCTAAGGTATAAAAGAGTTTAAATTATTATTGTAGCTAAAACTAGGGATTTACCACCAAAAAATGACGATGTTTAAAAAATCATAAAAAATAACTGTCGCGTTTCTTTGCGAAATTTTTTGTTGCTTTGTGTTTGTAGTCACTAAAACTACCACCCGGCTTCGTTTTCGGTAGCAGTCTTGAGATACCCGGTATTTATAAGTACTGCTTTCTTAAGTGTAAGTGATGTCGCTCGGTTTTGCAGTGGAGAAACCTGCATATCTCACTGTCTGAAAATCTGAATAATTTTCGAATGTTTTTAAAATCTGTGAAACTTAATTAGGGCTGTGAGCCGCACTAGTAAGGAATAATATACCCTAACAACTAATATGGAAATAAAAATATATAAAATAACGTTCTTTTGTATACATTATATCCTAAAATATACCAAAAAAGTAAAATAAATTAATAAAACAAACGCAACGTAATAAAACAATCGAAACATTAAACATTTACCAATACACAGGTCAGTGCATTGTCAAAGAAAAAAAAGCAACATACAGTCGAATTGAGAACCTCCTCCTTTTTTGAAGTCGGTTAAAAATTCAATATGCATTAGTGTTATTAATTGTTTAATTTATGAATCAATTTTCGATCACGTGTCTTTGAGATGCATATGCATACAACAGTTGACACTAAGCTCGCAAAGTGCATAATAATTACAATATTACGCAAGCTATGTGAATAATCGTAGAACAAAACATAATTAAATTCTCAACCCGGGCGAGGGCAACTGTGGGATACGAGGATTGTTAGTTTGTTAAATAAATATGGTTATCTTCCATCTAGATGTTAGCTGTCGCGTTTATGTTTCGTCTCCTTAAATAATTACATTACTAACGTTGTTTTACATAACTTTTGTATTTTTATTGCACTTATATGCAGCCGATTCAAAGTATCATAAAATGTAAAATTAATATTCTTTACGAACTAAGATATTGGGTAGGTTAATTTAGGTCAAAGTGGTTAACAAACTTGAATGAAATTTTGTAGCCAATAGAAATTCAGTTTTAGACAAATCAGTTCCAGTCAAACTACATGCGCTTATTCTTTGCAGTATATTTTTTATGAGCAACGCAAAAAGGTTTGACCTATGTTTTTAAACCGTCAAACTGACGTCATCTTTTCCAAAAAATATCTAAATAGGAGCAGCCTTCGAATGATACCAAAAACCGTGAATAAATAGTCACTATTGAACAAACTGTCAACCCTATGAGATTCAAAGCTTGAACAATTAAGCGCGGTCCCACGCATACTCCTTGAAAAGTAAGGTTGCACTTAGAACTTGTAGACACTAATTGAATTGAAGCATTCAATTTTGATCTACACGACGAGGCCGCCTATCTGAATTTTCTTGACACCATTACACATATTTCTAGCATCTCACGTAATATGTAGTTCATGGTGACAATATTTAAACTATTTATTATTTTATCAACTACAAAAACAAGTTTTATATAACAAAATGTAACTTGTTGAAAAAGTTTACAAATAAACGAACTCTATTGCTGAACAAGAATCTCAACAGAATTACAAATTTTTCGTAATATTAATTGATCATGATTCATTAGATTATTTATAAATTCTCTTCCATATTTAATCTCTTGTAAAATATCTGTAGTCTATACTTAACCAACAAATTCCACACAAATTTCGTAAAAGAACACCTCAAACCTTTATCGGCAATTACCCGTCACGAGCCACGCAACAACTAAATTTATCCTCTGACAGCCTTCGGATTCTCTTTAATTCTGTTCATGTAGCCACAAGGACATATGTGTGAGGTGGTAAAGATCATACAAATAGCCAAGTGACACCATCCCATCAGAGATTCACGGCAGACCACGTTGCACCCAATATTAGGCAATTGACGACTTGCGCCACGAACCATCTGCATACAATTACTACGTGTCACGGACAGGGTTGGCGCCTTTGGATCTATTTCCTTAGAATAAGGACGTATACTAATAATGAGTTTAGATTTAGAGGCGATACATCATTTTATCCGCCTATAAGGTGACCTTTATCTACAAGGTGTGAAAACGGCCATGGCAGTAAGAACAGCAAATTTCATCGAGTTTAGATACATCAGAGTATTATTGGACATATTGGGACTCAACATCTTATGTCTCAGGATGGTGGGTGCAGTAGAATGATAAGCATTGCTTTGTAATTAATGGTTTTGTTTGGTTATGCCACTGTTCACGAGCGGTCGTATCGCTTACCATCAGGCAAATGGCATACTCGTCTCATTCATAGCGGTTTAAAAAAAAAGAAGCTCCTTGCAGGACTAGATAATTGTCAATGGAAGATGATAATTATACCATATCTAGCCAATCATAGCGTTTGCATTTCATATTCTATATACGCAACGCATATCATCAATAGACAAGTGATAAATTTTCAACCTAATTTTCTGTAGATAAATCCTACAAATGCTTTAACTAAACATACTGTCACTAACAGGAATGTCACTCAAGATCTTAGACACGAAACGTAATTGCCAGACGTTCAAAGTGATTACAAAATTTTCATGTTACTACACAAGTGCTAAACAATTGTCGTTACATGAGTAACTAGCGTAACAAAATAGATTATTAGTCCTGAGATTGAGTGTAATTTCAATTACAACACTTAGCAGTCAAGGAAGACACTAACTGACTGTCGGACAGCTATTCCGTTTTTATATCGCAAGAGCTGTAAACGAAAATTGGAAGAATCGGTCGGAATAAATCAGATAAATAAATCAGTCCGCCAACCCGCACTAGGCCAGCGTGGTGGACTATATGGCTATCCACTCTCAATCGTACTGTCGATTGTGGAGTACGCCCGTGCCCTGCAGTGGGACCTATATGGGCTGATACAGAAATCAGATAAACTACCCAAAACTGGATATGCATATCCTGAACACGGAGCTCAGAGAACAATCTCTGAGGGTTATTGCTGGTTTTAATAAGTTTAAATTCGGCCCTTACGCCGGACTTATTTTACCCTTAAATGGAGATAAAACAATTTTAAATAATAACATTTTATGTAACACCAAATAGTTAATACAAAATAAAAGATTAATATTAACAGAAAAAGCGATCTATTCCAGACAACCATGTAAGAAGAGGAGACATATAGTTTAAATAGATACATAATATACACCATCATGTGTAAATGACCGACAGATATATTATTATATTCTTCATACTATTTGCCCATGACTGGCAGCCCTACCGCTAAGTTCTATCCGATCGCTTCGTCTAACGACCTCTTTGAGGGGATTTGTACCGCGACTTAAGGGATAATAGATCCTATTTCGGCTTACACAATGTTCATTCCACAGAGAACACATTCTAGTCAGCCATAATTGAGAATTACGTAAATCACATGAAATATGTACGCCAGTGATTAGCCTACAAATTCAAATAGTTGTAATACTTTAAAGTTTATTATGTAAATCCGATGATTTTCAACTTTATTGTATTAATTTTACTGCTAACGTAATAAGCAATGTATTGCCGTGTAGAACAAAAAGTGAATAGTGATTTGAAACGTGGGAAAACATTATTAATCTCTTGATATGCGAATCGTGTACAATGTTAAACCCCGTTAGCTGATAGAGGCGTTGAAGTTGTCCTTTCGATCTCGTAAGCACGCATGCCAGTTTACGAAGCATAATTAAGAGATTCACTAACTGCTATTTTTAGACCGTTAATCAACCTTTTGTTTTATATCAATAAAGAGACAAGCATGTCATTTGCCTGATGGTAAGCGATACGACCGCACATAGACAGGAACAAAACCAAACATCATGAATGAAGCATTGTTAGCATTCGATTGCACTCGCCGTCCTGAGACATAAGATGCTAAGCCTTATCACGTTCAGTAGTTATTCTGGCTACAATGCCCTTGACACTACTGTTTGTTGGAAATACACATTACGGTGGTACCTACCTAAAGCTATATATAAGATTCATGATCTATAAACCATTATATAGAAAAAATCGTACTACTTTTTTAAACTATGATCTAACAGAGTTAGTATAAGGAGTATATAAGCATGAAGGTTTTTCTGTATTTCCATTTTTTTAATTGCCTCTCTTAAAAGTTTCAATTGCCAGTACTGTGACCAATACCGCACATACCTACCAACACCTTACCTTTTATGCTAAACACGATTTAGAACGTCAATTATCTCGATCAGGATAATGATCCAAGTTATCCTTGTGTTTGTGGTTTTGAGGAGCTTCAGTCTTTACCTCTTGACTCATAAGGATTTTCCATAATATATAGTATAATCAATTTTGAGTCATTTTATCATAAAAAAGGAAATATTAAAATAACTTACTTAAAGGATATGTGTCACCAGTAACTTTGTAAAACTCAGGAAGCAAATTGTTGTAAGTTAAAGCATAGCCTATTATTCGCATTGATTTCAAAATTACAAGACATACTGACTTTTAAAAGTAACCTAAATAGACTTTACATTTAGTCCGTGATATCTTAAAAAGTAACTTTTTATATTTTTACTCGATAAAATGACGTGAAAACTATAGAAACTGACAATAGTAATTTGAATATGGAGCACAGCAATTAGCTTATTTTCGTGAAGTGTATTTTTTTCTTATACATTAAAAACATGCAAATCCAATAAGGATCAAAGCTTATTACACATTTTTGTTTATTTTTATTTCCAAAAATAATTTGAGTCAATACATTTTCAAGAACACATTCAATTATTTTAGTGACGTCCACATGCATAAAAATACAGCAGAATTAAATTAATCTTAAACATATAAATAAAGTCATTATGTTGAAAAGAATTGTGAGAATGGAATCTTTACTTTCTCGACATCTTGACACGATGTGATGTCATCGCGAACATTCTGGGCAAAACCCGGATATCAACATTGTCGAATATACGCAATATACCTTTTTCAAGTAAACAAATATTTATTGAACAACCTGCGAATGCTCGCAAACAGAACCATAGATTATAAATCCAATGATTTGTTACTGGCAGGTTGAAGTTAAAATTAATTATAATACAAAATGGTCATCGAAGTTGTATTACGGTACGATTTGAACGCTGGAATACCGGATCGGGCAAATTGATATTTCATTTTTCTATTCATTATCAGCCCGTAGTCAGGAATACCCGATATGGTGACAGGCTCGCCCTCTTTCACATCGTGGGAAGGAACACACAAGGCAAGACGTGGGTGTCCATACACAACTAACTAAAGCATCTGCCTACCCCCTAGCAATGTAGATCCCTCCTTAACACAGAAAACGTACTGAGATGGTCATAGAATGGTCACGATCAACATTTAACTTTTGTACTTTTTTGGCATTACTGTTTTTACGTAGCGCTTTGTAGCAAACGAAGCGTTTTTATGCTGCCAGTTTTAAAAATGAAGACTTCCTTATTTTTACCTTTAATAAATTTTATTTTTGTGAGCTAAATTTGGAATAGGTAGTGTATTTTAGAAGCGTTTTTGCTTTTTTCGATTCCTACATATTATACATCAAATAGTATATATCAAAACTACGACCGAAAACGAAGCCGGGTGATAGCTTTATTGAATTCAAACACAATACAACTAAAAATGTTGCAATATACATAAAATCGATGATATTTTTCCAATGTTTTAATATCATCTCATACTTCTTTCATCTTTATTTTAATAAAATCTATGTATTTACCACCCAAATACGCCGATAGGTAAAAAATACAAAAAAAATGGCTTTTTTTTCCAAAGTTTTAGTTGTATCTGAAGTCACTTAAATCTGGCTTTGTTTTCAGTCCCAGTCTGAATATACTCTGTATAATCTCTATCTGTATAGAATATCTTCATGACGTGTAGACGTGTGTACTTTTACAATTATATATGTAATTATTGTGTATGACACGCAATATTGCTTACTTGATTGATAAACAGCTTTAAAACTTGACATAGATTTGTGTAGGCAAGTTGTACATCATTATTTAAATACTTGAGTGCAACGTAAACAATAATATGCAGATTACATATCGATATTTAACAATTTGCAATTCAAAATAGAAGGTTGGGACTTTTACAACATTCGCTAATACATTCTTATTTGTATCTTTTTTGTCTGAGAATTTAGGTCCTTGTGTTCAACCAATAACAATATATTGAAAAAAGAGACAAACAGGAAAATAAACGATTGTTAGCAAATAAAACTGAATAAAATCCTAACTGCTGATGAACTATCATTAGAAGCAAACATTTTCTTATGTTTTCCTAATGGGCATAATTTATAGTTTTATTTTTTTAAAGTCGACAAATTGCTACCTTTATTCCACGTAGTTGAAAACATAAGCAAAAGTCCGACATCCGCTGTTACCTTTCACTGAGGCACAGAACAATTGCGGACAAAACAAAATGCGCGAATACGGTTCAATGAGCTCACATAATACTGACCGTTGCAGCTGCCATCTCACAGAAAGAGAAAATAACAGGCGCTAAGAGATTTGTGTTAGACAAGTTGGAAGTTTTGAAAAATATGGTCAATCTCTACTAGCTGTTATGCTTACTTTAGATAAGGTCTGTATAAATCATATATAAAAAGGAAATAGAGGGGAAATTGTTAGTTCTAAATTTCAATTTGGCATTATTAAATTAAAAATTTAAAAAGAGTTTTATCAGGTTAATATTATGTATCCGTACTGTTAAATCACGTAATTTTTTACTACAATACGCTAAATAAATGACTAATTACTTTGACTCAGTAAATTACAAATAAAAAAATTGGCTACTCTTTTTAACTGATTATAAAAAAAACATGTTTGGTTTTAGGAACTAGAATTAGGTAAAGCATAAAACTAAAATACCAAATTGCTATCAAGAATCACTTCTGTTTTTGCCCAATCTTAAACGTCGTAAACGTATTAAATTTTGTTTTTGTCCGTGTCTGTTGCGTTGAGATTACATTTAGACGAGATTAGCTCAAATGCGATTTAGTTTTTACAGTAACTTGAGTTATCGACCTCAACAGAGTACGTACACCTTTAAAATAATTGAACAGACAATTACTTGCCATTATTTTAACTCTACAATTTACGAAAATGAATTATTTCGGTTATTTTTCCCATAAGTTCACAGGTGAATCACTTTAATAATACAAATATGACTCGCAATTCTCAAGTATATATTGTTAACTAATACATTTATAAAATGTAATGATTAATCCGTGGTAACAGAAGAATTAAATATGTTCAGGTTTAACAAGGCTATCCGTATTTTTATGTTTGTTTTTAAAGTATTATAAACTCAAGACAGCTTCCACGCACGGTTAGATGCCCGGCTGTAAAACTAGAATCGCGGGTTTGATCCCCGAACCTAGACAAATATTGTAGTGTAGTGATCTACAGATATTTTTTTCATGTCTGGGTGTTACAGAAAAGTCTCTCTTATTTTCTGATACCCTCGACCCAAGGCTTAATCTTCGTGTAGGCTAAGACTGTGTATGTTGGATGTATTTAAGTTGGTGGGTGTATACTACTATATTTAATGTTAGTTATCGTATAGTACTTTTATTTCTTTAATTTGAAATACAAGATATTATCGGTGTTAATTATCTTATTAAATTTTAGGCATACATTGCACAAGCCAAAACATATGTTTTGTAAATACCCCGTGTTAACCAGGCTGTGAATGTTATGCATCATAACTACGCCGTATAAATATTTCTCAACTGGCAACAAGGTTTCATGAAATTACCTTATCCCTTATTTGTGTATATTAATTCTGGATAGCATTTACTCAATTACATTTTCAGCCATACAAAAAATTTTAATACAAATAATCGGACAAAAAGGAGAATGTATTTTCGTCAAGAATTTCTAGTAGATTATAATTAAAAAAGTTGAATCAATAAAGATATTATCATGGATAGAATCATGCTGAACATTACTTAATATACAAGATAATCATTTCAACTAGGTTAGTAGCAAAACGTTGAGTTTGGTGGAGATCCCAACATTCTCCCTCCTTTCCAATTTACTACTTTTCATGCAAGAGTACACACGTTACTTATGTTTGATTTTTTAAAATAGCAAAAGCAACTCACTTCACGTCCCCAATCACTAATTATTTAACGAACATTTTAAGAGAAAACCTTCAGATGTTATAAACCATGAACAATAAAATTGCTTATAATTTTACTTAATCATTTACCGAACTGATCAATATCTTACAAAACAAAAGTAATTAATTTATTCGTTGCATTTGCGCAGTCAGCCGCCTCCGCAAACCTGCTAAATATAAAGTACACCGACTAATAGTAGGCGCGTAAGCATTATTTCTGATTATGTTGCGCTTCTGAACGACCTTCAAACGATTGGTGAGCTGTTTAGATCATAATTATTAATTTGACAGCCTCCGTGGCGCTGGCGGTTAGATGCCGCCTGTCAAACGAGAGGCCGCGGGTTCGATCCCCGCACCGAGAGAAATGTTTGTGCAGCCCACAAATATTTCTTTCGGGTCTGGGTGTTTGTGAGACCGAAAAGTCTCTCGTAGTTCCTGATACCCACGACACAAGACTCGATCTTAGTGTGGGGTCAGGACTATGTATGTGACTGTTGGGTGTTATTTATTATTTTATTTATTTTATTATTATGTATTTGAAAATCTGATCAATTGCCTGGCACTTAATATTTTCAGTTTTTACTTTTCTATTAAATAAATAATACATAAATAAATAATTACACCACACACATAATACACTAGCAAGAATAATATCTATTAAAATTAAAACTAAGGGTTTAGTGGTATTCAGTCTAAATAATATCAGATATTTATTTACAAATATTTGATGTATTCATTACTAAAAAATAACTTCATATTTACTATATATTTATATTGTACTTAATTTCATTACGAAGAACAAATATATCGCAGATTCATTTGTTTTCAATAAATAATAAATTACCTAAGACTATTCCAATGCAGAACTCTATCAAATTGAACATTAGCGCTGCTAAAATACGAAATTCCATTGGCCTTTTCATAACCAGACATTCCGTAACGTTCCAATATTATCGCAAGCTATCTTAGGGAAATTGTGGCCAATGCAAGGCGTTCCAATTAAGAATTATGCATGCTCAAACATTGGAGCCAGTCCGCCAACATGCTTTTCGCCTGAGAAAGTGCCAATTACAAATTCTAACCAGTTTAAATTCTAGTAGCTAGTATACTGTTAGCTGTAAAAGAGCTAATGCTGGTTTATAGCATTGGATAATACACGATCAGAAACTAAACACGAACGAACCATATGCCGCTAGATGTCGCTATGTTATTCTGTCCCCTTCAGGGCAAAGTTTTATTAATTTGTATTTGTTTTGCATTTTTCCTTACTTACAAAATAAAGGATGAGGAATGAGTATCTGTATCAGCCCATATACGTCCCACTGCAGGGCACGGGCCTACTCTACAATCGAGAATACGATTGAGAGTGGTTAGGCCATATAGCCCTAGAGCCCAAGGAATGAGTACTTTTATAAATTGAATTCGTCTTGATGGTTGCCACAAAAATAGTAAATAAGTAATTGTGATTAAAGTTATAAACTGCTCCCCTTTCTTTATTTCAAATGATGTTTAAAAACAACACGTATAGAGCTATCCAAAACCATTCATAAACAATGATATACCTACTGAATTAGACAAAAATATATATTCTACGATACTTTCAAATCCTTAAACTAACACAAAATCTAGATTCATCTGCAAACATAAATGTCACCACACAGTCCCTAAGAGCCATCAGCCAATAAAAGAACCAGGTGGCATCGCTCATCATCAACATTAAAATGCAGTTAGACTAGTATTCGCTAACTATGGCCGTAGCCTTTCACAACTGGATGATTGGCGTGCTTGCGTCACGGAATAGATCCAATACTGATTTTACTGATTACTTTTGTATGGAGCCGCCTGTATGATAAAGTAAGAAACTAGCGATCAGGTAAGCTTATGTAAATTCTAACAGACTAATTCATAGACAGTTTTAAACTTATGTGGGAATAGTGCCATCTAAGGTCAAATTATACAAATATCGTTTGGATAATCTTCAATATATTTTCGTCTTTATTTCGTCGTCACTTCAGTCATCCTTTACGTCTACCAGACCCTTCTCCCTTATTCCGTTATTCCGTACTTCAACATCTTAATCGTTCATCTTCTAACTCTTTCCCTCTTTAGTACTTTCATTAGTCATCTCCTTCACACAAACCATGTTCCGTCATGTAAAAGGGACAAAACATTCAATAACTAAAATAGGATTTTAAACTGTGTATGAATAAGGCTGCAGTAATTTTACTATATTTAGTTCAGCCAGATTACTGACTACTGATTAAGGTTAGATACTTCAATAATATGATTTAAGCCCTAATAGCACAGATATTCCTTCCGCTCTCTACCTCAATAGACCTCAATACCGAGTTAGATAGGAACGGGTTTTCTATAATATACTCATTATATAAATATTATACTTCCATAATAGGCTGTTAGATGGTAGGAAATGATTACCCATTTTACAAAAGTACATTATCGGTTCCATAGATCATTGGTATTTCTAAACAACTAAACAAAACATTCTATGGAAAATATATCGGATACTCGTATTTCCCATTATGTGTGTTTTGAAATTAAACCTTATTAAATCTATAGTACAAATCACGTGTAATTAAATACACACAACGTCTGGGCATTTATGTTAATGACAAAATAACAATTGAGTTATGTATGGCTAGCGTTTTGCAGTGAACGCAAATTGTTGCCGATTATCCCCATATTCGTCAGAGTTATGTGTGTGTGTGGTGCGGACAGCACCAAGCTGTTATTCTTTTAGCATGAAATCATTTGTGTTGAAAATATTCCATATACGCGGTGTTGCTTTTAATCGCGAGAATGCCAGTCACCTTTTACGCTATTTGAAGTGCGGAGAAAAAAATTGGGAGATTTCACGTTCTATAATGAATTTAATTTGTTTTTTGGGAATGTGTTCTGTTATTTATTTCTACAAAGAATACAGAGTAAATATATGTTTACACTTAAATAATTCGTTTAACAACATTTTTTCTAAGTACGTACTTATAATAAAAATCCTACCAATATCAGCCTATATCATGCTGAGAACCGAATCCACCTTGGCTCAGTTCTACGAGGGTTAAGCTATGGCTTAAGTATTGCAATCTAGCTTACCTATTAAGGACTGCACATACCATGGATATAATTGTAAAAATGTCCCTGATATTCAAGTACAAATAATTCGAACGCAACCAATTCGTTACCACCAAGCCATCAAAACACTACGCACTTTTTCCGTTTATTTAACGTTAATCCGGCTTATGATATCAAAGGTCATATAACCATGACACAGGTAAACACTTTCAATACGTACTAAAAGATTTTTTGCCCTTGTACAAACTCAGGCGATGTTTGTCTTGAACCACGATCATATTTACCGAAGCAATCGATTTTCATGCTGTCCCAATATAAATTGTTTCATTTATGTTAATAACAAATCCAAATTATGTGTGTCTCGGGCAAATATAAATTGTTTCAGTTGAATATTTGACAAATCACGTTCATGAAATATAAAATTTTCTAGAAACTTACGGACCTTGCAACATGTATATAACTAGAACTGTTAAATTCCGCGTACAAAATCCGCTACATTCATATAGGTTTACTGCCTTCTTATACGGTATTCAAAAGAACTAGTTACTTAATTTTAGAAAATAGATTGTCATTGTAAGAATAACCCACAACATGGGAAGATATAAGTTGTAATATCTGATTGGTTAAAGACAAAATAAACGCAGGATTAATAGAACAGTAAAATATTTATACAAAGAATTCATGAACATTAAACACAGCAAATAGAAAAAATATGATGGTAGGTCTTTCATATGTGAGAGGCCATCTGGGTAGGTACCACCGCAATGTCTATTTCTCCCGTGAAACAACACTGCGTAAATGCACTGTTGTGTTTCGGATTGAAGGACATTGTAGCCAGAGTAACTACTGGACATATTGAGACTTAACATCTAATGTCTCAGGATGATGAGCGCAGTGGAATGTTGCTACTGTTTATGAGCGGTCGTATCGCTTACCATCAGGCGAACGGCTTGCTCGTCTCGTCATTCAATGCAATAAAAAAAAATGACAAGCACAGATAATTGAAACAAGACTATAGAACACACTATATTCAAAATAAATTGTTTCGTTTACAGATACCAAAGTTTTAACAGTGTCCAATAATTCTACAGGCTAATACTTAACCAAAATCGAAAGTTTGACCTTACTATTTCTCAATGTAATACCGCACTCAAGGTCATTTAAGTCTAAATTGACCTCACCAAGGGTATTCTTAGGCGGATAGGAACCACCGGACACAATTGTGGAAAAGCCGAAATAGTAACTCACACAGGTTTGTCGTGTTTAAGTTCAGCCTTTATATATCCAGTTTCGAGCATATTAGTGTCTATTTGCATTGAACTGCATTTACCACCCACCAACCATTGTAGAGTCCATCGAGCATAAAAAAGCCCTACTATATACCTAGTCTGAAATATTTCAAATTGGCCGAATCAAAAGTACTATGAAAAATGCTTGAAATATTCCGAGCACTCTGTATACGAAGCGAAGCAACAATATTATTGTTTACATGATTGTTTTCTTCGTCACACGAATGCAAAGCAGTGTCAGTCAGCGCGCGCGTCAGTCCTATTATAGGAATTATTACTTCACTCCTCATCGAAAAACCACCAAAATGTGTTTGTCCTTGTCTAAGAGGTAGGATGTGAGTGAGAAAGATGCCGGGGGGTGGTAATCTCGTCAGGTACGAGAGGTATCGGAAGGCTCCTAGGACTCCTCGATCGGCCCATGCCAGGTATTACTACACAAGGTCGCTTGTCCTGGACACAGCTAAGAAAAGGACTAAGAATGAAATTATCATGAGGTGAGGAATTGGCATTAGAACCTTTCAACTTTTATCTATCAAGGCATTGTTTTAAAAACACTTGTATCGAACTCAGCTTCATTAATTTCGTAGATAGAAGAGACTGACTGCCGTACTCAGAGACATTTAATGTCAATTAAATCATTACTTAGTGTAGATTTTACATTCAAAATCTTTACTAAGGAACGGTTTCTGTATCAGCCCATATACGTCCCACTGCAGGACACGGGCCTCCTCTACAATCGAGAGTACGATTGAGAGTGGTTAGGCCATATAGTCCACCACGCTGGCCTATTGCGGGTTGGCGGACTTACATACCATAGATTTTTTTTATAAATCGCTATGGTATGCAGGTTTCCTCACGATGTTTTCCTTCACCGTTTTAGTGCGTGGTGATTGACTATCAATACACACATGACTCCGAAAAGTCAGAGGTGTGCCCTGGGATTCGAACCCGCGACCATCGTGAACATGTTGGCAGTCGCGTCTAGTTTAGGAAAGGAACGGTTTAATTGACATTAACTGTCTCTGTGTACGGCCGTGAGCTCCTAGGTAATCCTCTTCTGTAATACCTTGTCACATCTTTCACACTTTTATTGTAACAACAAGTCTTTCAATAAATCTTATTAGGAAATAAAGTGTATAAAGTAAACCTATTAGTTATTATTGTGTATATCTTGGTAAAACGAATGAAATCTTCGTATTCAAAGATCATTTATATTACAACCAGTCAATATTTCATAATATTTGACGTATTGCTAATTGTAGACGCACAAAAGATCGTATTTGCTATAACATTCCGGATTAGATACACTTGCACAGATTTAGTCATATCGAAATTGGATTTGGTTTTTGAAGACATCGATTTAATGTGATTCTTCAATGGAATTAGATGTTCTCGCTTTTTATAATAAATCGAAGATTAAGTATGATTTAACATTTTTTACACAATTTGTTTATTGATAAGTTAAAGATTTTTTTATTGATAGCTTTCCGTATTGTGAATATTTTCGTTTCAAGTTTGTAAAAGAAACATAGTATATCCCGTGGTTATGGCGTTTTAGTGAAATAAGAATCTTGGTAAAGCTAACCAAATGGAAAACAGATACATGAGGCGAGTGTGAATTGAAGAAGAAAAAAGTAATTAAGGGTCGACCTTGTCGAACTTTCTCAACCAAATTGATGGCACCCTCCGCAAGCGTCAGGTTAAAAGTACCCTGAACCGACATGAATGTATGAAGAGATTAATGAAAGTCGAGGAAACGGAAGTAGTATGTAAGGATCGAGCAAAGTGGAAATCCATAGTCTCTGCATTACCCTATGGGATACAGGATTGACGTTTATGTGTGTATGTAACCAAGTCGAATGTAACGTTGATGAGCTGAGAATTAAAGATTACACCACTGCAATGAAAAATGCCACAATGGTAACTTATTCGAAAGGTTACGGTTTACCCAACATTCAATACTTTAAGGTGTTATTTACCCGTCGGCGAAGAGGACCAATTATTTACGAATAATGAAGTAACACAAGAATTGCTACATTTACTGGTGTTAGGTCTTTAATATGTCAAAGACCGCCCGGGTGGATACCACTGCAAAACAACAGTGTAAATGCTCTGTTGATAGTCTTAGAGTAATTAAAAAATCTACATCTTCAGAAAATACATGCCTACTGTGGAAAAATGGATTACGATCAAACCTAAAGTATAATAATATAATTTTATTTATTTATAATGTACATAGAATGCGAGACGAAATTAATCTAATTAAAAAGAGTCACTCATTATCATAACGACAACAATAAACCGCTAACATCTAGCTATGCCTCCGATAAAATAGTGTATATGTGATCGAAGATCAATCCTCCCATTAGCTTTCACTAAAGATTCAAAACGAAAGGTTCACGTATCATTTAAAACAATATTCAGTTCTCAACCATTATAATTAAATCCATCGGCGATTGTTACTTGCCGGAAACTTAAAGACTTAATTTAATGCCTGGCCGAGACAAAGAAGCAAACATACGTCAGTTTGACGTTTAATTACTGCTGCTCCTGGTAATTTCTACAATAATTATTCCAATACCGGCCCATCGGTTAACTTTAGACGATTATGATTCGGAGTGATCTAAACCTTTTATTGAAGATAATTTTGTAAATCAAAGATCATGAATACTAAAATAATAATCATTGCTATATTGTTATATTCTTATTTTTTTAATAAATTCTTCATTTAAGGATTTTATTGCGGATTTGGTTTGATTTTACATGTTTCCAAATAATAATTTTAATTCTTAATTTTTATCAGAAACAGTATTTTAAGTTTTATTTAAGCCGAAGATGTCCTTGCACTACAACATCACGAGTTCCTTATCGTGTTGCGATCTCTTTTTAAGTGTTTCGTTTCCGTGTTTCAGATATTAATGTTTAAAGGGAGAGAAGTAATAATAATATAGTTTTTTTTTATTTGGTACATAAAACTTGACATATACAAAAAACAATATCCCATGAAATATTGTTTCTTAACCATTTCAAACATTTGTACATCCTTCTCGATGTGAACACGACTTGCATTAAAGTGTTACGTACATAATTCTTATGAAAATAGATGCTAAAGATAATACTTGCTAGACAGTTATTGAAGTCACTACTTCAAATTTAAATTACATCGACACATTTTCACTGGAGCTCTACAGTAGAAAACTGCGCCTGAAAATAAAGAGACAACATTTTGCAACTAATCTTCTTAGTATGAGACCCTTCATCTCATTATAATCTATTCCAAAAACCGTCGCATATTTAAATTATAATAAATTAAAGAATTCAGCTTATATAACAATTCTTAGAAGGCAAAATATCAGCCTAACAACAACAACAAAAAACTGGGTAGAAGGGATCGTAAAAATACAAATAGACTTGAGTTTCAAGGACGCACTCATTTGTTCTTGTTATAAACTAGATTGTATCGCAATTTAAAAATACTATAAATTAATATTATAAATATTTTTTTTAATCTACTGTTGGTAGATCTCTCATATACATATGTGTGAGGCCGCCTGGATATCTATAAGTCCAATATCTTTTACTTCCGCCAACCAGGAGTGTCATCTTATGTATCAAGATGACAAATGCAGTGGAATGCCAAGCATTGCTTCATAATCGATGGTGATGCTGGTTGGTGTTGGTTTCGCTTCTATCCATGAGCGGTCGCATCGCTTACCATTAGGCGAACGGCATGCTCGTCTCGCCATTCGTTGCAATAAAAAAATTGCCAACGAAATATACTGGCACTTGTATTCCTCATTGGTGGTAGGTCTCTCATATGTGAGAGGCTGCCTGGGTGGGTACCACCGCAATGTCTATTTCTCCCGTCAAATAGCAGTTTAAATGCACTGTTGTGTTTCGGATTAAAGGACATTGTAGCCAGAGTAATTACTGGACATATTGAGACCTAACATCTTATGTCTCAGGATGGCGGGCGCAGTGGAATGCCAAGCATTGCTTTGTAATTCAAGGTGTTGTTTGGTTTTGCTACTGCTCATGAGCGGTCGCATCGCTTACCATCAGGCGAACGGCATGCTCGTCTCGCCATTCACTGCAATAAAAAAAAACCTATTTATTTTTTTGATCTATTATTATTTCTTCAATGAAATGTAATAATATTTGTTATCAGATTACATTATTATGTCCAGGTAATAAAACAACCCTTAGTATTTAGCACTTACTATTTTTTGCATCTAATATTAGATGAAAATTGTGATCTTGATACAAAGTATAGTGTTATTTAACAAAAAAATGTCTTATTTACTAACGAAACCTAACACGATATAATCAGAAAGTTGCTGGCCTTAGACAAGGACCACTTTTTCTACGCTGCCTTCAACGGTCATAATGTACATATTCGCAATTTAGAATATTTTCTCGCTATCATACATGCTTCTAAATAATCAAATATTAAATATTTTTCAAATACATGAAATCAACGTTTCGGTCTTTGATTTCTCAATCTAAAAAAAAGGGTTTCATTTAAAATCTTTGGCAAAATTTTATCGTCCAAAACAATAATTATGTTTTAAGTAATACTTTATTTTTTAAACTGCCCTCTCTCTCCTTCTTTTAAACCCGTCCCATGGTTCTCTGTAAGACATTTCTGTAGAGTGTAGAGCGTTAAGACCACCAGTAGTACATTTTATAAAATTATTGTTTCTGTATAATGGTTTAAGAGTACAATAAAGATTTAAGTCAATAAATAAATAAATGATCTGATCAATCCTACAAATATCCACAATTTTTTTTTATATATTAAAATAACTGCTCATCAATACTCAGGTCATGAGTGTGAAACTTAAGATGATGTTTAACAATAGACATAGGCAGATGGAAATATTCGAAAACATTTCCACGTATACCAAACATAATCTAAATATGAATACATAATATTAACAATAATGAGTAGTAACTATATTTGACAACTGCTGAGCGAGGAATATGTAAATATTTTGTTGTGTACGCTACGAACCGTGACCGATGCATTTCGCGGGATGTTTAGTGATTTAAAACCTCCGGCGCTAATTCTTCATAATAAACCGGCTTTGAATATTTATTTATATACTGAATAAGATTTGGCTTCTTAGACTTTTAAAGGAAAGGAAGTATTTTAAACATTATCAGAGTTCACAAGAAAGTTCGCAATTATTTTATGTACAACGTACTTAGACGTATTATTTCTTTATAATATGAAGTATTTTCTACATTTAATCCTCTTTAAAGGATCGTAAAATGTTATTAATTTAAGGCACTAGGCCAGCGTATTGGTTCGTATTGGTCTATATAGCCTAACCCTTCTCAATGGTACTCTCGGTTTAAGATGGGATCCGAGCTTCTGCTCTGCTCTTGGGCCGTTTATGAACTGATACAGAACAATCAAAATCACATTGATCAACATATTACAGTGAATAGACCGATACCACAGAAGCAATATTATTGAGTGATACCAATAAAGAAACAAATGCAACATTAGCATGAGTAATTACATAGGAAATATAATTTGTGTAAAACATGACGTAATATACATACTTTGAAAATAGCCTTTCTAAGTCTATTCTAGTTTAATTCAGTATAGAACGTACAGTCGTTATGTAAACCACTCAAATGTAATGTAATTTTAAATATAAATATGTCTGAATGAATCAGAGATATAAAATTATGTGAATAATCGAGAGGCACCGGAAGAACATAATATGTACATACATATATGATATAACAAAATATGAATCGCGAATCTATGCATCATTTCTACTTTTGTAACATAACTAAACTAACTCCGTTGACTCAGCGACCCGAACTGGGTCTTAGCCTCCGAAACGAGAGCTCTCCAGCTTTACTTTTGTTATATATTGGTGTTATTTCAAATCTTCTATTCTATATAATAATAATACAACAATTCTAAGGCTAAAAATACATATTCAACTACCGTATCGATATCAGGTTTTACCAAACTTACGTAAACTATTTATATCTTAAATACATCGTGATGTGCTAGTCGATTTGAATAATATTAACTTGGAATTTTTCCATGTTGTCAAGTAGTTAATAATTATTAGGAAATCTACAAAAGTTCACGATTATATGCAAGGGGTAGAGGGGCCAATACTGCCACCAACATATTTTCTATACTAAGTTTTAATTTTCCCTATCGGCATGCAGTCGATACTATACAACAATCAGACTTACAACCACGCAGGTCTCATATGTAAGAAGCAATCTTAACATCTTATGTCTAAGGATGGCGAGAGCAGAGGAGTACCAAGAATTGCTTTGTAATTCAAGGTGTTGTTTGATTTTGCTTCTGTACATGAGCTATCGTATCGCTTACCATCAGGCGAACGGCATGCTCTCCTTGCCATTCATTGAAGAAAATTTAACACATTATTTTCTTCCGCAGATGTCAGTCCGCTCCAAAAGTAATGGATAGCCACAGCAGATCGGCGTCGCCGCGGGAGCCAATACGGCCTCAGCACCGTCCACCGTCGCCACCGGCCTCGCCAGCAGCCTTCGACAACAGAGCCTACCAGCACGACGAATCAGACCCCAACCACAACGACTCCTTCACATCCAACGGACCTCAGCACAATGGACACACTAAAGAACCTAATGGCGAGACCAAAACACTAGAGGCAGTCAACTTGGAACTGATAAACTTGACACCGAAGAATGGGAACGCGAAGAAAAAAGACGTTGAAGTGGACATGAACGCGAGTAACCCTTACGATGAGTACTTCGTGCCGGTGAACGAGCATAGGAAATATATGAGGTGAGATTAATTACTTATTTCTTAATATGAAAGGTGTTACAAGGACGGCAACTGGACAGGCTTAGAATTTAGAAGCTATTTTAGCAATGGGCCATTTTGTTAATAAATTCCGTAGTAACTCATTGTAACCAATTTAAAATGGGATGATACTACCATTCTACAAAAGCTAATATGAAGTAGCATATTTGGTGTCATGTCTCATTCTATAATGGAGACTCTCCATTCATCTTTAAAGACGGACAACGTATATTCGATCCTTAAGGTTTAGTTAGTTCAAGTAAGTTTAATGATAATATTAACGCTGTACATTTGACACTTATATTGTATGATAAATTTAAAGTTATGGTCAAAGTTAGTTGAAGCAACTGGGCGTGAGTATTGTGGAAGTTTAAATAGCTACTGATGGATCACGTATAGGTAGAGCTGACCGTAGCAAGTAGAAACCAATTGATACAATCGCCTATGTATGCAATACAAACAAAGGCCCATTGTTGCATCGTATGCGATTTGATTTTTTATGGTACAGTGATCGACAAATGTGGTTTTGAGTATCTATTAAAAAACGATAGATATGTTATGGGCCAAGTGATTAATGCGGGCAGTATGCATAATGCTCGGGCAGTATGAATAATGCCCAGCCATATCAAGCCAAGTGATTAATTACAATCTAAACTCACCTATTTATCTTGCAATAGCCGCACGATGCCACTTCGGCTCATTGTTTTGATTTCGATTCGCTTTACATCACTCTGCCCAATAGGCACTGGGCATTATTCATAATGCCCGGGCAATGTGATAAATTTATTGGTTATAATCACATTGCCCGCTCTTATTGGGCATTATTCATATTGCCCGGGCATTATGAATAATGCCCGATTAATCACATAGCCCATAACAGATATACAAACAAATATAAGGTATACAGTAATAAATGTTTAGATATTGCTATGATCGGTAAAAATTGCTTTGGTAGAGCAAGACTCTACCTACTTTGCCATATCATCTACAGCTGATAATACGGTCAATTTTTTTTATTTACACAAGTAATAAATAAACAAGCAATTATTATATACAAAATATATAAATAAATCGTATTCGTAGTGTTAACCACTGCTGACGTTAAATTATATGATTTTCAAGTGCTAATACAATTTACTAGTTTTACTTAATAGAACTACACTCTATCGTCCTTTGTATGAGAATCGTGTTTTAAAATATTCTATTCTATTTTCCTTAATGTAACTTCTACTTCTAAAAGCTATAAATTAAATAGTTTACCTTATCTACATACTTTACCTATTTATTATTATATTATATCTATAGCACAAATAGCAAAATGTACATAATATAGACGAACATATACCACACTATATTTTCTTACCTAATCATTATTACATCGTACAAAATAAATTTTGTGTTTATATTATTATTTTATGGATTAAATACTTAACCTATAATTTGAAAATTTAACAGAGAGATATTTGAAAGTCTGGAGAGGGACATAGCAATTTTTATTTCTGGATACACCGTTCCTCAATCAAAAAATGACTAATTTTGGTTACCCACAGAAGTATTCAAGCATAACACCTGGCTCACTAATTCCAAAAAAAATACAAATTAGCGACCAATTACACAGTAAATCGAATTCATATAAAAAATGTACCTATATTTAAGAATTTTATGTAATTAACGATGAATTGATGCCGAACTAACTTATAAGATACCGGCCGCTTCTCAATTAGTCACAGTTGAAGTTTCCACTTCAGTAACATCCGAAATTAACACAAGACAAACAACCTTTGAGGTCTTTGGCCTCGTTGGGCTTCGCAAAACAATTAAAAGGCACGTGAATCGTTTTATAAAAAAATATGTTGTGATATGAAAAGTTTATTTCTAAGACTCTGAAGTATTTTCGATATCTTTATAAAGTGTTATGGAATATAGATACCTACGACACGAAGCTTAGTATCTTGGTGTGAGGTCAGGGCTCAAACTTAATATTAATCATAGGTATTATGACATGACTGTTGGGTGTATAATTGCACTAAAATGTATAACTAGATGCAAAACATAAATGCCTGAAATTATTAAGTTAACAATCGATGTTTTGTACCAAACATACTTCCAATTTAAACGATGGTAATCAAAAGATTAATCAAGACTGTTGTTTGTTTTAAATATATATATTTTAGAAATATTCTCCGTCAATCAAATTACTATAAGCCACCTGCAAAAAAATTTATCATGCTTTGTTAATTCTTAAGTAGACATTTTTGAACAAAAGGATTTCCTTTACTTAAAAAATAACAAAAAGTTTCTAACAAAGACAAAATAACATTAAGAATACGGAAACACCAAACAAACATATTCTAAATTAAACAATTAATTAAATGATTAACATCCGGAAATTTCACGCACGTTTAAAATTAATTTGATTAATTACAAAATTCGAACGGTTTCCTAAAACAGCTGAAACGTGTCGGCAACATAGTTCACGAATGAAGTTATTAATCATAGTGGCATGCAGGCTTCCCGCCGGTTGCTTTCGTGCTATTGCCAACTGGCTCGTAGAAATCAGTTTACGCAACGTTCGCTAAAAGAAGGCCTTGTTCTGCCGCAAAAATATCGTGATCGTTTCCAATATTACAAACTTTAAAACCTAAATCTGATCTACTATTGCAATAGGTTGTCTAGAATTTGAAACGAGGCGTCAAGAGAGTACGCTCCTTAAGATAGGCAGCGAATTTGATATGCTGGTACCATCGGTAGCCGCTTGCCATCAGGCGGACCGCTAGCTCGACTGCCTACAAAGGCAACGAAATATAATAATTCAAAAGTAGAGTATGTACATTATGATTATTAAATAAATTCCATTAATTTAATACTTCTTAGCATATTTATTAAAGCTCACAATAAATTATGATGTTCAAAATAAACCACCACGATAATTTAAAGATTCATTTAATCATCTTACAAAACATCTTAGCACCTATTTAAAAACCGGTCCCTTTACATTAATTTCATAATAAAATTTTTATTCTAATTTATTTCAATTTCATAATATATTTAAAATAACGTTTATTATCGAATCGCGTCGAGCAACGAACTGGGTTGGCCGTGTCACTTTCTGCAGAATGCGGTTTGTTGGTGGTGACTTCAGACTTGTAAGTTATGCAACAGTCGTGTTCACTCAACTGTCACATCGAACTGCGACAAATAAACATTATAATTGATTTTTTAAATCCTTATTAAAATTATCCCTTAAATGTTCGAATTTAATTAATTTTCACCAATAGAATCCTTTTTAACTTATCACTGAACATAACTTGTTCTCGTCATTCATGATCGTCTTTTGTCATTCATTTTTGTTGACAACCTTGCCAATGAATTTATTCCCTTTTTCACATTGAGATAATATACTAGAGGGGACACTGCAAACAAAATGTTTGTAACAAAATGAAGGGTACATTCTATTTCTGTGTCTGTCACGCCTACGAAGTAACATATCTTCCCTCTCGCTTCAATGTGTACCCGTGTGCACGCACCATATGCACCGATTTTGTTCCCGATGTCCGCTCTAGTATAATACCTCAATGCTTTTTCAGCCTTTAAAGTGCCTGACGTTGAGGCAGTTCCTTATTCAGTTCCTTATTCGATTAATAGGTAGGTCTTAAATTCCTAATGAACCAACTGCCAATCAGTTCACTCCTGTCCTTGAAGGGTTGACGTCATCGTGACTAAACCCCACACTAACATGTAGGTAATTTAATCAATAAATTGTATCCTGCATACTTGAAACGTAATGAATTGTTCCGTCGCCCAAAGGACCCGCATGAGTGACTCGCCACCGACCTTGACCTTGAAGTGTAGCCACTAATTTAAAATTCCGACATGAATTTTATGTACGTTACATTCTTATACCCCTTCTCTGAATTGCAAATTAACGTATCAGGCCACTTAAACTGCGCGAGGCAAATCTTTGTTCAATATTTGAATTCGGAATTCAAAAACGTACGAAACCTGGTATCGCAAGCTGTTACGTTTTTATATTACATATGGTTATGTAACTTGTGCGGAATTCAATCATTGCATGACATTTACGTCATAAAATTAAGTCTTTTTACATTTAAGAGGTAGCATAACCTCAAAAAAGCTACACATAAATGTGATTTAAATTTCGTTTATCATTAAGGCATAACTTTTTTAAACCAATTTAAATACAGTTTACACTTAACAAAGCAACTTAATTTGTACAAATATATATTTAGTATAGCTGATCCGTTCACATACTACATTTACAATCAGTTACGAAAGTTCCATCGTTCTTTATGGTCGTAAAATGCCAAATGCCAGTAACATCATTTATTTATTCTGCGGTTACGTGCTATGTTAGTACTTCCTATTATTTGTCACTTTCTGTGACCTCGTTCCCATCTTAAAGCACAGCATATATTTTGCTTAACTTTATATTTTTTACGGTATAAGTTTTTGCTAATTTACTTCTTAATCTAATTTTTATATAGCCAATAATAAAGTAATAGGAAAAGCCAATTTAAATGATCCACTGAGATAATATAAATTATAATACATTAGAAAATAAAAATGGTAAAAAATAAAAACGATACGTGTCGGGTCAGAATAAGGTCTGTAGCTTTAACAATATTTAGTATTAACACAAGTATACCGTGTTCAAATCATGATGTTTTTAATAAAATTAATAAAATAAATTAAGAATGACTAACACTTAGTTAAATTAATCGGCTATTCACCTTTAACGTGGAACGACTTTGTCCGCTTAGCGCAATCTTCCTCAAATATTAACCATCTTATTGTTAGAAAATGTAAATATAATTATGATTTCATAGAACAAAGGAAACTGTGATGAGGATACGCTAAATATCTCTTCCTGACATATCTTGTGTAATTAATAAAACATTTTCTCTTTTGTAATGTGCTAAATCCTGTACTTATCCAATTGCATCCGTTATTTTTAATCTCGTGAGGTTTTCTCTATGACTGCAATTACTGTGGAATGCTTCCACGAAAATAAACAAACGTAATTCATTCTTTTACACAAACTACTTAATTTGTAAATGCTGTAAACATAATGTTCAATTCATGTAATGATTTTCTTATTTTGATAGAGTTAAGACTACTGTTAAATCGCTACTAATATTCTTTCTGGTGTAATCTTCACAGATCAATGTTTGTACTTCCAAAGCAATAAAATCTACATTTCTAGTTCAAAACTTCATAATCTTTAAAACTTGTACTATCCCTAAACATTGCTTATTAATAGTTAATTCATAACTAGTTCAATAAACAGGTAATAATAAAATATATTTGCTTTTAGCATAAATTCTCCCACTAACCGTATATATATCATGTACTTTTTGGTTCATATTTTTTGCGCCTTCAATTTTTCGTCGCCATTACCGGAGGGAAATATGCGTGATTAAACAATTACACTATCCGGTATGCGAAAACAAAATGTGTGCCATACTAATTAGGTATTTATTATTAACATTCAATTACGTAAATATGTGTTGAATAATTAAAATTTACAACCCGTGCTTGAAATAAAACGATTATTTAAACTCTACTGTCAGTTAATCGTAGCTACCAGATTACTAAATATCAAACGAGTTTATTTTTCCCATCAGTTTGTTGCAAGGTCTCCGAGACAAATCTTGACATGTGTACTAGAAATTACTATTTAATGGCTATATTTTTCCTTCGCCTTGAGAACTAACACTCACATTAACCTAGTAATAACCATAAATAAGGAGCACGGAATGCGCATTCCTTTAAAACTCTTAAAACATATTGCACGAAAGTGTAAAAGAGACGAAGCGAATATGCAGCTATTTATTTTCTCGTGCAATTGACAGCTAAATCACTCTATATCGTTTTATGTTTATTTATACCCTTAATTTCCAAAATGACACAACCAATTAACTTCAGCCATTAGCAATGTTTTTATACAAAAAAAAATGCCTATCGCTTTAAGGAACCGCTAAGCATAAATAAAATACATCATAAAATATATTTACTTATCAGCTACTTGTATTTTAATACTGTTGTCTGTTGGTAACTGAGTTGAGTAATATTTGACCACCCACAGCAAGCAGCGACACTTTAGATGCAAGGTAACACAGCGCCTACGCCGCGTGCTTTAAACTAGGCCGGCTCCATTTATGTATAGATGCAAACAACGTCTCACTGATACATTATTTCAATATGAAGCATCTACTGCAGCTAAATATTAATTTACTGGTGTATTCAGTTGTCCGTCAGTAATCTTGAATATTCAAGCTATTTAGTTTGGAGTGGAAATCTATTTCGTTCATAAACAAGAAGTTAAATCTGCCCTTTCTCTTTCTTTTCTTTTATCTTCATCCAATAGTTGCCTGTAATAGATTGCCTAGTGCAATAAGGCCGCTTATTGTATATAGTTTAAATATAGCTAAACTTGCTTTTGGTGTATGTGTGAGAAAAAGAAAAAGAAATAAATAAATTCGATGGTAGTAATAATTTTAGGCCTTACCACGTGATGGTTATAAAATAAAATTACACACAAAGGTTTTTCAAACGTAACCAGTAACGCCAATTACCAAATCCCTTAACGATGTCAAATTAAAACTTCTATCACCACATCAAACTGTAGCCGTATCGAAGGTTATGACAAGTTGCCTGTAAAAATGGCGGCAAGGTCGTTCGCTATAATTAACAATCTAAAAGCTTGGCAGTTGCCACTGATACGTTCACTTCGTGAGTTGAGCTCGTGTTACTCGATGTCATTAGGAGAAATGGATTTAATAGCCACCTTGTCGATGACGCTGGAATGATTTATCATATGTAAATGATCTGCTCGATTATGATTATCCAAATTACTTTCAACCACAACTCTCGGCACTTGTTTTTTTTTTGTGATACCTTCCTTAATAATTAAGGTAATTCGTGTTCTGCCATATATTTGTGCCTTAAGCAAACCCAACCTTTAATATTTGCATAAATAGCATCAAATCAAATATTTTTACTGTGGAACATAGGTTAGAATAAAATGTTACAATATGTTTACTCGTACAAGTATGACTCGCCACATTGGCAAACAATAGCTAAGTAGAATTTAGATGATCTTTAATTAAACTTTCCCGTAACAAACTATGAAACACTGAAATATACTTTTTTGATAAAATTCCTTAAGGTCGCATGCAATAGTATAATCTATTACGGAGTAAAATCTTCAGCGTTTTGGTAGAGCTGTTGCTTATCGATACAACTAAAGTACAGAAATAAAATACAGTAAGAAAATATAATTTACTATCCAACTAAATTTATAGGTACTGTTGGAACATTCATTACTTTTCAAATAGAAACAACCATGAATATAAATAAATAAATAAACACCCAACAGTCACATACGTAGTCCTGACCCCACACTAAGACCGAGTCGTGTCGTGTCGAGTTTTGTCGTAGGTATCAAGCACTACGAGAGACTTTTCGGTCTCACAAACACCCAGACCCGAAAGAAATATTTGTGGGTCGCACAAACATTTCACTCGGTGCGGGGATCGAACCCGCGGCCTGTTGTTTCTCAGGCGGCGTCTAACCGACTGCGCCACGGAGGCTGTCGAGGATGAAATTGTGGTTTTACGTTTTACAAACGCTTTACAAACGTCATTGGTAAAAAGGCTACCAAAAATGTTAAGGTTTTAAGGAAAATGTTATTGAAATGGTGAGTTATGCCTAAAGAAAGTTGAAAAGTGTGAAACGTCATATGGTACCAATTAGTTTAGTTAAAAACGTTGATTTTTTAAAGTATTGAATCCTTATAATATTTATAACTTGAGCAATAGTCACGTAGGTAGATCTATTCCCATTTTATACTTTAGCTTTAGCTCGCACGGCTCTTAACCATTGTATGATGATCGTCAGCTGTCCCGGAGGTTTTCATTATCATAAGCACAGGTGACAGGATGTAATCATATCCTTATTTATATAAATACTATAGTCAGACTTCAGGTATAATTGGTAGCTTATATAGTGAATATACGCTATGGAAACAATATGTTGAGGTTTTCTTCAAACCTGTCTAAGAATTGTACCTTTTTTTGTTGAAACAAACAATAAATTGTTATTATTACTTTGTGACTATAATTTTGCTCGGATTAATTCCGGTAAACTGAAGTACACGGGCCTAAGCCAAGTGTACATCAGGGCGATTTTCCTGGGATGCCGAAGATCTTAAATGGGTAATGGGCATATCGGAGTCAGTCTGCAAAAACTTGCGAACAGTCCGGCATGTATTGAGGATTACAGCTTCTTGCAGCAGGAGATAAATGCTGGGAGGCAGGTTTAATGTTTTTAGTGACAAATGAAGTTGTTTGGGTATTACCCCTGTAGTGGAGAGAACTATAGGGACTATAGTAACTTTACGAAGGTGCCAGAGTCGTGTAATTTCCTCTTTTAATTCAGTGTATTTAGTTAATTTCTCTGCTATTGTTGTCTGTAAGTTGTGTGTGTTTGGGACGGCTATATCTATGAGGTACCCGGTTTGGTTTACTTTATCTACTAGCGTGATATCTGGTCTATTGTAGGGAATGGTTTTATCTGTGAGAATGGCTCTATCAAAATATAATTTGATTTTTGTATTTTCTAGTACTGTTTCGGGGCTGTATTTATAATAGGGCTGGGGCTTATCAATCATATTATTATCAATTAGTATATCAATACTATTTGTAGTGTAAAAAATATATATAATGCCCCATAATATTATGCTTATACTTTTAATTGAATCTTCAACTACAATCGAGCTGATGATTCAACTTCCAAATGTTCTGAAATCCGTCTTTAGTGGTATTAGTCAAATACAATTTTAAATTTTGACAACTTTTGAGTCATGACCAGAGTATTAGAATATTTTAAAACCCAATACTTATAATGATCAGCGGGTGCAATGGTCAAGCTGACCTTCAAACCGGAAGCCTTCACTGGTCACGGAATAAACCAATCTAAAAGGTTTCTAGTCTACGAAACTTAGGGTTATTATCATTTGCATTCACTAGACAAAGACCAAAAGCAAATTTACTAATCCATCCATCCATCCATCAGCCAAAGGAAGTCCACTGCTGAACATAGGCCTCCCCCAATGATTTCCACAGAGACCTGTTGGAGGCAGCCTGTGTCCAGCGACGTCCCGCGACCTTTACCAGGTCGTCGGACCATCTTGTTGGTGGACGTCCTACGCTGCGCTTTCCGCTACGTGGCCTCCATTCGAGCACTTTCCGACCCCATCGGTCATCAGATCTCCGCGCTATGTGCCCTGCCCATTGCCACTTCAACTTGCTAATCCGGTGGGCTATGTCGGTTATTTTAGTTCTCCTACGGATCTCCTCATTTCTGATTCGAATAATTTACTAATATTTTATTCATATTGCTTCTGCGAGTCGTGTTTAGACGCTACCTACGTATCTATATTAGGTTATATATCCGTATAGTACTGCAGAAATCTTTTTTTATATTATTTAAGGCGGTTTTCTAGCCAACCTATACATTTATTTATTTTATAGATTGCTGATAGAACATTATTCTCCTCTATTGTCGATTATAGACTACATAAAACATCGTAAATAGTATACATTTTCATACAATATGTATAAAAACTTCAAGGTATATTACATCAATTAGTTGGTAAATAATCGCGAGCTTTCACATTAAATTGAATTGAAGTGTTTTGATCCCACGTCCGCGAGTTGAATAATGTTGTCGAAAGGCCGGAAATATGAAGGAAGCGTACATCACGAAGACGCATTGTTACCTAACCACTTATTCATTATGCGACATTCACGGCCGACTTGCACCATCGACTATCAAAAGTGTCCGACGATATTTATCACGTGGCATTCCCAATTGTGTCCAAACCCAAAGATTTATTGACTCGGTTTTAAAGAAATACTTTGTAAAAACACGGAAATCGTAAACAAGCACGACGTAGCCAGTCCCACAAATAACTAAAAGCTAGAAGATGAAGTAACAAACACGTAACTTTAGAACTAGCCTGCTTTAAATTACTCAGCAGCATACTAAACTCGGTCCCCTTGACTTTCAAAACACGTTACAGAAAATCAGTTTCAGGTTACACAACCGTTCGCTTATTGTTTCGAATCCGGCAGAAAGTTCTCATATACTGGCCGCACTAGTTGTAAACAAAAAATAGTTTCAGCTATTTGTTGGTAGAAAGCGCTTGCATATTCAACGACACTGGACAAAGCAAATGTGTCGAGGTATGAAAGAAATTCATAACAATGGTTAAAGTGTGTGTGGAGTCGCGTGGACCGTGGCGGAAACATTGACATTGCATTTGAAAGAAGTCCACTGGCGTGCACATTGTTTCTTAAATGAAATTGTTCCCTGCATATGGGACAAGGATTTAGCTAAGCGGTAGGATAAATGGGATTTTCTTGCATACTGCATATATTTTAACCAATTGCTAAAATTATGAACGTGGCGGAAGGCATACCTATTAAAGCTGCAGAATATTGCTGGCTGCACATTAGGAAGCCTATGATTTGTAATGAAATTGGTCTCGCTTAAAGTAACTATAGTAAAAAAAATGTGGTTAATCAATTATCTTCGTTATAACAAATTCAGAGGCAAAAAAATTGACCTGTTTGACGACCTAAAATGTATAACCAGTACATCAAGATAGCAATAGTCAAAACACAAATTGAATCTATAACAAAACATAAATGCGTTCGACAATCGAACACAAATTGCATATTTGCAACAAAACAATCTTTTGCGGTACATTTTACCTCCTACGCTTCACCATCAACATCTGACAGATTTTATTCAATCGCACCAGTTGGTCTATTCACATCAGCGCCTCGGGGCGCAGGCTTCGCACAAACAAAATTAATTACTCATACAGTTAGTTGATTCGCATTAACTGGACAATAAATTCCATTCACGTGTGTGGGAATCGCGCTGTCCAAAACTGTACCGCGACGCGAAAGAGAATATGAAACAGAGGTTTTTGTTACGTTTCCGAAATGATGTTTTTAAGGACCGCCGTGAATACATCATAGTAATAGCTTTTCTGAGAAAGGCCGCTGGAGTCAAGGATAAGTGTGTTCCAACTTGATGAGACAAGGCGGTTGTGATAGTAAAACCATCTGTCTCTTTATGGTCTTAACATACTAGTTGAAAAATTTCGACAGCCTCCGTGGCGCTGACGACGGCTGTGAAACTAGAGGCCGCGGCTTCGATCCCCACACCGGGATTAATGTTTATGTTAACCACAAGCATTTGTTTCGGGTCTGGGTGTTGTGAGACCGACAAGTGTCTCGTAGTTCCTGATACCCACGATACAAGTACAAATTTAATTTTGGTCACGGTATAAAGTACTAATTTATTCAAGACATTTGCGTTTTTAAGAGATTTGCATAAAAGCCAGTAATATTATTTGCAAACATTTTCGAGACTGGCACTACTTAATACAGTTTCTTCTACGCTTCACAACTCGTGCACATGTCTACGCAAAACTAATTATTTCATAGTACTTAATTCAACGATTGTTTTACTCATCGTGGGTATTCCCTATTGGATTTCCCAAGATGACGTGTACGGTCATCTTCATTACTGATGTCCTTTACACGAGGTCTGTTCTTATTAATATTCTCCTCCTGAGCCTCTGTCCAAACTTGTCCATCTACACTGACCTGATGAGTATCACCCAAGGAATTTCCTTAGTACTTGTTTTTTTTTTCTATTTTTCCTTCCGCTTGCTCATTGAAACTGAACGTGAAGTAACAGTTTTACAAAAGTTGGTGATAGGATATTTTGTATCAGTCAGTATAGCAACCAATGTAGCCCATAGTAGAAAACCCCACATCTTGATCAACGCAAGCGAGTAGAGTCTTGAGTACAATTTCTGTAGGCCATTTAAATATAACCGCTTGACGCCGATGAATATTCTATTCACTGAACACAACATCATGTCTACCGCAGTCAATTTGTCATACCAGGGTCGAACCAAATCTATGACAGTAAAAGCCTATTATTATATATGACAACATATTCGAAGACATATTTGTAACCTAGTTACAGATACATAATTAATAGCCAACGAGGCGGTTGAAAGCTTATGATCGTCCGTTGTGACATGCCACTTTGCATTGTAATATTGCGTAAGTTCAAATGACACTGTGATATTTGAGTCATTCATGATTTGAATAGGAACAGTATCGCTTGCTCAATGACTCGTTTAGATCCATTGATCACTCGTGAGAGAAATTAGGTCGAAATTGGCTATGGAAACTTTTCAACAGCCAAGAAAAACCTAGTGCATAATCCGAAATCGATTAACTAAATCGTTACCATTAATAATTAAGTTAGTATTTTATTCCTAGCTAATAATTTAATTATTTGCAACGTTGAAGCAAATTTCGTTTCTTCACAACATCGCTTGCAGTAATTTGTTTAAAAGCTTTTCTCGTAAACTGTTTTTTATACACAGCCTCTAAGGAGTAATGTTTAAGTTTACATACTAATGCAATCTTTAGTTATTTAATCGCTTCGTCTTTCTTCATTTACTCATTGCATTTTAAATTACTGCAATCAGGTTGCCTTTAATTACGCTTTTTTTTCTAAATAACCTCTTTCCTACCAAGATAATTTACGCTATGGCTTATAATAGGTAAACTACCCACCTATGCTGCCCTATGTATTTAGGTTTAACAATTTAATCATGCGACTTCAAATTAGGTAGTTTTTTCTTAGACTAAGGCGTCCGTATAATTCAGCTTAGACCACATGAGCACACAAGGCTGTGTGTGGCACCATCCTTTTTGTTCCCAAGGTTATTATTAGCGTGGTAGTGGCAAAATACCACCATGCGCTCCTAAACGTGGGCTCACGACGCGACGTGTCGCGCAGCGTCGAAGGCCTAGAACCATAACAAAACCGATTGTTCCGCCGCGAGTTGCAGTCACGGGAGGAAGGTGTGTGTTGCCAGCTGTAAATTTATGAGTCAAGTTGAAAGGGTAAAATAGGAAATAAGGTTTTATTTATATTGATTTTACGGGGTTGAATTTTGTGCAGACATAAGTAGTGTGAGAATATGATTTTATATCCGGACGTATATTTATTTATTGTAAATTCATTTCGTAATATTAATTTAAAGCTTTTTTATTTAATTCCTACTTTTTTTTTGCTGCAATAATAAAGTATATCGCATCTTAACACCTTATGTTTGATTATGATTATGACATGAAAATCATCATTCATAGACGAAGAACATGTTATCACCTTTTAATACCAACAAACATCGTTAATAATATGATATGTTCATTCCAAATGATTATTTTAATTCAGCGTTTTCTATATTCCGAATACCGCTATGCTCATACATTCAAAGCTATCGAATCCATAAACAGCACCCATTATTTAGAAATGGTAACACTGGGAAGTGTTCGCAAGCGAAGGAACAAAGCGCGGGCCATCGACCTGCGGCGCTCACCTCGCCACTCGCTCCAACCTGGATACCGACGGATTTTATAATAACCGACATGTCTCAGACCTATGTATATCTATACATACTTCAAACAAAGTGCGGCTAACCGCTGCACTTAACCTGTCATAACTACATGTGATAAATGCGTAGTACTACAACTTCCATAGTTATGGGCTCCTAGTATGCAAAGACATTGTGTTCTAAATTCAAATAAAATAGAGGATTTTACAGTAAAACTACTAAGTTTGTATATCAATGAAGCTTATCCTTACAACAAATTCAATTTGAAAAGGAGGGAATTAATGTTATAAGCTTTTATTATTGTCTCCGATTGCAGTCGCTTCGCCATTCTCAGGAAGTGTGATACTGGTCGATGGTTCTTGTTTTTTAAGATATTTACAATAAGGGGTCAACAACGCAACCTGTTTAGAATTCAACACTATCCAAAGGTCTATGTTTGTCTATGGTAAGGAGCCAAAACAACCTTCCGGTTTGTTGACATTTTACACCACACATCAAATGATTGTTAATGCAAATAAAAACGAAATTTAACTTAAAAAAAGTGAATTTATGACACATATTCTGACTTATTATGATCAACTACGGTCATTAATCCCTGACCAACGTCATAGAGGGGCGTTGATGTCCAACACTGGCTCTTAAATACAAAAAAAACTCTTGCAGGTATTATTAAATATAACGTTACGGTACAGAGTAGGCGCTCACGATTCTGCTACATTTTTATACGCTATTTTTACCTTTTATGTTTCTTTTATACTCAGCCAGGAATTCTTGGTAAATTTTACGGTCCAATAATCATTCTACACATTGTACAATGTACTACTATCTTTGAGGCTTGGTCATGTCACTGGTACTGCTATGTACTGCAATAAACTAAAAAATTAATGACTAATAATAATGAATTCAATTCTATCAAGAACCAACTAATTGATCGACTTCTGATATTTCTCAAATTAGGTAGATATAATGACGACTGCAGTGTAAAATACTAGATTGAATAAAATACTTTTAAGTTTGTAATATTTAAATAAAATATTTATTATATATGTGAATAGTCATAAACTTCCTAATATGAAAAAGTTGCATAATTAAAAAAAAACAATTGTAGGATCTAGTAAAAACTTGCAAGCAAGCATTACCAACATAAATTCCATTAGGCATAGATGTATTTAAACAATGTGACCGGTGAGCTATGCCTCCCGACCTTCTATTATCTAAGCATGTCCATATTTGCATAGGTGCATTAAATAACGCTTAAAGCCATGGCAAACATAAGCCGCGCACCTACAGGGCACATTACTAATCTTAAATGCGACACGCAACGCCATCTATTGAGGAAAACATGATATTTTCATTCGTCTCATGCAAATAAAAATATTTTTGATAAACACCTTTCACCAGTTGTTCTTATGCAATATTAATAATCATGATTCGAGCGCATTTATCATTTTAAATAAAGCAATTTCCCAATAAGTGTTTATTTTACGTTTCCTAACTGACTTTCACAAACCAGCCGGAGTGACGCGAAAACTTTACAATAGGAATGTAAATTGATAGTATTATTATACAAAGCAATCGATTCCAGGCTAGTTTATCGCCGATTTTATTATTAGCTGAATAATCGATTACCCAAGATTATTATTATTCTACTGTATACAAGTTACGGCTAGGTTAGGCTACGTTTAAACAATCACAATACAGAAAACAAAAATAAATCAATAAAAATCCAATATTTTTAAACTATATTTTTAACCAATTACTAATATTTTTGCCATAGACAATACTAATTTATTAAAATAATCAGAGGGTAGTTATGCCATGATTAAGAATTATAATGTTTTAAAACCGTGGTCCGTCAGTCATCGTCCACGTCTGCAAAATGGAAATACCAGCGGAAGTTGTGCGTTTACTTGCCTCTGATATTGAAGCCCTCGACTCCATTCAGTACGTACATCTATATTATAACTGTTTTAAACATCTTCACACAAAGAGGAAAGTTAAAAGACTAACGCAAACCTTTTACCGAGTAGGTCGGTCTGTGTCAAAACAGATCCAACGTGGATGAACCTATTTTTATTTATTTTTTCTTTGTAGCAATCATAGCATACTCTTTTACATCTAGAGCATAAACTTGTAAATGTTTTAAATAAAATCATCAAAATGCATATAAAACATTAGTGGGTACCTACAGTTTTTTAATAGACCAAATCTAATTTCTCAATCTTCAACTAAATAGGTACATTCCTAATATTTTTACTAGCTTAGCATACAATATGTAAATATTTAAGTAGTTAGTTCAAATAACGATCTACCAAATAGTTAAAAATGAGATGTTAGAATTTTATCATAGACCTACCTAGAATAACAAAACGTCTTATGAAATCACAAATAACACTGTAAAAGTCCAGAAAAAGTAATCTTAAAGAAGTGTCCAGATTTCTATCGTGTAAAATATATCTAGAATGTATTCAAATAGGGCATAGACTTTACTACAAATATACTAAGTTATGTAAGTGGACTGGCGACTGTTGTTGTCTAGCAGTTCGCCTTTCCCTTGCATGCTCGATATTCCAACGTCGAACAATGTTCATTTATGATCGAAATGTAATTAATCAAAACCGGGAACTGTAGGCCTTATATGGTCCACTCATTGTATAATAATTGTAAACATTTCGAATTTTTAGCTATCCATCAAATTCTTGTTATTTTTCGAAAGCTACAATTATTGATCTTAAAGAATGTGTCGAACATAAATCACCACAAAAATTTATATAGCGACCCGTCAGAAGCGTTTTACATCCTTCAACATTGTAATTTATTTCTTTTATAGCTTCAACTACAAGTATACAGGCAGATTTAATGCCTGAGGCATTCTCTTACTGTCTACCTTAGGGTGGCAAAGAGATGAAGCACAGCAGGTGCATTAAGAATAATATTTAATTTAATCTAAACTGATAATTAGGTACTAATAAATGTACATAATGTGTACATAAATAAATATTAATTATGATACAAAGCTTAATAAATAAAATACGTTAATTATTTTTTTATTTGTTTCCAGAGGCGAGAAACTATATGTAACAGCGGACAAGCGCGGCGAGAAGGGCGGGTGCAAGCGACCGCTTTGCTGGACGCTGCTGGGCCTGGTAGTCGCTGCGATCGTAGCTGTCATCGTATTAGCAGCCAGTAAGTTGCCTTTATTAAATGAACATTCTAGAACCTGCAAATACTATTCTGTAGGAAATACTTGAGATTACTGTATCAGCCCATATACGTTCCACTGCAGGGCACGGTTCCCTCTACGATCGATAGTACGATTGAGAATGGTTAGATCATATAGTCCACCACGCTGGCTAATACACTTAGGTACCTACTTACTTAATAAATACTTGAGATTGCAGACATTAATATCTAAAAGAAATAATTTTCGAAATTGTTTACAATGCCTGGTCTATTATGACCATTACATAATATATGCTATTTTATATTCTCGTATTAAATATAAAACAATATTTGCATTTTTGCTATTATTTGTATGAACTATTTCATACAAATAATGGTGTTAATATTTTTTTTAATAATAATATAAAATATTCATACCTAACAAACGATACTCGTCATACAATAAAGTATATTATTTACAACTTCCTTCTGAGAAAGGACTGAATGTAACATTGTCTTCTACAAATAGGAAGTGCTCGTAAACTAACAATAATTGCAATACAATAACACGTGTTTATAACCATAAGCAACGCTTATTATATGAAATAAAAATACATATAAACATAATACAACTCAGTGCAGTCAATAATACAAATAAAAACTGTACAATTACTTTTAGTTCAAAACAATTATTACTTCGCTATAAGGTAGTGATAGGCTATTCGTTTTCAGCCGAATAGTCCTTCGTGCCAGAAGGTGCTATCTGTATCAGCCCATATTCGTCCCACTGCAGGGCACGGGCCTCCTCTACAATCGACAGTGCGATTGAGAGTGGTTAGGCCATATAGACCACCACGCTGGCCTAGTGCGGGTTGGCAAAGGTGCTATAGAGGCATTTGAAATTATGTCGCTTTTTGATTGGAACTTATATAAATAAAACATTTATCACAGTATTTATCAGGCAGTGATGCCTCAGGTAGAGAATGAAAACAAGAAAATATTTATTTGTATAGTCGAGGTTATCTCTAGCTAGTGGATACTATTTTTGGCCATGTTTTTGGCTTGCACTTTCCATTAAGTGTCAGTACAAAAATAAATATTGACACCTTACATAACCTCAATAACCAGTTTTAAAATATAACTTTATTTATTAAGTTTAGAATTACTCTGCGAACTATTAGTATCTAATCCAAAATACCTGTTTTATGCCCATTACAACTAGGCCCTGCAACATAAAGATGGTAGCTGGTGCTTATTGCACAGGGCTATCCTAGAGTAAGCACCAGCCGTTTCTCATTATTGTCATATCTTAACCTAAGCACTTCTGATTTAAGTAAAAATCTTTTGTTTGTTACCTAGGTTAAGGAAAGATTTCATCGTTATCATTATCATCATCTCAGCCACAGGAAGTCCACTGCTGAACATAGGCCTCCCCCAAGGATCTCCACATTGACCTGTTGGAAGCAGTCTGCATCAAGCGACTTTCTACAACTTTCGCCAGGTCGTCCGTCCACCTTGTTGGCAGGCGTCCGACATTTCGCTATAAAAGAAGATTTAATAAATTATTTTATTATTATTTCCTTTTCCAGCCGGCATACTATTCACAAACTCGCCGACTACCCTCGAGCAGTACAACACGTCGATCAGCTCCGCGCGGGCGCTTGGCGGCATCGCTCACGACCACGCACATGATCATCATGATCATCACGATCATGCCGATCACGATCATGCAGACCACACCATGCAGCCTCCACTTGAACACGGACCAGACACGCAGAACGATGAGGCGGTTGAACATTCTATGGGATCTGATGAAAGTGATTCGTCTTTGTATGGTGAGTTGGTTACTGTTGATATTTGACTTGTTTAAAACGAATTTAAAAATCTTAAAATCAAACTTGACAGAATATTATCAAAAATGCAGTTGATAAATAATATATTCTACGATAGAGCCAGGCTCGAACATACTAGGAATTTAGATCACATCATACAACTAACTACATTCTTAAAGGGAACTATAGCAAATTTATTACGTTGGGTCTGATTTACTGTCATGATAACCATAGGCTCCTTTGTACATCCCCCTTTTTCATTTGGGTGTAAAGAAATATTGCATAAAACTTAATAAACAACAATCATTTATAAAGTACGGCTTATATATATTTGGGATATTTCTGATAGTTTTGTTTATTGTATTAAAACGAAGGGTAATGTGAGTCTCTATAACACTTTTAATCGAATGTAATATACCCACCAATCACCATATCTTATAATATAATTTTAAAACCTCTATTATATTTTTTCAGTACCAAGAACCGTGGAGGGAGAGCTGAAGATCGACAACGAGGAGTTTTCACCCATGCTCCAAGACCCGGAAAGCAACGAGTACAAAGAATTTGTTTCGACCTTCACCGAAGGACTGAAGCGGGCGATATTCGACAAAAACACGCTAGACTACGGCGGTAATGACATAACTGTTGAAGTGGTACACCTTAGGTAAGGATTTCATACAATATGCAGTAAGAATTAACATCCAAGGTACTTTACTAAAGTTCTAATGCTTATGGTTTCAGAGAGGGCTCAGTCATCGTCACCTACAGAATTCATTGGACACCGAAAATGAATACTCAACCGTCAGAAGAACTACTCACGCCGAAAAATTTAGAAATGAAACTCGAAAACTATCTCAACAGGTACGACAGAATGATAAGCAACTACCACGTGGCTGAAGACAAGATGGTGGCGCGACCGGTCCTTGACATTTGCCAAATCAACCAAAACGACTGCGAACATGGTTGTGAGTTTGATGAACACACATTGGATTTCACTTGCACATGTCCAACAGGCCTTATTTTAGACATGAACAACCCGAAAAAATGTATGTCTATTTTAGAACATCCATCTAATAATGAACATACCGATAAAGAAGCCCAAGTACCCACAACTGATTCTAATACACACGCTATGCAGCCTACTCAACAAGAAAATTCGCCAACTGATGAGCAATATGTCCATGAGCATGAAAATACATTCGATTGGAAAGAAACCCATCACATGATGCCTGTAACAACTACAGAGTCAGACGCTGATGTCAACTTTTCACATATTTTCGGTTCTGACCATCACGAGCATGAGACTGAAAGTTCCACAGAACATAAGGAAGGCGCTGAAAATTCCGAACATGAAGTTGAACCGAAACCAGAACCCGAACCTGAACCGGAACCGACCTCCGAGCCGCATGCTCACGAAGAGCCCCATCCATCTGCAGAACCGCAACCAGCTGCTGAGCCCGACCCTACCGCAGAACCCAAACCAGCTCCAGAACCAGCACCTGAACCAGAACCAACCGCTGAACCGCAGCCGGCCGCTGAACCACATCCTACTGCAGAACCTCAACCTACTGAAGAATCAAAAATGATGCCTGAACTACTGCCAACACCAGAACCTCAACCCGGTGAAAAAAATAATTCTGAAGAAGCACACCCCACCGAGGTACCTCAACCGGATTCTGAACCTCATCACCATTTAGATTCACAAAAAGAAGCGGATACACAGCCTGAACCAAAACCAGAACCTGAACCGACTTCAGAACCTCACGTTGAAACTGCAGAAAGAAATGAAGATCATGAACATAGCATACACATGATTGAATCCGAAGATGAACCAACAGCTGAACCTAAACCAAATGCTGAACCAGAATCAAGAACTGAAGCAGAGTTTGAAACCGAACATCATACTGAGATGCATACTACCATGAAACCCCAAGAAATTGAAGTTCACGAAGTTCCAATGATGCATGAAACTGTACACGAAGAGGAAGAAAATAGATTCGAAAGCTCTGGTCGCGCTTTAGATCAAGAAAATAATGTAACATCTGAAGAAAATCCTATGAACATAGATGATAACACACAGGCCAAACCTACAACTGGTAGTTCCATGGAAATCACTACAACAAGAATATCCATATCAGAGCCGAATATCATTAATGAGCCTTCATATGAAGCCAAACCTGAAATAATCTCTATACTAAATAACAATAAAGAGGCAGCGAGCGGTTCAGTAGTTACAAGCAGCAACACTGTTGAAACGACCACCTATAGTAACGAATGGCTCGAACATAATACAGAGACCCATATGAATGAGGACACTGGCGAAATTGAAGAAGAAAAGAATTCAGCGTCTAACTTCCAATCTGAAATGGATGCAATTATGAAAAATCTAACAGGAAATAAAGAACATGAATCGGAATCTGAATCTAGATCATTTAAACATATTGATAGTGAGGTTGCAGCAGAAACCACGACCATGAGACCAAGTTCAAAATCAGAAGAGGAACTCTCATTCGACCTTATAACAAAAGAAAATGAAGTTCCTGTAACTGAGTCCATTGGCAAAGTAGAAGAAGAAACAACTAAACCCATTATTTCTTTGCACTCTGATATAGATATCAACGAGCCTGAGAAACAAAAAGATTCCAAGGAAATAAATGCATCCGAAATAACGACTACTATGAGAAGTTTTACAAACCAGCACCAACAGGAGCAATCAACCATATCATCAGAGAACAAAGATGAAACTGGAGAAACTACAACTCTAAAACCAGTCGAAGAAATTAATAAAGAATCTAAAATTACTTCTTTGATTGAAGAAGCAAAGGCGATAGATTCAACCACTTTGAAACCACTCCCTACTACAACATTAGCACAAGAAATAGTGACTGAATATTCTATAATCACTAGCCATCATAATTTTGGCTCTGAGGAAGATAAACAACTTATGGATGCACTCGAAAACAAAAACCTAAGAAAATTAATGAAACTTCCTCAGAGTCTAATGATGTTCCCGATGAAAGTTCAGATATTACTTTTGATGCTATCAATATGCTTTATAATCGTTCATCAAAATCTATTGAAACACATAATAAAACGGGCTCAGACGGAATGGTTTCAGAAACAAATAATAACACAGCAGATGTTGTTGTAACTACAACGGAATCAGATTGGTTGTCACAGCCGGTAACCGAAACTAATTATGAAGAGGCAATGAATAAAATGGAAAAACACGACACAACTGAGACGACTATCACAAAAATGGACGATATTATGAATCGCGAATTGACTAAAGACGATTTCGAGCCTGATTATTTAAATAATATGGGTTCTAGCAACAAACCATCAGAACAAGATGAGCCTGCTTATGGTATGGTCCACGATTACGACAATGAGGATTCTAGAGTCAAGAGGGTACACACAGAAGTAACAACTGATGCGATAGCAAATGAGATTGGCAACAACAACCCGCAGGAAATGAAAACTGAAGTTAGTCCGACTACAAATGTACCTATTGAAACTACTACAGTAAGTGAGTATATTTATAAATCCGCCGAACGTGCAACGAACCAACCTGAAGAGGATACCAACAAAGAAAACTCCAACGAGTACATTATGTCTATCATATCTCACGAACCAGTTGTAACCTCTGCACCGGCTCCAGTCTGGGAAGAATCGGAAGGTGAAAGGGAACTTGCAGTAAAAGAAGCCATGGATAAAGAAAACAATGATATAACAATACATCGCGCTGTCATGGTCGATGATATTATTGCACCAACAACTATGATAGCGGTAGCATCTACCAATGCACCGGAGCCTACTACAATGGCACCAGCACCAACAACAACTGGTCAGGCAGCGGCTGCGATAACAGAAAATAAGATAGGAGAAGTTAACGACAGCGAATCTACGATGTCAGAAACGCAAAACGCCACTCAAGTCAAGAACTTGAATGTTACTATATACGAAATATCCAACCACAACAGTAACACCACTCTGCCTTCGCCAAAAACCAATAATGCTAACTCGGCCGAATATGAAGATCACGAAACAGAAATGAATCCTTTCTTACCTGAAGTTGAAAATAATAAAAGCCTTGTTAAAAAATTGCAAGAAGGCCACAACATCGAGCCAACGAATTTGAATGAAATGCAAAATGAAAATGTTGAAGAACATTCGGTTGCATCTGAGGGGCATGTGTCTTCCGACGATGGTTTGGCAGTAATATCAAAGGGTAATGAAGAGTCGTTTGTTACTACCACTGCATCCTCATCAACAACAGAAGGCGACACATCCTTTAATGAATTGCTGATGCACGTGACACAAGCCAATGAAACTGAACCACCCAGAACTAACGCACCCGACTTGGCTGCCAAGTCCACTGAAGCTGTGTCGATGGAAGAAAACAGCAGAATGGTAAAAGCACACGAAAAAGAAATATTACCCGTTTCAACATTTTTAATGGATACTGATGATTTAGACGCATACAAACCTGCAACCAAAATAATTCCCGGAAGAGATAATACAATTACGCCTATTCCTGCAAGTATAAATAGTGATAGTGAATATCTTAGTGTAGTGCCCATCGAAGAGGAGAGGAAGGAAGACGAAGCACTAAACGGGAATTATCAGAAGGATAACATCCAAGAACTTAATGATATAAGTGATTCGCCAAAAAATAGTGACAGGAGGACATTAGATGAAACCAAATTCGATTCAGTAATTAATAATGAAGCGTAGTGCATACTTATTGTTTAGGTTACGTACACAATCACGCTTGTATATTGCTATGTAGTTTCCTGTGATGATGTCGATACTGTACTTTGAAAACTATCAGACTATTTTATACCAATGTAAATGCAATATTATAATACAGATTTATATTAGTCTCACGTTAGGTCTGAACGTTGATCCAAAACTCTGTACCTTAAACATTTGCGAACAAATTTTCATTTGACTAGTCATACTACGAAAGAGTCATCTTCTTGAAGATTTTAAATTTATTTATTACTTCGTACCTAAAAAGAAGGAAATATTTATAATTCCATAATAATGATTATAAGCATAATGAATTCATTACGAGGTACACAAGTATCGTAATTTAATTAGGTCCTCTTTGCAACAAGAATATTTAAAATATCATAAAGTTTTGTTACCATAGCTAAATGTATATCGTTATTATAATGTTTAAAATTATTCTTGAATCGGTTACTCGGCCGTTGAATAGAGAAATGTGAGCGTAAAATAATTTACGTGTTAAATTATTCTGGTGTGATGAAAGAATTCTTATTCTGCCATGATAGAATGTGATAAGTCTCATATGTATACATTCCACAAGCACTTAGACGTTTTAACTTAGTGAATAATGCAGAAGTGAGGTCTGATTGTAAAATAATAATTAATTTAGTACTTGTTAACTAAGAAATATTTTGTATAAATGGTTGATATTGTAAAGAATTACGTTGTAAATAAATTTAAAGTTAATAATTATACTTTGTTTTACCTTTTACGTGTTTCTGGAGTAATAATTAAAATACAATTCATATAAAATGTATTTATTACACGGTTACTAAGTATCACATTTAATAACAAAAAACATTGATAAATAATTTCTAGTTAAGTTTCAATATCACAAATCTCTAGCTATGGCGTATCGTAGTAATCTACACTAAAATTATAAAGAGGAAGTATTTGATTTTTTGTTTGCATTGAATAGACTCCGAATTGACTGGACCGCTTTGAAATATTATTTTCACCTTTAGAATTCTACATTATCCCTGATGTATAATTCTAACCCTGCACTCGAACGTAGCCGGGTCGGGTCGCTATGTTAAAATATTTATCCAGACTTGACAAATCCCTATCCTGTCCCAAGGACAATTGATTTCTTCTTAACCACCATGCAGAAAATAGCTTCATTTCTCGTAAAACATTACTTCGAGTAAAATTGTTGGGTCTAATATTCTAAATTACAATACTGCGTCGTGCGCTCGTTAGGATGCGGTACTATATCTTCTATTTCCTGCGCTGTCACTGTTTGTTCATCAATATTCATCTTTTTACACAGGCAACCTTCTCCAATTGTTCCATTGCCACTTACAATACATTTTCCTAATACGGCTTTACAACTGTTGTATGGAATGGAATCTTCATCGTGACTATTAACTTCTGATTTCACAACACCTCTGCCAAAGTCAATATCGAATGTATCCTTTATTTTAACAGCACCATTGGCACCAATTTCGACTTTCGGAGCAGTAGAGGTGTCAAAATATTTGCGATCTGGTTTGGAGTTGTTTGTTGCTACTCCACACTCACTTGCACATTCACAACCATCACAACTAGTCCTATTTGCGTCGCAAGTAAACACATTTTTGATGACAACTCTTTCATTTTTGACTCCAGTAACTGATAGATCAAACGGTTCTTCAGCACACTCAGACATTTGTGCACACAAACAATTCTTGTTATCAGTCTCGGCATTCATAAGACACCCACCTAGTACTGTTTTACAATCAGTTATATTTCTTATATATGATTCTGATACATTGTTTTCAAATTTCATTGGTGATAGTTTTGATATTAAAGGAACTTCATTTCGTACCACCGATGTAAGTGATTTTTGCTCTGCTATGCCTTCTGGTATTTTTAAAACATCCTCGATATTTCCTGGTGATTTTATGGGTTTTTGGTCAAAGACGAAATCTGAAATAAAATAAATATAAAAAAAAACAATAACACCCAATAGTCACATACATAGTCCTATAAAAAAAACAGCCCATAAAATTACAAGTAATAACACTAAATACCAAACACTTGATTCTAAAAAATATACCTAAAGAAATTGCTCCCGAAGCCTATGTGTCAACCTATGTGTTTTACGGTCGAAATTACAAAAGATCGATCTTAAAGGAAGAAGATTTCCATTTCTACACGTTTGCTAAGCCTGGACTCAAAATTATGAATTTAATTTCACATTTAAAGTTATAGGGAAGATAATTTACCTGTCATAGAATTGCTTGAAGACGACTCATCAACGACAGAGCTTGGTTTACTAGGACTTTCACGCTCCCGTTTGACTTCTGCAATTATACAATATATAATATATTAATATTTTCATATAAGCTATATTCTGAATTATGATTTGACATATCTGATGACTTTTCGGGACCAGAATATACGGTTACCCAGTATATCAAGACTGCTACCGAAAAAAAATCGCAAAGAAATGCAATATTTTTTGTTTTGTTTTGTGATTTTTTTAAATAGCATCGTGTTTCGGTTTTCGCAAAAATAATAATTTAAACCCTTCCGTTCAAATAGCGTATTTAAAAAAAGAGTGTACACTATTATTTAAGAAAAATCTACGTATTTACCACCTAAATACGATGATAGGAAAAACTATCGTCCATACCACTATTATTTTCGAAAAAAAAACGATGTAATTACTATCCAAATAAATCGTAAAAATAATCACTTTTTTAGCAAAAATTTTAGTTGCGTTGTGTTTGTAGTCACTAAATCTACCACCCGGCTTCGTGTTCGGTAGCGGTCTTGATATACCCTGTATGCAATCACATCTTCAGACGGAAAATGTTCGGTGAATTACTGTGGACGAGACTGCTAGCACCTCTAGATGTAAGTAAACTTACTATGAGTGAGTAGATGTCTCTTTCTTGCGTATTCCGTAGTGAATTTCTTCTTACAATTTGGCTCCAAACAGTGCAACCAACTGTCAGGATTGTGGGTTTTCAGATGCGCTTTCAGATGATGTAATTGAATAAACCCTGCAAAGATATTATTAACGCATAGTGGCGTGGCGCAGAGATGCCGACCGTGAAACGAGAGGTCATGGGTTTATTATATTATTATTATTATATTCAAATAATAAGTTGCTCTTAACAGCGCACGACCCACTTAGCCAGTACATTTAATCGGGATTAACGTAGTTAAGCGCCATTTATATTTAAGATGCGTTCCAGTATTCGGGCGTTAATTGATCTTAATGTGGGGTCAGGATTATGTATGTGACTGTTGGGTGTATTTAATCCAATAAAAACACCGATAGCTATATAAAATATGTACTCGCACATCCATGCTACTATAGATCTTTGTTATAAATGTGCGGGGCACGGGCCTCCTCTACAATCTAGAGTAATATTTTTACTACGCAAAAACAATCTAGAAAAATAAATACTATCAGAAGATACCAGATTTAATGAATGAAAGTATTATAATAGTAAAATAATGATAACGGAAAGGTATAATGATAAGTGTTATTAATAGAAAACCTTAGAATTAAATAAGTATATATTTTTTAAGCAACAATATTTTACCTTTATTACAGACATTGCAGAAATGCTGTTTCGCATTTGTATGCGTCAGTATATGATGTTTTAAATGGTGGCTGAAGTTGAATGTTTTTTCACAGCCCTCATGAGTACATTTAAATTTTCTTTCAGACTCTGGTTTGTGGGTTTTCATGTGTGTTTGCAACGCCATATCACTGTTGAATGATGCACTGCATTTCTCGCAATTGTATGTTCCTGGAATAAGACAACTTACATATTAAAATTAAATGATTACTCGCTCCAGATATAAATGCCTATTTCTCCGCCAAACAGCAGTGTAATTGCACTGATGTGCTCCGGCTTGAAGGACATTGTAGCTAGAGTAACTACTGGACATAATTAGATTTAACATCTCATGTCTCAGGATGGCAGGTGCAGTGGAAGGCCAAGTATTGCTTTGTAATATTTGGTGGTGCTACTGTCCATGAGCGGTCATATCGCTTACCAGCGAGCGAATGGTATGTTCAATATGCTATTCACTTGAATTTTTAAAAAAATCATAGAATTGACACACTCATTAATTGAAACTAAATCAAAATTATTCTTAGTAGTCCGTCTTGTATTATTGCTTATTTGTAATACTACAGTTCTCAAATTACAATTCCGAAGACGAAAACGCAAAATAATTTCCCAAAATAATAAAAACTATCATCATGAAAATATTTACACAAGTCCATTCAATTGCAAAAATATAATCCATTTAAAGACATTTGATTCATGATATCAGATCAATTTGTAAATCCTTGGGGGAGGTCTTTGATCTGCAGTGGACTTCCTATGGCTGACGAGAGAGAAAGAGTTAGACGGAACCACAGACGGAACCTTGGGGGCACTCTATGAAACGATACAAAATTTTCATGATCGGATATTCAACTTCTGAGGTTCGATATACTTTTCCACTTCTAAAAATGTATACTATACTTTATTGGACTTTTTTTAGGTTTTGTGGCTACAAGCACCACTATTGGAATTATAATTTTCTTCAAACTTAGTATATGGTTGCTATGTATGATAGAGGATTCCAATTTTTTTTGTTGTTGTTTGTATAGGTCCATAGAGTAAACTATTTTTTAAATAATGTAAATTAAATACTGTTCTGTTAAATTATTCACCTACATACCATGGGAAACACATATCCCATCAAAAACATCCTGTAAAAAAATTCCAAATCTCGCAGCTCAGGTTTTCTACCGCAAAAAGTTGTGAGATGCATGTAATACCAAGTCGATTAATTTATTTAGTCCTTAAGGGGGTATTCTGGTTTAGAAGCCCGAATTTTAGGTATTTTTTCGGACGCGATAAAAAAAAAAAACAAAAATTATTTTTAGCATCCATTTTTTATAAGATTTTTATTGATATTTTAAGAATACAAAACATTAATAATATAAGAAAAAAAATTAAATTTCAAAAAACTGCAGGTCGGCGAAGTGGGGACTGATGGAAAAATGGCTTGTCCTGGTGTGCAGGATATAAATCCTTCCCATGACTTGAAATGGAATTTCATGAAGAATTCGTAAAGAGGAAGGGTGCAGTTATCGCACTACGAAAAGTATTTGAAAAAACAACATTTTCTCACAAAATGGCGGTGGTTTGAAAAAAAGTTTCGTATTTTCCCTGTTTTTTTGTCGTTTGGAATTTTTAAAAATACAAAAAAAAATATATTTTTTTGAACTCTTCGCAGTGCGATACTATAATGTATAAAGAAGCTCTGTGTAAAATTTCAAGTGAATCCGTCGAGTAGAATTAAAGATATCATGCACACCGTTTCCAGAAAAGTAGTTACGAGAAAAACGAGTTTAAAGTTTGAGGACTAATCGCGCGCACTCGGAGCCGTTTACTGACGTTTTAAACTCACTTGTTATTAATCAGCTATACCTGCTCCGTACAAAGTACCATCTTCGACTTCAAATGTCATGTTTAGTGAAGCTCTTTCAGACGATTTAGCAGTTCTAGCTTCCTTGGAAGCCTCAGTAGCTCGTACCTCGGACCTGTTAATTCGGACTCGGCTGCGAAACGGTTTTGTCGGCGCGTCACAAAATGAGCTGTAACTCCGAAAATAATTCGAATTTCGAAAAATCCTTTTAGGGACATTTTCTTGAAGGGTTATACTATGAAAATATGCAAAATAAAATAGATTTTTTCGAATTTCTAAACCAGAATACCCCCTTAAGGGACCTTCTATATAAAGTTATTACGTTAGTTATTACCATATCAATATTAAAAATTCTTTACGTTTTAAATAACTAGATCAACTTGGCCAGCAGCATTATGTATAAATTGTACGATACATTATGTTTTCATGCGATGGCCAAGTCGATCTATTTATTTAAAACGTAAAGAATTTTTAATATTGATATGGTAACAACTAACGTAATAACTTCATATAGATGGTCCCTTAAGGACTAAATCAATTAATCGACTTGGTATTACATGCATCTCACAACTTTTTGCGGTAGAAAACCTGAGCTGCGAGACTTGGAATTTTTTTATAGGATGTTTTTGATGGGATCTCACGTCTTTTTGTAGAGTCCTACTTTTTTCCTTTTCGGTACTTCTTACTTCTAGAATATCACTAACGATTTTTCTTAAAGCCTCTGTCTTATGGATTTTTCTTATTTTTGTAGGTATCAATTTATCACAAATATAGCGGATTTGATTATTAATGTTCTTTTATTCATTGTAATTGATATTTTCGAGTAATTTAATCTATTTATTTGCAAGTTTTTCTTCGTCATGTTTTTCTAGAGGAATGTTGTACAGCTTCATGGGCTGAATACACCATTTCCCTCTCTATATCCCCTCCTGTTATGCCTCATGTATATAGATATCTATCTACAACTATTATTCCATTATATACGGGTACAATGATTCATGAACTGCAAATGTAACTTTGTAATCCTATACATTTATATGGGATTACAAAGTTATTCACGCAGTTGGTCTATTTAGAAAACTAGACACAAATTATGAAATGTTTGAATTTTTCCTTACTTTAGACACTAAACACTAATTATATACTAAATTTGAAGGTTCTATATCTGCTAGAAATGCCTTAGACTTTTGATGATCGGTCAGTCAGTCAGTGAGTGACAAAATTAAGAAAGTTTGACTAGTTATAATTCTTAAACTACTGGTTCAAATTGAATGAAATTTTAAATATACCGTGTTTACACAATGCCTGCTTAGTAACTGAAAATTCAGGCTTCATACTTTAGCCACAACGAAGTTATAGGGGGTTGAAAATGGCTCGACTTGGAGGGGCGTCGGCCGCGCCCGCAGATTTCCACTTACTGATAACAGTTTGACAAAGATATCATCAGTGAGATAACAGTGTACCACATTATGCAATCTTTTAAGCTTGGTAAGGATTATTTAGTTAACAAGTTCCTATATCTATTATCTCATGGAATTGGATCTTCTCAAAGGGCTTCTTAACAAGCAGTAGCTTGTGATAAATGCAAAACTAAATAGCTACTACCAGATCTTTCAGTATGATATTTATGTTGATTCCCATAGATTAACTAATCAATGATAAAATTTTAATCTCATTTGAGTATTCTCAAATCAGATTAAAATTAAAACAATATTTTATATTAACAATGACTTGAAATAACTTTTATTAGTATATATTCATGCATACAATCAGCTAACAAAGAAAAAATCGAAATATTAAACCTGTGATTTATAAATGGGAAAAGGAACAAAATATTTTAAGCTGCAACAGTTATAACAATTAAAGTTTCGAATTGGAATAGATCAAACTTAAAACCACATTAATATAGGAGTAGTATAGTATAATTCCTTTCAATGAAGCAAGTATATTAGAGCTACTGAGTACTGACGGGTTATCATAAAAAACAAGCTAAAGTATATGAAAGCTTAAATGTTTGCACAGTAGCTACTTATTCATGAAACAATTGTGGATAAATGAGGGATTTAAAAAAACAACTCGTATTGAAATAAACACAAGGGATTACTTATTTATATCAAGAATTGGTGTGGAAGATTTTATGATATAACATAGTAGATATATATAATTAATTATTGTTTGCTACTAACCTTTGTGCGCATAGCTGATATGTCGCTTGAGTAATGTCTCGTCTCGAAACTTTTTACCACACTTACAGTAAACGCTGCTCTTTCGGTCATGCTGTTTCTCATGACGACGTAACGCCGAGCTGCATCAATATCAGATATAAATAATTGTGTTAATATATACTTATTAAGAAACTAAGGGAAACTTACAGAAAACTGAATTTCTTAAAACAAACTCCACATTCAAAATGTGGGGAGTGGCTCTCCTCATGCCTTTTCCTCTCACTTTCATATTTAAATTTCTTGGAACAATGTGAACACTTCAACTCCATATCCAGATAGCCACAAAATACAATGGTATCCATTCACCCTTATCAACTAAACGAAAACATATATAATCATGAACTTATAGTAACTTTTCAACATTTCAGAATCTCAAAAAAATAAAAATGTAAATAAACATCATTTTTGACAGTACATAATTCACACAAACAGCTGGTACTAGAGTACTTAAACGTCAAAAATCGCGGAATATAAATACGGAAATCGTTGCTTTTCAGTAAAGAATTTACAACTTGCGGACAGCCCTAATATATACTTTTGCCGCACGCACACACACAAAAACATATGTACTCTGAACTGTCTGTTTGATTCTCAGACTTAGTCTGAGGTTTGATTAATGTCAATTGTCAATGTCTTAAGCCATTGCGATTCGCAATACCGTTTGTATTTTACTTAGGAAATATTCACATTTTTGTCTGAAATATGTAAATAAAATCATTTCACATTAAAGGATATAATATATATTTAAGGAGGTGCAATATCAATGAACCTTCATCATGTAGTTTCAGTGAAAACCACTTTATTGTGAACATGCAGAGGTTATATGACTGCTGTTCGCACTGTTTACGTAAGTTTCGAAATGCTCATGACTACGACCAATCACGGCGTGGGCTCAGTAAGGATCGGGCCACTCGGCGAATTTGCCGCGTGTGATCACCGCTGTCGCGCGGTAAGGTCAAGTTTTCGCGCCGATTCAAAAAACACAAAATTGTGTCAGAATGCAAGATTGGATCAAAGTGACGTTGATATTATGCGCTTTTGGCACTTTGAGGGAGATCCGGCCTTCGGAACCATTCGTGTCGGAATTCCTACTCGGAGAATGGAGGAACGTAACCGAAGAGCAGTTGAACCGGGAAGTATATCCTGTAGGAACGTACTCTTATTTATCTCTTCTCGTCGTCGTGTTTCTTATCACCGACTTTTTGAGGTTCAAACCAGTTATAATCTTGTCAGGTGAGTTCTTGATATGATTTTCCTCATGGACCTTTTTAAACCATTTTTAAGAAATTTATCTATAAGAGACCACATTGTATAGTAATAACCCCATCTACAAATTGGCTAAAACCGAAATATTTATACTAAATTATTAATATCAGAAATGAAGCCTTATTTCATTCTGACAACTAGAAACTATATTTAGTCCCTTTCAATCTCTTACATAAAAAAACTGTATGATCTAAATAACTTAAACATATTTCTGTAGCTTGATAAGTTTGTGCCAACATTCTAAATAATCTATACCTTATCAGTCTATGATATTTATCAGATAATTAAATACACTGAGATGCAATATATATATAGCTAATTTTCATTTCTCTATATTTTTGTGTATAAAATTAAACTCAATAGTATCCTTTGAGTTTAAGTTATGGGGAATCTACATTAATCATTGCTTAATAATAGAGCCTAATCAAATTGAATAACAACCGAAGGTGGATTTACAGTTGCTCTAACAGACATTTACTGTCAATACTATTGGTTTTTCGTTTATATATTCTCTTCATAAAAGCGACTATAAGTAATGATTTAATTGACTTTCAATATCTCTTAGTATGGCAGTTAATCAATAATTCTGTATGTAGAATCAGTATGGTTACATTCAATGATATACAATTTATCAACATTAATAATATTGGCCGTAACATATCAGTAACATATAATTTATTCATTTTTTTTAATATTATCAAAGTAATCAATTAATATTACCTTTGTATATCTTAAAGTGATTGATAAGATATGTCAATCAATAATATGTTTGCTGGTGGCAGGTCTCTCATATGTGAGAGGCCGTCTGGGTGGTTACCACCGCACTCCCGCCCAACAGCAGTTTAAATGCATTGTTGTGTTTCGGATTGAAGTACTTTGTAGCCAAAATAACTACTAGACATATGAAGACTTTACATCTTATGTCTCAGGATGGCGAGCTCAGTAGAATGTCAATTGCCAAGCATTACTTTTTAATTCAAGGTGTTGTTAGGTTTTGCTACTGTTTATAAGGTGTCGTATCGCTTATTACTTACTTATTTCAACCCCTTTAGGCAAAAATATAGCCCATGTTACTCCAGGATAATATTAGTATAGACATGGCAAACTTGAACAATAAGAAATAAATATGTGATGAAATTCCATTACTTAACATAGCCTTTCATTATTGCAAGAAGTTATGTTTTATAAATATTTAAACCATTCCACATTGAATATAACCCAAAGCCTTGAGGGGGGCGCGCTGCGTACACTACGGACATCAATAAAATCTTACAGACATCCGAAGAAACCATTAAAACCATACTTTCCTAATTTGAAATGATCGAGGAAGATTCGGAAACGTAGACCGGTAGAATAATTAATGCAAATCGCACTAGGGCACTGAGTAATCACTCTACTATTAATGTACCATACAACTAATGAATTTAAAGTGGTATTCCAACAACTTTTTTGAGTCATCAATCCAGCCCAGGATCGACATCGATAACCATTCTACAAGATGTAAGTATTAAAAATCACCGTTCATGTCAAGAAAGTCACGCCTGTCTGTACGAGCCTAATACGCTACACAGCTCCAAAATCTTTCTCTGGCAGATCCGATATCCGAGTTGTTACGAAAGAGTAAAATAGCCAAACTCCCGTGCTCAATGCCGTTTCAAAACATATTACTGGCAACCCTAAGGGCCTCTTCAGTGCGACGCGGACGACCTACGCGGATGTCCGCGACGGACGGTAAAATGTATCAATCCTATACAACGCGTTCCGAGCGACGCGGAGCGCCCGCGCCGCGGAGAGCTGTCCGCGCGCGGATTGAAATCACTCCGCGGCGCGGGCCTCCGCGCGCGGACGGTAATGCACTTGTACAGACTTGTTCAGTGTGCGACGGACGGTCGTGCGACGCGGACGAAAAGTACTATTCGTCGTCACAGAAGACTCTAGTTTCGCATGTAACTCTTCAAATGTCTTGATGGACATTTTAAAATACAAGAAAAATTTAATTTCGTCTTCTTGCAATTCTGAAAATAAAGTTACAAATTCTCCTTTAAAACCCCTTTTCGCAACGATTGGATGCCCATTACATCTTCTTATACCATGGCGACGATTTCTGCTATTTAATAAATAGGCAGCAACCACCAAATTCAATTTTATATCAATCGCGCTCCGCGTCGTACTGAACGATGATGTGATCCGCGACGGACGCAAGCACTAATCCGTGCGCGGACCGTCCGCGTCGCACTGAATAGGGCCTAACAGTCACAGCCTAAGGGCCTCTTCAGTGCGACGCGGACGACCTACGCGGATGTCCGCGACGGAAGGTAAAATGTATCAATCCTATACAACGCGTTCAGAGCGACGCGGAGCGCCCGCGCCGCGGAGAGCTGTCCGCGCGCGGATCGAAATCACTCTGCGTCGCTCGTCCGCGGCGCGGGCGTCCGCGCGCGGACGCTAATGCACTTGTACAAACTTGTTCAGTGCAAAGAGTACAGTACAAGTTCAGTGCGTGACGGACGGTCGTGCGACGCGGATGTAAAGTACTATCGTCGTCAGAATAGAAGACTATAGTTTCACATGTAACTCCTCAAATGTCTTGATGGACATTTTAAAATACATGAAAAAATTCATTTCGTCTTCTTGCAATTCCGAAAATAAAGTTACAAAATCTCCTTTAAAAAAGCCTTTTCGCGACGATTGGATGCCCATTGAATCTTCTTATACCATGGCGACGATTTCTGGTATATAATAAATAGGCAGCAACCACCAACTTAAATTTTTTATCCATAGGCTTACTGTTGTAACTGTACCACTCTCAATCGCGCTCCGCGTCGAACGGAACGATGATTTGATCCACGACGGACGCAAGCACTAATCCGTGCGCGGACCGTCCGCGTCGCACTGAATAGTCTTGTAGTGCGATTCACGTAACTTTTTGACGCGCCGATCAAGTTGCGGTGCGGTTACAATTAAGTTTACGTTTTGGCGCAAAATGATATTCTTGTAAATGTTTAGCTGCGCGTCAACTATACGTCAGACGTATGAAATTTGTTTGACATTGACATATAGGCGCAGCAGTAGAATACACTAAAGCACGACTAAAGCGCTCGCGTGACGCGAACTTGACGCGAGCGTATTACGAGAATACAAAAAGGGCTGTTTTGATCGAAACTTAACCGCAACTGCACTGCAGCTGAACTTATTATATTACGTGAATCGCCCTACTGACCCCACATTAAGATCAATTAAGTCTTGTGTCGTGTGTATCGGGAACTACGAGAGACTTTTCGGTCTCACAAACACCCAGACCCGAGACAAATACTTGTGGGCCTCACAAACATTTATCTCGATGCGGGGATCGAACCCACTTCCTCGTTTCACATGCGGTGTCTAACCAACTGCGCCACGCAGGCTGTCAAAGATCACAGAGTAGTTGAATATTTAGCTATTATACATGTAAGATCATATCTGTTACTTCTTTAAAGGGAAGACTCAAGACCTGCTCCGAGTCCCATCGCAGTGCAAATCCGGACGATACCGTCTCTAAAATTTTTAAGGCAACTTTTATTATCAGTGGAACTCCTAGTAGCGTCGTCATTTATTTTAAATCATCAAGAGTGACTTCTTTATTCAAGTTCAGGGTTTATTCATTAATGTCTTATACATCAGTGTACCAATAAATACCATAGGCGAAGTATGACTCATTCCTTCGCGGTACATCGATACTTACGAACTGACTTTCATTCCCATTTCTTACGACTACGACTACATTAAATCCATAATGAAGTAATGCGCTTTGCCGGAAATTTTACGCGATTAGTTATTAATATTTAGTACCTGGAAGACCGAGCTTTGCTCGTTTTTTTTGGACTTAAGAAATTGCATCCTTGAAGGAATTACTCCACTAAAAGTCTTCTTGTACTTTTTACTAATTATAATTCCAATAAAGTTCAACATGGTCTTATTTTCTTTTACAAATTATTCCTAGTAATGCTCCGCGGAATATACCGTACTTTATATAATATATTCTCTCTCGATTCAATACTCGCTCAATCCGGCAGTATATCTTTAATAATCCATGATTCAAACAAATAGCCACATCCAAAATTAAACGCCAAATTACCAATTCCACTTACTATTTTTAAAGTTTTGAGGCTTTGACATATATCCCAATAAAACCTAATAGCTAATACCACTCATTGGCTTAGCGTTGCTTAACAACGCCATCTGCTGAAATATTTTTAGTGTTATTGTATGGTTGAGTTATAACTAACAAACTGTGACTTTAGCCTCTACTACTTCAATACTTGGCCCATGACTAGACTCTAATAGGAACATATAACCATGTTTCTAAATCTCAAACTCGTGAACTCTTCAATTTCAGCAATTGCCTGTTGAAAATGACTGTACATAGTAATTTACTATTGCGAGTTCTATGTAGACTGCTTCGGTCATAGTCTACCGCGCTGGCTTATTGCGGGTTGGCGGCCTTTACAAACTATAGACATATTATCCTATAGATATTATGGTTTGCAAGATTCCTCTAAATCTCAAGTTCTATCTCTATTTGTTGCAGGAATAAGTGGCATTGCAGTGTACGCAATACTGCTATGGACGACTAGTATAGAATGGCTACAAGCTTCTCAGTTCTTCTACGGCTTATACATGGCTACGGAGGTTGCATATTTCACGTATATTTATGCCAAGGTAAGAAATATGCGAGATTTTAATTAGATGTAGGTCAATATTTATTGACGGTTTGAAGTTAATTGTAAATTCATAGTAATTGTCGATTTAAATTTAAGAAAAATATAGTGATGGAATGTTAAGTTTTATGCTTATATGAGACATTTCTAAGGTATTTGACGACCACTAATACGTTACACAGCGCAGTGGACTAGATGCGAATCTCTACAGATAGATAAAGGCCCAGTACAATAACAATTTAAATACCAGGCTGATACCATGACACGAAACTTATTACGTTCCCTAAAACCTGACAAGCGCAATAAATCCAATGAGCTATGCAGTAATATCCATTTGATGTATTTGCAATAGTGACCTACAATTGAAATATGTGTCATCAATCATCAATTTTACAAACAAATATGCTATAACATATTTTTCACCTTTCTTGCCAACCCATCTAGAACGCAAAACCAAATGTTCATGATTTTGATAGTTGAAAAACACTTGCGGCTAGACATGCGGTCATCAAAATAGCGTTGTAGTAGATACCGTATTCGTTGAAAAGTTGTAGAATGAATGTGCAGACACGTAAAGGATTGTTGGTACCAGTGTCTCACCCCTTGTGTCTTCCCATACGTTTTCCTTCCCCCTCCCTTGCAATTATGATGATAAACCAGCAACACATGCATGATCCCAGCGTTATGAATGTTCTTGGGCGGCTGTGATCACTTAACATCGCGTGATCTGCTTTCTGCTTGATTTGCTGAACCTATGCAATAAAAAAAATCGTGGAAAGCATAAGTTATCGTCCACATTTCAGGTTTGTCGGCAACTACCTTATTTCGATGCACGCATGTAAGGCGGACTGGACCACTTGTCATTTCAATCTGTTTGCAATTTTTGTAAAACATATGTATGTCTTTAATGCTCAACGGCTCAGAAGTACAAAGTCTATAGATCAAAGCAACCATAATCCTAAACAAACTTTGTCGGTTGACTCACCTACCATGCACATAACACCAAACAGAAACTCAACCCCCTCACAGAGAAACACAGGTGGTAAAAAACATTTTCAAGCAATTATACAATGACGCAGGTGGATTCAGGGAAGTACCCAGTGGTGTCGTCATATACGCGCATTGCAGCGCTGGCAGGACGCGCGCTATCCGGCATCAGCTCCCAGATACTGACGCATTTTAATATTATGGACTATAGGCAGCTCAACTACATCACGTTTACAGGTATGTTTATTCGTCATACCCTGTCTACTCACCTCAAGGAAACAAGGATCAAAAACTACTTTATTTTTATTTATTTAATAGGTTCGTCAACAGCTTATTAATACACTTTTTAAGGTACAATAATAATGTATTTAAAATCAGATATGTGAGCCAATTACAGGTGAACATATCATTAATAAAATACAGCGAAAACAATACGATAATTACAAAAATATAATTATCTCAAGAGTCGAATCGAGTTTCCCCATGTTAAAAAAATATGTATTTGCAAGTGCCAAGTGGGTTACATTTGGGTGAGTGGTAAAGCTTATGTTTTCCTCTCTTTCTCTCTGTCTCCTCGGCCAATGGAAGTTCAATGCTAAACATAGGTCTACTAACAAAGATATGTTTAATAGTTATTTCCCGATCGCCTATTTTTTATTTTTGTATTGGATTACAAAAGCCATCTCCAGATGTGCTGGAATAAAGCAATCACAAATAGCAAGTGAAGACGATAATAACATTTCACAAGTTATATAAATAAGCTAAATTTTACGATTTGCGATTGTGATTCACAAAACCGAAACCTGACTGATTTTGAGACTGATTTTTTATGAACCCATTTAAAGAAACAAACTGAACAGTCATTTTTGTTTGTAATTTTAGATGAGAAAAAATGGATATAATATATGGTCAGTTTTATTGTTTACAAACTCTTAGGGGCCAATTAGCAATAGCAGAAATATAGAGGATGCTAGGGCTTCAAAAATAACAAGGTGGTGATGTTAATTTGAAATAGCAATAATTCTCATTACTAGATGTTGGGTAGTCATAATGGGTCATTTGTCCTAACACACACTTTACCGTATCAGAACTTCTTAGTTCTTTAGAACCAAGAGTTCTAATGATAGTCACATCCCTATTATGTACATAAAAATACAATTATTGGATGAGTTCTTAAGCGCTTTAGTTTATGCAAGCGAATTAAGCTGTTTTTTTATAATCGTTTATTATATTAGCATTGTTTTACAACTTAATTCACATATGGTGTGTACCAGTCGAACTATATGACGTAATAAAAAAACGTAAGTCAGTGACGATAGTAAACTATTCGTGTGTATATAATTTACGCTACTATAGTATTTACTTAAAAAAGTATTAGGCGTTTGAATTTCATATCCGATATCCGTGTTACTCAAACTTGAAAAAATGACATTCATAATAACGTGGCCTCTCACTGTGGGCCTCAGTAGAAAACTCAAAGTCACTCACCGGTCCATGGAGAGGGCTATGCTTGGTATTTCTCTCCGAGATCAAATCAGAAGCTTTCTTGCCAGAAACATTAAAGCTCATAACTTCCAAAGCAACCACGATCGGAACTTCATAATAGGTGATCGTGTGATGCCTATGTTAGAGGCATGCGCAGACAAACTTTCAGCTTTTATTAAATAACGAAGTTCTGGCGGCCACGGGCTCTTGGTATATAAGCGACTGATCGACCGTCATGTTTCGTGCCCACGCGAAATACTACTCTTCATCGCCCCGCCACCGCTCCGCCATCGCTAGTTTCGTGCCCGCAGCCTAAGGGGCATGCGAATAAAACTATTTCGATTGAAATGTACTTATCCGTCTTGTCTATAATTCAGACGTGGTCAAAAATAGGTGTATCCTGTGCATAGAGAATAGAGCAGAAAGGAAGACAGAAAATTTGGAATTTTTTTTTCATTATCTCCGCACAATCTAAATGTAAGCATAGACAGCTTTCGTCTTAACATAGTGCTTATCTCGAATTGTTCTACAAGTTTATTTACGAATCGATGTCAATGCTTTATAAAGTTTATTTTATCGATGTTAAAGTTTAAAGTAGGAGAAATGACAGGATCGTTTCTAGAGATTTATAGATATTAATTAAAGCATATAATCACAAGTTTAATACGTAAAACAATGTGAGTAGGCGATCGCACAACAGACCTCTCACCTCTGCCAAATTAACAACATAGTAAAAGTGTTGATGAATGTTTGCCAAGTATTATTCCTGAAATGATAACGCCTGATTGCAAACGCTGGAAACTCATATAATTAATTAATTAAACATTGACGCTCGAATACTGGAAAGCAGCTTAAATATTATGTTGCACTTAACTACGTAAATCCCGCGTAAATGTACTGGCTATGTGGGCCGTGTGCTGTTAAGAGCAACTTATTATTTGAATGGCGTTCGAGTATTCGGGCGTAAATGATACATAAAAATATTGTAAAATACAACGAAATTATGCTGGCTTTATTATTTTGAATATTATTGTTCTTCACATCGACATACTTACTTGTCTTCATAACACAACCATGCTTAGGTCTTAGGTTATGTGTGCGTATGTTTCTTTGTCGTATACTAACATATTAAGTTTTTTAGTTATAGAATATTTGTCCCTTTCGAATGACTTCCAAGTTTAGTTTGAGCGAAGAAGTAATAATGTTATTTTTTAAATTTATTACAGCCGTGATTTGTGAACACACATACACTTTTTTACTTTATTTATCGACATGCAAAGAATTAATTGTGCTTATTAAATTTGTCAAAATGATATTAAATAAATTCTGTCAATCCGAAGCCAGCCCAGGGGTGGGAGGGGGTTTGGGTCATGAACCCCATGACCTCTTCCCTGGATCCGCCCTTGATCTAACGTCATAGCATTGAAAAAACAACACAGTCCTCGTCAGGTGTTTATACGTTCTAATTTTATGCGGTATGTGCCATGGAACACGTGTGCCTCATTGACAAAATGCAAAGTGCAAACTGCATGCAACCCTGTCTTATAACTCTTACATTGAGTTGTAAATATTCGTTATAGGACATAAAATATTTTACGTGCTGAAATAGAATCTATAATCTCCAACATAGAAACCATATACCTGTAAGTGTTTTGTTTTTCTAGTTTTTCGTTATTCATCATCATCATCTCAGTCACAGGAAGTCTGCTGCTGAACATAGGCCTCCCCCAATGATCTCCACAATGACCTGTTGGAAGCGGCCTGCATCCAGCGTCTTAGCGTCCGGCCTGCGTCCACCTTGTAGGCGGGCGTCCGACATTTCATGAAAATTGATTCATTTCATTTTCATGACAAACATGACAATTTATATTACATTAAAAATTTAACACTTTAAAACTATTACAATTATTTTACATTAAAAAGTTTATCTCTCCGAAAAATCAACTTTCATCCATAATTTCAACGACTTTTTCACCATCATCATTACCAGAACTATCATCGCCAATCTCTAAAACTGATACGATAGGTTTATGGTAGCTGAAGTAAGAAACGAACAGTTTTGATTCGAACCTATTTAAATGTCTAATAAAGACCGCATCAATAGTAGTTTTGTATTTCGTTGTGCTAAGATTGCGATCATTCGACATAGTTAAACCAAATTCATTATTTAAAAATTCAATTAATAGTTGATTTTTATCGTCTGCGAAGTTTATGTTGAAATCTCCACTCAAATCATTGGCAATTCATCAAAGCTTTATAAACTGACAGCTAACTGACAGCTGTCTACTCTCCATCCGTCTTACGCTTTTTCGATCAGGTCACGTGTCCTGACGCGAGTTTAAGATTTTATACCCATTACAGAAAAAGTGCTCAACGCCGCTAAAGAAGTTTTCACTTCAAAAATTTAAATATGTTATTAAGGCAACTACAAACAAATATTTCCTTGGTATTCAGACACTTTTGATGGTTCTTTCATCTTGCCAGAAACATTAAAGCTCATAACTTCCAAAGCAACCACGATCGGAACTTCATAATAGGTGATCGTGTGATGCCTAATATGTTAGAGGCATGCGCAGACAAACTTTCAGCTTTTATAAAATAACAAAGGTCTGGCGGCCACGGGCTCTTGGTATATAAGCGACTGATCGACCGTCATGTTTCGTGCCCACGCGAAATACTACTCTTCATCGCCCCGCTCTGCCGCCGCATCGCCCCGCCACCGCTCCGCCATCGCTAGTTTCGTGCCCGCAGCCTAAGAGTATACTGCAGGCGATTCTGGGCCGAAACTAAAATTTAAAAAAAAAACACATCCTGATTGTCTTGTTTTCTGAACCGATTTTTCAAGAAATGAATGAAATTAAATGAAATGACAACAATAAATAAAAATGAATGAAATTAAATGACGACAATAAATGAAAATGAATGACTTGAAATGACAATAAATAAAAATGAATGAAATCTGTATAACAAGAGCTTTGTAGGAACTGCAAAAGTACGTAATTATAATAACATGATAAATGCATTTTTATTCAAGTTTATCTTTAGGACAAAGAGAAATCTCTTGTGATAATTGTTGACGATTTAATTCAACATGCAAGATAAAAATACTAAGCAAATAGTTGCCACTATTTACTTTAAGAACTACATGTACATATATAATGCGTTATAAAATAATGCAAGAGTAAATAAACTCTGGAAAGACAGGCGGCTCCTGGCAAATTTGCATTTCAACTTGAATGTGCATAAGAGTATGAATTTTTCGATGCTGATGATGATGAAAAGATGCATTTACAAGTTAAAAATGTTACAATACTAAAACTAGTTATTAGATTAAACTCGAATTTAATATAATAACTGGTTTTCTCCCATGCTCCTTGTAGCATTTTGCATTAAATAAATATATAACACCCAACATTCCTGGGGGGCTACTCAATAAAAACGATACGAACTTAGAATGTTCGGACGCCGCGTAAAACTTCACAAATGGGCCTAGATACCCCACAAAATATTGAATTCCTCTATCGTCCGTCGTAGCCATAGACTTAGTTCGAAACAAATGATGATTATAATAGAGAATAGTATTAATTTTTAAAAGTGGAAACCTTATATCTTACTCCAGACGTCGAACATCCGAACATGGAGTATTGTGTCATGGTTATAAGAAACTACGAGAGACTTTTTCGTCTCACAAACACCCAGAACCCAAATAAATACCTGTGGCTCACACAAATATGTGTATCGGTGCGCGGATTGAATCCGTGGCCTCTCGTATCACAGACGGCGTCTACTCAACTACGCCACGGAGGCTGTCAACATATGCACTGAAAGCTTATTATGGTTTCTTAGATTTACACGAATGTTATACTTTGAAATAACTACTTTTACAATTTTTGTGCTCCCTGTAATATGATCAATAAGTGGGGAAGTAAAAAATGTGAAATGAAACAAATCTGTGATAAGATACGTAACAAAATTGTTTTATTTAAGAACACATGCAAAGATCGATACACATGTCTAAACGAACATTGAAATGATTTTTCTTTTTATTGCTTGGAATGGCGAGACGAGCATGCCGTTCGCCTGATGGTAAGCGATACGACCGCTCATGAGCAGTAGCAAAACCAAACAACGCCTTGAATTACAAAGCAATGATTGGGATTCCACTGCGCTCGCCATCCTGAGACTTACGATGTTAAGTCTCAATAGTTACTTTGATAATGTCCTTAAAACCGAAACACTACTGTGCATTTACACTACTGTTTGGCGGGAGAAATATACATTGCGGTGTACCCAGCCGGCCTCTAACATATGCGAAGCCAACCAATAAAAATTAATTATAAAAAAACCATCAAACTACTTATTTATGTGATGAAGCCATTATAATGTCACATCTATTGGCTATTGTGTCTTGTAAGATATAAGTACAAATCAACATCTATGTTTCTAAAATAATCTGTATTTAAATGTTTAATTTCAGCTCAGATACTGGCAACATTTTGGGCATTCTGGCTCCCCGCAGTGGATTTCGGGATATATTTCCATAGAAGGAGCTCTACAATAAATCTACCTATAGACAAGCAGTTAAAAGCGCCACCGAATAAAGTAAGTAGTGCAAATTACACTAATTAAATTCATACGTATATTCAATGATTACTAAGTAAATGAGAAAATAATATATTTGCATACATGCAAATTATTTCTCCTGCCAAACAGCAGCTTAAATGCACTGTTGTGTTTCGGATTGCTTTGTAATTCTAGGCTTGATTTGGTTATGCTACTATTTAATGGGGTCGTATCGCTTACCACCAGGCAAACGACATGCCCATCTCGCCATTAATAGCAATAAAAAAATGCATAAACTCATTTTTAACAGTAGGGTAGGTAGAGGTGCTGCCAGAACACCTTTGTCCTTGTATGTTCCGTCCCAGGATGTGATAAGGGGTGAGCCTATCGCCATTCAGCCGGGATTCGAACCTGAGACCTCAGCTTTGCAATCATACCGTAAAATACTGCCTCACCGAGGCAATATGAAACCAATCATAACAAAAAATATTCAGTGACCATGGAACATTTCATTTAATTATTTTGTTGTGCATGAACTATTGATTCGATACTCATGGCCACACGACTATTTCTACTTATGTATCTACCACCCTATATACTTAATTTATAGCATAACTAGCGGCCCGGCCCAGCTTCGCCCGGGTACAAATAGATTTCTGTACAATAATATGTACGTATTATTATTATACATATAAACCATCCTATATAGGCACGCTGCCGCCGCGCCGCCCCGGCCGGCCAGTAGGCCGCGTTGCCACTGACGCGGAGCTGGGCGGAGAGGAGCAGAGAAGAGCGGTGAGTGGTCAGTGAGCGGAGCAGAGCGGAGTGGAGCATACTTTTGGAATCGCGCATTTTTGCACTTAGTTACACTCAATCTCTCGGATATAATTATAATTTCGTTTCGGTTTCGTTGCATTTGTAGGTATTCAATCGCGTATCCCATAAACACGGAAATTGTCTAACAGTTTCAATGAACTTCTCATCCATTTTGATTCGTATGCACCTAGTGACGTAACGAAGACAACAGACACACTGCCCCGCTCCGCACCGCTCCGTACCGCCCCGCTGTCCTCCGCTCTGTACCCCAATGCTCGCTGTCCTCCGCACTGCACCGCCTCGATGTATGAATATCCGCTCAGCTCTGCTCCACCCCGCTCATACTGTTTCCATTGAAGCTTAGCGGATATTTCAAGCATAGTCATTGGTCAATTTGTGCACCGCTAAGCTCCTCTCCGCCCAGCTCCGCGTCAGTGGAAACGCGGCCGTACCGCCGCAAGCGCTACGTCGCGCAATTTTAAATCTGTAATATCTTCGAAAATATTCATTTAAATCTTGTGCTGTAAAGGACCATATAGATCTATATTAAATCAACAATGTATTTAAGCTATTTAATTGGATAAGGATTAATGCTGTATTGGTTCAAATCGTAAAAAGTAAATGACAAAAAAATGTTATTGTGGGATATCCATAAGAGATAGACATATACCATCGCGGAGTTTTCTGTAGACCTTTTTAATGTGTACAAATAATTAGTACATTATTTTGATAAATCTCGTAGGGTTCAGCCTGCGATTGCAATGTAAGCGGAAAAAAAAATTGATAACTAACGACATCACATTAGAAACCTCAAAAATAACAGTATTTCTCCACTATTAATGGTTGTTCTTATACATGTAAACCTTTCTATCGAATCACTCTATCTATTAAAAAAACCGCATCAAAATCCGTTGCGTAGTTTTAAAGATTTAAGCAAACAAGGGGAAATAAGGACAGAAAAAGCGACTTTGTTTTATACTATGTAGTGATATAAACTTGTGGTTCATCAAACATATGCAGACAACTGATAAAGATCGCAATAAGTTGATAATCTCTATAATGAAATTTACTAGAACAGACACTGTACAAATTATGTGTAGACAAAAGAGTTAAAATCAGTTGAATTATTTTGCACTATTTATTTTTTACAGTCTACGTCTTCTATTTGATCGAAGGTCTACGTATGTCAAACAATGCACGTTCTATTACTGTATCAGCCCATATACGTCCCACTGCAGGGCACGGCAGAAGCAGGCCTCCTCTACAATCGACAGTACGATTGAGAGTGGTTAGGCCATATAGTCCACCACGCTGGCCTAGTGCAGGTTGGCGGACTTACGAGTACATACCATAGAATTTTTATAAACCGCTATGGTATGCAGGTTTCCTCACGATATTTTCCTTCACTGTTTTAGTGCGTGGTGATTGACTATCAATCACACTTGACTCCGAAAAGTCGGAGGTGTGCCTTGGGATTCGAATTATATTAATTTCATTTAGACTGCCTCAGTGACGTAGTTGTACTCAGGTACGGTTACAAAGCTGAGGTCTCGGGTTCGAATCCCGGATTGGGCAAAGTGATATTGGATTTTTCTATTCATTATCAGCCTAGATTCAGGAATGTGTGCCCAATATCACATCACATCGTGGGATGGAACATACAAGGCCAATATTTTTTTTTAACTGCGCGTGAACTTTTAAAAGTCGACAGATTATTTAAACCGCTTCCTGTGGTATATAGCGAACTATTAGATGAATGGCAAAATAGATGGGAGGTATCTTTGAAGGGACGGCATTTATACCAATATTTTCCTTGCGTGCGTGATCGTTTGACGAAGACTTGGCTAGATGTCGACTATTGCGTGTCACAGTTCCTCACGGGCCATGGTAACTTTAAGTCTAAACTATACTCTTTTAAGCTTGTGGAATCGCCTGCGTGCCCATGTTCAACAGCTAATTGCGAATATGAAAAATCCGCGCATCATATACTTTGGGAGTGTAGTCTTTGGCAGAATGAGCGTAAAACCATGCTGGATAGTATGCAGATATCATCTGGAGTTGTATACTACACGGACCTTGTAGAGACTAGGACGAATTTCCGTGCTTTCCGGCGTTTTTGCCATACCTATTACTGGAATCAAGCATAACAGTTCACATAATAGGGCTTTACAGCTGGCTTCTCCGGCTGTAAAAGTCTTTTTGCGAGGTTATTTACCTCTTTATTTCATTGTTTTGTCACCCGCTTTGCACGGAGGGAAGTGGACAATAATTTATTTCCAACTCCTCCTATTAATTTAACTTTCTGATTGATTTCGTTGCGGGTTAAAGACAAGTTAGAGACTTCCCGGAGACTCGCCGAGCTTCAATGCTCGGTGTCATTACATTGCGTGCCACTGTTGATCCTGGCTTACAGGAGTTGCAGTGGTGGGTGTGAGGGCGGGACAATCTCCATACAAGGCGAAATGTAGTTGCCCTGGCACCTCTGCCCACCCCTTCCAGGAAAAAGGTGTGAGTTTATGTATGTATCAAATTTTATTTTATATTATAAACAACAAATAACAATATATTCCAGCGTTCCCTCCGCTCGAATTTCATTGACGCGGCGACGTTGATCACGCGTCACGCGCGCGCCGCCTACACCCGGCCGAAAGTGCTGGCGTGGTCCGCGCTGTACGCCGCCGCACTGGCGCTCTTCGTACAAGCACAAACCTATGTGCAACTGCTCTGGATACAGATACAGGAGCAGGCTTCGCAACCGGTCAGTGATATATAACTATAATAAATACTATAAAAATATTTTAAATTCGAAGTATCAAGTAAACACCCCCCCCCCCCCCTTAATGTGCCTTCTTACGAAGGGAGGATAAAATAAGGTCATAATTTTTCCAAGCCAAAATATCCTTTTTATTTTGAGTTGTTGTAGATTAATACAAAGTGAATCGATAATTACTATTCAATGAGCGGATGAATCGATTATCGATTAAAATAAATTGAGCCGATTAGTCGATATACAACCATGAAAAAACTCAAGTGTTGACGGTCTTTAATACTGGGAAATGTATAGGCTGGGAGGAAATATGTTTTATTATAACAAATCCAGCAAATCGGAAATACTGTACATCGACTGGTTGGACCAACGGTTGGCAGGTTGGAGGACGGTGTGTTGCACCAATAATAAATAATGTCAACGATTTAAGTAAACATCATTACAATAGGAGAAATAACACAATGCGCTTATCATTATTATACCAACAAAAAATAATAAAATGTTATCGCTTAGCAAAACACACAGGCAAAACAAACGCCTGTAATCCCTAGATAAGGGCAAAAATTATTGTACACATTATTATCTGGATTGAAGAGATTAATGCGCATGCAGCTCTAATTATGAATGCATGTAAATTCTAGATGAAAGTATGATTCGCATTAATTAATTCAATCTATGAGACTATTATGTTTTTCTTTTTTTCTTTCATTCAGGTATCGTACAACGGCGCAGTAGAGGCCGCACAGACGCTGCTAGGCGCGGCGGGCGCGTTCGTCGCGTCTCGGTACTCACGCGCGGAGTTCCCCGCCTACATGGCCATACTGCAGGGCCTAGCCTTGTTCGTAGGGACATACGTACCCAACGTGTTCGCATCATACGGCGGGTACATCGTCATGGGCATGCTGTACCATTATAACATCACGCTGGCCAGGTTTGTACTGTATTTATTCTGTACTATAATATTATAAAGGTGATGTTTTTTTTTGTTTGTTTGAACGCGTTAAGTTAAATTACTGTGATGCTGTTTATGGACCGTGTCTCTTATCCCGCACACAGCAACTGATCCAGCGCGTACAGAATGCATGCGCTCGGTTCTGCTTCAACATACCCCGAAGAAATCATATCACGCCCTTTTTAAACAATAACAACATGCTCAAAATGGCTGCCCGGCGAAAACTACATCTGGCTAGTTTACTATTCGGAATTTTAAACACTAATAAACCAACTTATTTATACAAAAATTGACCTGGAGAAAGGATTACTATTGTTACTCTGCTCGCACCTCGTCGAATCCTCTTACGATGCCGAAATTCAGAACCGCGGCTTTCAGTGGTTGCTTCAAATATGCCGCCACACGCTGCTGGAATGATCTGCCGCCACCCATAAGGTCCCTGAAAACAAAGTACACGTTTATACGCCATCTTAAAATACACCTAATGGAAATACAAAAAGCGAACATCTAATTTTATTATCTTTTATATACCCACATTTATCATTCTCATTAATCGAATACATAAATTATACTTACATTATGTGCATGACCTGTTCGCTACATAGCAATAATAGTCATCCCAGCAACGTGTAGGCGGCGATGTAATTTTTTTTTTGCATTAATATTCAATTGCACTCCTTTTTGAAATACTAAATTATTATATCTCTTGGTTTTATTATCGGTCGTGTAGTTACTAGTTACGGTCAGCGTGCCGCGCCGGCAGCGCTCGTCTTTAAGACCGGGAGCGGCGCGGCATGGCACCGCGGCCGGTCGCATCCCTACTCCTCTTACCTCTACTCCTACTCCCTGCGCCGCGCCGCGCCGCACCGGGCTCTCGGCGCGCACGGCGCGGCGTGTGCGTTGTTGTTCGAGCGTCGATGTGCGAGCGAGACAATATGATATAAAATCTTGTTAAATTGTTATTCGATACCACGATTTTGTTCACGTCTGTTTTGTCGATGTTTAAATTGACACTTATTATATTAATTATTTCAATTTGCTTCATTTTGAAACTCTATTTTTATGCATTTAATTTTTATTATTATTTTCTTGACATTATATGAATGAATTTATCTGACACTCGTTTTAATTCTACTTTTTTTTTTTTTTTATTTTTATTACTTGTGCATTATATTTGGACTTATCATTTTTAATTACTACTTATTGCCTGCACTATTTATTTCTTCTTATTTACAATATCTTTGTTATTATTGTAATTGTTGCTGAGCTAGCTTAGCTTCTGTACGTCGCGTCGCCTAAGGTTACATCTGAAAACCAGCGCTGTGTGGTTGCTTCTGTAATCACACAGCATCATGCTGAGATGTTGACCTGTTATCGCGAGTGAGCTGCGCAACATACTTACCTGTTATTTTTTTCTCCTTTTTTATATTTAGTCTCTTCTTTGTTTTTTTTTTTATTTATTGTATTGTTACATTTTTATAATTATTGTACTGTGTTGTATGCGGCTAATTTGCGCGATAATAAAGCATTTTTTCTTTCTTTCTTTCTTTTCTTTAATCTCAGGAACTGCTGGTCCGATTTGAAAAATTCTTTCAGTGTTGGATAGGTCATTTCACGAGAATTGCTATAAGTTATATATCATCACGCTATGAACCAAATAGGGCAGTAGTATTGAAAAGTCTAGCAATATTCGCTTATCGTGGTCCGATTGGTCGATATTCCAAATTGATAGTTGGAATTGAACATTATGGCCGCCATTTTGAAAAGTGTGTCTGCACACGGGCGGAGCCGGGCTGGAACGTTAGTTGGATATACTGGGTTAACAGTAGGTCATGTAGGTGAACCATATGGATTAATTATTACCGTATTAATACGAATAGAAGTTGAAAAATAGTTGCGTTACCAATTTCTCGGAATGTAAGAGGAAAGGGATACAGTTATAGACAGGAATAGACCTACAATTTTACTCTCTAAATGAAACATTGAATTAAGTTATCATTATCGTAGAAAATAAAGAACACATTAATTTTAGAAGGTTGCGCTTTATATAAATTCCGAAAAAATGCCAATAAGGTTACGCGGATAAGATAGTACATTCGTGAACCATGACACGTTCATTGATAAATGTATTTAAAGATAAAGGTATTCAATTGATAAACAATATTTAAATTAATATATTTAAACCTGTTGGTAATCGCGACTCCATTCATCTGCCTGCAATGTTTGTACTAGAATTATAAACATCCACTATAGTATATACTAACTATAAGCTAGAGACATACCAATTGATAGTTCTTATTGGTAATTATTTACCTATGCCAATTATTTTGAACGATTCAAATGAAACTAAGAAATCACAATAGGGTATTTGCTCCATTTTTTTATTGTATTTATCAAAAGTTATCCATAGCTATAGTCTAACAAACAAACAAAATAAATACATTCAGAATATAACAAGTTAGAAACATCTTAAATCTTGTAGTAACAGAAAAGAAATTTGAAACAAAGCTAGTGACGCCACTAGGGTTATACTGTTTCCATTCGTTTATTTTATTTTTGACAGTTCACGCCTATAAAGTACGACATTACAGTAGAACAATATTTGAAATAAAAGTAGATACTTTCTTGACGGGTAACGCCCACTTAGAGTTGTGCCATTCGTAACGAATGACCACAGATAACAAAAACGATTTTGAATAGAATCAATCAATCGGAATCATTTGAAATAAAATTACATTAAAATGCTAATGAAAACAGTTAAACGTAATATAGTACCCAATATTAGGATCGAATGTATTTGCTGCAAATTAATTAATATGAATAAAGGTATACGTATTGAAGTGACTTTTAATAAGAGTTTAATTTAAAATAATTACAATGATTACAACGAAAATAAATGTTTAGTACCTACTTGTAATAAACAGTTAAACCATGTTGGAATTCATAGTACTTTAAGGATTAAATAATTTAAAACAACTAAAAGGTAATTTGTTAATATTTTTATTTATAAATAATCGTCTGTTTCGTCGGAATCGGCGTCGTCGTCACTCGTATCCCCAGTAACACTAATTATTAATGAGTGCATGGGTAGTTGTCAAATGCGACATCGCGATCCCAATCAGACATTATTTCTTTCTTCGTCTTATCTACGACACTCGCCCAGTTATGAGGCGTCACAATTTCACACGCATTTTTAAGCAACTCCAGCATTTTGTTTGCGGTGAAAGGAGGAGTTGTATTTATTCTCGCAGCATATCCTTTCACTTGCGCCCATATTAGCTCTATGGCATTATACTGGCAATGATATGGAGGAATTCTAAGGACGGTGTGCCCATGTTCTGCAGCCATTTCATCTATAACGTATCGTTTAGGCTGCTTCCTCATTTTTAATATTTTAAGTAACTCTACTTTTAATAGGGACTCGTCCACCTCCTCGCCATTGTTACGGAGCCAGTTTATTATTTCATTTTTTTTACTGGCTTGCGTTGGCATTTTGTTAATTTGCCGAGAGTGATAGGACGCATTATCTATAAATATGTTGATGGCTGTTCGAGTGACAATAACATTTCCCGAAACCATTTTTCATATACTTCGGAATTCATTTCTTCGTGGTAATCCCCTGTTTTCTTTGATTTAAAAGCTAACATAGCATCTTGCACAAATCCTTTTGCGGTTCCTGCATGACAAATTATAATTCTTTCACCTTTTCCCATTGGCACTGCGGTCGAGGAGCTAGCAGTGTTGTCAGTCCAAGTTTTGATACCGTGTGATTCGCATTGAGCCAAGTTTCATCGGTGAAAACAACATTCGACCAGACTTCTATTTTTTTAGCTTGTCTTAAAAATTCGCATCGATACAAAGCAACATCATTGCGTTCCATCAATATTTTTCTTTTGTCACATTTTTTGTATTGGAATCCAATCCTATTCAATACCTTCGCCAAAGAAGACTTTTGACCACGGAACAAGCCACTAGTTTTCAGAGATTGTACTAGGTTATGTAAAGTAGGAATCTCTTTTCTTTGGTAATAATCGTATATATGACGACGAATAGCATCACCATCAAAACTGTCAATTGCTGTCACTTTAAAGGGCTGACGTTTTTTCTTAGGTGTAGATGGCTTGTTTTGTTCCATGCCACTACTGCCGTAGCCTTCTTTAATTATTTTTGAAACTGTTGGAGCAGTAATACCTAATGCTGCTGAAACACGGTCTCTGATTTGAGTCACTGGTACAAGAGGTCCACCATTACGGCTTTCCCTTTCAAAGTACTCATGAAGTCGCAACACAAACTCCCTTGTTTGTCCTTTAAGCACCTTTCCTTTAGGCATTTTGAAAGTGATGAAGGCAGGTACGATGTTCTCAATTCAACCAAATGTAGGAATTCACGGGTAAAACAATACGGAGGAATATAAATACTCAACTCGACGTATGAAAAATGTGAATTAAAATTCAGCGAACGGAAAACACTAGCACGGGCGCGGGCGTCTCGTTGTGAGTGACCACAAAATGGCGGCGCGCGTCACCTGTCTGCCCAGTGTTGCCGTTTCACAATTTGTTTTTAACAACATTACTATTGCCGACGGAAGTGATAAGAATATTAACTTAACATGAGTAAATGGTTATTTTAATAATTATTAAATCAAGTAACTTAAATATCCCTGAAGTTTTATAAAACAATGCATGGAGCAAAAAATAAATATGTATTAAATCGATTAAAACTTGTTCAAAAATAAAATCGTTTGTTATAAAAATTGATTCGATAACGCATCAGGCCATCACTATTTGATTCAGTACTCGATGTGTCAAAAATAAAATAAACGAATGGAAACAGTATAATATACATTACAGTGTGCGCGTGTGAAAGAGACAGCCAGATGTCCCCACTACACTCCCACACTTTTTATGTTTAATTATTAATATTTGCCTCATGTTAAAATCTACTTTAATACTTTTTGACAGCAAGGTTTTATTTTTAAAGTATTTTTGTGTGTTAGCGAAATAATACCAAAAATCGATAATAGTCAACCCTATTGAAAATTATAGCATTTTGGCCGCCATTTTGAACTTAATCAAAATTTTAATTTCATTATTAACATACTTATTTTTACTCACAGTGCAAAAATAGCCGGCCAACTAAGCGACGAGAGCTGCTTCGGGCTAATATTCGGCATCAACACACTCATAGGTACCGGACTACAGTCCCTTCTCACATACATCCTCATACAGAACCTAAACCTGTCTATATACGCCCAGTACTATACCATCAGTGGTTTGTTCTTACTACTAGCATCGTTATGGATATTGGGCTGGACCGTCAACATTTACAGGCAAAAACGAACTGCTAGTGGTAGTCATATAGCTAATTAATAAGTCAGTAGCAGCCCATATATGTCCCACAGCAGGGCACGGGCCTCCTCCACAATTGAAAGTATGATTGAGAGTGGTTAGGCCATATAGTCCACCACGCTGGACTAGTGCGGGTTGGCGGACTTTACCATAGGAATACTTGTAAACCACTAAGGTATGCAGGTTTCCTCACGATGTTTTCCTTCGCCGTTATAGTGCGTGATGATTATCAATACACTGTGGACATTTTGGCAGCCACGTCTGGTCCATTCACCAACAGGCCACCACGAAGTGAAATTACAGTAAGTCACTGGTCTTTAAAATTGACAGCTTTAAAAAGACAGTGATTTTTATGATGATAATAATAATATGGCAATCTATGATATGGAGTGTGTTACGCCTGCTCTTTTAATGAAAGATTTTTGGCTTGATTCCACCATGGTAACTTAGAAAAGGTGGACTACATTTGTTTATCGATGTCTCTCAGGTATACCAGTTCGCTTAGTATACTTGTAGTAAGTTGGAAATTATATGTGTATTCACAACGAATTATAAATTAGAAGAGAAACAGCAGATGTGTGATCATTCAAAACCCGATTCTGATCTGCTGCCAAAAAAGATATCTGTCATCGATATCTTTATATTCGATATCACAAATCTGCTAATGTGGACGGATATTGACAGCATGATCGTTTTGTCTCGGTCACATACCGGGTATATCAAGACTGCTACCGAAAACGAAGCCGGGTGGTAGTTTTAGTGACTACAAACACAATGCAACTAAAAATTTCGCAAAGAAACACGACATGAATTTTTAATGATTTTTTAAATATCATCATTTTTGGGTGGTAAATCCATAGTTTTTGCTAAAATAATAATTTAAACTGTTTTATACCTTAGAGTATTTATAAATAAAAGGCTATACACTATTACTTTAGGAAAAAAATGTATTTACCACCCAAATATAATAGGAAAAAAATAATAATAAAAAAATTGACGCTTTTTTTTTGCAAATTTTTCTGTTGCATTATGTCTGAAATCGCTTAAACTACCACCCGGCTTCGTTTTCGGTAGCAGTCTTGATATACCCTGTATAGGCCCCATCTTAAAAGAGTGTGCAGTCTACGTTCTATGTCTATGGTTACAGAAAAAAATAAAGTATGGTCTATACTCTATGGTGAATGAGTATGGTGATTTATTGGCGGGAAATGCAATAAATTATAGGCATTTAGAATGTTTTAAAAGACTAGGTTTTATTAGAATTATCGGCACAATGCTACTTATTTTAATTTATTATTTTGAAAATAAAATACAGTATTGTAACAATTAGTGAGGTTATGTTACTGCCAAACATTTGATCAAATGTGTGACCAATTTGAAAATTGATCAAATTAATGATATTTATATATTATAAAATGTATATTTTTAGCCAGTATAACTGGTATTCATTGAAGGATCTACTTATTATTTTAATATATTAGCCAATTGCTGGAATATAGGCATCTTATTTATACCGGGTATCTCAAGACTGCTACCGAAAACGAAGCCGGGTGGTAGTTTTAGTGACTACAAACACAAAGCAACTAAAAATTTCGCAAAGAAACGCGACAGTTATTTTTTATGATTTTTTAAACATCGTCATTTTTTGGTGGTAAATCCCTAGTTTTAGCTAAAATAATAATTTAAACTCTTTTATACCTTAGATTATTTATAAATAAAAGGGTATACACTGTTATTTTAGGAAAAAATGCATTTACCACCCAAATATGGTCAAAGGAAAAAAATAACAAAAAAAAAATTGTCGCGTTTTTTTGCCACTTTTCTGTTGCATTGTGTCTGAAGTCGCTTAAACTACCACCCGGCTTCGTTTTCGGTAGCAGTCTTGATATACCCTGTATAACCATTAATCAATTTAGTTAAAATATAAGTTGATTTCATGTGAAGTATATGATATTATATTTTATACAAAAATCATTTCATTTTCTTATTTCAATTGGTGAATTTTTGTTGTAAATCTATAATGAAATTATAATAGAAAATAACTGTAATTTTAGTTCTAAGACATCAGGGTATTTGATAAATGTATGTTGCAGACTATTATAAAAATATTTATGTACTTAAGGCCCCGTTCACCAACTTCAAGCAAACTGTTGATTTGTTACTTTTTGATTAACATTAATTGGCAAGTAAAAATGCTGAATATTTTCCGTAGATTTCACAAGTATCAAGTAACAACGTCCACCACGTTTTGAAGTGAATGACATAAGAAATTGAACTAATCATTTGTTCAATATTATGTCAAATTTCCCTCGCCGTACCTGCCGATGAAGTATTTTGTTCTTAAAAAATAAAAAAGGCAGTTGAGATTTTAATCTTGTTTTAACCTTCAAGGAAATACGCTAATAGGGAATATGCACCAGACTTCAAAATAAGTCAAAAATTTTTTGTCATCATCATCATCATCATATCAGCCACAGGAAGTCCACTGCTGAACATAGGCCTCCCCCAAGGATCTCCACAATGACCTGTTGGAAGCGGCCCTGCATCCAGCGACTTCCTGCGACCTTAGTCAGATCGTCCGTCCACCTTGTAGGCGGGCGTCCGACATTTCGCTTGCCTGTACGTGGCCTCCACTCGAGAACCTTTCGGCCCCAACGGCCATCGGTTCTACGAGCTATGTGCCCGGCCCATTGCCACTTCAACTTGCCAATCCTATGGGCTATGTCGATTACAAAAAAATTTTTTGTAATCTTTATTAATATATAAATAAACCTTAAAGATATTTTTTTAAAGAACATCGGCGAAAATGGACCATGAACGGGACCAGTTATGAATGGTACATCAAAAATTTTATAATTGATTAGAGTCAAAATGCATATTTCAATTTATTTTAAAAAACCCGGATAAAAAAGAAAAACTTTAAGTTTTTTTAATAATATTGAACGCATATGAGTGCGTTCCATCAGTCATACTTTGTTTTAAAATAAGGTTTTAACTACAACGTTGAAGGTAGTACTAAAATAAAAATAAAGTGTAGGTATTTTCTATGACACATGACTTTTCTTTGCGCTGTCATTTTGCCTTCTTTTGATTTCCGATTTGCGACTACTGTTAATTCTCTGTTTATATTTGTGACTAGGTTTAATCACGGACTCCGATATACCCTTGTATTTCTGACCACTTTGTCAGATTAACCATTGTATAACGATAATGCTTTGTGATTTGGTTTAAAGTGTGAAGTATTACCATATTTCCAACATGAACACGGAGCAACCGTGTGCTCCTCAACAATTTTTGCATTGTGTTCAATGCAATAACCGTCTTACTATACTCATTGCTGTAATCAGTGAGTGGGTCTATCCACTAATCGAAGTTTTTATTTAGCCATGAATCTACAAGGTATGCTATTTACCATTTAGTCAATATGGTTTAGTATTCTACAGTTCCCACAGGAAAAGTGTGTGTGTTTTGATGAAAAACAATGATGCAAAACTTCCAAATCAAGGAGAGACGGAATAACTAAGTATTGTTGTAACTGTGTAGTAGGACTTCGCACAGTAATGTTGCTGTGGCACGTCATGACTTTGATGTTGCTGCCCCTGCAGAGTTCTTAGATTCTATTGTAATAAGAGAAGATAAGAAATTATACATTTAAATAATGTTTTCTGTGTTTTATATTATTTTGTGTTTTATTCTTGTGACCACTGCTTATTATATTTCTATACAAATATATAGGGGGATTTTTCAAGTGTGTGTGGATGGAAATAAGAAATTAAAAATAAGAAATTATGAAGAATAACGAAAAATACTCAAAACAGTCACTAATAAATTCTGATAAAATTCTGCGAAATAATGACAGCAAAATACTACATTTTCTCTCATTACCTTAAGGTAATACAGGTATGGTGTACACCATATTCAACGGCTTATTGGTTTTATGACTAGGGAAATTATATAGAATAGTAATTACTAAGCCATCATTATGATTTAGTACACTTTTCTTCCTAGGTACCTGATAACCATAAGACCACCCTACATTAGGTTTATTTGACAATGACAATGACATTATAATATATTTTTTATTAGTATAATCGTAACCTAAAAGTTACAAATATATGAAATATTCTAAAATCTCCGGCTTTGCAGAAATCTTTTTGTAACTTGACATCACTCCTCATGCACTATACAACACAATAATCTGTATCCCAGCTGTGTACAATATATTTCTTTGTCAGGTCCCAAAATGTATGGACGTGACCGATGTTCTTTATCAACTCTAAATCGGTAAAATAAATACTTAAAAAATGACATTTCAAATTTGCCGCGCATTTTTTCCGAAACGCGATTTATTGCTTGAAAAGTAAAGTAACGACAATGGGCACGTTCTTATGAAGTTTTAGCTTGTTGAGTGTATTGTTTTACGTTTGTTTATGAGTTATTTTGTACTTTCTTTATACTATTAAATAAAATGGACTTTTTTGTCACGAAATACAGTTCTGTAGCAATTTATGAAAGACTTAATCCAAATACTACGTTGTTCATATCGTGACCTCTGACGTCACAGCGAGTTCGCGCCAACATGGCGTTTAAATGCTTCGAAACTGGTAGCAGTTTTGATTATTTTTTTGTACTTTTTTTGATAGATATTTTCGAAGACTTATTTTTTCCGGTAATGTTATAACATACAGAATTGATTAAAATATATAAAAATGACATGCATATTCCCTATTGGCAGACGAATTGGTCAGTAAAGTACTGATTAGTGTTATCATAGGATTAGTCTTATTTGGGTATGAAATTGACATGTGACGTTACGTAACTTGAACTGATGACTAGCCTGTTGACTCTTTACTTGAGGCAGGTGAACGAGGCCCTTAGTAAAGACAGCTAATAGAAAGCAGCAGTAGAGTTTATTTATCAATACCAATTATTACAATGATAGATACATACCAACAATAAGTAACAATATAATTGTTATAATTTCATCACAATATTTTAAAACTGTTTAGTTACATATGTCACATAAATATTAAAAATAAAACTGTATTTTGTAGCTAAATAATAAAAGGATTCCAAATGTATAATAATACACATATTTATGTTCGAGAAATTATTTAAATTAAAATTGTCGTGTTTCCACAACCCAGTGTATGACAATGATTAAAGTTGTATAATTTATTGGTGGATTTACGTTGTGAAATACTAAATCACAAATTAGATACTGTTAACATATGCATGTACTCAATCTAAGCTTATAATGAATGGCTGGTTAATTTACAATTGCGTATTGAAGACTATCAAACAAACATTACCTAAAAGACAGTACATTTTAGATATTTATATTTTTATTTTCTTTTACTTGTTCAAATTACTATCAAGATGCAAGACAAGACAAAATTAGCCATTAAGATATTATACTAGAGGGGATAGTGTGAACAAATCTTTGTCACAAAAATGAGACCTACCCGCTAATTCTGTTGCTATCTCTGTCACTCATACGCAGTCACAATATATCACTTTCGCTCCAATCGTTTTCTGCGTCCCTAGTACGTTTGTGCATAAAATATAAATAACACCCAACAGTCATACATAGTCTTGACTAAGATTGAGTCTTATTTTGTGTATATAAGAAACTACGAGAAACTTTTCAGCGTCACAAACATCCAATCCCAAAACAAATACTTATGGATATTTGTGTCAGTGCGGGGATCAAACCCTCGGCCTCTCGTTTCATAGACGGCGTTGGTAGTTTTTCTGAAGTATTAACAACATCCATTGCATTCTATTTCTGCAGTAATTAATAATATGACCGTCAATTTCCAAGTTTAAACTTATGTTCTTTTACAGTTATATATCTTGAAATATTTAACAGTAGATCGCTCAGACTGCCTCGATGGCGCAGTTGTGCTACGGTACGATTACAACGCGATGTTTCGGGTTCGGTATTGGATTTTTTTATTAATTCTCGGCCGCGGTCAGTACTTTGTGCCCGATATGACGAAAGGCTCGCTCGCTATTGTGTGTCTGTGTATACTGAATTCAACTCAGTTCCTCAAATTTCTTCACCATCTGGCGATTGAGTCGTTACAGATTTAATAAAGCCTCTTTTTTTTCAATTCAAGTAGTATTGATATAGTTTTATATTATGTGACTATAGTTCATGAGGCAATGTTTTGATGACGATTTTATAGATATTTTATCCTCATGTTCACAACATAATTGTATAAAGTGCATTTTTTAATATATAACATTATTACTTAATATCACTGTGAACAAATGGACGAAATATTGGATTATGGATAGATCATAGTAGTTAGAAAATAGCAATTATGGTACATAAATAAATAAATAAATAATAAATAACACCCAACAGTCACATACATAGTCCTGACCCCACACTAAGATCGAGTCTTGTGTCGTGGGTATCAGGAACTACGAGAGACTTTTCGGTCTCACAAACACCCAGACCCGGAAGAAATATTTGTGGGCCGCACAAACATTTCTCTCGGTGCGGGGATCGAACCCGCGGCCTCTCGTTTCACAGGCGGCGTCTAACCAACTGCGCTACGGAGGCTGTCTGAACATAAACAAGTACATACCATTCAAATAAGTAAGAGGCACCTAACAGTATAGCCGCTGTACAATTTCAATAAATACTGTTTTGTATTAAATTCGGTTGTGGTTGCTTTTATAATTTTAGTTAAAGCAGTTAAGCCACTTAATTTCTTTGTGAATCGAGCTAAGGTTTCTTAGATTATATACTCGTCTAGATGACACATCACACCTCACCGCACGGCTCAAATAAAGTCTACCAAATTTGGTAGACTCGCTTCTCACGTACGTCAGTGTCATTTGAACTACATATGGAAAACGTGCTCCCAAAAAATAATTAATTATGCCGGTTTGTGCTGTCGAATTGTATCGCACTTCCTATCGGTAACGTTATTGTTAAACCACTATTATTTGAAGAAAACATGAACTTTTAATTCGTTATTTTGAAGATGAGTTTCATTGGCCAGTGTTGTCAATTTATTACTAGGAAGATTTGTTGGAACTATGGGAGATAAAACACAAATATTACATCATATTTCGATCAGAAGAATCCCAAGAAGAATGGTATTATTTATTACTGAGTAAATAATAACTTTATCCGACACTTTAGCGATGATATTCCGGACATCAGCCTGTGTGAGATTGATATGGCCCTCAAACAACTTAAAAACAACAAGACGCCGGGTGAGGACGGAATCACTTCAGAGCTCCTGAAAGCGGGTGGAACGCCGATACTGAAAGTCCTTCAGAGGCTATTCAATTCCGTTCTCCTCGAGGGCTCAACGCCGGAGGCATGGAGCAGGAGCGTGGTGGTACTGTTCTTCAAAAAAGGTGATAACACCTTGCTGAAGAACTACAGGCCCATCTCGCTCCTGAGCCATGTCTATAAGTTGTTTTCGAGGGTCATCACAAATCGTCTCGAACGCAGGTTTGATGACTTCCAGCCTCCCGAACAAGCCGGTTTCCGAAAAGGCTTTAGTACCATAGACCATATTCATACGCTACGGCAGGTTATACAAAATACCGAGGAATATAACTTGCCGCTTTGTTTAGCGTTTGTGGACTATGAGAAAGCCTTTGATTCGATCGAGACCTGGGCTATGCTACAGTCTCTTCAGCGGTGCCACATAGACTATCGGTACATCGAAGTGTTGAAGTGTATATACAACAACGCCACCATGTCAGTCCGAGTACAAGAATAGAGCACGAAGGCTATTCCACTACAGAGAGGCATGAGACAGGGAGATGTCATATCTCCAAAACTGTTCACTGCCGCGCTGGAAAACGCCTTCAAGCTCTTGCAGTGGAAAGGATTCGGCATCAACATCAACGGCGAGTATATTACTCACCTTCGATTTGCCGACGATATTGTAGTCTTGGCAGAATCGCTGGAAGACCTTAGCACTATGCTCGAAGACCTTAATCGAGTCTCCCAACAGGTGGGTCTTAAAATGAACATGGATAAAACGATCATGTCGAATATCTATGTTGTGCCCACCCCCATTGGAGTTGGGGGCTCGACTCTCGAAGTTGTAGACGAATATGTCTATTTAGGACAAGTGGTCCGGTTAGGCAGGTCCAACTTCGAGAAAGAGGTCAATCGTCGAATCCAACTCGGTTGGGCAGCGTTCGGGAAACTTCGCGACGTCTTCTCGTTCAAAATACCTCAGTGCCTAAAATCGAAAGTCTTCGGTATTTGTGTGTTACCAGTGATGACATACGGCACCGAGACGTGGCCTCTCACTGTGGGCCTCATTAAAAGGCTTAAAGTCACTCAACGAGCCATGGAGCGGGCTATGCTCGGAGTTTCCCTACGAGATCGAATCAGAAATGAGGAGATCCGTAGGAGAACCAAGGTTACCGACATAGCCCATAGGATTGGCAAGTTGAAGTGGCAGTGGGCCGGGCACATAGCTCGTAGAACCGATGGCCGTTGGGGCCGAAAGGTTCTCGAGTGGAGGCCACGTACAGGCATGCGAAATGTCGGACGCCCGCCTACAAGGTGGACGGACGATCTGACTAAGGTCGCAGGAAGTCGCTGGATGCAGGCCGCTTCCAACAGGTCATTGTGGAGATCATTGGGGGAGGCCTATGTTTAGCAGTGGACTTCCTGTGGCTGATATGATGATGATGATGATGAAATAATAACTTTATTATTTCATCATCATCATCATAGGTAAGTACTTTATTTATTTTATTTATTTATTTATTTATTTATTAAGGTTTACTAACAGTTGTTACAATAATACATATTTATGACACCTTAAAACACTTAAACGAGTTATGTACGTGTTGCACAACCACTTAGAAGTAAACACAACATGCAAGTACCTACACAATATGAAGGAAACCCACGACGTCATGCACTTCATATTAATTTTATTAATTCTTTGCCTTGCATGTAATAATAATAATAAATAATAATAATAATAAATCTTTATTTGTACCATGTGTATTACCATTCAAAATTTCACAAACGAGGTACTGCTATTGTCATCTTTGAAGAAACAGCGAGAACTTATTCAAGGTCCTAATAATATTTTTTAGACTTCCTACGGATTCCGTACTAGCAAATTGGAGAAACATTACGCAGCGGAAACGAAAAGAAGACCATTCGTCGCCTCACAAGACTTCAGTCATGTGTTCCGAACATTTTACTTTTGATGATTTATATTTTACACTAGCTGCGGCCGCGACTTCGTCCGCGTGGAATTTAACAAAAAAGTGAAATAGTTTATATATATTTTTTTTTTGGGTTGCATTTTTATTTTAATTATCAACCTTTGTAACGAAACCATACCGCGATCTAATTCTACGGTGGCGCCATCTCTTAGCGAGCGGCGGTAAACTCCCGTTACACATTTATTTTCAGTTTTTTGTATTAGCTTTATTGAAAAATTTCTTTATATACATTATTTTGTAAATGTGATATTGATTCCTTGGTGGGAAAAGTGGTGGGAGGCGCCCGACGTGACGGCCCAGTGGTGGCATGCGCTTGAGCTGCGCGCGGGCATTGCATCATTACTTTATTTTTCTAAAATAAATGCACCCTAAGTTACTCCTTGTTATATCAGCTACCTGACAAAAAAAGTCCCGTCAAAATCGGTCCAGCCATTTCAGAGATTTGCCGGAACAAACAGACAGACAAACAGACAAACATTTTTTAAATATCGTTTTCGGCACAGGTATCGTGTATATAACGACATGCAGTTGGACATTTTTTTATTTTCACTTTTAAAACAGACACTTCAATTTTATTTATATGTATGTATAGATAAATACAGAAATCAGGTAACAGCCCAGGCATTAAATCCAAAGAGTTAATTCTATTCGGAAACAAACACTAGGAGATGGGTTTAGATCTTTATTGTTTTTACTAAAATGCGTTATAAATACAATTAATAGTATGATTACTTTAAATAAAGAAAAAATATTTATTTAACCTATTTTGTTTATCAAATAATGGGGAAAAGTTAAGTTAATAATCTGGAGTAGGCATCCCTAAACACACACACCTTGACAGTTGGATTACAATAAGTACACGACCGGTACTCACACATATCAACGAAAGTAGGGACATTTTTAGCGCATCGTTTGTTGGCATTGCTCAATCTAGACGAGTATATAATCTAAGTAAGGTTTATTAGTTTTATCTGGCGTATGTTGTAAGTACTACCATTTATCGTACTTTTTTTTACATTACATAAACTGTACGGCAAGTCACTTCATTTTAAATAAGTACACAAGCATAGTTCCTAGAGATGAGATATACTTGCAAAATTAAGTACCAGGGCTTCTAAGTACGAGTACGTAAAAATACTAGGGTTCAAAACCAGGTTCTAAAATACTTAAAAGTATTTTGTTAGTATGAGTCGGCAAACCTTCGCGTCCCAGCCGCGGCGCGGTGTCTATAAAATACTTGCATAGGAATTCAATCCGTATCGCATAATGAATAAGGAGCAAAAACGCATAAATAAAAAAAATACTTTGAAAGTATTTTCTATTCACGAATACGATTGTGATTCTTATTTATACTAAGTTAAAGATAGTTTTTCTATGGAAGTATTTTTATGTATAGTGTTCCCAGTTCCTCGCGCACCGACGTATAGCGGCGCCTAAATTTGAAAATACTTGCATAGGAATTCAACCCGTAATTGATGGCACATAAAGAGCAAAATAGTATGAATAAAAAAATACTTTGAAGTTCAAAGTATTTGTTATTGACAGATACGATTGTGGTTCTAATTATATTACGTTATGAATCGTTTTCCTATGCAAGTATTTTCATGTGTAGTCTCCAGAGCTCTCTGCGCATCGGCGTATGGCAATACTTTCATACTTGTAAGTATTTTCTGCTCGTACGAGGGCGCCGTACTTCGAAGTGAATACCTGGTTTTAAAACCTGGTATCGTAAATACGTCTCATCTTTAATAGTTCCTATTTTGTGCAAATATAAGTACTTAATTTGTTGGGAGTACTGATCCGAATATACCGCAATACCCAGACATTGTAGGTCAAATCTGACCAGAATATATTTCATTCCGATTATAATATTTCAGTCCGATTATTTAAATAATGACCTTGACGCAATATTTTACAGGAACTTAATTTTAGCCAGTGTAACCCAGATGCATGCAAAATTAATGCAAAACAATTGTACAAATATTAAATCAACTGTAATGACGTTTGTGTACTTAAATATGTCGAGACTGGCGAAAATAATTTTTAATTTAGCAATTTAGCAATTCCGTTGAAAATGGATGAGACTTAGTCTGTGATATCTAGTAGATTTAAGTAATAACGACGTTACATATTGTACGTAAAATTCATGGAATGTGTCTCGATCTCTAAATAAAATGATTAAAATGATCTGTTTTGGCTAATTGATTTTAATATCAAAATTATTTATGAATATGTTTCTATTGCGATTTATATTCTGTTATTTATCATATTTCAAATTGAAATTGTTATTTGCATACTCTAAGTATTGATATTGTAAATATATTCAATATGTTAAATATTAAATCTTTCTACTTTTTATATTGTGTTTAATTGAAATTATACCCATATAGTTTATGCTGATTTTTAATACCAACATGGCTTATTTCTCGATGTAATAGCAGCTCATTTGTCATGGTCATGGTGTAATGAACATTAGCCATGGTCGTGATAACATCTTGATCAAACAATATACCCATATTAATATAGGTATTTATAGTTCAATAGTATTATACTGTTATTGTTCTGGAATTATTTAATGTTAATCAAATAATATTTCCTGCTATTTAATAATAATAATATTAAATGCTCAGTCTGTAGGTGTCTTTCATATACATAGCCATCTCAGGCTTGTCAAATCCACCCACGTTAAAAAATCATCAAGTGCATATTTATGTAGATTGGCTTGTGTTCTAAGTAAATAAAAATAATGAAATTTAATCATAACAATTAATTATGTGCGCACTGCATCAGTACATAAATGATGTTTCGCTGAAAGTCACATTATGCAAATGAATATTCAATTTCTTATCATTCCAGACCATTAATTCTGCATTAATAGTACAACATTTAAACTCAAACTTGATAAAATGAAAACCATTAAATACATATCTTAAAGCATTCCAACAGCCAACCATGGCAAATATTTCTCACCACACACAGGCTTTCTATATCTTTATGCCCTATGTCATATATCATAAAGGTTATTCATTGAAATTAGCTTTTAACATTATTCAGACTTATTATGTATATCAAAATGCTGGAAACAAATCTGCAACTTATTGTTCCACAACTGATTTGATACTCATTGAACTATGATTACTGACAAGTTTTCCTTTAATTACAGTTCTGTTAAGATAAGCAGTAAACTATATGCTTTGGCATATTTAAATATATATATATATATACAACCAACCTCATTAGTTAAGTATTGGGGCAAATGCAAACAACGTAATACATATATTACTTTATTAAACTCTATTATTTACATAAATTTTAATATATTTTAAATGTGATATGTCTAGGGAATGGAATGTTTTGAATGTACTAACACACAGTGAGTTACACACAACAAACCTCTAAATACGGCCACATAACTGTAAATTCACAACCTTACAGATAATCCGACACCAAAAGGTATGTGGCAAAAATAATTTACTATTATGTACAATTCACACATCTTATACCTAATCTTTACGCGTATTGCATCGTGGTCGGTCTTGTCTTCACGTAAACGTAAAAACATATCAGCATGAAAATGAAAGCGCAAGTCGGTAAAACCACCGTGTGGATCTGCTGCCGCATCTTGGCGAACTCCTGTTTCCTCTCCCGCTTTTGCCGGGCCGTCTCCTTAACAGGTCCCTTCAGCTTTCTCATGCTGTAATTTAAAAATGTAGAATGTTGTAGAACAATTCAGTTCACAATTATATGTATGGAAATAACGATGTATTTAAATACATAAATTGTTTCCGAATAACTGGGTAGATTTTGTAAATAATCACCTGGTGTCTGGAGTGGGGTAGAAGCAAAATAAACAATTATTTTTCTTGAAATTTAAAGATTCGTCCGCAATACAACACGTCACAACACAAAACGTCAACTGACGTTGTCAGGTAAAAATCGAGATATGTTGTTTGACTTTAGTGTTCATATTACAAACAAAACTAATTTGTAAATAGTCGACTAATTTAATATTGGATATGTAAGATACCTATTCAATTTAGATAAATTGTTTACTGACGTTTTACGTTCATATTGAATGAATTAATATCGCGTATGGTATATTTTATTTATATAAAACCATGAATACATGTACCCAACACAAACCCACCCTTAAGCGTATTCTCATAAGATTACAACCAGGGCCGGTTTTAGCAGTACCAGCGCCCTGGGCGAGATTTATACGGCACCCCCAGCCATTGAAATGCATCCAAAAATAAATATTATTTTTTTGGACAATTATAATAGATTGTATCATATTGTTTAGTAATTTCGGAATTTTATTTTCGGAAAATGTTCAACTTTCATGGTATGAGACTTTTATGCCACGAAAATTACCGCATTCCTGAACGTAGCCTTTGCCCTTGTATACGGAAGTTTTAGCACTGAACCGCCAAGGGTCTGGTTGTTCGTATCCAGGATGAGATTAAACAGCGCAGTAAAAAGGTCCACACCATTAAGTACCAGCGACTTTCACGCCTTGATAAGGTGAGGCCCTACTTACCACTCTCCAGTTTTTGCCATATAACCCTGATTCGGGGGCAATTCTGGACAGGACATTCTCAAATATACGATGCTTAATAAATTGTGGAAGTACGAACGCCATCAATCACCATTCCTTCATCCACCTCACATACCACACAAGGCGCCTCGGGAATCCTTGACAGTTGCGGCATTTGGTAATATTGAGCACCTTTTCCAAGAAATAGTGAGCCGATAGATTTAACGATAGACTTCGGCAAATTCCGCGATCACCAACTTCTCATACAGAGGAATGAGACACTTTTTGTCCTTTTCCTGAGAAATGCATAAGGATGAGACTGCATTTAGTGGTTCATAGCTTAGACTTCGTAAGGTTGTAGATTGCTGACTGAATCCCACCCCAGATGTTCTCACTTCCTTGGTCTTCATATAGTTTTCCAGTAGGGGGGCCAAAGTATCGCGGAAACCCCGCCCAGTAGGTCCATCCAGCAACCACCACTTTGTCCTTAGTGCTCGGTGCTCGGCCACTGGGATATGAAATGTTCGGGAATCTTTTGGAAGAACGTATTCACAACAGCCAGATCTGACATGAATCAGGCTCTGAGCACTGAATCTTCCTTTGCATTAAGAATGCCAAACCTCGAAACTCCCGACATCCCTTGCCGAAGCTTGTACGTAGAAGTCGTCCGATCTATGACTCTTTACGGTTTCCCCGTTTGGGCCACCGTTTGGTTTTGTGTTTTCCTCCTGAGTTCACCGCAGCGAGCGATAGCGCAGTGAATAATCAGTGTATGGGCCGGTTAACTTCCCTGGGACGTCTCGACGCGGGGAACGACTGGCCTTTAGAGAGGTCGAGCCTGTACGCCCCATACTCCACGCGGCCGCCGTGAAAGGTTGGCGCACGTGGCTGGACAATACCAGTGCTGGTGCTTGTACCATCACGGCAGTGCAGACCAATGGCTCAGCAGGCGCCACGGTGTGATGACGTTCCGCCTGATGCAGGAACGATCGCGGCATGGTTGTTTCGGTAGATATCTGTGGAGAGTGGCGAAAAGGGAAGAATCCGCTATGTGTTATTACCTTCGAGATACCTGTTCAGAGGACACAGCCCAGCACACTTACTCGGAGTGTCCAGCCTTGGAAGAGCAGTGTGCAGCTGTTCACGCAGCCGCCGGAGTGGACCTCTCGCTCACAGCCGTAATTCCTTCCATGGTCGAGAGTAGGAGGTCATGGCAGGCCATGATCGCTGCAGAAGGGGAGCAGGGAGCGGGATCATGAGCGGAACGATCCCGTCTGCTGCCGGCAACCGAGAAGGAGGCGCCGGGTAAATGACAACGGCTTACTTGGCGTCCCCGCTCAGTGTTTAAGGGGTGTCAGCATTCTACCACAATATTCCCTGCTTGTTGTAAGAGGCGATTAATAGGAGTCATCGGAGTCACTGGACACACAGAGGAGTGCGTACGTCCGTGTGCTCATGTTAGGAGCAACTTTGAGATGGGCAGTAAAACGTGTGGTCTCGTATCTGTTGCGGATAATCGACCATGTACATCTGAAGTAGGGCAAGTGGGGACTTCTGCGCTCTTCCAAGTTGTGAGGAGCCAATGCGCCGGATGGCACGGCGAATCAACTAGGCGTTACTCGCCCATCCACATCGCCTGCCGTCCGTAATGCTCACGATGACCACCGAGAGGATTTTAGGCGGTATGCCGGCAAAAGATCTTTTAAGATCTCGGTGGAGACCCAGCCTGGCTGTTACATCCACGTGCGCCAGACTAAAAGGCCGGACACTCCGACACGCCTGAAGGAATTATCATCATCATCATCATCATATCAGCCACAGGAAGTCCACTGCTGAACATAGGCCTCCCCCAATGATCTCCACAATGACCTGTTGGAAGCGGCCTGCATCCAGCGACTTCCTGCGACCTTAGTCAGATCGTCCGTCCACCTACTGTAGGCGGGCGTACGACACTTCGCTTGCCTGTACGTGGCCTCCACTCGAGAACCTTTCGGCCCCAACGCCCATCGGTTCTACGAGCTATGTGCCCGGCCCACTGCCACTTCAACTTGCCAATCCTATGGGCTATGACGGTGACCTTGGTTCTCCTACCGATCTCCTCATTTCTGATTCGATCTCGTAGGGAAACACCGAGCATAGCCCGCTCCATGGCTCGTTGAGTGACTTTGAGCCTTTTAATGAGGCCCACAGTGAGAGACCACGTCTCGGTGCCGTATGTCATCACTGGTAACACACAAATATCGAAGACTTTCGATTTTAGGCACTGAGGTATTTTGGACGAGAAGACGTCGCGAAGTTTCCCGAACGCTGCCCAACCGAGTTGGATTCGCCGATTGACCTCTCTCTCGAAGTTGGACCTGCCTAACCGGACTACTTGTCCTAAATAGACATATTCGTCTACAACTTCGGAGTCGAGCCCCCAACTCCAATGGGGGTGGGCACAACATAGATATTCGACATGATCTTCGTTTTATCCATGTTCATTTTAAGACCCACCTGTTGGGAGACTCGATTAAGATCTTCGAGCATAGTGCTAAGGTCTTCCAGCGATTCTGCCAAGACTACAATATCGTCGGCAAATCGAAGGTGAGTAATATACTCGCCGTTGATGTTGATGCCGAATCCTTTCCACTGCAAGAGCTTGAAGGCATTTTCCAGCGCGGCAGTGAACAGTTTCGGAGATATGACATCTCCCTGTCTCACGCCTCTCTGTAGTGGAATAGCCTTCGTGCTCTGATCCTGTACTCGGACCGACATGGTGGCGTTGTTGTATACATATACACCTCAACACTTTAATGTACCGATAGTCTATGTGGCACCGCTGAAGAGACTGTAGCACAGCCCAGGTCTCGATCGAATCAAAGGCTTTCTCATAGTCCACAAACGCTAATCAAAGCGGCAAGTTATACTCCTCGGTTTTTTGTATAACCTGCCGTAGCGTATGAATATGGTCTATGGTACTAAAGCCTTTTCGGAAACCGGCTTGTTCGGGAGGCTGGAAGTAATCAAACTTGCCTTCGAGACGATTTGTGATGACCCTTGAAAACAACTTATAGACATGGCTCAGGAGCGAGATGGGCCTGTAGTTCTTCAGCAAAGTGTTATCACCTTTTTTGAAGAACAGTACCACCACGCTCCTGCTCCATGCCTCCGGCGTTGAGCCCTCGAGGAGAACGGAATTGAAGAGCCTCTGAAGGACTTTTAGTATCAATTATTATTTTACTTAGAAGGAATTATAATCTCCTTAAAAAAAAATAGGGCAGATTGCACATAGTGTCATCAACAAGGATCTAAATGGCTTCCTCTGCGCCTCTGAGCAACTCACCTGCGGAGCGTAAGCGCTGATCAACTTGGCAACAACCCTCTCAATCATTACTATAACCCGCACAAGCCGGTCGCTCCGTATGTCGACTTAAGAATATTCTCCCGGACGCTAAACGATAACACTACGGCAATCCCGTTCCGGCCAGTAGAAGATCCATTGTAAATCACCTTGTAGCCCTGCCTGATATTCCAGACTTGCCGCTATTCCAGCGCGATTCATGAAGAAACGCGACATACAAATGTTCCGACGTAAGTGGTGCGGACGGCGCTGCAGTGTATATCCATTGGAGCGTTACTGAAATTAGTAGTCGCTCACAACAGAATTTGAAAATGGTTGATTGTAGTATGACAAAAAAAATTACTTAAATCAATTTTTTTTATTCTTACCATCGTTAAGAAAAAAATTTATAATATTAATTTCAGCATTTTTATTTTGAAGTGGTTCTTACAGTATTTAATAGATGGCTCGATTTTCACGGCCATCTTATTTATACTCAAAAATATGTAACTTGATTTGTAGTATATGCTATTATTTAGGATTCCTGGTGAAATTAACAGCAGTGCTCCTACCGAAAAGTGGATTTCATTCTGAAAGACTTTGTACCTAGATTTAGGGATTTCAAATAAGTAAGACTTGGCCAACAAACAAGCTAAATTAAGGGGCGCCTGCGGCGCCCCTCTTGGTCTGGCGCCCCTGGGCGGTCGCCCGTGCGCGCCCTACCCTAACGCCGGCCCTGATTACAATCATTCTTAATTGGTGTTTCACGTTTTAATGCTAATAATACATCATAGGTATAACCATGTCAGGTACGTATTACATGATAAATGATTTTCAAACAAAAAAAAACACGATTTATTTACCTGAGAATCGAACCCAAGACATGTAGTCCTAATAATCAGTCCCAGAGATGTAGCTAAATAGGCATGTCTCTATAATGTACCAATCACAGGTGCCAATATAGTATCAAAAGATCTGAAGTCTAGAACCTACGGGGATAGTAATTATATGCTTACGTATAAATCGAGGTGCCAGTACTACCAAAACTCTGCCTACCACCTCACCTTACTGATCACCTCTGCCTACCCCTTCTGGGAAAAAGGCGTGAGTTTACATATCGCACCCCCGGTGCAACAATGTCACATATGCAAAAATTGCAAGGTTGGAAGGTATAAAGAAATAATCTTATATTTTTTAGAATATTACGTGGTCATAACTTATTTAACGGTAAATTAAAAGTTGATATTGTGATAGAAGCTGTTCAACTTGTCTACGTCTTGAAATATCACATTTTTATACGATGTCAAAGTTTCAAATAGTTTTCCTGAAAAGTTGCATTTTTGCAAAAGTGACATTCTTGCACCGGGGGTGCGATATGTATATATGTATGATGTATAAATCGATAACAGTATTGTTATTTTGTTTTCTGTATTATCTTACTCATGGTATAATCAAAATCGATACCTATCAATACAATCGACTATTCCACGTATCATGCACGAACAGCATACACGTAGTACATAACAAGGTCATTCACCCGCCACATCACTCAACTGCTTATCACTTGCGATTGCTTGCGATTTTTGATATCAGAGGAAAATGTTACTGAAAAAATATATATTTTTTATAAACATACATAAACTCATGTTTTTTTTTCACAGAAGGACACCCACTTTTCAACTTGACTGTTCCGCTTGCTGTTCCGTCTCATGTGACAGGGGGTGAGCCATTGACTTATATTCTACCGATAGACGAGGCGCGTCATAGAAACTATTTGTCCCGTATTTGTCAAAAGCTCAGTAGCGACATCTAGTACGTTTACTTGAATATTACAAATTATGATCAAAGATTATTAGACAGACAAGACAGTTCATGTCAATAATAGCTTTGCCTAAGATACTGCCTAAGTATAAATACCGTCATAGCAATAATATATTTGCAATGTTTTTTTTTTTATTTACGTGAATAATTAATGGAAATGATGTAAATGAAATTAAATACTCTTACAAGTGTACAAGTCTGTCAAGCAGTCAATCAGTGTACAATCAGTCTGACATTTATTATAATAACATTTATGAATTTTTAACAAGCCGATACAAAAATGACTACCGCATTTGGAATATCTGAAATCTTCGTGTCGAAAATAAATTGAACAAATATAGGTATAGTCGGGAAGTTAAAAATGTAAAAAATTAAACTAAATTCGCGATAAAATCCGTAAATAATAGTTTTATTTCAAATATAGGTATGTTCTAATGGCAGCCACTTATATCCATTCCAATAATTGTGGACAAATATTATAGAGATCTCCTTTTTTCGTAACCGACGCGGAAGAATATAAAACAATATTAAATGGTATTAGTCTTCAATAACAATGGGTTCGAATAGTCCATTAAGTAATTCATATTAAGAAATGGGGTCTAAATACTATCCACTGTTTCAAAATATACATACAACACACATATTTTGAGTTAATAATTAACAACATATGATTAAAATAAAATACTGAAATCAATTTGCAACTACATCCTTCCTACATATTTGTATTTGTAATGTATTCGAATAGTTTATGCCTATTTGGTCCACTGATATGAATGTCCCTTGAATAATCTATATCTTATATAGTTCGTCTCTCTCACTCGACGGGCAATTTTTATGCGCGGAAATGAGATACACGATTAAGGAGCTCACCTTGTATTTTAACGAGCTCTAAAATATATTTAATCCATTAATAAATAAAAGATCTGTATTATCGGCATTATTCTGCAATATTATATAACTTACGTTGTATTCTTTAATTATATTGTAACTTAAGAAAATTTCGCTGTCGGTTTGACGGGGAAAAGTCAAAATAAATTACTTATAAATATAAACAAAGAGGCGTACTATTGCGCGGCCGTCACGCGGCAGACTGATTCGTGTGCGGTGCATGCACCGCACTTTGGTGGGACACGTTTGTTACAAAGAACGTCTTATCTAGTGTAACATTGATATCGATGGGGTGAGCCTATCGCCACAGACACAAATTCCTGACTCTAAGCTAATAGTGAATACAAAAATCCAGTATTACTTATTGTGCTCGTCATCCTGACACAAGATGTGAAGTCTCATTATTTCCAGTAGTTTCCAAATTAGTAACTCTGATTATTAACTGGAACATAGCAGTGAATTAAAACTGCTGTTTAGCGTGAGAAATAGACATTGCGGTGGTACCCACCCAGGCATTCCGGTCACATATGAGACGTACCAGTAAAATAATGAAATCTTATAATTATCTCTAATGAAATCTTTTGTCAAAAATAGAGATTATGGGGATCTGCTGTTAGTTGTAGAAGAGCTCTGTGCTCTGAAGTGTGTGAGATTATGGGGTGATACCGAGCAGTTTATAATTTTTTAATTACACACAACACAAAAAGTAGGTAGTCAAAATGTCATAATCAAACAACTCTTTATTAAAAACTTACTAAAAGTACATCTCACTAAAACATATTGAAATTTTTTCTTAATTTAGTTGTTTTGAAGCAATTTTAAATAGTGTGATAAAATGTTCAATACTTATTTTTAATTACATTTCTTTAGTAATAAAACTAGATATATTTTCAAAAGTTTGCTTGTATTTCATTTAATTTATTTGGTTTTAATCAGTATCACAAATGCCAATTGATTACAATAGACACAATAGTTATCTCCTTAGATTATATACTCGTCTAGATGACACATCACACCTCACCGCGCGGCTCAAAAAAAGTCTACCAAAGGAGATGGGCCAGAAATGTATGGGCCTTGGGCCGTTTGTAGTACATTACACCAAATTTACTTAGTGAAATTGGCATTCGATTTCTGTATGAAATACTATTATACGTTACATATTAGCTTTATACAAAAATAAATACCAAGCCAAGAACAGCAACACTATATACAAGGGGACAATATGGCGTCTGAAACGGCATGTTTGACAACCGATGTCAAAACTTGACAATTATGAAATATGAAGTCGTAATTCGTTTTCCTATAAATCAAATATTATTTTTAGTCGTCTGTGCTATAAATTACTGTACTCTATATAACTCGTAAATGTTTTTACGTCAACGGAATTAGTATCATACTTTATTGATCATCTTATATAATATAACATAATGTCTATACAATAAATTGCAACAAGTCTGTCAGAATCTCGTCATGTTTATAGTTATTTAATATTAAGAAAGTGTACCTATATCTGGCCGTAAGTTCGGTGCATAATACTTGCTAAACAACCTATTTAAATAATCCACAATTAAAATCTGCTAGGCATGAGATACAGCACGGCACAGACTGATCACTTGTCGCGACTGCTAGCATCTGTATCAGCCCATATACGTCCCACTGCAGTGCACGGGCCTACTCTACAATCAAGAATACGATTGAGAGTGATTAGGCCATATAGTCCACCACGCTGGCCTAGTGCGGGTTGACGGACTTACATACCATAGAAATTCTTATGAATCGCTATGGTAAGCAGGTTTCCTCACGATGTTTTCCTTCACCGTTTTAGTGCGTGGTGATTGACTATCAATACACACATGACTCCGAAAAGTCAGAGGTGTTCCCTATGTGCATATGAATAAATAATCATTTTATTATTAGGCATATGTACTTAATAAGCTCTTAGTTATTATAGTCCATACAAATGAATACGCTATAAAAATGGAATCGAATCTGATAGCAGCCATTTTTATTTCTATACCTTAATGTCTAGTAAAAGAACATACTAGCAATCATTTCTGTACAAGCTAACATTTCAAACATTATATTTGGTCTACCCCTAGAAGTCTAATATACTTTAGTATATTAGACTTCTGCATACTTAAAAATAATATTATCCTAAGGTTTAAGATATTATTTTTCAAATAATGTATTTGACATTAATTCTAACTGGTTATTTCTGAGCACACATAAGGAAAAAGTAGGATTAATTGATGAAAGAAAACTAAAATCAAACAAAACTTAAGGACAATAAAGTACAACCAGATCTTGCTTTATATTTTTTATTTATATTCGCCTAAAAATAATCTCCAGTCAAAACATCTAGGAACAATGCCGGTGCTCCTATATTGTACTATTGGTAGCCCAACCTAAAGGCTAAATACCACAGTATAATCTTGGTATGAGTACAGCAACCCACTGTCCAGTATCCAGCCATGTTCCTTTCAACATGAAGCACTTGTGGGTGTTAAGTATGTCCAAAAGAATCGAGATTGATACAATCTTTTTACGGCGGAGTTGGAATAAAATCTTGCTCATTGTCTACAGCTTGATTTATTTGCAGCCAGCAGTTTGTACAGATAATTGCTTGTCCTGATAACTAAGACAAAATAAAAAAGATATTGAAGATATCGAAGAATTATGATGAATAAATAACTCTTTGCAGTCACATGTGTATGATCCCAGGTCTTCTTCTTTAAACAATAGCGGACTATTGTTTAAAGAAGCATCTTAGCAGGCCGGCCGGATAATTGTATGAAATGTCTTGGGACAGTCATCTGATGCCATTAGATATTCCTCCTGGACGGCATTTGTGCTTACCATCAGACATAGTGTTGTTATTATGGATATCATTATAATATAATATATTATACATAACACAAGATCATCTGAGTGTCCAGAGGGAAATAAAAGAAAATGTAATTCATTTAACAATTTAAACAACAATATATAAAATATCACTTCTTACATATTTATGTACTAGTAGACTTGTCCTGTGGACACAATGCAATTCAGCTCTAACATGAATACTTTTGTAATACTCCATACTTTGTATTGACCTTGATTAATTGGCATAAAACATACATTTCCCAAATTAATGAAGAAAATAGAATACTTACTTCTTGTTCTGCCATTTCAGCAATAAAACGTTTTGAAATACTCTACACGAGAGTGAATTGGCAGCCCATGTAGTTACTAAGATTCTGTTGAATGATAGAATCCATTTCAATTTTTGATTGCAGAAGTGCAATTCAACCATTTCACAACAATTGCAGAAGTGCAATTCAAGCAAAGCGCCACTTTTGATGTGCTGAAAAGCAGAATTGTGGGTTAGAAGAGAAATATGAACATAGAAAAACATAACAGTATTACTTACATGTGGCATTCAAAATAATAAATAATATGTTTACTCACCAAAATACGAACTAGTAATTGCGTTTAAACGTCAAGATATATCATCTGCGAGAATCAGAATCCATAAAACAAAGCCAGGTATACAGAGAAGCAAATACACATTTGCGAAATGTATGCGAATAATAAAAAATAATACGAATTACGGCCACAGACGTAGACAGATAACACAGAGTTTTGCAATTGCTGTCAAGTTAAACATTTTCGTTCTTAAACTAAAATCATGTAACATAAATAAAATAATAAAGTGACTTCTTTAACAACATATATCGTCTTTTAAAAAGCGAAGAATATGGAAAAAGAAATATAGACAATAATTATAATTTATAGGGGGGTTTTAAAAATAAGACATATTCAAGTTAAAGATAATGGGTTCGCGCATTTTTGAACGAAATGACAATTAGGTATCATGGAGGACAGATTATAGAAGAAAATATTGCTTCTGTACTAAAACAATCACATTTTTGTATAAAGCCCCCTGTTGTCCAAGAAATCTAAATGTATTTTATTTGAATTCCACATTTTTTTTCTAGAATTTGTATTAGACGTACACAAAACGGCCCAAGATAGCACATCTCCTTTGGTAGACTCGCTTCTCACGTACGTCAGTGTCATTTGAACTCATTTGAACTACATAATATGGATAACGTGCTCCCGAAAAATAATTAATTATGCCGGTTTGTGCTGTCGAATTGTATCGCAATTGTGTGGAAAAACTGTATAATAATACCAATATCACTTTCTATCGGTAACATTATTGTTAAACCACTATTATTTGAAGAAAACATGAACTTTTAATTCATTATTTTGAAGATGAGTTTCATTAGCCAGTGTTGTCAATTGATTACTAGGAAAATTTGTTGAAACTATGGGAGAAACTATAAAACACAAATATTATTACATAATATTTCGATCAGAATAACAACAAGAAGAATGGCATTATTTATTGAATGAGTAAATAAACTTACCTACACGATATTAATGAAACCCACGACGACATGCACTTCATAGTAATTTTATTATTTCTTTGCCTTGCATGTACCATTCAAAATTTCATAAACGGGGTACTGCTATTGTCATCTTTGAAGAAACAGCGAGAACTTATTCAAGGACTTAATAATATTTTTAGACTTCCTACGGATTCCGTACTAGCAAATTGCTGGAGAGACATTACACAGCTGAAACGAAAAGAAGACCATTCGTAGCCTCACATGACTTCAGTTGTGTGTTCCGAACATTTTACTTATGATGATTTATATTTTACATAAATACAGAAATCAGATAACAGCCCAGGCAATAAATCCAAAGAGTTAATTCTATTCGGAAACAAACACTAGGAGATGGGTTTAGATCTTTATTGTTTTTAATAAAATGCGTTATAAATATAATTAATAGTATGATTACTTTAAATAAAGAAAAAATATTTTATTTAACCTATTTTGTATATCAAATAATGGGGAAAAGTTAAGTTAATAATCTGGAGTAGGCATCCCTAAACACACACACCTTGACAGTTGGATTACAATAATTACACGAACCGTACTCACACATATCAACGAAAGTGAGGACACTTTTAGCGCATCGTTGTTGACATTGCTCAATCTAGACGAGTATATAATCTAAGAGTTATCTCTTTGAAATATATACTTTATAAAAACAAATTTACAAAAGCTGGGGTGTAATGTGAACATGATAGCATATATATTGTGGGATTCAATAATAAATATTATTAATTATTATTATTAAAGGTACTACTATAGGTAGTTTATAATAAGTCATGTTATCATAAAAAAAACTTCAACATATATCACAAGCTTAGAGTATATACCGGGTATCTCAAGACTGCTACCGAAAACGAAGCCGGGTGGTAGTTTTAGTGACTACAAACACAATGCAACTAAAAATTTCGCTAAGAAACGTGACAATTATTTTTTATAATTTTTTAAATAACGTCAATTTTGGGTGGTAAATCCATAGTTTTTGCTAAAATAATAATTTAAACTCTTTTATACCTTAGAATATTTATAAATAAAAGGGTGTACACTATTATTTCAGGAAAAAATGTATTTACCACCCAAATATGGCCATAGGAAAAAAATAACAAAAAAAAAATTGTCGCTTTTTTTTGCAACTTTTTCTGTTGTATGGTGTCTGAAGTCACTTAATTTACCACCCGGCTTCGTTTTCGGTAGCAGTCTTGATATACACGGTATATATATAGAGGGAGCGCTAGTACTTCAAAAACGTAGATAAAAATGGTGGTGCCGGGCCACCTTTTTCTGCCCTCCTATTGGCTAATATTGAAACAGGTTGTGCAACATACATAAATTATTTGAAAAATAAATTTAAAATAAGTAGTTTAGGTCTATTTAATTCCACTTAAACTCGTTTTAAAAGGATAATAGTTAAATATAATTTCGGCTATCAAAGGAATTTATAGCTATTGCTAAATAATTAATTCAATTTTTACTAATATAGGAGCGCTACCAACATTACGAACAAGAAAATATCTACGTTTTTCAAAGGGCGAATGTATGACAGCGCTCCCTCTATATATAAATACTCTAAGATCACAAGTAAATAAGCATAGGAAATATTTAATGCTTTTTTTTGGTTAAAAAAGATTATTAATTTCAAACAAAAACAATGTTTTAATACATCTAAAAAAACATATAAAAAGGAATTAAGATGTTATTGATAAATGCATTAACTTTCGAAACTATGTAACGCTTTACAGATTAATAAACACTATCAATTTTTAATTTATCAATGATTTCTACATCAAACTTAATGAAAGTAAAAATAACTATACAATGTTACATAATTTCGCTTATTTATATATCTATAGATATCTAATAATTATTAAAACTTTCCTGTTACACACATTGCATTTAATTGCGAAAAGTGTTATAGGTATAACAATTTCAATTGGGTATGTATCAATGTTCACATTTTTCTTAAGCATATCTGTAATTCATACATGGTATTCTCCACCATCAAGTTTTTCATCCGATAAAGAGGACAAGATACTAGCCGATGTACTCTGAGAGAACCATATGAGACACATGAAGAATCCTTCTAAAATACCGATTCCTGCACCTGCCAGTACATCCAAGATATAATGCCTTTCAGCCAGCACTCTTGATATGCAAACTGCTGTAGCCCAAGCCACAAGTGGCGGGAAACAGAATATTGGTATAGGTTCTAAGTATGTCAACATGAATGCAACCATTACAGATCTGCTTGCATGGCCAGATGGGAAGGAATATTTATCAGGTCCAACTGCCATTAGCTTGTTCATCGGCACTGGGCGACGCCTGCGCACAACAGCTTTTATTACTGCTACTATTATAATGTCCAAGATTAATGCTGAAAAATAGAAAATATGAAAATGAAAAAATGTTTTTTGCATTTCACAAAATATGAGGTAAATTTGAAACTTTGTAGAAAGCAATAAATAAATTTGCTTATAGCAGAAAATCTCGCTTTCGCACAGCAATTTTACCATATTAACAATAATTGTGAATTGCAAAAGATATTTTGGCATAACCACATAAAATATGGGATATGTATTTATGACCTTCCGCCGTAGTGTGAAGAGGCACCTTAGCAGGCCGGCATAATTGTTTCCATTGGCATGGGACTGCCGTCCGATGCCAATGGATACTCTGCCTGGGCGGCATTTGCGCTTACCATCAGTTGCAATGTCGCCATTATGCCAGGCCAGACTAAAATAAAAATGACAAGATAATATTATCCCTATTGCACACAAGGTCCTGAAACATAGTAGAAATCAACATTTGAATTCAATAACTTCAAGGTTAGTAGTACACCTGATGAATAAAATTTATTTTCAGGCCATAAATAAATAGTTGAATAAATAAGGTGGTGACTATTGCAAAATAATAAATTACTATATTAAATGTGTTGGGAAAGGGATGAATAATAAAGCAATACTCACCAATGAACATATTAACTTGCAATTGATATAACTCTTTGTTGTTGAACAACCATATGAATGTAAGCCAACCCGCAAGCCATACTATGCCATGGCATGATACCTTGAAAAATATAATATGATAGTTATAGATTACTGGCTGTTTGTGAATTCATTCAGAGAGAAGTTTATATCCCTATTTTAATATTCTGTTATTTAAAACAGTAAAAATATTGCATTGATGAATCATTCGGAGATCAGTGAAACTATGGCATGTGAAAATATATCCAATAAATAAAAAGTATTTTCAAGTACAGTAATATTAAAAAAAATAAAAAAATGACAATACCGCCAGTATAATAACACCAGTATGTGACTAAGATTTCTGTATATCATCTATATTTTTCCATAAGGAAACAATATACTATGTTCTTCTTCAAGGTAAATGCGTGTTCTTTTGAGACTTGAAATTATCAAATATTTTGAATTGATTTCAATTATTAAAAAATACTTACATACAAATATTGTGTGATCTTAATGTACAAGAATCCTATAAAATGTTCAATAATTCTTATTTTTAATATGATAATTGAGGTTGCCAAAGATACTATTCCAGTTATTGCTTATTGTATTATTGTAGTTCTATAATTATGCTTAAAACATTAAACCCAATTATAGAAAAGGTGCAAAATTAAGCAGACAATTATCTAAGACACTGACATTCAATTGCTGCCAAGTCTATGGTTCACTTAAATAACATTATGTAAACAGAACAAACCTCTAAGAATTTGGCATGGTTTCGTAACGACCTCAAGGCTGTTGTTTTAAGAGCTCCTTCGACAAATCTCTTGGTGATTTGTACATCATAATGTAAGATTTTTTGCAACATTGGTGGCACTTTACGTTTCGAATCTCCTTCACTAAACTGAAAATGGTTATTCATAATTAATGGTTAATGAATGATAGACAGACTACAGCAATTTAAACATGACTGAGCTGCTAAAAAACCAATTATTGAAAAGTGCATTGCAATTTATTAGGTAAGGAAAAACCACAAGAGGTGGGAGCCACAGTTAAAATAATAAATTTAAATTATATATCCACTATAGTATATCATGTATTGACCCTATATTTGTATGTATTTACATATTATTTACATTTCTATTTTTTTTTGCTTTCTCCAAAAATGTATACGCCCACTTGATCTCATCTCTACTTCACCCAAAGGTAGACTGGTAGATAATGCCTCTGGCATTAAGTCCGCCTTGTATTCAATGTATATGAAGTATAATAAATAAAATAAAAAATAAAAATTTATAGTGATTTTTCCTATACTAAATAATACATGTAATAACAAATTCTGAAGATTTGTTATTGAAATATTGTGAATAGTTACTACCAAAGCACATGTCCTATTTATAATATAATTATTTATTGATATAAACAAAATGTAAACAGAATTGTATAATTGTGTTAACCAATGATGTAGAATTAAAGTGCAACTTAAGTATATGCTTTATTAGATTATGGAATGACAGCTGCTCTACTTGCTTGCCGGTGTCAGATCAATTATTGCAAAAATACTGAACAATTCAGTACTACACATATTTAGACTAGTACATAGCTTCCCAGGTTTATTCATGTATTATAGATAACTCATATTAAAATACTTAAAAAACATTTTGAACTGTTTGAAAAAGTTTTGCAATACAATATATAAATTGTTGACGTAAAACTATACCGGCTTTAGAACTACAAATGACATTGAAATATACATTAAAATACATAAATAAACAGACATCAAGATAACAATACGCTAAATGTAAGTATGACTCAAGATGACATTACGAAAGATATAACGATATCACTACAACAGAGAAAGGTAACAAGCTTTGGGAAGATGCAAAGTCTTACCAAATCCATGCTGAATAAATTATGTGCTATTTACAGAGGAGCTAAAGCGAGCACTTGTGTAAACGGAGTTAGCTATGCTAAAATGATAACTTGCGCGATACTATAACTACGCGTCACTAAAAAAGTATGGCACACAAAATACTGAATCGTTAGAGGAAATCCTTTTTATTTACAGCGGTATAAATAGTTGTATTTTACTATTTTAGATAGCCTCGTAAACCTTATGATGAGATGCAGGAGCCAGGAAATGACATCAACGATATTTGACACTTGACAGCTTTCAATAAAATGTCATTATGACATTTTTTTTTTATTTTTTCTTTCGTAGCTATGCATGGGATGGATAAGGTTTGGGGCCTAGCAAAAGAAACACATATCTTTTCATTGAGTTGTTTTGAAATGAGTTTTGAAACTTGACTTTTTTTAAATAACTTTTGTTCTATTGAACAACCAATAACAATTAATGATATTTAATGTTCAAACAATCAAGAAATTAAAAAAAAATTCACCACCAGTAATTGTGAATACAACGACTTAGGCGATTATTTTAAAATCGATCAATCAATTCATCAATCAATCAAAACAAACAGGTCAATTTCATGCGAACACTGGTTAAAATGATAATATTCAACAAAAGAAAAACAATTTGACACTAAAATCACAGATCAGTATTACAATTATAATCGCCATATTTCACCATATTTATAACGTAGTGTTTATTTTCTCTATGCAATTCACATTTGGTATGTGGTTATCTTAAATAGAATGATACCGGTAATTTAAAAACAACAAAACTTTATAATTTATACAAAATGGAATTCCTTGGGTACACGTTATTCGGTCCTCAAAACTATATTAAGGACGTTATGAGAGAAGAATACAAAGAACCGATGTCAAAAGAAGACGTTAGGCCAATTATGAAAAAAATTCAAGAATATTCCACTTTACCCGCAAAGGTACAAGCATCAATATCAATGTTACACTAGTTATGACTTTCTTTGTGACTTACGTGTCCCACCTAGGTGCGGTGCATGCACCGCACACGAATCAATCATAATAATGCGTGAGCGCCATGAAATTCACGGCACTTTCGACCTTTTGGTCGCGAGAAAACTACACCCTGAAAGCGGTCTATTGCTGCATGGTTATACTATTGTTTAGACGAATAATTATTTGTTCGCTGCAGTGATTTTGTTTCAACTTTTGCCAAAAGACATATATATGATATAGCTTCTCTGTACGTAGATACATAGTAATATATCTCAATAGGTCCACATTTTTTTAAAATTTCTCACAATATAAGGGGCATTACATAATAAAAGAGGCCCATTTCATACTGTTTGGAAGAAATCCTTAAGGTCACGACACCACGTATTTATATTTCGCATATTGTAATATATACATACCTATCTCTATTTTTCATTATAATGGAAGTTTTAAAATTCAATGAGGTTTAAATCGAAATATCACTAAATATCTTAAACAGTCATACCGAGAAATGTTTTGTATTGCCTTCTTACTTTTAAACTAGGTAATAAGCATTTGTTGGATATACTAAATGCGTAGAAACACGGAGAAGAAACTGCAATATTCGGTCGCGGCAGCAGTTTTTTAACCATAAATACACCTAGTCAGGTCATAAATTCTATCACATGTTTAATATAAAATAATTGAAACAAGTTTATTCATTATGTAACCATTTATATAACAAAATGAACTTAAGAAAACATAGATTCTTATGACACTAAAGTTTATTCAAAATGACCTCCGTGATTTTGAACACAGGCCTTCAATCTGCGCGGCCAGTTGTCTATCGCAGCACGAACGACGTCCATGTCAATATCGGCGGCTGCCTTAATCAAGGATGTCTTGAGTGACTCCAAATTGGGATGAGGCTTTGAGCACGCCTTTTTCTCCAAGTGTTGCCATATCTTGTAATCTAACGGATTCAAATCTGGACTGGAGGAGGGCCAGTCTTCGTGCCGGATGAAGTCGATTTCACGCGCCGCCAGCCAGTCTCGTGTGCTCTTCGCTCTATGAGCTGGCGCCGAATCTTGTTGGAATACCCAGTGCCTGTTATTGAACATGGTATGAGAAACAGGTTCCACAAGGTTCGTCAGGGCTGTATTTTGATACACAACTGCATTCATTTTTACACCTTTCTCACAAAAATATACCTCTGTTAAGCCCCAATAAGAAACTCCCAACCAAACCATGAGCGAGGATGAAAAATGACCACGCGGAATACGTTTGCTCGGTCCTTCACTACTGTGTGCGTACACCTTATCATTTTGTTTGTTGTAGCTCTCTTCTACGGTAAAATTTTTTTCATCTGAAAAAAGATTTTCTCGATATTTTTTTCCCGCGTACCGCTTCAACAAACATTAGACGAGCATTCAAATGATGTCCTGTTTTTCTTCGACATGCCCGAAGTCCCAAGTCTTCATTTAACACCCTTTTTACCGTGGTTCTGCTTAAGAGCGTTTATACCCTGCACGCGCTTTTTAGCTTAAAAACAGGACTTTTCAAATGAGTTAATAGCCACCAATAAACAATTTAAAGGAAAAATAATTATTACTACTAATTTTAGAAAAGGTTGTCATCTAGGGATTTTGGTGGAAAACATTACAGATTGATGGATAATTTGTGAGTACTATACGGATTACTGAACACAAGTTTCGTTATTTAGGCTTTAAATGGCAATTTAGAAGCTTAAGATATCCGAAACCACTAAATATAAGATTAAAATAAAAATATTATCAGACTAATAAGACCCTTATGGAGGGATTTTGCTGAGAAAAATAATCTTTTTGTGTTTAGTTCCTGAAAAATAAAAAATTAAACAATGCGAAATTATTCAGAAACTCTCGTCAAGAACATATTTTTTTTCACCAACTTATCGTACATATTTTTTTATAGCAATTGCATATTACAATAGAAGAACATCTTATCAATAAATTACCATTTTTATATTTCAACAAAATTAGTTTTCATGTTTTCTACAAATATTTTAAAAACCACTATAAAACACGCTGTCCGATGTGGATCAAATCAGACCGCCGCAAGGCCTTCTAGAGGGAGGACGTATCGCTCGTCGCTCCGGCCTGGCTGCAGTCGATTATGCCGCGCGTAGTAAAAATAGCCACGCGCGGAATGCGATTACCACATCTTAGTACTTTGGTAGTAAAATATTTAATTATTTTTATTGCCTACAATGATTTTGTAGTGAGTATAAATTATGTTTCAGGTAATATAATGGGATGTAATTCCGAGGCTAAATTATGTTATGTATTGTAATATAAAATTTAGTAAAACGTCCGTAGTGTATACTGATTGAACACTGATTTGAATGCAACTTAACAATGTAATAATAACGAAAATATGATTAGTATCCAAAATTTGTATTATTCTTTGCTTGCACAGTAATATTTGTCTACTTATAATGCAAATAAAATATTTTTATGATATTATATTACAGTTACATCTCAATTGAATATTTGAAGCGCACGGATCAAAGTTGCTTGAGCCGATTGTATAGCGAGCCGACGCGGCAGCTCTACGCACACAGCTTTGGTCGCTTATGTGTGCGTGAAATTAACGAAGAAATACCTATAGTTGACTTTGCGCGCAAGGTGTATACGCTCTTAACCCCATCTGAAGGGCCAACAGTTTCTGCTTACGTTTGGGATTTCTTTGAATTCGCGCCTTCATAGCTTTTATCACTGCTGAAGTCCTAACAGAACGAGGGCGACCACTTCTTGACCAGTCATCTACACTAGAGTCTTCATTGTATCATTTGATGGTACGATAAACGAATCTTTTGGTTTTTCAGTATGTCAAAAATTTGAATTGGCGCGTAACCGCAACGATGCAACTCAATAACTGCAACACGGCCTTCTTTAAGCGTCCACTCCATATTTTAAAATGAGTAAAATTCTAAAAAGTGTAGGGCGGTTCACGTAATAAAATAAGTTCAGCTGCAGTGCAGTTGCGGATAAGTTTCGATCAAAACAGCCCTTTTCGTATTCTCGTAATTTTGACAACCGCTGTCAAATACGCTCGCGTCAAGTTTGCATCACGCAAACGTTATATCTTCTACTACTGCGCGTATACGTCAATGTCAAACAAATTTCATACGTCTGACGTACAGTTGAAGCGCAGCTCACGCGCAGTTCACGCGCAGCTAAACATTTACAAGAATACCATTTTGTACCAAAGCGTAAACTTAATTGTAAACGCACCGCAACTTGATCGGCGCGTCAAAAAGTTACGTGAATCGCCCTACTGACTGTGTATAATATGTATATCATCTGTGTATATCATCTTCCATAGATTGAAAGGCCTGACGCTGATATAATTAGAGTAATTGATTGTTATATTGGAAGAGTAAATGGTTTTGCTTATGGTTCAAAGGAAAGACTTATTAAAATGAAACGAAAAGGTGTTATTAAACCTGTTGGGCCCTGCGACATGTTTCGGATTCCACCAACTACATCTGTAGAGGTACAATTATATTTTATTGCTTACACATTCACTGTTTCTATTTTTTAAATATCTTCTTTATTATATAAATCTGCAATAGAAATGGTAGATCCACGCTATTGTAAGTCATGACTCAGCATGAATGGACAGGCTGGTCCTGTGTCCTGGGCAGTGCCACTGATACACAGGAAAATGACGAAGTCACAGACCAATAAGAACGTGAAGTGAAATTTCGCTATCGTTTTTCGTTCGATGAGATTGCTGGTTGCTCAATACCCCTTTCCTTATCCCATTCTTTCGCCTTCCCGCTGTCGCCTCTCCCTCCAATTTGATAGACCGTTGTGAATATTCATGAGCGGCAGTGATCACCATCAGGTGGCCTGTTTGCTGGACCTATGCAATAAAATCTAAAATAAATTTGAAGCATATAGTCGGAAATTTTAAGGTTTTAATATTATTTTTTTGCAGTATGGTTGGTGGCAACATGACCCTTTAATTATTAATACTGCGTGGCATCACACTTCTCAGAGGCATCCGCAACCAGCTTCACCGTATACATTAATATTGGATAAAGTGCGAAAAAATAACAAATATGCATCTCTATTTTGATACTTCGTTTTGATTATAATTTTAAATAAAGCAAATCCTTAAGTCAAATATGTTTCGAATCGATTATAATCGACTATGATGAAAAAAAGTCATGTCATACATGCTCACTAGCGTAGCAACCAGTAGCAACATTCTTATTTCTTTCAGACAGTTGACGTCGGTGTGAGTGGTCGATCTTCGTAAAGATGTCGTAAGTTAATCCGTATTTATCGTAGAAATCATTTGCAATTGCGTGTTTTAAAAATGTGAACTGCCCTTTTATTCTAATCATTTAATTGTTGAAGTGCTTTTTTTTCATTAAGAAAATGTGTGTACATAACCTATGTTGTGTTTTAGGTCTAAAGTATCCCGTGACACACTCTACGAGTGCGTAAATGCCGTACTCCAGAACTCAAAAGACAAGAAACGCAACTTCCTGGAGACCGTTGAACTGCAAATCGGTCTGAAGAACTATGACCCGCAGAAGGACAAGCGTTTCTCCGGTACCGTCAAGTATGTTTACCTGAAAAGAGCATTTTAGTGGAACATGTTTTGTTTTTATATCCACCAAAGTGAATCTGGACAGGGAGTTGGCGAAAGCTGACGGGACTCCACCCAGAGTCTTTAAATAATGGGCAAACATAAGCCTCGGCTTACCAATTTTTATGGATTGTGAAGCTACGTGGTAAGGTACGCTTCCAAAATGACCAGATTACATAATTGTACGAATAAGTAGTAACTGCAGTGGCTTGTAGTGACATGTCCTTCGTTCCCACGTTTCCGGCAGATGTTTAGGCCTATATTATTAAAACTATTTCATACTGTGATACCGAAATTGGTCGTTCCCGTTGCAAAAACCTCAAAAAGCCCTTAGAAACACCCCTATTCTTCGTTTTCTTAAAATGATGTCTCAATTTGCATGTATTATCTGTTGATATTGATGATAAATTTTCTTCTGATCATTTTCTTTTTTCTAGTATTTTTTGCGTTATTTGATGATTCCTAAACATATTTTAACCTTTCAGGCTAAAGTACATCCCGCGTCCTAAGATGCAGGTGTGCGTTCTGGGAGATCAACAGCATTGTGATGAGGCCAAACAGTTGACCGTGCCATGCATGGACGCCGAAGCCCTTAAAAAGCTGAACAAGAACAAAAAGCTTGTCAAGAAACTAGCAAAGAAGTGAGTATTGCACCCTTAGCTTAAAAATGAACATGCGCTGTGACATGGAGTTGCATGACTAGAGCTTGCCTTATATATATGCCTTATATACAGGGTATATCAAGACTGTTACCGAACGAAGCCAGGTGGTAGTTTAAGCGACTTCAGACACAATTCAACAGAAACAGTTGCCAAAAAAAGCGACAATTTTTTTTTCCTATGATCATATTTGGGTGGTAAATACATTTTTTCCTAAAATAATAGTGTATACACTTTTATTTATAAATACTCTCGGGTATAAAACAGTTAAAATTATTATTTTGGCAAAAACTATGGATTTACCACCCAAAAATGACGATATTTAAAAAATCATAAAAAATAATTATCGCGTTTCTTTGCGAAATTTTTAGTTGCATTGTGCTTGTAGTCACTAAAACTACCACCCGGATTCGTTTTTGGTAGCAGTCTTGAGATACCCAGTAGATATAAACACTTGTGTGGGCTCTACTCTACTCGTAATTTTGATTACATGTGTGCATTTAGTGTAAAAAAGATAATATTTAGCATTCAATTTTCTTGATGGGTAAATCATAGATCAATATGGCTTGCTAACAAAAAGCAATATGTGTGTATTATGTTTATCTGAATTCACAGACATGTATGAGTAAAGTGCAATGATTGCTTCTTATTTTTTCTCAAGAAATTCTCATGGATTTTGGTTACAAGATACTCAACTCTGTATTAAAAAAATCAGTACTCATTTATTTTCATATTTGTTTACAGATATGATGCATTCCTTGCCTCCGAGTCTCTGATCAAACAGATCCCTCGTCTGTTGGGTCCCGGTCTGAACAAGGCTGGTAAGTTCCCTGGTCTCCTGTCTCACCAGGAGTCCATGACCCAGAAGATTGATGAGGTCAAGGCTACCATCAAGTTCCAGATGAAGAAGGTAAGAATATAGTGAATTTTCTTTACAAATTACATGACAACTGTTAATTATTTTGTTGACATTGAAGTGTTTGTTTTTGTGTAGTAGGTCTGGCTATCACAACACAAATAGAATTTATAAAAATGATAAATAAGCTTCACTTGTATAGATGTTTGTATTGTACACAAAGTCAAATCATTTTAAGTAATTTTGAATTAGGATTTTTCTATTCACTACTTGTAGTGGGTATATAATTTGAATAAATCAAGTTCAATCTAAAATATATTTTTTGTTTGTTTCCAGGTATTGTGTCTATCAGTTGCAGTCGGCCATGTTGACATGACCCCTGATGAGCTTGCACAGAATGTGCATTTGTCAATCAATTTCCTGGTGTCTCTGCTCAAGAAGCACTGGCAAAATGTACGCTCATTACATATGAAGTCCACCATGGGCCCACCCCAGAGACTGTACTAATTTGACACAATAAATATTGACTATTCATAACAAATGCCTTGTATGATTTCATTTTACCTTTCATCCTGACTCACCTTATAGAAAGCACATAAGATAGTGACAAAACCTTTCAAAATTGTGGCAGGATGCCTTGTGGAAAACATGCATACAATTAAGCTGTAATAAAAGATTTAGTTGGAGTTATAGGTCTACCAGAATCTCATGGCATAAAATTAAAAACAAACATAATGATTTTTATGTGGCAATACCATCGGTCAACAGCTGATTCAAAACTTGAGTTATGTCACTTGATGTGAATATTTTAAGATTTCTACACTTTCTTAGCGAAAATATACAAATTAGTTCTACGATCACAAGTGCGACACATTGTTTACAAGGTTTATCGCTAGATCCGTGAATAATTTGGTTAAATTTAAACAAAATCGTCGATTTTAAAATCGACGTCGTTTTAACAAATAAGTCGGAGTGAATAGTTTTGATACTTCATTTTTTTTGGTAAGTGTTAGATATGTACATGTGTTTTATCGTATATACTTTGATATCATTTTTTGATACTAAACAGTAATGCATTAAATACCTATTTACAGGAGTTTCCAGAAATTTTAGATAAAGAACGGTTTATTATTAATCCTTTATCTTCATCGTCTTCATCAGAAAATGTACAGGAAGAGTATTTAGAAGTAAGCTCTGACTAAAGTGTTAATTATATAAAGAAGATTGAAAATAAAAACGTTTTTATTTTACAGTCTTGCATCTTTCTTATAACATTTTTGGAACTAATAATTATTTGAATAAAACCGACTCGTAATCAAATTACTTACAATTCAGAAATTGAAAGTTGTTTGATTAAGTGAGAACTAATAAGAAAAGAGAATTAAAACGAAACTGGTGGCTCGGTATCACCATTTTTATCTACGTTTTGGAAGTACCAGCGCTCCCTCTATATTATAAATACTCGAAAGGCACGTATGTGTATTATAATTTAGAACTGAAAAAATCTTATTTACCTAATTTCATTGGCTATTAATCTAAAAGTACAATATTGAATGTTTAAATAGTCCATATATTTATACTTAAAACATTATGCACTTATTTACAAAGTTGTACTAAAAAAAACATGTTGATTTGAAGTAATAATTAATTACAATTATTGAAAGTATCAAAATATGTTCATCCAATTACCCCAGTGTTGCGATACGTAAATTCAAATTTCCCAAAATGCCATGAGATTCTGGTAGACCTATACCTATTGGTGTTAATTTATTAATCACTTGTTACATCAATGATGTACTTAGGGCCGACGCAGCGATGCGAAGTCGCATACAGTTCATGTCGGCCCAGAGGTAGCTCCCAGAGGACTTTTTAATCACATGTGATTAGTAATTACTACTATTGGACTGTAATTGGCTCAAACAAGGTTATGGTAGTTGTGCTTGCAAATTAAGTGTTATTATCTCTGCAAGTACCCTATGCAGTAAAGTAGTAATATTAATTCTAAATTGCCCGATTTAGTGGTATGGAAAACTGGAGTACTAAGGAATTCGAAGTTTTCTTATAAGATAATTAAGTACAAGCTATTGGTTGTTAGTTCTTTATTTCGCTCCGATTTAGTGTAATGTGCAAACGCATGTTATGCGCGACTTATTTAATAAAATAGATTACCACTTAAGATACATATAGAAAGTTAAACAGATTTACTGGTTTATTTAATGAGGAAAAGCTATTAACGAATTCCCCTTTCGGTACCTATCCCAGAGGAAGCCGAAAGGGGTACTACAGGGTCACGTGGCCTTCACAGAGTAATTTATAAGACTGACCTTCCAGCCCGGCACAATGCAGATGTTGTGGCCGAGCTGAGTCCCTAACATCTACTCTAGCATATTGGCTAAAGACCCTCGACGACACTCACATTATGGGCGGCACTGGACATACTTGTGTGAGCGCCTTGATATAAGTCCGTGGAACCGTCCGTGCTGGGGCCCTACTATATAAATCCGAAACGAAGTTCGAATCTTCGTGACGTTTTTCGTTTCGAAACCTACTCTGTAACACGAAATTCGAAACTTCGGATCGAAGAATGAATTATTCCAATATATCGGCAATACGAACATTTACAGAGTAGGTACATTCGTATCGTCTCAAACTTCGTTCGTCCGAAGTTTCGAACTTCGTTGCGGATGAATATAGTAAATAAAAATGTAAATGTTCGGATTGCCGATATATTCGAATCATTCATTCTTCGATCCGAAGTTTCGAATTTCGTGTTACAGAGTAGGTTTCGAAACGAAAAACGTCACGAAGATTCGAACTTCGGATTTATATAGTAGGGCCCCTGGTCCTTCCATTATAGGGGACCCGGATGAGGCCCATTGCCATTTACAAATATTTTTGGACGCCAGTTTACTTCGATGACCCCTTTAGGTCGCCTCTTAAGACGGGCAGGGTACACCGTGGGCCGTGGCGGAGTTCTTGCACCCCTGAACTACAGGGAAATTACAGATATACCTACATAATGTTATAGTTAAAATGTTATACTTAGTTACTAAAAAAGTTATTACAATGAACAAGTGGAATTAAAATAATCAGTTCAGTTCAGTTCTTATTTTTGGCTTTTGCGTTATTACCACCCCGCAATTCTGCCAGTGTCAAGTTATATAAACAGAAAATGAAAATGAAAATTGTGGAGTCTATTTCCAAGTCGACATAAACCTGCAACACACAGAGACGAACACATTTCTAACTATGGGTAAAAATGATAAATACATAGACAATTTAGTATAATACAAGAATATTATGTATATATATTTAATATTAATATTGTTAAATTAAATTTTGATACTATTAGTGTTAATACATTTATTTAATAAATTTATAAATGGAGTAGAAGTGAGGGTGAGAAGCGTTTTCATGCAGGTGGGACGGGGAATTTCTGGAGGGAGAATTTCATAAAGTGGGAGGCGTAAATTAGGGCAGCTAAAAAATATATGGTCCAGGTCGCCCTCATCCAATCCACATTCGCAGAGGGAATTATCTCGAATTTTGATTTTAGCCAAGTGAACTGGAGTGCAGCAATGGTTTAAGCGCATCCGACATATTATTGAGGAGGAGGATTTGTCTAGATGTGGAAACTTAAAAAACCATGGCTTAGGAGGGATTTCTGGTTGAATAGAGCCATAACATTTTCCCTTTATGTTTTTAGAAGTTTCCCACTCCTTACTCCATGCTTCCATCATCCTCTCCTTCATGTTTGAACATACGTCAAGAGGGATAATTTGGAAGTGCTCAAGACAGCCAGAAATAACAGCCTGTTTAGCACAAGAGTCCACTGTATCATTACCTAAGATTCCCGAGTGACCAGGTATCCAGGCTAAGACAACTTTTAGGCCAATTTGGTAGCATTTAAAAAGATATTCTTTGATTTTGAGGATTACTGGAAATCTAGATTTTAATTTAAATGAGTTTGACGCAATAGACTGAAGACAGCTTTTGGAGTCTGAAAAGATAATGACATTATTTAACTTATGTGAAATTACAAAATTAATGGCTTCCAAGATTGCAATAGCTTCACCTCCAAAAACAGTGGTTACCGAAGGGCATTTATAGCTCAAAATAGTCCTATATGCAGGAATCCACACTGCAGACCCAACAGGACTGACATTTGATAGCTTGGAAGCATCGGTATATATTGATAGCCAGTTTGGGAATTCTGAAGACAGCCTTTGTTTCAGTAATTTAGCAGCTCCTACAGTGCCTTTCTGTATACCAAAATCTAAAAGTACTTTAGGTTGGAATGCCAGAGCATTGTATGGTAAAGAAAAAAAGAGATTGAAAGGAAATTGGAGAATTGGGTCAGTCAGGCGGGAGAATTTGATGAAGCTACGAAGTAAACAGGGTAAATCAAATATTGAATTGTAGCCTCTACTTTCTACAATATTAAGTAGGGAATTAAGTTTTGCAAGGAGAGGGTGTTGCGAATTTTGAGACAATTTAAATAGAAATTTATCTGCGATAAATTGCCTGCGCAGATATAGAGGAGGTTCCACGCATTCTACCTGCATTGCATTGATAGGGGAGGATTTCATTGCTCCCAAGATTAAGCGAAGGCAACTTGATTGAATTTTTGATAGCCTTTCCAAGGCTCCTTTGTTACCAGGGTCCAATAGAAAACAGCCATAATCTAGATAACTACGAATGATAGCATTATATAAAATTTTTTGGGTGAAGGGGTGGGATCCCCACCAAACACCAGACAAAGATCTAAGAATATTAATATTTTTATTGCATTTAGAAACTAAATATTCACAGTGAGAGGCTCCTGTCATTCTGGACTCCAACCAGATACCCAGAAATTTTACTTTATGTTCTTGGGGAATGGGCTCATTCTTCACAAATACGTTAATTAATGGAGTATTTCTACGCCTAGTGAATACCACTGTACTAGATTTTGAGGGGGAAAGTGAAAGACCATGATTACTCATCCAAGATTCAAGAGAAGACAAAGCGTCGTTAAGAAGGGAAGATGCATGATTCGGATTCTCAGAAGAGATGTAGAGCGCGAGATCATCTGCATATTGAAGGATTGAACAATATTGATTGACGGCTTGATCGAGATCTCGGGTATAAACATTGTATAAAATGGGACTGAGGACAGATCCTTGGGGTAAACCCTTCCACACAATCCTAGGATTTGATAAGGAATCCTGAGTTTTTATTACAATACTACGCTCCATAAGGAGATTGCAGATGAAATATGCCAGCTTGGCAGGAATCCTCAGCTGAACAAGCTTGTTCCTGAGGACTGGAAGCAAAACATTATCATAAGCAGACGTAATATCCAAGAAAACCCCAACTAGAAATTCATTTTTGAGGATAGCAGAGTAAATGTCGGTGGTAAGAATACCAAGACTGTCCATGGTGCTCATATCCTTTCGAAAGCCGAATTGAGAATCCGATAGTAAGTTATTATTTTCGAGATACCACTCCAGGCGATGTTTAATCATGTGTTCTACAATTTTTAATAAAACGGATGATAATGCTATTGGTCTTCGGCTATTGGGGTCAGATGGATTTTTTCCTGGTTTCAAAATAGGAATAATTAATTGGGTTTTCCATGCTTTCGGAATTTCCTGGGAATCATATATCAAGTTTATTAAATTTAAGAAATACTGTTTGTTTTTTTCGGATGATTTTACAAGGAAGGAGTAGGGAACATTATCTAAACCAGGTGAAGAGTCAGAGAGACCCTCTAGAGCTAAATTAAGCTCATTGAGGGTAAAGGAATTATCAAAGAAAGAGGATGATGATGACGGAATTAACAAAGTGGGTAAGGTATCTAAATAAGGAACTGTAGGAGGAGCCAATTTATTAGCAAAGGCATCTAGCCAAGATGAAGGATCATTGGACTGGACACTCTCAATGCCAAATGAACCCCTATAACGTCTAATTTGCTGCCACACTAATGTAGACGGAGTTCTAGGAGACAATGATTCGCAAAAACTGCGCCATCCAAGTTTCTTTTTAGACTTAAACATTTTTTTTTGCTTTCGCCACTTTATGGCGAAAGTTAATAAAATTACTAATGGTCATTGCTGAATTATACATGTGTTCAGCCTCTTTTCTCTCTCGAATAGCAGACGAGCAATCTGAATCCCACCAAGGGGTTGAGATTTTAAAATTGTGTTTTTTTTTTTGGGAATATGTTTGTTAGCACTAGATATAATAGCATTTAAATAATTTGAATATGATGAAAGGACATTGTTGTTATTAGGCATTTGAAGATTATTTATTGAATCGTCGAGACAAGCAGAGTAGGATTCCCAATCTGCATGGGAGACCCTGTACTTTAGGGTGGGGGTAAAATTAGTAGTAGGAATTACTCTATTTGAAATATTTAGTATAATAGGGAAGTGATCGCTGCCATGGGAAGAGGAAAGAATAGACCTAGACATAAGAGAAGATATGTTAGCAGAGCAGATAGAAAGATCCACTGCACTTTTAGGATTTTGAGAGGGTAGTACCCTACGAGTAGGTGACCCATCATTTAAAATGCACAGGTTCAAGTCATCGCACATGTCAATAAGGGAGCAACCAAAACCATCATTATGACTGCCACCCCAAGTCATGTGATGTGCGTTAAAATCACCCAATAGGATGATAGGAGGAGGAATAGATGAAATAATGTTACGGATGTCTTGGATTAAAGATATATTAGGGTGAGGGATATAAATTGCTATAATGGAAATATTATTAAAATAATCAAGACCATTATGAAATTATATTTACACAATGTCACTTATTCTACCTTCAACATCAGAATTCATATCATCATCCGTATTATCGCTTTCATCTTCTGGTATTTCCGTTTGACAATCTTCAATTGAATCGTCGCTGACCGTCTGTTGCGACGCTATCACTTCTCCATGAATATCTTTATTTTTGAGATTACCCATCCAAAATGCTTCAGAACAATTATTCGCAGCAAGAACAGCTTTAACTTTATAAATCAAAGTTTCTAGTAAATGCCTTACAGCCGGAACTTTACTCATTAAGGTTTTATCTTTCTTTAATCTAGAATGACAACATAAAGATTGCAAGAATCTGGTCGATTGTTGAAGTATCTTTAAAATTTCCAATACTTCTTGCGTCTCATATTTCAATTGAAGCTCGAATATTGGTATACCTTGAGACACAAATGTTTTCAATACTGGTAATGATTTTTTGAAAAATGCCGCCAATGTGTTTCTATTTTCTATAGTTTTGGCTATATCCGACATATATTTGAGAATACTGGCTACATCTTTCCACAGTTCCAGGTGTTCGGAATTCGTCATTCCTTTATTAAGCTTAGTTTTAAGAGATTCGTGTAGAGATGTACCCAGGTTTCTGTAGAAGATTGGGAAATTACTCTTAGAGATACATTTGAGCGAACTAAGAGTATCGTTCCTTCCTTTTAGAATTTTAACGTCGTGCGTCAACTCTAAAGCAATTTTCTTCAATTCCAATATTTCATTGGTAATAAAATATGTTGAAGCTAAACAATCCACACTTTGATTAAATTGCAAGCCAGTCTCCAAAGCACCATCAGGTGTCCTCCATTGTTGTGACAAGAAGTGCTGGGCCATATTTTTCAAAACATTTAATATTATCTTATGATCACAATAACTTTGAATCGTTTTTAAAAGCTCAACTAATGCCACAGCAGTATTTAATTGCAAACAATATTTTTGATGATTTTTTAATGTATCGAATACTTTAATTATTATATCTTTCAATGATATAATAGCATCTTCATTTGAATCAGCTATTGTCCTCAATGAGCTTTTTAACAATGCATTGTGGTGGTTTCTAAATCCCATCCACTTAAAGAATATAGTAAGCATATTATAAATGCACTCTAAACATATCACATAATCCATAAACTGTGATGTAAACAAAATACCAGTGTCATTGTGAGATTCAGAAGTATGTTTTTCAATGTATAAAGTAATAGACTTTATGTGGCATACCAATTTTGGCAGTATTTCACTTACTGCTTTTGCACAATCTTCACCCTTCTTTGGATCATAAGTCACATTTTGCTGCTTGGTTAAAAATGTAATTCTTTTGATTTTTGACACTAAAATAGTTTCGAGGTTACTGTTAATGCTATTCAGTAAATACTTTAATGATTTGACACTCAATTCATTTTCTGAGTCAATTTCTTCAGAAAAGTCTGTATCTAGTAGCTGAAGTAAATTCAAACTCAACTGCCTAAAAGGCATATCATGAAGGATATTACATGTGTTCTTAATTGATGCTGGAATATTTTGAGTAGCTTGAGATCTTACTGTTTCTGGAAGTACAGTGTCATCTGGAGCTGCCTTCTTAAGAACTTTTTGTTTAGCTGCGTGACCCTTATTTACTCTTCTGTCAGTATTCTCTCCAGTATATTTATTTATACTCAATGTACTTATTGGTGGCTTGTATGATATTTTACTTCTGAATAATATTTCAGAAATCACTGATTGTAGTTTATCAACTTGGAGAATTCTTTTAAGAGTTTTTGCCTTCAATGCTTCCTCCTTTTGTGTAGCAAATGCATTTAGTAATTCTCTAAACCAATTTACAGTATGGACACAACAATCTAATATATTGTTGATATTAATCTGATCCATGTCTTCAATAGTTTCTATATCATACTTGGGCATGATGATAGGACATCCCAATAATGCATCAATGCTGGATAAATTGCCATCATTCTGCCTAGAATGCAAAGTTTGTACTAATTGAAATAGAGGTGACAGAATCTCTATACATATTTCTGTTTTTGGTTGTAAAGTCAATCCAGCAATGTTGATAGCAATTATTTCATTCATTTCGCTGTCTGCATTGATACAATATTGCATTGCCAGTTCCAAGTCACCTATTCTTTCTGTTTCCAATTTATCAATTATAAAGTTTTGCTCTAGATCATTTGTAACTGCATCAGTCAACCAAGAAATGAAATTTTATTTATATTAGGTGCTGCAGTTATGATCTTAGACATTTCATCATAGAAAAATGCTATCATTTCAGGAAATTGTCTGGTACTACGACTAATTAATTCAATTATCTGTGCAGCTTCTCGAAGATCACCTTCTGGTAAATGTGTAACTGAGCCATAAGTTATATCATCTGGTAATTCAGTGGTCTGATCATTGTCATAATTTGATGCCATTAGATACTTGACTGCATGTACACCAGCAAGAATGCCTTGAATTTTAATCTTTGGATTTGAACTACTCAACTCTTTTCTAATAATCATGTGCATATCATCTCTTATAAGTGAGTTTTCATAGCTATAAGCAAGACCACAAAGTAAATTCATGACAGCTTTAATTTCATTACGAGGCATATCATCCATTCTATCCAGCAATGTCAACATTTGGAGGCTCTGAGGCTTCAATAGAGCCATATTTTTTGTTGCAACATTATTCAGAATTTGTAATATACTCATGACACATTGCTTGGAGTCCAGTCCTAGTTGTAGAAGTTCAGCCACAATTGTTTGTCCACAATCTTCGAGTTCAGAAAACATCAAAGTGTAAATGTGTGTTGCAAATGACTCCATAGTGGGATCGCCTTTAGTTTTTAATAAAGAATTTGTTAAACTTATAAGATTTTTCAATGAATCTTTAAGAATAGGTTTGAATTTTTGAAATGCGTCATCCAATAGTTCTTCCTTAAGGGTGTTTAATTTAATTTGTTTTCGTATTAAATTCTCCACTTGCTTTTGTCTCTCTTCAGAAGTAGAAAATGATATTAACAAAATGACGAAATCTATAGGTTTGTGATCTGTGTACACTTTACACATAGATACAGTTTTAAGCCAAGAGTTGGCTATAATTTTCGAAGATATTATAGAATTTCTAATAGCTGCTGCAGTCAACACTTGACTTGAAGCTACTTCCTGGGGTTTAGCTAGTGTAGTAGACCAACCCAGTGCATTTCTCAACCCCAGAGCAGCCTCTAAGTATGCATTATCACTTAGTCTGCCAGGAATTAGAAGAAATTTTACAAAATTCGGAAAATAGTTGCATCTTGACAAACTTGAAAGTATATTGAGGGTTTTCTTCTGCAGTTGTTCATACTGATCATCAGAGAGACACAAATATGTAAGGCAATCTAATATAGCTGGTATTAAGTCATGATCCTCACTGAGAATCCTGCTCATTTCAGTTGCAATATTATTGTGCTCCTGGTCCCCAATAATATCTGGTATAGCAGTAATTATTTCAAGTCGGACCATTTTCTCTGATGTTACATCAAGGAGATTTATTATATTTGTAGCCATATTTTCTGGATCAACTATACTATCAATGGTTGAGATACATTTTAATATCATTTGTATCCAAGGGCCGCATGCTGATGATGCAGCTAAATCTATGGCTTTTTCAAATATATAATTGATTAATTTCGTTTGCAAAATAGATATACTTAGCAGTATTTTAATGACACTGTCGTTGATAGAGTGTTCTTCGGAGCTCTCGCTTGTAACCATCACAATATTAGGAAATAGATAATGTTTAAACACATCCATATCCTGACATTCTTTCTCCAAATTTGAAAAAAGTTCAGCCACATTACGCGGGTACTCGAAATTTTCTCAAGATTCTTCTTTATTTTACATATTAAATGAATTGTTTCATGTGAAGCAACACACTTTGCTGGTGGATGTTTCAAATCAAGCCCACTTTCGTGTAAGATTTTGTGTAAACAATTATTCTTATCGATAGTCTTCAACTTTTTCCTTTGGCTACCGAAAACACTGTTAGATCTTTGTGATAAACTTCTTTTATATGACATGATATATTTATTTGTTGTTTGTTTTAAATGAAATCCTGATATCCAAAGAATATACTCTCACAACTATTTATAAACAACCACTAAACAACGACTTGGTTTTGAACTTTTTGAATTTTATTTTTACGCACATACCGCACAAATAAGTCTGACAATGCAGATTGTCACAGACATGGAATATTGAGTAGGTAACTTGAATTTACGGTATATTGAAAAAAACATTTCATCGCAGAACCACAGACTCGCAGAACCTTCCCATTAGAAGGGCCAACTAGTGATGGGTACCTCTAACCTCATACATGAAGCACCTCAAATGTCCCACACAAAGGAATAAATTGTCCCATGACTTCAAACACAAATTTTGTACCAGCTCAAATAGTTGAGTAGGTATGAAGTACGTAATGAAAATGTCGCTGTCTCGCAATTGTAATGGTCGCTACCTCTTGCAAGAATGAGTGAGCGAACGTATGCGTAGTATTTTGAAGTCAGTCTCGCTCAATCTTCGTATGCTTAACAACAAGGAAATTGAAGTGAATGTATTATGGAACGACATTCGTAACATTTGACATCTGCTAAATTTTGTATTTAAACTGTTGAAGTAAACTTCGTTACGTTAGTACATTACTTTTGTTTATTATTGCTTAGTTAATTGATTTTGTTGTTTTATATTTTGTTAATATTATATTAATTCTGTTGTTATTATTATTATACACAGTTTTTAATATATAATATTTTAATAAGTGCACCATTGTATTCCTGTTGTTGGTAAGTAATTATGAGGATGAACATTTTTTTATTAAGAACTTAAATAACTTTATATGGGTCCTACAGTTCGTGAATTTGTGTTTAATTTATATCTGTTGTGTGTGATGGGTATTTGTTATGAATGCTTAGCAAAGTCTATTAAATGTTTACTCAAACTCGACAGCCTCCGTGGCGCAGTTGGTTAGACGCCGCCTGTGAAACGAGAGGCCGCGGGTTCGATCCCCGCACCGAGAGAAATTTTTGTGCGGCCCACAAACATTTCTTCCGGGTCTGGGTGTTTGTGAGACCGAAAAGTCTCTCGTAGTTCCTGATACCCACGACACAAGACTCGATCTTAGTGTGGGGTCAGGACTATGTATGTGACTGTTGGGTGTTATTTATTTATTTATTTAAACTTTGTCTTATCTAATAGGTACGATTTAAAATTTCATATTTTTCAAGTCGAAACAACATTGACAGCGTTGACATAAATATATGGACAGTAGGGCAATTCACGTATTATAATAAGTTCAGCTGCAGTGTAGTTGCGGTTAAGTTTCGATCAAAACAGCCCTTTTCGTATTCTCGTAATTTTGACAACCGCTGTCAAATACGCTCGCGTCAAGTTCGCGTCACGCAAACGTTTTAGCATATTCTACTGCTGCGCGTATATGTCAATCTCAAACAAATTTCATACGTCTGACGTACAGTCAGCTCACGCGCAGTTCACGCGCAGCTAAACACTTACAAGAATACCGTTTTGTACCAAACGTAAACTTAATTGTAACCGCACCGCAACTTGATCGGCGCGTCAAAAAGTTACGTGAATCGCACTACAGGACTAAAAGCGCGCAAAGTGTTCCGATGTAAGTGGTGCGCGCGCTCCAGTGCGTCCCTATTAGAGCGTTACCGAAATTAGTGATTACTGACGAGTTTGAAAATATTGACTTGTATTATTATGACAGGACCTCTAATAAATGAAAGATAATTATTTTTATCACCCTTAGGACATTTTTATTTCGATATCCGTTTGAATGGTGGCGCGAAAAAAAAGGTGCCTATCCGCGACTTTATGCCATCATGAAAAAAAGGCTTTGCATAAGCACTACATCTGTCCCATCTGAACGCATTTTCTCGAAATCAGGCCAAATGATATCGGAACGAAGAAAGCGCCTTGATGGGGAAAAGCTAATATGTTGCTATTTTTAAATTATAATATGTAAATTTGCTTTTAATAAATACTTTATTATGTTAAAACATTTTTTCTTTTTTTTACATTATTATGTCACACTCGAGTAACAGAAACTTGCATCTTCAAGCTTAAGTCTCAGTTCATTATTTTTGCTATGTACTAATACAAACCTCATCTACCCCAAATTTCAGAAAAGACCTCATTACTTATTTTGTACATACTACTCGTTCACTTGAGGATCCGCTCAAATGAGGTAGTACATTGTCCCACCTCATTTGACATAATGAGTAACTCATACAAACTCAATTTTTTGACATGTCCTACCCATCACTAGGGCCAACAGTAATGAGCACAGACGACTAAAAATACAGACGGCCAACTCCATACAAATTTTTTAACACGTTATGAAAACTCACACATCGAAACCAAACATGCTTTTCTACATATATAATTCATTCAAATTCATCGGATCTTTCTTTCTTTTCATTGATAATTTTGTCACTGACCAATAGTATTAAAGAATTTTGTTCATCGTATTTGAGCCATCTCTTTCATACGTTATACGTATATATATTAGATGCGTTTCCCACCAGAGCTGATCTGAAATCGGTACTTTACCGAAATTACCGATTTTGAAATATTTAGGGATGTACGTTATACTTTCAGTAATCCGATTTTTACTACCGGAAATTTACCGGTTTTATATTTGGGTTTCATGCTTTTATGTTCAAATTTATGAATTCAAAATGAAAATAACAAATAAAACCAAGTTATAATTCTAAACCTTTAATCAATAATATATTCTTTGATTTATTTGATGTTATATTTTTATATTAAAACACTTTTATTTAAACATTTTTATCCTAATGAATATTATAACCTCCAATACTTTTTTATATATCTTCAGATTAATTTAAACATTTTCAATTTGTTAATATCTCTTAATTTTATCACTTAAAATTATCTTAATTTTAGGACCAATAAAACAATGCCAAATTTAAGAACATGACTACAGAATTGAAATATGCATTGACAAATAAAAGTTTAAATGGAAACATTAATAATTGCAAATTATATTTTACAATACCATGAAACAGCACAAGATTACTTTGTTGGCAAATTTTATCTTAGACACAATTGACATTAAGTAAATAACAAAGCGATTTGGCTTACTTTTGGAGAAATTGAAAAGCAAAAACAAGACATACATAATAAAAATAAGCTATCAATTAACAAATAATTAGTCAAATCATGGAACGCATTAAATGCATAATAGCTATACTAAAACTTTTTTGATTAATTATTATAATATATTAAATAGGCAGAACATATGTTTAAAATAAAGTCATTTTAAAGAATGTTAATGCTATTACTATTATAGTATGCACAATATAGGTCTATAATATAATCTTATAAACAACTGCATTGCACTGAATTTGAAAATATAACCAAAATCTTTAGCAAATGCATTTTTATGAGAATCTTAATTATATCAAGAAGTATAAATATTATATACAGATTATTAATGAACATAATTACTTCTGTTGTGATTTAACCTTCACCAATATTAACATATAAGTCTACAAAAGTGATCCTGCAGACATAGTAGAGACTTTCTTTGTACTTCCAACGATGAACGCATTTGCCTGCAAATTGCTTGGACTGGAAATTTCACCCGAGTCTAGCCTAGAAATTATAAAACAATTAATAAAAAAATAAATATTATAAGGGCACAATCTGTTGAAGTTGACTGCTTTCCTGACTTTAGATACATATAACCATAAAATCTGATAATTATACATTACTATGTTAGGAACTTGGAAATACCTATACCAATAGCTTTAATCTTGCACTGTACTGTGCTGGGTAGACTTATACTTTCCACTGCAGAGCACAAGCTTCCTCTACAGTCGAGAGTACGAATGAGAGGAGTAAGGGTACATAATCCATCAACTCTAGACACTAACAAAAAGTTAACCTTATCACATGTTCAGAGATCTAATAAATCTGTATTTTAATGGGTATTTATTTCAACTTAGTTATTTCTTATATTCCTGTAGCAGATTAAACTAGAAATAGGGTCACAGCGGAATAACATATTATTATATTTACCTTAATTATGTCAGATGAGGTTAGATTTATGTTTTTCAATAATTTCAATAATTTGGTATTTCTTGCTCCGCCAACATAGCTGTTCACTTATTAAAGTGTTGTATATTTTATTTGTGAAGGCTGCACAGATATTTCTATGTTTTTTTCGTTTGTGCACTCGGGAACAAAACACATAACTAAAATTAATAATTATCACGTAAATCACAAGTTTTTAGATACGATTTACACAAACCAAATTATATCACGTTTGTACTGTTAAATATTTACATTACTGATTACAAAACAGATGAAATAACATGCAATTAAAATAAAATAAGCAAATCCAAACTAAACAGCAATCGACTGTTGAAAAATATGGCGGCATTCGGCAATATGGCGGCGACAGCGCACGCCGGCACACGCACACATTCATAAAAGTGAAAGAGATGGGAAGAAAACGGCATAGGAGAAAGCGAGAAAGAAAATTGGGTTACTTTTTAAGCGCGAGTTAAACGGGCCTGCTTGGCAGCATGGTCTTTGATCTTAGCAGGTTCCATAAGGAACTATAGTCCCACAAACTTATCTGACCCGGTGAGAGAGTCGCTGTAATCGAATTTGGTGTTGCCATTAAAAATAGGTATTGCAATAAAGTGGGTAAAGTAAGATTATTCAATCCGATCAATAGTGCCGGGAAAATGAGTGAACAAGTTTCATCTGCATGTTTTGTTCCTTCATAAGATTTCTAATGAATCGCTCCCCAAAACCCTAAATGAAGTGTATCTGTATCAGCCCATATACGTCCGACTGCAGGGCACGGGCCTTCTCTACAATCGACTGTACGATTGAGAGTGGTTAGGCCATATAGTCCACCACGCTGGCCTAATGCGGGTTGGTTAACTTACATACCATAGAAATTCTTATAAATCGCTATAGTATGCAGGTTTCCTCACGATGTTTTCCTTCGCCGTTTTAGTGCGTGTTTATTGACTATCAATACACGCAAGACTCCGAAAAGTCAGAGATGTGCTCTGAGATTTGAACCCGCGGGCACCGTGAAATGTGGTTTTGAAATCTGATCCATTTACCAACAGGCCACCACGCACGTAACGATAAATTTTAGTTTATGATATGTACTTACATCTATTGTACTAGTACGTACAAAATTCTATTTTCGTGGAATTTATTTTGTAAAGCTGACAACACAAACCATTGGCTGCAGCTACGCGTTGATACAATTTTTCGAAGGGTATTATTGGTGTCTGAAGACGCTTTTCTTTCTACGTAAAAGTTAATACCTGAAGTTTAACGTTCCTAGCGTCACTTTTTAAAGCTTTCGGCATTTTTCACTAGTTTTAAATAATGCAGGAAAAATAAATACATTGAGTAAACAACCAATGTGTATGATATGTCAGCGACTGGCAGGTAGATTGACAATTTCAAATGACGTCTTTGTTTCCAGTTTTGTCCACCGGGCCAGATAAGTTTGTGGCTCTATAAAAGAAAAAAAATGACATCCACAGCTGACATCTGACATTACCAATCAATTATCAAATACCAATTTAATGTTACTGATCTTGAGCTGAAGTAGTAAATTATTTCTCGATAAGAATAATGAATTTGAATATTTCTAACGTCGGAAAATATGTGTGGAAATCTCAACTTACAGTTGGTTTTGGAGTAAGTAGACTTCACTGTTTAGCATCATTGCAACTCTTTTAATTCTTTTCGATTCAGCATCCACTGTACAAGTCTAAAAAATATATATTATATACTTAAATTTATGCTCATTACATTATTTCAATTATATATGTAGTAATTGTTTTTAACACATAACCTAAAATTTTCAGTATCAGCAAGTAAGAAACAAATGGGCTAACTGGATGATGGTTCGCGATGTTAAGAGGCGTCGCATGAGTGCCGAGAACTTTCTAGAAAGGTCCAGAGTCAATGCTTTGAGGAAGAATGATGTTTTGCCAGTAGAAATCAGAGAGCTAGCTGACAAAGAAATCAATAAGTTTGAATTGAATGCAGGTCCTATGAGAATCAATAACAGATGCGTTATTACATCTAGGTAAGTCATTTGCTTAATTTTTTATTTAATTTAATTATCTGTTATTTCTTTTAGCAACATAGGTAAATTGAGTTTTAGAATTTACTGAAGATTAATAATAATTGTTGTTGTAGCTTTTATTTTTACATCATAGGATCTTCATAAAATATATACATATAAACTGGCACTAAACTTGATATGCTGTTATAAAATATGCTATATATATTATATGCTCATGCAGGGAAAGGATTCTAATTATAAAAGGAAATTGTAGTTCTCGGTCCCAAGCAAGCTGCTACAAGTTGCTATAGGAATTATTTGAGTTTTTCTAATGATTGATGAGACCTCTTCAATTTATTTAATTGAATATAATAAAAATCTTATCATATAGCAGCTGCAGTCATGGTGTTGACAATGTGGGTGCTCTGTGGTATCCACTTCTAATTTATTGAAATTGCTTTCAGACCAAGGGGCATAGTCAAAGAATGGCGCATGAGTCGTATTGTATGGCGCCATTTAGCAGATTACAACAAATTATGTGGTGTGCAGAGAGCCATGTGGGGTTAAATTGATTTTTTATTTTGTAGGAATAATAAAGTTTAATTTAGTTGTTAAATTACCTCCTTTTTAATTTAAACTCTTCAAAATTTATTTTAGGTTACATATAGCTAGCTTAATTATCAGACAGAGTAACTCCATTCAATCAAAATTTTCAGGAGGAAAAAGTAACAATCCACTGTAAAATAATCAAGGAACTATGTTGTGTTTTGATTGTTTATGTACTCATTTTTAATCAAATAATGCAATAAATTATTAAATTTACAGTTTTTTACGCCAGAAGGCATTAAGCATGATTTTGAAACTGTTTTGAAAAAACATGCAAGTTTCAAACTGATAACTAAGCCATCAATATAATGGATTTTCTGAATAGTCCATTTCAATTTCTTTCATAATGGATAACTTCTCATGTTTCATTTTTCCCCTTAACTCTCACCGATATACCAAAACTCCTGATAAAAATAATGGATCTTGGAAAAAGTACCTAGCCTATTAATTACACTACTCAACAAAAAAAATATTTTTTTTGGGTTTGTTATTTATCTAATATTTTCTGATTTTCTACAACTAAAAGTAGCTATGGACTCCATTCATAACAAATAAAGTTTGCTTTTGTACATTTTACAATGAAAAATAAATATTGTAAGATTTTGACCGAACGTTTGAGGAATAACGATTATAACACGCAAGAGGTGGGGTTGGAGGGTGCTTACAGGGGTGAAGCGGGTATTCTCGGCAGAATGTTACTCCTTGCCAAGTGCCAGCATAATGTGGTCATTTACTTGGTTACATATTTGCCAGTGTTGTAGAATCAAATATATAAATTACATCTGTTATTAATAATTAATAATGAAGTTTTCAGATCTACTGATGGTTTACAAAATGTGTACCAGGTTTTCAAAAATAAAAGAGAACAAATTTCAGTGTTTTAACCTTTTATAAAAGTCATTTCCTTACAATTAAAAGCTTCACAAAAGCCGAAATGGAATTGTTTCGCTTCAATATAAAGCTTTTTAGTCAAAGAGACCTGAAACAAAGATAAACATTTGGTTAATACAAATAATAAACATACTTTTATACATCAATAAATGCTGGATTCTCAGTGATAAAAGTTTTCAGATCATTATTTTTCTGAAGCTAATACATGATAGATCAAGCATCATTGAGGTTTAAAGTTCTAGGTAAAAGGTGCCTATCATCCATAATTTTGTTATTTTCATTGAATTATTACATACATTCATAATGAGAAATATTTAAAGGTATTAAAAAAGAAATTGTATAACATAAATAGTATCTATATAAATTTATAGCCATGCACGAGAGCATTTTAAACACTATCTCTGTTGTGCACCAGTTTTATAGTATGTATCACAATGATTTTGTTACTGTAGACTATTTCTGCTAGCTTTTTGAACTATTGTAAGCATCTTGGTGTTTGGATAGTATGAAATAATTCTTGGAATACTGAAGCTACTGTTTATGAAAATTTTGTACAAATAAGAAATTCTATACCCAAAACATAAGTTATCATCTAAGATAATTGGTAAAAGTACATAAAGACTCATTCACAAACTGTTCAAGTGTTGTTCGATACATAACCTAAAATTGGTTCAGTTAATAAACATATGGGGGGAAACTTACCGAAGCCCATGTCATCGTCAGACTCCTCAGGTTCCTCCTCTTTCTTCTCCTCCTTAGCGGCCTCAGCGGCGGGCGCAGCAGACGCGGCAGCAGCGGGTGCTCCAGCGGCGGGCGCGGCTCCAACACCCGAACCGATGTTGGTGATCAGGTCACGGACGTTGATACCCTCGAGGGCCTTTGCGAACAGACCTGGCCAGTAAGGCTCCACATCGACGCCAGCGGCCTTCAGGATGGTGGAGATCTTCTCACCCTGACAATAATACGTAGCATGTAAATGACACCTTTCACGCCAAACAGCATGTCATTTACCAAAATACATGAATACACACTTTCTATGTGTTCTAGACGCACGATTGAGTAAATACATAAGCTTCAATATCGAGAAATATTGAAGATGGAACTGGATAACTGAGTTTTAACATTCGCCGAACATAGCTTGCGCACATTTTTTTCGGCGGAATACTTACAGTTACGGCGACATCATCGTCAACCAGGATGAGGGCGGAGTAAACACAAGCTAATTCAGCCTTTGATGCCATTTTTTATTTATATACGTGCAAGTCGCCAAAAGGCCTTAGCTCACAGAGAACAAGCACGATTGACTTCTCAAATTGAAGAGAAAAAGAGACTCAGCGACAGCTGTCAGAAGCGTTCGTAGCGTTACGGTTGCTGTTTATTAAGATATTAATTTTACAAGCATAAATTAATATCTATCTCTTTTTAATATCAGCATCTCTCACTCATTTTTTTTTTATGTCAACTGGAACAAATGACGATGCAATAGTGTTGCTCTATTGTATTGTCATTTTTTGTCTATGGTGTATTAAGCCCATTAATATAATTATTATAATCGAAATACTTATTTATTCCTATTTATTTAATAGGCAGCTCAGATAGATATTCAGAAAAAAATACAAGCATGAACACCATATTTTATGTACCACAAGCTTTGCCACTTAAAAAAAACATACATATACATATTGTTGGATCATGAAAATTTTCCGACAAATTGAAATATTTAATTTCGAAATATTTCGGAAAAAATTGAAAAACTTCCGAATATTTTTTCATTAGAAATTCGAAATACTGACAGTACGCTCAGGGTGGAAAGAAACTCAGGGACAAATAGAAAAAAAAAACTGTAACACTTGCTTGGAACTCAGTTTTGCCTTCTTTTTTTTTATAATGGCCTGGCATAGTGGCGGCATTGCACCTGATGGAAAGTGCCAATGCCGCCCAGGCAGAGTATCCATTGGCATCGGACGGAAGTCCCATGCCAATGGAAACAATTATGCCGGCCTGCTTAGGTGCCTCTTCACACCACGGTGGAAGGACCCAGGATTGTAGGAAGGAGGGAACACGTGCGCCGGCAAACAATTCCACAGCCTGACGGTGCGGCACAGAAACGAATTTGAGAACCGTTTGGTTCGCGCCGGGATGGTGTGGACCGTCAAGCTATGGCTTCGCAAGCCAGCACGCGTGGTTCTGGTTAGGAATGGAGAGGAGGGGAGCAAGTTGAACAATTCCTCAGAGCACTCACCGTGATACAGGCGGTAGAACACGCTTAGAGAGGCGACATCTCTCCGGAGTTGTAGCGACTCCAAGTTGCTCGTAACGTCTGCATCATTCACAATGCGGATGGCCCGCCGCTGCAATCCATCCAAGGCATCGAGCAGGTACTGGGCGGATCCATCCCAAAGGTGCGAGCAGTACTCCATACCCGGACCTGCGCTTTATATAAGCGGCAAAGCTGACCGGGCGTGAAAAACCGACGCACCCTGTTCAGGACTCCAACCCTGCGTGATGTGGCAGATATTACGCCCTCGATGTGATTCCTTGGATTGAGATCACAGCGGATATCCACACCAAGGATACACAGGTCATTCCGCACTGAGAGGGGAGTACCCTGAAGAATGGGGAGGGGAGAGAACGGGGATTTTTGCACGTGAACGCACACACCTGGGTTTTCTTGGCATTGAACTCAACCATATTCCTGGAACCCATGTAGAAATGAGATCCAAGGTCCGGTTGAGCTCAATGACAAGATCTTCGCGTCCCTTCACAGTTTCGACACGGCAACCTGGAGGCCCGCAGTGGTATCGCCCATGAACCGTGCTGTCATCTGCATAGCAATGAATGTTGCCAAGCGACAACAAGTCATTGATATGCAGAATAAACAAGGTGGGCGACAGCACCGAGCCCTGAGGAACTCCGGCATTTACCGACATGAGCGCCGAAGCGTATCCGTCGACGACTACACGTATTCTACGCCCATGCAGAAAGCCGGAAATCCACGAACACAGGTTGCCGGGTAGACCGTATGCCGGAAGCTTAGACAGAAGACCACGGTGCCAGACCCTATCAAACGCCTTGGCAATGTCGAGGCTCACAGCAAGAGCCTCGCCACGCCGGTCTATCGCCTCACCCCAGCGATGCAGGACAAACGCTAGAAGATCACCCGTCGATTGATTATGGCGGAATCCGTATTGTCGGTCACTGATCAACGAGTGATCCTCCAGGTAACGGACCAATTGAGCGTTTATGATCCGCTCCATGACCTTACACATCACTGAGGTGATAGCGATAGGGCGGTAATTGGTAGGGTCCGATCGATCACCCTTTTTGGGGATCGGTTGCACATTGGCCTCCCTCCAAGATTCCGGCACAACACCTGTGCGGTAGGACGCTCGGTAGAGGCGATTCAGTGCTGGAGACAACTCGGCTGCACAAGTCCTTAAAACCACCGCTGGTATCCCATCCGGACCACTGGCTTTCCGCACATCGAGAGACCGTAACTCACGCCGCACATCACACTGCCTGATGCGAATATCTGCCATTGAGAAACCGCAATCAGGCAGTGTAGGCAGCGACTGGGAACCACGGTCTTCGAGGCGGGAATTAGCCGCAAAGAGATTTGCCAGCAAGGCAGCCTTCTCTTGCGGCTTGTGGGCCAGCGACCCTTCTGGGTACCTCAGCGGCGGCAACGCTGGACGGCAGAAGTTAGATTGGACGGCCCTGGCTAACCTCCAATAAGCACGACTGCTAGTTGGGTGATCGTTCTTTTATTGCAAATAAGGATAAATAATGATTTAAGAATCTTTTGATCAAAAAGCAGCCTTTGAATGCTTAGATTATATACTCGTCTAGATGACACATCACACCTCACCGCTCGGCTCAAAAAAAGTCTACCAAGGTCATAGACGTAGTATCAATAGACTTGACATGCATTTGACATATATAGTCCATCTCACTTAGACTTATGCATAAACCTTAAAAAATGAAAGTGACAAAACATAATTTGCGGTCCTTGTCATAGTTTCACATAATTTTGTAGGGCAACACTGCGTGTACCCAAACAAATAAGACGTGCGGTTGTTATAAACTTGAATTACTGAGTATTTTACGAATATTTGCGGTCAAAAATGTATGTAAAAGAGTGTTGAAACTGATTATAAGACAAAAGAATGGTGTGCTGCTTTATTATTGGCTGTGATAGCCGATCTAAACGATAATATGAAAATATAACCTCTCACTGGTAAGTGCATTTTATTTAGTTTATTGGTAAAAATAAATGTAGACGTTCATTATTACTAACATCTGCAATTAGTATTTCATAGAATACATTGAAAAATAGGATTATATTTGCATAAAAAATAAAAATGCTTTTTTTTTTTACTTTATGTCTGTCCCTTACGGTGGAACTCGTATGTCGAGTCCAATGATTAAAGAATAGAGGGGATAAAACATAAGGTCACGTGACGCGTACCACTTTGATTCACAAACATGGCGGCGGCTCCGCCCCTAAAATAGTGATACGCTAGTACCAAATTTTTTATCGATATCGATCATCAACAGTGGCATACGACTAACATTAATATAACATTTTAATTTTTGCTTTACATGTCAATTGAGTATAAACAGGGGATTTTAGGACTTGACAGTCAAGTCTTTAAAAATTAAATCTGATAATAATAGGTCAATGTTTTGATATTTTTTTCATGCTATGATTTATTTGATGGGTAAGTTTTACCTGATGATTGGATTGGATTTGTCAAATAATACACACGTGAGATTAAATACAACTTTATTAATAGCTAGAATTTGGTTGCGACTTCGAATATACCACACTTTTTTCCTTAAGCACCAATTTTCACCATGTCAATATTTCTTTTGCCAAATTATAACTAAAATCTAAAAAAAACAGACATTTAGCAAACAACAATGAAAATATGTACACTAAACTAACAACTTAAATATATAAATAGAAATAAAATATCTACACAAAATTAACAATTAAAATGTAAGAATAGAAATTAAACAATTAACTAAATAAACTGACATTATTGTGTTCTGTGACATGAACCATTGTAATTTTAAATGGCGATATAAAAAAAAGAAAAAAGAAGACAGTTCGTGTATCTGACGAAGTTTCTTGCGCCACTTCTTCTTCACAGCTACAACACGTTCCGAAGCGGTGGTAGCAGAAATGAACAATCCAAAAGATCTTTTGAAAGACTATTTGAATAAATAATAATAATAATAATAAATCTTTACTTCATTACAACATGTTTACAACATAATAACACCCTGACTCCTGAACTAGGAAGCCCTGTATAACAGAAGTCAGCCTCTTTCGACAATTATTTATTTAACAGCTGCTTTATATAAAAAAATAAGAAACTCGAAAAATAATAATAATTAAAAGACTTAATAAACTATGTAACAACACTAGATCGCCAAATGAAATGAACTTAAATTATAAAGAATATTTTGATTTTGAATAATGGAATTGTAGCGGACATCGCGAACGAAGGCAGGAAATCAGCACTAGAATAAAATATTTTTCGAATAATTCAATCAAACAAAAAAAAACATAAGGTACATACATACATAAACATACAAGCGGTGAATAATGTGGACTATAGATTTTAATTTATGTATAAATATTGACTGCCTCAGTGGCGTAGTTGTATTATGGTACGGTTACAAAGCTGAGGTCTCAAGTTCGAAACCCGGGTCGCGCATAGTGATATCGGATTTTTCTATTCATTATCAGCACAGTCAGGAATTTGTGCCCGATATTGCGATAGGCTCGCCACCCACAACATCGTAGGACGGAACATACAAGGCGAAATAAATAAATAAATAAATAACACCCAACAGTCACATACATAGTCCTGACCCCACATTAAGATCGAGTCTTGTGTCGTGGGTATCAGGAACTACGAGAGACTTTTCGGTCTCACAAACACACAGACCCGAGAGAAATATTTGTGGGCCGCACAAACATTTCTCTCGGTGCGGGGATCGAACCCGCGGCCTCTCGATTCACAAACGGCGTCTTACCGCCTGCGCCACGGAGGCTGAAATGTGGGTATCCTGGTTGCACCTCTGCCTACCCATTCTGGGAAAAAGGCGCGAGTTTATGTATGTATAAATATTAATATTAATTTATTTGTAACAAAACTAATAAAAATGCAACTACTACATAAACAATAGTAATATGATGTATTAAACATTTTGATCTTAGTGTGGGGTCAGACTATGTATGTGATGGTTGGAGGTAATTATTTCTTGATATTCCTAAAAATATACTTATACTTTACAATTATCGTTACTTTTTTAGTCGCCATAATGTAAACATATGACCAACTAATACTAATTTACATGTTACAACCGTTACAAGGTTATACCTGTCGAGACAAACACCCAGTTGCATCTAATACATTTCGTTCATTATTACGTTGCACCATTCTTTGCTAAAATCAAAAATACCTATCAGGATATTTAATACATACCAAATAAAATAAAATAACATAGGTAGATTTTTATTGCTATTATTTGACTGAGGAAAATCATTATGTCTCACTTAGAATTCAATCAATGAATATGAAAGTGTTGGTTAAGATAAACAATTATAATAAAATATAAAACTATTTCTGTTCATTAAAAGGTTCTCCAGAACATTAGACAATAGACTACCAATTGTCCAAATTATCTTGCATGTCATCTTTGTTATTGATTAACAGTTGTATTATTAATAGGATTATTAGGTAAAATATCATAATTACTACAATTTCACTTACCGGGAATATTGTTGGAAAGCTGTTTTCTTTTTCAAAATGTAATGAACAAATAAATGTATTTATTGCAGGGTTCCAATAGCTTCCAATTTTTTGTATCCATTTTGTCCTGGTTTGTATGTTTATAGGGAATCTAAAAAATATTTTTAATTTCACTTTGTTTGTCGGTCTGAATATATATTTAAATATAAACTATTTTTTTTTTGAAAAATAAAGATCAAAATATTTAAAAATGATAATATCGATATGAATAATTTCGTATCGAATCCACTCATCTCTAAACTTGTGTGTAAACAAACAATGAGGTTGTTATTTACACTACTTGTATAAATAACGCCTAGAAGAGTCTAAAACATAATCAACAAGATCCAAATACATGTATAAATGATAAAAATAAACCCAAAATGTAAATTTAGCACATATTTGTTAGAATTTCGTAAAAACAGTTACTAACCTATGAAAAGTTGTGTTGAGTCCTTTTTGCTTGAACTCGACTCCTCTAACACAACACTGAGGCACTCTAAAAACTTAACAATTAAACTAATTAGCAAACTTAACAAACGAGATTAAACAATGAATTATTCGAAATTCTTTGATTTTGCAGATTTGTTTACTTCGATTGACAGATAACGCTACAGTTTGACATTTCATGGAGTTTTTGTTTTACTAGTCTGTGGTTTCGGATGAGCTAAATAAAATGGCGTCATTTTGGTCTAGGGGCGGTCTCAGTGTGGTTAGTCAACAAAATATTGCCATATTCGAAACAAAGGAATTATTATTTGTCTCTTTCATTAAGGGAAAAGTCAGCTTTGTGTATAGGAGACAGATAGATAAACGTACATTCTGCGTCGATATTCCTAACATAACTATAATTTGATATATATAGCTACTTTTGTGCGTAATCCTTTATAATTCTTTTATCATTGACTCCGATTGACAGATAACGCCACAGTTTGACATTTCATGCAGTTTTTGGTTTAATAGTCTGTGGTTTCGAAAGCATAACTAAAATGGCGTCATTTTGGTCTATGGGCGGTCCCAGTGTGGTTAGTGAACAAAATATTGCCATATTCGAAACAAAGGAATTATTATTTGTCTCTTTCATTAAGGGACAAGTCAGCTTTGTGTAAATGAGACAGATACATAGATGTACATTCCGCGTCGATATTCTTAACATAACTATAACTTGACATATATAGCTACTTTTGTGCGTGATCCTTTATAATTCTTTTATCATTGTTTGAACTACATATGCACAGACGACTAAAAATACAGACGGCCAACTCCATACAAATTTTTAACACGTTATGAAAACTCACACATCGAAACCAAATATGCTTTTCTACATATAATTCATTCAATCTTCATCGGATCTTTCTTTCTTTTCATTGATAATTTTGTCACTGACCAATAGTATTAAAGAATTTTGTTCATCGTATTTGAGCCATCTCTTTCGTACTTTATACGTATATATATTAGATGCGTTTCCCACCAGAGCTGATCTGAAATCGGTACTTTACCGAAATTACCGATTTTGAAATATTTAGGGATGTACGTTATACTTTCAGTAATCCGATTTTTACTACCGGAAATTTACCGGTTTTATATTTGGGTTTCATGCATTTATGTTCAAATTTATGGATTCAAAATGAAAATAACAAATAAAACCAAGTTATAATTCTAAACCTTTAATCAATAATATATTCTTTGATTTATTTGATGTTATATTTTTATATTAAACACTTTTATTTAAACATTTTTATCCTAATGAATATTATAACCTCCAATACTTTTTTATATATCTTCAGATTAATTTAAACATTTTCAATTTGTTAATATCTCTTAATTTTATCACTTAAAATTCTCTTAATTTTAGGACCAATAAAACAATGCCAAATTTAAGAACATGACTACAGAATTGAAATATGCATTGACAAATAAAAGTTTAAATGGAAACATTAATAATTGCAAATTATATTTTACAATACCATGAAACAGCACAAGATTACTTTGTTGGTAAATTTTATCTAAGACACAATTGACATTAAGTAAATAACAAAGCGATTTGGCTTACTTTTGGAGAAATTGAAAAGCAAAAACAAGACATACATAATTAAAATAAGCTATCAATTAACAAATAATTAGTCAAATCATGGAACGCATTAAATGCATGATAGCTATACTAAAACTTTTTTGATTAATTATTATAATATATTAAAGGAATAGGCAGAACATATGTTTAAAATAAAGTCATTTTAAAGAATGTTAATGCTATTACTATTATAGTATGCACAATATAGGTCTATAATATAATCTTATAAGCAACTGCATTGCACTGAATTTGAAAATATAACCAAAATCTTTAGCAAATGCATTTTTATGAGAATCTTAATTATATCAAGAAGTATAAATATTATATACAGATTATTAATGAACATAATTACTTCTGTTGTGATTTAACCTTCACCAATATTAACATATAAGTCTACAAAAAGTGATCCTGCAGACATAGTAGAGACTTTCTTTGTACTTCCAACGATGAACGCATTTGCCTGCAAATTGCTTGGACTGGAAATTTCACCCGAGTCTAGCCTAGAAATTATAAAACAATTAATAAAAAAATAAATATTATAAGGGCACAATCTGTTGAAGTTGACTGCTTTCCTGACTTTAGATACATATAACCATAAAAACTGATAATTATACATTAATATGTTAGGAACTTGGAAATACCTATACCAATAGCTTTAACCACCGAGACGTGGCCTCTCACTGTGGGCCTCATTAAAAGGCTCAAAGTCACTCAACGAGCCATGGAGCAGGCTATGCTCGGTGTTTCCCTACGAGATCGAATCAGAAATGAGGAGATCCGTAGGAGAACCAAGGTTACCGACATAGCCCATAGGATTGGCAAGTTGAAGTGGCAGTGGGCCGGGCACATAGCTCGTAGAACCGATGGCCGTTGGGGCCGAAAGGTTCTCGAGTGGAGGCCACGTACAGGCAAGCGAAGTGTTGGACGCCCGCCTACAAGGTGGACGGACGATCTGACTAAGGTCGCAGGAAGTCGCTGGATGCAGGCCGCTTCCAACAGGTCATTGTGGAGATCATTGGGGGAGGCCTATGTTCAGCAGTGGACTTCCTGTGGCTGATATGATGATGATGATGAATAGCTTTAATCTTGCACTGTACTGTGCTGGGTCGACTTATACTTTCCACTGCAGAGCACAAGCTTCCTCTACAGTCGAGAGTACGAATGAGAGGAGTAAGGGTACATAATCCATCAACTCTAGACACTAACAAAAAGTTAACCTTATCACATGTTCAGAGATCTAATAATCTGCATTTTAATGGGTATTTATTTCAACTTATTGTTATTTCTTATATTCCTGTAGCAGATTAAACTAGAAATAGGGTCACAGCGGAATAACATATTATTATATTTACCTTAATTATGTCAGATGAGGTTAGATTTATGTTTTTCAATAATTTCAATAATTTAGTATTTCTTGCTCCGCCAACATAGCTGTTCACTTATTAAAGTGTTTGTATATTTTGTTTGTGAAGGCTGCACAGATATTTCTATGTTTTTTTCGTTTGTGCACTCGGGAACAAAACACATAACTAAAATTATTAATTATCACGTAAATCACAAGTTTTTAGATACGATTTACACAAACCAAATTATATCACGTTTGTACTGTTAAATATTTACGTTACTGGTTACAAAACAGATGAAATAACATGCAATTAAAATAAAATAAGCAAATCCAAACTAAACAGCAATCGACTGTTGAAAAATATGGCGGCAATATGGCGGCGACAGCGCACGCCGGCACACGCACACATTCATAAAAGTGAAAGAGATGGGGCGAAAACGGCATATGAGAAAGCGAGAAAGAAAATTGGGTTACTTTTTAAGCCCGAGTTAAACGGGCCTGTACATATGGATCATCTTGTTTAATAGTCTGTGATATGGATAACGTGCTCCCGAAAAATATTTAATTATGCCGGTTTGTGCTGTCGAATTGTATCGCAATTGTGTGGGAAAACTGTATAATAATACCAATATCACTTTCTATCGGTAACATTATTGTTAAACCACTATTATTTGAAGAAAACATGAACTTTTAATTCATTATTTTGAAGATGAGTTTCATTGGCCAGTGTTGTCAATTTATTACTAGGAAAATTTGTTGAAACTATGGGAGAAACTATAAAACACAAATATCATTACATAATATTTCGATCAGAATAACAACAAGAAGAATGGCATTATTTATTGAATGAGTAAATAAAACTTACCTACACGATATTAATGAAACCCACGACGACATGCACTTCATAGTAATTTTATTAATTCTTTGCCTTGCATGTACCATTCAAAATTTCATAAACGGGGTACTGCTATTGTCATCTTTGAAGAAACAGCGAGAACTTATTCAAGGTCCTAATAATATTTTTAGACTTCCTACGGATTCCGTACTAGCAAATTGCTGGAGAGACATTACACAGCGGAAACGAAAAGAAGACCATTCGTAGCCTCACATTACTTCAGTTGTGTGTTCCGAACATTTTACTTATGATGATTTATATTTTACATAAATACAGAAATCAGATAACAGCCCAGGCAATAAATCCAAAGAGTTAATTCTATTCTGAAACAAACTCTTTATTGTTTTTACTAAAATGCGTTATAAATATAATTAATAGTATGATTACTTTAAATAAAGAAAAAATATTTTATTTACGAGCGTATACACCTTACGCGCAAAGTCAACTATAGGTATTTCTTCGTTAATTTCACGCACACGTAAGCGACCAAAGCTGTGTGCGTAGAGCTGCCGCGTCGGCTCGCTATACAATCGGCTCAAACAACTTTGATCCGTGCGCTTCAAATATTCAATTGAAATGTAACTGTAATATAATATCATAAAAATATTTTATTTGCATTATAAGTAGACAAATATTACTGTGCAAGCAAAGAATAATACAAATTTAGATAGTAATCATACTTTCGTTATTATTACATTGTTAAATTGCATTCAAATCAGTGTTCAATCAGTAGACATTTCGGACGTTTTATTAATCATTTCGTGTTCGAACACATAAATAGTGTTAGAGGCCTTACAACCCCTTACAATTACGAAATATATTTAATTTTATATTACAATACATAACATAATTTAGCCTCGGAATTACATCCCATTATATTACCTGAAACATAATTTATACTCACTACAAAATCATTGTAGGTAATAAAAATAATTAAATATTTTACCACCAAAGTACTAAGATGTGGTAATCGCATTCCGCGCGTGGCTATTTTTACTACGCGCGGCATAATCGACTGCAGCCAGGCCGGAGCGACGAGCGATACGTCCTCCCTCTAGAAGGCCTTGCGGCGGTCTGATTTGATCCACATCGGACAGTGTGTTTTATAGTGGTTTTTAAAATATTTGTAGAAAACATGAAAACTAATTTTGTTGAAATATAAAAATGGTAATTTATTGATAAGATGTTCTTCTATTGTAATATGCAATTGCTATAAAAAAATATGTACGATAAGTTGGTGAAAAAAAATATGTTCTTGACGAGAGTTTCTGAATAATTTCGCATTGTTTAAATTTTTATTTTTCAGGAACTAAACACAAAAAGTTTATTTTTCTCAGCAAAATCCCTCCATAAGGGTTTTATTAGTCTGATAATATTTTTATTTTCATCTTATATTTAGTGGTTTCGGATATCTTAAGCTTCTAAATTGCCATTTAAAGCCTAAATAACGAAACTTGTGTTCAGTAATCCTTATAGTACTCACTAATTATCCATCAATCTATAATGTTTTCCACCAAAATCCCTAGATGACAACCTTTTCTAAAGTTAGTACTAATTATTTTTCCTTTAAATTGTTTATTGGTGGCTATTAACTCATTTGAAAAGTCCTGTTTTTAAGCCAAAAAGCGCGTGCAGGGTATAAACGCTCTTAACCTATTTTGTATATCAAATAATGGGGAAAAGTTAAGTTGCTAATCTGGAGTAGGCATCCCTAAACACACACACCTTGACAGTTGGATTACAATAATTACACGACCCGTACTCACACATATCAACGAAAGTGAGGACACTTAGCGCATCGTTTGTTGACATTGCTCAATCTAGACGAGTATATAATATAAGCTTTGAAACATTGAAATCACATTGTCCCATAATGTGATATGGGTTGAGCCTAAAGCCAGATTAGTCTCAAATTCTTGACTCCAGGCTGATAATGAATCAAAAAGGAAGGAAATAACATATGTGGTAAAAAATAATCGAGCTGGCAATAAGTACTACTGTGTGTTACTGATTCTGAATAAAATTTTAATAATAATAAACGCAACAAAATCATGGTATTACCTACATATTAATAAAATATTTTACAAGGCATTAAGTACTTATTAACTCACACTAGCAATTGCACATAAATTCATATATTAAATAATTTTAAAACCATAAAATACTGCTACTGATTACAAATCCCATGAAAAGAGATGGTGTTTGACAAGCATATCCCTTACTCCCTCTTTAAAGGCTGATTTTGCGTATCTTTCTTGAGAGGCAATTCCCAGTCTGGATTTAAATTAAAACCAAACTGGGAGAGGATTCGAAGCTCACATTTTATTTGGACCCATCCTGGTGAATTTATGAATGACCATGGATGGTACCATTTCTGCACTACATCCACACATGAGCATAAAACTTCCAGCCATAAATGCAAAGCTTCTTCATTCAAACCCATACAAATAAGTGTGCGCAACTTAACATCCATTTGTGCATGAGCATTGTCATGTGATAAATTGATAGCTTGGACACATCTATACAACAGTTCCTCTGGTGTCAATACTTTGCCATCTTCATCTAAACGATATGTCTTGCATAAAACCAGGCGGCTGTAGACAGAATTGAAATCTTTTTCTACTTCCCTTGAAGATGCTTCTTCAATAAAGAGCCATGGATGGCATGGCCCATCAAGGAAACTTGGTCTTTTAATGCCATGCAACAGAACTCTTTTGAATGCAGGTGCTAGTACACCTCTTACAAGATGAGCTGCTTTCTCTGTAACTGAATCATCACCTGCCCTGCTATATTTGACTCCCTTCTCATCCAATAGCTTAACAAATCTTGCAGGGAACCAGCCTCTTAATCCATTAAGTTCTCCAATCCAGCAGTGTTCATCCCTTGAACTTATCACTTCTATAACATCATTCTTCCTGAAACCCAATTCATCTCCATCCCTTCTTTCAAAGTCTAACAGAGCTTTGGCTCTGCGTCTCTTACTTCTAGATACATTGACATATCTTTCTCTGTCTGCTGCGTGGCTCTGCATTGTGTAGTCTGCTGTCAATTGAACCTCAGATGCTAACTGTGGCTCTAGAGCTAAAAAGTGTCTAGCAACTTGTAGAATGGCTTCCCGGAGATCAACTAGGATTTCTGTCTGCTTTACATTCTTGGAAACTGCATCTTCATTGTTACTGTCTTCTCCAAATAGAATTGTTTGAATTACAGACTTGTTTTTCTTTATCTGACGTCTTTGGAGTTGTTGTTTTGGTAAATTGGGGACAGCACTGGGGTTGCCCACCAATGCTCCTTGATCTGCCATCAGGTAAGCTAAATGTCTCCTTCTGTGTGTTTCAATCAATGTAGGACTCAATGTGTCTCCACAAACTTCATAAATTGTCTTTATGAGTAAGTCAACATCATCTATTTCCCTTGGGATGTCAGATAAAGTATTAAAAATTTGTGCTGAGTTGGATATTTCAGTGAATCTTATCTCCTTTATTTTTAGCATTGCTAATGTCACTTTGAATAAAACTATAGAACCATCTAGAAAAAAGAGATCCCAAATCCTTAGAAGAATTTTCATGTGTACAATATTAGCATATAATGTCAAAAACCAATGCATGGTTATAAGAGAGAGCTCAATGTCATGTGCATTTAAAACCTGGTCAATACCAGGTAGGTAGTTTGCAATCAGGGTCCTCAGTACTCTCTGGTCAGCCTGTATACCAATCAAAGTTGATGAATAATATGAAGCTGGTAATAGATCCTCAACTGTAGTGCACATTATCCAAAAGGCATCTTCTTCCTCCATTAAAAGCAACAGAGATGCAGCTATCATTCCAGTTCCCTGACAATATCCAATATCAGGGTAAAACCATGCTAAAGCTCTTAATATTCTTCTTAACCTGGGTACTCCTGTGCTTGTTGGGTGCGAAAAGCACACATTATTAGGCAATATTTGAACCAAATCTTTTTCTATTTGCTTGCTTGTCACCAAGCCATCATCACTTGAAGCTCTCACTATATCATGATATGTGATCTCAGTGGATGCTCTCTTCTTGTTAGCTCCACAAAGGTTCATCCACACTTGAGGCCGTAGTGAGTGAGGTACACCATCCTTGACCATTTTCTGAAGTTTATCAGTCTTCTCCAATTTCCCTTCAGTTTCAGAGAAACTTATTTCCTTGCTGTAGAATTCCCATTGGAGTCTATGTTGGTCATCTTCTACAAAAGCATTGGCAAGTAGCTTATTAGAACTCTGTTCTGGTCCATCTTCTTCTTCGACACAAAAGCCAAATTCATCGAATCTGTAATCTGGCAAGCCTCCGCCGTGACCTTCAGATTCAGGCTGTGCCAACTTAGCCATTATATCTTGCGGTACCATGCTTGGAGTCAAGGCCGAAAAGGGCCCGCCAGGGGCCGGAAGGAGCTCATCGGCGATATTAAGCCCTCGTATCGCGTCAATCACGTCTTCTGGGTCGTCATCGGCCAAAGCTGCACTGATTTTCCTTTCATGATCTTCTCGGCCCACATAGCCGACGTGGTCGCGTGAACTAAATAAAGATTTCGCTAAATCCATTGTTTAGGAGACAATTATAAAACCAATAATAATTATAAAGCTAAACTTTTGTATAATTATACACTTTCCCTTTGGTATTGATCACAAAATCATAATAAATAAAGGTCACACGTCAAACCATTTCGTTATCGTCAACATTAGAGATGCTACCATTTTTTTCGTACCACTTTAGCCTCTATTGTTTGTTAAATCGATATGGAAATGAGATTTATCGTCTGGATAGGCGGTGTTTGTTTTTGTATATGGTAACCAAGTCTTATTATGTCATAATCGCGTTCCATAATTTTTTATATTTTATTACAATTCTGGCATCACAGCTATGCCATCCTTTTTACACAATAATGATTTTATATAGTTTTGTTTCACAAACAAGTTCCATCATTTTACGGGTTATGGAATATCAAACATTTATGATATTGTAGGTATACAAGAATTCACAAGAATTAAGAAAATGTCTGCTATAAAAATGAGGCGTACGCCGATAAAAAACTTGTAATAAGCCTAATGTCTGTAGACTTTTTGTTTTGAGTGAATAATTTTCAACTTTCAAGATTAATGGGATCATTTACGTTGTCGCAAGTATGTCCAATTATTTCTTTATTACAAAATTAAAATGTCAATATTATTTATTGACAGCCTCCGTAGCGCAGTTGGTTAGACGCCGCCTGTGAAACGAGAGGCCGCGGGTTCAATCTCCGCACCGAGATAAATGTTTGTGCGGCCCACAAATATTTCTTCCGGGTCTGGGTGTTTGTGAGACCGAAAAGTCTCTCGTAGTTCCTGATACCCACGACACAAGACTCGATCTTAGTGTGGGGTCAGGACTATGTATGTGACTGTTGGGTATATTTATTTATTATTATTATTGCTTCCTTTGTCACTAATTTACTAATAAGTATTTTTTGTACAATTTGGAAAGTTCTCACAATGTGACTTGTGAGACTTGTGAGACTTTCCAAAACCATTGAAAACCATGTCATGGTTTTCACACTCCAATGGACACATCAGAGTCCGTTTATTTTTACATCATAATTTTCTTATTAGGTTAGATAAAACAGAATTAGCGATTGTCCGTTATTGACAAATACAAAGAAAAACCACCTCTTGCAATGTAAATAATCTGTTTCGGCATGGTTACTAAACTATTAGTGACATTACACGTAGGCTAGATGTAATTTTTCATAATTCTTTACACATTGATACAAACGACGTACATACAATACGCAATAACTCCATAGTTTATATTAGTTGTTGACACCTACTTCGTACACTAGGATGGCCGTAAAACAATGTTGCATAGAGAACTGTAACTCCTGCTCATCAAGGAAGGAAGATGATGGTGTCACATATCACAAATTTCCTAAAGATCAAGCCTTATGTAACATTTGGAAGTCAATAACATGTTGCAATGACTCCGACTTGCCGAAGTATGTGTGCTCAAGGCATTTTTATAAAAATGATTTTCAAATGTACAAGGACTCTAAATACATATTGAAGTCAGGTACTTGTGTCCTATTGCTTGTTGGGTTCTTGTATGGTACTGCATTGAGTTTGTAGTCAGTGTAGTTATTTTGCAGCATTTTGTTTTAAGTTGATTTATTATTTTCTTAATGCTACTTTAATGTTTTTGGAGTCTGTGAAATTTTATCTCTTATGTCATCTCTTAACATCTAGTTATTGATAATATTTCCAATTTCTACCAAACCATCATTTAAGCTTTTTCATTTTATGACTTGTAAATATGTGTAATTTTGGCTGATATTCACATAAAGTAAATAATCCCCTCTGGTTAGCCATCTGTACTGCTGCTGTAGTATGATTCTATAAAATAATATATTATTTCTAACTATTATATCTTGAACATTTGAATTGGGACCCAGTTTGTTATTCTATATAGGTTCTTTTGTAAAAACAGCATAGTTAACAGAAAGAAAGCTTACACACAGCAATCTATTTCTCCCGCCAAACAGCAGTGTAAATGCACTGTTGTGTTCTGGTCTGAAATACATTGTAGCCAGAGTAACTACTGTACACTTTGACACTTAACATGTTTCAGGATGGCAAGTGCAGTGGAATGCGAAGCATGGCTTTGTAATTCATGGTGTTTTGGTTTAGCTACTGTCCATGACCAGTGGCATCGCTTATTATCAGGCAAATGGCATGCTCGTCTTGCCATTTATAGTGCACAAAAACACACACACACATGTTATGTTTTTATTAGTACTAAATGTGTATGAATATAACTAACAGGGCTTTAATTCCAATTAATAAATAAAGTTAGTTGGTGCAGGTGCAGCTAACAAAACTGTGTTAAAAAAAGCAAATATATTTTTGTCATATTCAATGTATTGTGTTGATCTTAATATTAATTTTAATTATACTGTGAATAGGACCACTGGAAATTTCTTATACAACTAGATTTTATGCATAATATTGGCTGTACACTGCACATTTCTTTATATCACATATTTGACAACCTATTGGTCTATTTGAGACTCCAGGAATATCATGTATTGCTTCTTATTATCATACACTCAATGAACATGAACTTTATTTTATGTTTTCCTTTGCATATTGTGTTTTCTTATTTATAGAATGTTAATCTATTAGCATAGTTAATGTACCACATACCGGGTATCTCAAGACTGCTACCGGAAACGAAGACGGGTGGTAGTTTTAGTGACTACAAACACATTGCAACTAAAAATTTCGCAAAGAAACGCGACAATTATTTTTTATGATTTTTTAAATATCGTCATTTTTGGGTGGTAAATTCATAGTTTTTGCTAAAATAATAATTTAAACACTTTTATACCTTAGATTATTTATAAATAAAAGGGTATACACTATTATTTTAGGAAAAAATGTATTTACCACCCAAATATGGTCATAGGAAAAAAATAACAAAAAAAAATTGACGCTTTTTTTGCATTTTTTTTTCTGTTGCATTGTGTCTGAAGTTGCTTAAACTACCACCCGGCTTCGTTTTCGGTAGCAGTCTTGATATACCCTGTATATTTGTTTGATTCAAACTAGCTGATTGTTTGATTATGAATACTTGTAGCTATTTTTCTAATCAACACTCATACATCATTATTTTAAGTTGCATTTAAAAGCTGGATGATATGGTTATAAAGTTGTAGAGTAGATTGTAATATTAAATATTAGCATGAACAATCATTATTGTGTGAAAAATGTATGTTGCCTTACAAAGTTTTTAATTTTCAGATGCAGTGCCTTCAATATTTCCATGGACTATGACAAAAATTGTTGACACTACAGCAATGGAGACAGTGGATAGCGTATTGGAAAAGAAAGATGCTACAGCAAGCACATCAGATGCACCAAATAAATTAAATACATCCAACAGCAGTAAAGAATCAGAAGAGAATTTGGAAGCAATAAAAAAATTCATTGAAGACCAAGAGAAAGAATTTCAAGAGAAGAATGATGCAGCTAACATTGTTAAGACGGAAGATATAAAAAACGAACCTGCAAATAAAGATGTTAAAATTCAAATTCGGAAGAAACAATGGTAGTTGCATCCAGTGTTATGGATATGATTCTTAGTGAGTCGGAAGCAAAGATAGAGAAAAAACATGAAATTGCTCCTGCACCTAAGTATAGCATTAGTCCCGCTGATAAATGTGAGTTTTATCATTCTTTATGTAAGTTGATGGAGTTTGGGCAGTCATTTTTATAAAATTATTGTTGTTTTAGTCACAAGTGGTAGCATTTCTCTATCCGTTGGTTCAAGAATTGAAGCCAAGGATTTTAGTGAAGAGTGGCATCCAGCAGAAATTGTGGAGGTTGATTTTGATGAAATGGAAGTCTTGGTTCGATATGAACCGGCTAACAAAATGTAAGTTCACTTTTTACACACAATGGCAGAAAGTGCCCACTTTGAGTTATAGATTCTTGTTTCCTGGGTAGCAGAACGAAAAGAGACCTTTTAGTCAGATCCAGATCCAAAACATATACTTACCTCTAAAATTATGGTGTGGAGTAGAAAAAGCGTTGTTGCATTCTACACCTTGTGTGTCTTTAATCAATTGGCTAGTTTCATGCTTAAAAAAATGAATTACATAAATAGATTAATAAACTCACGCCTTTTTCTCAGAACGAGTAGGTAGAGGTGCCAGGTCACCCACATTTCGCTTTGTATGTTCCGCCCCACGATGTGATAGGTGGCGAGCCTATTATATCGGGCACAAATTCCTGACTCGGCTGATAATGAAAAGAAAAATCCAATATATCTTTGCCCAACTGCGGTTTGAACCCGTGACCTCAGCTTTGTAACCATACTCTAGTACAACTACGCCACCGAGGCAATGAATTACTATTTTAAAATTTACTTAATAAAACTATAAAAAAATCTATTATGATATTACATTTAATAACGAAAATATTTTTCGATGCAAAGCCGATTATAATTAAACCTCATTCTAATTAATGTCTATTGTAAATTCCAATAAGGTTTTATGTATCTTTTTATTTTTCTGAAATGTCAATGATCATTTGTTTTTGAACTATGACAGATGATTATCGTGTAAAATAATCGCAAAAGTATATCAACAAATGTTAATAAATGTATATGTAAAAGTATGTATCCATATCAAACAAGGTACAGGAAGCCACGGAGGGTGCTCAGGTAACCCAGGTTACTGTTTGTTTTGCGTAAATTAATTATGGTTACGTTTGTAACGATTTTTTAAAGAAGTAGACGTGTTTGCTTACCGGAATTTTAAATGTGCTCTTTTTAGATATTTAACATAAAAAGGGGTGTATTATTCTTCTTTAAGTTATTGTTTCATTCATGGTTGGTACTGTGAGCATGATTTTAGTAAAAAGGGAAAGTCACAGCGGTTGTAGTATGGTTCATTAGATCATCACCATTGTTCAAGATATTTACGCATCATACATTCACATAATTTGATAGTTTAGTCGTGACCACGTAGAAGCCTTCTAATTTTAAATACTTTCTAAAAATAAATATTATTTTATATTAAATAAATATTATTTATCGGTTTATTAAGTTGATTAAATATAAGTTAAAATATCATTTTGTGGCGTAATTAAGGTCTGTATTTCTTTTTTCAACATATCAATTGTACTGTTTATATTTCAAGGCCTAAACTAAAAATTCCTCCGGTTTTTTCTGAAAAAATATAGCCTTACGAGCACAACATCGTTATTGCAATGCAACCGCTCTATTCTAGAATATTCTACATCTATTTGCCATTGAACATATAGGCATTTATCCCTAAAATCCGCATTTCTATTCCAGTGTTTCTAGACACGATGAATGGATAAGCGTAAGTAGTCCACGCTTGCGGCCTCTAAGCGGCAATACTCCCAAAACGGAGGTTAAAGAAGAAACCAAGATGCCAGAGAAGGAAGCGCCAGTCAAAGAAGAAGTTAAAGAAGTAAAACAAGAAGAGAAGCCGAAGGTAACGTTTGCAGTTGGTGAGAGATGTTTGGCGCGATGGAGGGACAACAGACGGTTCATGGCTACTGTACAGAAGGAATTGGAGAATGGTGAGACCTTAAATTGCACTTGTATATTTCGTTTATACTAAGTAGTTGAAACACATGGAAATTTTCATTGTTCTAATTACGTTAATAGGTAATAACTGTTTAATAGTATTTGGTATATCATTTTATTAATCACTATCTGTCCGATATCCAATTTTTCGAGTTTCGTTTTTCGTATTTGATATTTTTAATACTTAATATTTAAATTTATTTGATCCCCTGTCATTGCGCTTTTGTGATTTGTGTGATAATATATTTTAATCTGTTTCGGATACATAGATATAGTTTTTCCGGTCGGCTTGATTATAAAATCTGAGAGATAACAATATAAGTGCTTTTTCACGGCTGTATGCAATCTAGATTCCATTTATAGCTATAAATAGTAAATAAATTATTGTTTAGCTATACTTTTATTACGAAATCGACCTCTGTACTTGAATTTTGAAGGATCATAGAAACATAAAATGATGTGATTTCTTTTAGTTGAAGGTACACGCATTACAGATTAATTTGTTCATGTTTTTTTAAGTATTTTTTTTGTGTGTATTCTTCGTTTCAAATCTTTTAATAATCAATAAATAAATAAACTCTTATGTTCTACAGGCAGCTACGAGATAATATTCGATGACAACTTCAAATGGAAATGTAGCGTGTCCAGGCTTTATAAATGGAAACCTACGGGCAAACATGAGCCTACTTTAGAGACATCGTTAAATTCTCCCACGGGTTCTGCATCGCCCGTACAGTGGGGGGGACCCAGTACTATCGAAACAGCGGACAACAAGCCAGCATTTCATACACACCTCTTCGATCCAACGCGAGATTACTTGAGCTCCAAAAGCGAGCGTCGAGAAATGAAGAGGAAATTGAACATAAAAGAGATATTCAACATTGGGCAAAAGAGACAGAAGACGAAGCCAGATAAAGAAGTTACGATGTCCAAACGCCCCAGGATTATAAGGAGGTCTACTAAGGTTAAAAAACAACCAATAGTTAAGATTGAAGAGAAAGTTGAAATGAAAAAGGATGTACCTGGTGAGTATCTATACTGCGTTTGTACTATTTCAAAGTAAAATAATCGTAAAGTTGATATTCGATATGGATGTTTGTTCAGTGCGCCTTTCAAGTCTATTGTAGAAGATTTGGTGAAATAATAATTTAAGACTATTAGATCTAGTTTATAGCATTTGTAAGTTAATTTGACAGCACTTCATATGACCTTATTCATAGTGAGTTTTAAAACCTGTTTTAATTATTGGATGTTTTGTCTTTTTCGCTCATATTGAATTCAAAATTCGTGTGAAAGGGACAAAAATTTGATAACTAAACTACGTGTTAAACTGTCTAAATAAGGCATTTAATAAATAGAAATAATTTGTATGTCTCTAGATGCCGTTGCCTCCGTTAATGGCACACATACAAAACAAGAAACCATTGTATCAGAAATAAGGATTGATATGGAATTCGAACAAGACATTGTGTTAAAAAGGAGGATATTGTTGAAGATGTTAAAAATTCCGAGATAGCGGACTCACAGGTAGCAGATGCTTTTAAAATGGACGAATATAAAGCTGATTTAGACCCTGTAAGTAGAAGTAGTATTGATTTAGTTTTTATGTATGTAGGCGCACACATTTGCAGATGTATCGTAGTTATGTTAGAAATAGCATTGTAATGCAGTAAGTGTACGAATATATTGTAAAGTATTTTATATAGCAATTTTACACACGTAATTTCACTAGATACTTTTTATAATTCGCCACTTATCCTTTATTTTTAGATATGCTATAAGTTATCTAGCAAATAAATACACATTTACTGTTCTATTTTGGAATATTGCCTCTATTTTATTTGATTGCAGTTAGTCCTACATATTCAATGATTTCTGTTAGTTGTCGAGCCGCAGGTATCTGCCAGGTCTAATTTGTTGTAGCGATAATCATTTCAATATATTGCATTCTGTTAACTATGTTATCGCATATTGTTTCGCTTGAAATTTGCAAAAAAAATGTAGTATACTGTGACTGCCTCGATGGCGCAGGCGCACAAGGCGAAACGTAGGTTTCCTCTGCCTACCCCTTCTGGAAAAAAGCGTTAGTTTATGTAATATATTTATATATTTTGTTATACCACAATATTTGTCACATGTAGGTGCACGAAGAAGATGTAAAACTTGAGAAGTTTGATAAGCAGGATGACTGCAAACATGAACAAGTAATAGACAGGATGAAGAAGTAATCAGCAAACTAGAAGATGGACTAAATGAAAATGAAAAAGTTTATTCCCCCAAAGTAGAACATAAGGAAGAAACTCCAATCCCTGTTAAAGTTGATACCGAAATTAAAGACGAAGAAACTCACAAAAACCAAAGAAGTAGAAGTTCCAAAAACAAAAGAGTCCGATGAAAACGTATTCGTAGACGTAGATGGACTGGATACTGTGGAACAACCAAAACAGCCCAAAAAACTTTCAAAGATAAAGAAAGGTAAAAAGATAAGATTGCTGCAGGAGAAAAAAGTGAAGAAACAGGTGGAAATAGTGAAGAAGAGATGGAAGAGATGCGGAAACAGGTAGAGGAAATGAGAAAGCAGATGTTGCGGACGCAGGAGTTTTCGAAGGGCCAGGAGATGCCGGAGAGCTTCTTGTTGCCGGGAGAGTGGTGCTGCAAGTGGTTGAACGGGCAGCCAGTGGGAACGGTTAGTGAGATTGTATGCGAGCCGAAAACGGACAGCGAGGGGAAACCGGGATTACCGCGTAGGAGTGTTCAGGTAAACATAAAGTAATGTAGTGACTAGAGGTTGAATATAATGATTTATAAAGCCAAAAAACTATTGCTGAATAAAAACATCCTTTTTGGGTACGGTGCGTTGTGGTAACATAATAATACATGATGGAAGGGGTAAGAACGTAAGCTCCTATATTTCATATGAGTGTACGTTTTTTACCCCTTACGGCTTACGCACTACCATTACTGTGTTACCCCAACGCACCCTATGATAATCGATATTCAGATTTATAGCAAACGCGTACTAAATACCATTAAAAATGGTTCACATTATGACATAACAGTAGTCATGATTTCTAGTAGATGATTGAGTAGGTTGCTAATTGATGAGTAAATTATTATTAACTCAATGGATAAATGGAGTTGTATCTTAAATAATTCTGTAGATTCTTATATTAAGTAATTTCGTATAGAGGAAATTAGTAAAAATATTTTGTATTGGTGATATTGTTAGTATTATTTATTAATTTCGTGTCGTAAAATCCTCATGGTTTCGTTTTATTTCAAGGTGGAAGACAAGCGATTACCTCCTGGTTGGACGAAACACATGGTTCGAAGGAGTTTGGGACATTCTGCCGGAAAATGGGATGTTGTACTTGTTAGGTAGGTAGCTTTTGAACATTTGAAGATTTAACTTTTTTGTGGCTTGTTGAAATAAAAGTCGAACGAAAGTGGTTTTAATTTTTTTAATTTTTACTATTATTATATGTTAAAATTATATGTTAAAAATCTGTTATTTTTTTATGCATACCGCGCGAATAATGTGCGTGTTATTCTATATCGTGTTGTATTTATACACCATTTTATTATTATTTTCTCCTATCTCTCTTATGAACCACTAATGTAAGCTATATAAAGATTTCTTTATGCTCAGCCCAGAAAACCGCCGCTTCCACACCAAAACAGACATGAGGAATTACCTTGAAAACAATCCTGATGAAGCTCTAAAACCGTTTGAATACGCGCTAATGGATTTCGGAGTGCATTTGAAATTATCTCGGCGCATGGGTTGGATATCGACTACACCAGGCGGCGTTGCTGACGGGCCCTCAGTGTCTCCGAGTATATTGAGCTGCACATCGCCTCTGATCAAGAAGAGAAAGAAATCGGAGAAGAAAAGGGAGAATAAGAAGAAGTTGTCTTTGAAAATGAAGATAGTCGTGCCTACTGAAAGTGTGAGTTTGAACAAGCTTCGTACTGTTCGAAATCTTTTGTCGGTGTTTTTTTTCTGCTTTTATACGTTGATGATTCCAGAAAAAACTACGCTTTGTTACCTATCTGATCTCATACCAATAAGAAAATTCTTAGCATCGATATCTTCTTACTTCGGTTTTAAATATGATTTCGTTCCTACAGGTTGCACACGAGCCGATCAATATAGATACCACATCAGACACAGTGCAAACGCCTGAACCACCCCTCAACACAGTGGCTTTAGAAGACGGATATGGTAAGTGCATTACAATTAAACTACACATTTATTATCAGCCCCTTGAAGTCCACTGCTGGACATAAATGATAAACCCCTTTTAAGGTACACCACATTCAGGGGGATTACTCTATACTCTGACACGAAGTTCGAGTGTTCGAAGTCTACGTGTATGATAAAAAATACACTTAATAACAAAATCTATTGATTCTGCACTATTCTCTATGAAATGTATCATCATTCACTTCGAACTTAAACTGAGGTTACAACGTACTATAGAGGATTCGGACATTTTGTAAAGTATTCTTAGGCAAGGCATATTCTTACAGTTTTACGTCCGACATTCGAACATTCGTCGTCGTGTCGAAATATAGAGTAACCTCCCTCTTGTGCATGTCGTCCCGCCATCTAGCCAGACGACGTCCCACACTTCGTTGATCTATATTCTAGTTATTATTTCCTACTTATTGTTTGTTAACTTGTAATAAATTGTTTTAGTCTACGTCGGCTCGCTCAAAGTTCAAATAATCGACAACCTTCTCCGATGTCCAGCCGAAGGTTGCTTCAAGAATTTCCGAAACAACACGCTATTACAGATGCATATAAAACATTACCACAGAGAGCTAAGAGAAATGTTAGGAGATACTCCGAAGGTCTTGGACTTGGCGTATGCCAGGACAATGCCAGTGGATCCTGATCCGCCGAAGCAAGTCGATTCTAAGATTATTAAGGTCAAAATACCCAAGCCACCTAAACGTGAGGAGCCGAAACGAGTGGAACTAGAGCCATTGGACATAAAACCTGATTTAATTCTCGATACAGCACCTAAAACACCAGCAAGCCATGAAGGAGATAGTATTCCTAAAGTGCAGGACTCTCCTAAATTACGCGATGCGTTGATCAACAAGCCGGTGAAGAGACCAAGGGTTTTACTTCCAGTTAGAAGACCAGAGTTTGACCCAGAACCAACTAATATCGAAGATTTTGATGCCGAGTTACCAGAGATTCCGTCAGAGAGCAGTATGATAGATGTGTTAGATATCGAAAAAGTGATATCAACGCACACGGTGACTAAACCAATTTTGGAGAAGCGGAAGAAAGGGGATAAGAAACGGAAGTCGTTGACGCTGATGCCGCAGAAGCACAGCGAAGATGAATGGTTCGCGGTGACTTCGGATGTGGAGACGAGGTCTAGTTTCCCGCGTTCTGGTACGCCTGACTCGAAGATTGCCGAGGCGCCGCCGATGCAGGAAGTAGGCGCCATGTCAGCGGATTCTAATGAGGAACAGAAGGATTCGAACAAGTACATGTATAATGAGAGTGAGTATTCCTTTTGTTTATTTTTTTTTCATATTGTTTATTGTAAGGAACAAATTGAAATAAATTTAATTGTGTTGCCTACTTTTTATCTTTACTAAATGGAAGAAGTTATAGTATGTCATAAACAGCAAACGCCATAGTAGTTTGATTTTCTGCTTCTATGAAGCTATTTTTATCCAAGCTACGCTGCCACCTCACAGTTTTTTCTAACTATTTTGAAATATACCTTTCAGTTGACCACATTCATCTAATTTGGTTGACTCCATAATATGACTTCGTCATTGTTGCAGGGCACTTTCATCTATTCAATTATATACTTTTTATAAGAAAGATCGAAACACCTTGCGAGTTTATGTTTTAAAAGGATAATCAGAAAAATGTGTATATGTAGGAATAATGTCGTTTAATAGTGAATAATATTAGGTATTCAAATCCTAATGTTGATCTTCTAAATGTAAATGAAATTAATACACATTTTTTTGATAATACTTACAAAGCATAAACCTGCGATTGGATGTTTGGATTTTTCTGATGAGAAGTATATTAAAGTTTGTGATTGTCTGTGTGTGTGTGTGTGTGCAGACGGCGAGCGCGTGAAGATCGTTCACATGAAGCGCGAGGAGATCATCAACTGCCACTGCGGCTACCGCGAGGAGGACGGGCTCATGGTGCAGTGCGAGCTGTGTCTGTGCTGGCAGCACGCGCTCTGCCACAACATACACAGCGAGGCGGAGGTAAACACACACACATACACAACTACACACATACACGTCTATACACATACACACACACATTGCGTTGACGAACCATTTTATAATGACAATATAATACAATACAATACAATACAAAACTCTTTATTGCAAACCAAATACAAAAACACACAAAATCAGACAAATTAAATATAAGACTCATGGTATTACAATGGGCGGCCTTATCGCTTAGACCGATCTCTTCCAGACAACCTTTATATGGATAGTATCAGACGAAGGTGGCGGTACACAATATAGAAAATCTAGAGGATATTGCGGAAAGAATAAAATATATACTAATACACGAATACTTAGATAAATACAAATATACTTGACAGCCTCCGTGGCGCAGTTGGTTAGACGCCGCCTGTGAAACGAGAGGCCGCGGGTTCGATCCCCGCGCCGAGAGAAATGTTTGTGCGGCCCACAAATATTTCTTCCGGGTCAGGGTGTTTGTAAGACCGAAAAGTCTCTCGTAGTTCTTGATACCCACGACACAAGATTCGATCTTAGTGTGGGGTCAGGACTATGTATGTGACTGTTGGGTGTTATTTATTATTTATTTATAATGACGTGTGTCATGAGATAAAGGAGTATGCCCAATCATAGTACCGGTAAAAAATATTGTAGATATGATGCAGATACTGCTTAAAATTCTTTAAAGCAGTTAATTTCTTTAAGAACTTCTGGCCTGGATCACAATTATGTTTATTTTTATTGAAAATATAAAATTTTCCCTACACAAAAAAATATGTTACATCCATTGACGTAAAATATATGGACGGGGCGGAGAGCGGGAAAAGTGTTGTCACGAAAGTGGTCTGCAGCACCAGTGCAGCGGTTGTGACGTCACAGCGCACCGGTCTGTAAGTCGTCATAAAAATGCCTAATTGTATCGTGCGTGGGTGCAATAAACATGATCGAAAATTCACAAAAAATAAAGATAACATTTCTTATCACCGATAAGTAAAAATTATATTACTTTAAGTCAAAATAACATTTATTTTAGTATTATTGAAATACAATTTCATGGCCGCCATCAAATCATTCAGCGTATGTATTCTGGACGACATAACTTTGTACTTTGCAGCGGCGCATATTTAGGAATGCGTAGACGTAAGCTGTTGTCGAACTGATGCGGTGTAATTATTTGACATAATATTTACCACTTGATTTACATATTTTTAATCCGTAGCAAATTATACTACTAAAACTACCTATAATGCAAATTAAAATGTGTTCCATTTAATAAAATAGGCTTACTAAGACGTTACAAATTTTCAGATTTATTATTTTTTATTTTCATTCTTCACTGTGATGTTTTTTTCTGTTATTAATTTGCACACTATATTTTACATATTATTTTAATACATAACTAATATACAACATATTTAATGTTAAAAAATCATTTTTCCTGATTAATGAATATACACAGAAATCAAATCATTTTTTTATAATTTAACGTTTAAATAACTACGACGTAACAAAGTTACGTCGACGGTCGGATCCTTTAGCACACTACGTAGTTACATGAAAATCTAACAGATGGCGCGATCTTCACAGGCGTCTTTTTGACGTACCCAATGTACTGAAGGGCCTATCCTTAGTTTTTAAATCAATGGTTACATCTAATCTTTGCACCGATACTAATTTTCATAGATGAGCATTGCACGACTCTGGTCCACAAACACAATAATTAATATATTTTTGCACCCAGGTGCCAGAGAAGTACACTTGCAGTATATGCCTGAACCCGCGGCGCGGTCGTCGCTCGCAGCGTTTCCTGCACGATCAGGACCGCTTGTACGAGGGACTACTGCCGGGGGCGAAGCCCTGCGACGTGCTGCGACGCTCCCACGAGCTGTCCGGCAACCTGCTGCGGATACAGGACGCTTTGCACGCGCTCAGGGTGAAGTGCTATGTTGCTAGGTGAGAATGTGCATTTATAAAGGCGGATACATACTGCTTAAACGCCACGCTACACCAACCGACGCGACACATGTTAAGATGAACATGCAATGACACGTTGCGGGGCGTGTTCGTAGTGTGGGTCTGATCATAGAAAATAGTATAGGGATTATTATCACGCATTAGGTTCAGGCTTTACGTCCGCCTTTATACTATGATCATAAAGCATAAATCATGAAATTAGTTTTGTGGAATAAAGCCTAGATTGCATTCCATTATGTTTGTGTGAATAATAACACAATTATATTACGTATGAAGCTTAGGTATTTGAAATACTCCTTGTAACATAATATTACCAAATTAGTTTTAAAAACGAATACAAAAATATCAATAAAATTTGTCCAGAATAAAATATATTTCATTCCTTTAACTTTTTAAAACATCACATAATTGGCCTAAAAATAATGGTAAAAATATGAATGCAAACATTTACTCGTTATAACTTTTAAGGCTCACATGCTTAAGTTACTTTCATAATAATTTCAGCAAAAAGACCATCCGAAGCTATACCTGTGGGCAAAAGACTGGGAGCAGGCGGAGTTGTCATACACACAAGAGAAGCTCAACTCTGACTACACGGACCTGAACATAATGATCAACAGCGTCGGCAAGGAGAATATGCCCATCAAACCAGAGGATATTAAGGATATGCAGCTGGACATCAGGGCCACGCTGTGTGATGATCAGGACTCTGATAGGTTTGTGATAAATACAGTAAATAGTTTTGTGGAGTAAATTGTGAAAACGTAGATTACATTATAAGAATTTATTATTAGTTTTTATTGGCGATTTATAAGAACTTCTATGGTATGTAAGTCCTCCAATCTGAAATGGGTTTTTTAAGAGGGGTTTTAAATACAAATATTTATGTCACCCTCATTGGAGCGTTTGTGATAAATACAGAAAATAGTTTTGAGGAATAAATGGTGAAAACCTAGATTGCATTATAAGAATTTATTATTAATTTTTATTAGCGATTTATAGAATTCTACGGTATGTAAATCTGCCAACCTGCACTAGGCTAGCGTGATGGACTAAATTGCTTAACTACTCTCAATCATACTCTCGATTGTAGAGGAGGCCCGTGACCTGCAGTGGGACGTATATGGGCTGATACAGAACAGTAAATGGTAATTAGCAAGATATTTTTGGCCTTATTTATAGACTAGATAGATTCATAGTTTTAAAACGGTTTTAGTTTATAATAATAACACCCAACAGTCACACACATAGTCTAGACCACACACTAAGATCGAGTTGTGTCGCGGGTATCAGGAACTTCGAGACACTTTTTGGTCTCACAAACACCTAGACTTAAAGAAATATTTGTGGGTCGCACAAACATTTCTCTTACTTTAAAACTCAAATTAAATAGTATATGTGTTAGATACTGGCGAATAAAATACTGAAAACATTTTAGGTCATGTGGTCGAGTTAATATGTTATCTCCACATGAAAATAGTCAGGCAATTATGGTTCTATGTCCTCTAAAATAAAGTTGATTACAGGTTCTCGCAGCGGACGGACAGTCAACTGAGTAACGTGCTGTTGAATAACTTGCTGTCGAGTCCTGGCGGTGCGTCACTAGACCTGCCCATAAGCACCTCCGAGCTGGAGACACTTGCCAAATCTGTTCAAGGTAAGGTCAAATAGTATGTTTGTGAATAGGACCATGTTCTTTACTTATAGAGGCTTTCAAATGGTAGATTACTACTATGCAATTTTAGAAACTTTTTGTAATAATCCTATAATAGGTGAGTAGACGTTAATTTGTGGCGTAATTTCTGTATAAAAAGGTCTGAAGGCCATATTTTAATCGACTGTATCTATACTAATATTATAAAGCTGAAGAGTTTGTTTGTTTGTTTGAACGCGCTAATCTCAGGAACCGCTGGTCCGATTTGGAAAATTCTTTCAGTGTTGGATAGTACATTTATCGAGGAATGCTATAGACTATATACAGGGTATATCAAGACTGCTACCGAAAACGAAGCCGCGTGGTAGTTTAAGCGACTTCAGACGCAATGCAACAGAAAACGTTGCTAAAAAAAAGCGTCGATTTTTTTTTTGTAATTTTTTTTCGTATGGATGTATTTGGGTTGTAAATACATTTTTTTCCTAAAATAATAGTGCATACCGTTTTATTTAGTCTCTAAGGTATAAAAGAGTTTAAATTATTATTTTAGCAAAAACTATGGATTAACCACCCAAAAACGACGATATTTAAACATTGATAAAAAAATAATGTATCGTTTCTTTGCGAAATTTTTAGTTGCATTGTGTTTGTAGTCACTAAAACTACCACCAGGCTTCGTTTCGGTAGCAGTCCTGATATACCCGGTATATACGCTATGACCTATAGGAGGGAAGCAGTAGTGACATTTCTAGCAAATACGAGGAAATTTTATTCGTGGTCCGATTGGTCGATATTCTATATTGATAGTCGAAATAGAAACATTTTGACCGCCATTTTGAACGTGTATCTGCACCCGGGCGGAGCCGAGCCGGACCGCTAGTAGATATATATATAGAGTACTTGAGCACACTTTTATCAATGAATGCTCCCGCTATGTCAAACATCCGAGATGCATCGCGAAAATGTTAGATCAGCAATCAGCCTAATTTTTCTTAGATTTACGCGAATGTTATTTGGAAATAACCTTTCCAGTCCTGTTCGTGACTACGAAAGCTGTAAAGTGATTGAAACGTCGGGAACGTAAAAAATGTAAAAAGTAAAACCAAATCCGTGATAAAAATCCGTAAATATAGTTTTATTTCAAAATCTGCCTAAACATGACCACGACCACTCTGTCAAGAAAGCAGGATTATGAAAAGAATATAATATTTTAAGTCTTGTGTAGCGAGGAAGAATAGTTATTGTGAATGAGACCTATTACTAATGTTTTTTTTAAATTTACGCGAATATTAAACATTGATTAAAAACGTTTATTTACGGATTTATCGCGGATTTGGTTAAATTTTAAATTTTTTATCATCCCGACGTTTCGATTAGTTTACAGTTTTATTTCAAGAGACAATATACCGGGTATATCAAGAGTGCTACCGAAAACGAATCCAGGTGGTAGTTTAAGTGACTACAAACACAATGTAACAAAATTTTTGCAAAGAAACGCGACAAATATTTTTTAATTTTTTATATTGTCGTGTTGGGTGGTAAATATTATTTAAGAAAAGCTATGTATTTACCACCCAAGCTAGACGATATTTAAAAAAAAATAAAAAAAATTGTCGCGTTTCTTGGCGAAATTTTTAGTTGCATTGTGTATGTAGTCACTAAAACTACCACCCGGCTTCGTTTTCGGTAGCAGTCTTGATATACCCTGTAGATGTATTGCTTTAGATTTCTCTCTTATACAAAATACCACATTTCGAATACTCGTAAGATTATTGTATTGTTTTGTGTCAGAGCAAGTGTGCGCGGGCGCGGTCCCGAGCGCGCCGCAGCCCGAGGCGGCGATCGAGAGCGGCGCGTGCCGCGTGCGCCTGCTGCGCCACCTGCAGCGCTGCCACGCGCTGCTCGACGCCAGGCTCGACTCCATCGAGGCGCAGGTGGCCGGTACGCACGCACGGGAATCATAAACTCAATATAAATAACACCCAACAGTCACATAGTCCTGACCCCACACTAAGATCGAGTCTTGTGGCGTGGGTATCGGGATCTACGGGAGACTTTTCGGTCTCACAAACACGAAAGAAATTTTGTGGGCCACACAAACATTTCTCTCGGTGCGGGGATCGAATCGCGGCCGCTCGTTTCGCAGGCGGCGTCTAACCGACTGCGCCACGGAGGCTGTCAAATACCATAACATTATTATGTAGTTATCTTTTATTGTAAAAGGCGAGACGAGCATGACATTCGCTTAATAGTAAGCAATACGACTCCTCATGGACAGCACAACACTATGAACTAAGCATAGTTTGGCTTTCCACTGCAACATAAGATGTTAAGGCCCAATATGTCCAGTAGTTACTCTGAGTACAATGTCATATAAACCGGAAAACAACAGTGCAATCACTCTGCTGTTTGGTGGGAGAAATAAACATTGCGATAGTACCTGCCAGGCGGCCACTCGAATATAATTGTTGCTTGTACATTACTGATAACTGCAACTTCAATTTGAAATTTTAGAGAATTTGAATATTTGGGGATGTCATGTGAACCTTAATTTTTTGCCAATTTAAGAAAGTATGTTTAGTTACAGTTTCTAATTTGATGTAACTTTTCTTTCAGAACTGGAATCTCAGGATCCTTCGTTCGAAGATGACGAGACGCCAGACTTCTTCCCGCGCACAAAACACACTGTGCAGATGTTACTACGAGACCTGGACACAATGAAGAACTAGGAGTCATCACTTAAACATGACGGCGTTGCCCAATAACCAGTCCTTTAATCTATACTCCAATGATATAAAACAACATGCCCATAGTGGCAGGCAGGATACACAATACAACCTATTTGATCTGTATGTAGGTTGTAGAAAAAAACAGAGTGGAAAGTGGAAGGATGCAGGTTACAGTAGAAATACTAAGTGGAGGCCAACACAGCAGTGGGCTTTTTATGGCTTAGGGATATCGATGAAAGAAGCCACTTCGAACAATGAAGACTGCTGTTAGTGCTGATAATTAAGACATGAGAGCAAAAAATCACTGTTTTTATTATCATTTAGTTTTTAACTGAGTTTGTTTTTTCTCTTAGCCTTGTCCTCCCACCGCTTTGTACCTTGTGAAGTGGGCGTATATCAAATAAGATATGTGATGTTTAATGTATGTAGATCTCTAATTAGAGAAATTCCTGAATGAGCTTTGAGTTTATTCTAGAAATGTATTATTTCCTGTACATTATTGTTATATGTACTAAGTTTAATTTGTAAATAAATATATTAAACTGCCTATTTGTTGTTCATTTTTCTCCTAATTATTAGATATAGAATATAGATATCCAGAAAGAACATTCTTGTTGTATAGACAAATAAAACATTCTTGGAAAAATTTAGTACAATTTAATTATCGTAAAATAGGGAAATACATTCAACCTTCATAGAATTTGGGGAGTTGGTCACCCAAGATGACAGAGCGTTCTACACCGGCCTCGGTGATCACACCGAGACGTACCACACCACCAGATGAACCGTCACGAAGGATGGCTAATGTCAGGGTGTCTGTGACAAACTTCATGGCTTCCTGCTTAGTCATATTGGGCTTGAAGTTAGCGTCGACGTAACCATATACATATGAGGAACCGGACCCACCAATGGAGACTGCTTGACGTTGCACCATGCCACCGATTGGTACTGAGTAGATTTGTGCTGTAAAATGCAATTTAAAATTACATTATTCTAGGTCTGGATGGTTAACCTTTTATTTCATGAACTTAGTATTAAAATTGAAAGGTTTGCAATATTATAGACCAATTACACAAAGAGTCCTTGCAGTGAGGACTGTGTGTCATTATTCTATGAAATAACTATAGATTACTACTGCATTTATGCGATGCAACTTTTTTATATCTTTCCTCACTTATGGCCGATGCCAATAATCAATCGAAAAAATTAGATTGAAGTCAATCTAGATTGTTTTCTACTTTTCGATCGGTCTCTTGTCATGTTGCCATAGTTTTTTCAATATTTGAGATTGATTATTGGCAATATAGTATCAGAAAAAAGATTGAGCTGTCATCTAAAACGGCAAATTTTGGATTGGGATTGTTTATTGGCAGCGGCTGTTAGAAAGTAGTTGGAAAAACAAAATTACCTAGGTAATTAAACAAAATAGTTCATGTCATTCAGTTTGCTTATTATTTGAAAATCATATCAATTTTATAAAATAGAGCAACATTCAATATTAGTTTTGCAGCCAAATTTATTGAACCCTACAACTGGAAGGGTAGAGGACCGCTCTGGACCCCTTAATCTCTCTGCAATATACTGCCCGCCGCGACACACTATAAGGGAAAAATGTTTACTGACTTCTTTGCATCACTTGGCAACCGGTTCATTGCAGGCGGTGATTGGAATGCCAAGCATACATATTGGGGATCAAGACTAACAGTCACCAGAGGCCGAGAACTAAAAAAGAGTATTGATGGCAATCACCTATTGGTCATGGTCACAGGGGAGCCTACCTATGGCCTACAGGACAAAAACAAACCACCTGACCTCTTGGACTTTTTTGTAATCAAAGGGCATCAGCAAGCAGAACACTGTCATAAGTCAAGTCTCGATGGTAGCTCTGACCACTCACCTTCTTACTAAGGGTTAGTCCAGTGGCCCTACCTGATGATATATTCACTGACTATCTCCACAACCACAAAACAGATTGGTTTTCCTTTCGGGAATACCTGGAATCAAATGTCAATCTCAATGTCCCACTTAGAAGCCAAGAGGACGTTGACGACGCGTGCCTCTACATCACAAATTTGATCAAACTGGCAGCTTGGACTTCCACACCCGAACTGAAGACTTCATCGCATTCGGCGCCAGTAACCCCTTGCTGTCAAGGAAAAAATCGCCGTGAAACGTCGTCTTCGCAGAGTCTGGCAAAACGACTCACAAGACCGCGGATAAAACCAGACTAAATAAGGCAATTAAAGAACTTAAAGTACTCCTAGCTGATACTGCAAACGAATCGCTTAACAGAGACTAAGGAAAATGTCTCCAAATGAAATTGGTACTCACAACCTTGGAAACCACTAAAATATCTCCCCCAACCGCAAAAAATGCTCTCCGCCTATTCGATCTGGTGACACATGGGCAAGAACTGACCAAGAGAAATCTCAAGCCTTTGCTTCATATCTAGCTAGTGTACCTAACGACACGGATAGTCCTGAGGACCCAGAAATCGACCACATACTAAAGCAGGATCTGCAACTATGCCTACCTTAACACCTACTTCACCAAGAGAGATGGCTAGAGAAATAGGCAAATGGATGCTAATAAAGCACCTGGATTTGACCTGATCACCCCAAGGCTACTTAAAGAGCTGCCCAAGAAGTGTATTGTCTTCCTAACCATCCTCTTCAATGCCACACTAAGAACTTCTCATGTACCTGCACTGTGGAAATTTTCAGAGATTGTTATGATCCAAAAGCCTGGTAAACCGCCTAACGATGTTTCATCCTATCGCCCTATTAGCCTGACGCCGGTCTTATCAAAATTGTGGGAAAGGATCATCCTCGCAAGATTATCCCCTTGCTTAGATTTGGATCATGTAATACCTGATCACCAATTCGGCTTCCGGAAACACCACTCAACTATAGAACAAGTACACAGAGTATATCGAACAATAAGACACTGCCTAGAAAAGAAACAATATTGTTCGGCCGCTTTTCTAGACGTACAACAAGCCTTTGATCGGGTATGGCATAAAGGCCTACTTTGCAAATTAAAAAGTACCTTCCACACTCCTTCTACCTGCTGATGGAATCCTATCTCAGCGACAGAAAATTCCAAGTCAAACTCCGTGACATTAGATCTTCCCTTTTCAACTGCAGAGCTGGAGTACCCCAGGGCTCCGTACTTGGCCCGGTCCTTTACAACATTTTTACCTGTGACCTCCCCCAAGCACCTGAAATTGCTGTAGCAACCTTTGCGGACGACGCTGCCTTCCTCAGCTGTAACTGTGACCCAAATGTAGCGACAAAACTGCTGCAAACCCAACTCAATATGACCAATGCTTGGCTGTGCAGAATGGCGCATAAAAGCAAGTGCCCCGAAATCTCACCACATCACATTTACCTTAAGACGTGAAACCTGTCCCCCGGTCAACCTGGGCTCTGACAGACTGCCGGCAATCCACCTGTGTCAAGTACCTAGGATTCCACATGGACCGCAGGATGACATGGAAAAGACCACATAAAACAAAACGCAATGAAGTCAACCTGAGATTTAAAAACCTACTTTGGCTCCTCGGTAGACAATCTTCATTATCGCTGTCCAACAAACTAAAGGTATACTGCTCCATAATAAAACCGATCTGGACATATGGCATCCAACTGTGGTCCTCAGCAAGCAAATCCACATCCAGTGCTACAGAGAGCTCAAAACTGCATTCTAAGGGTCATCTCATCGGCGCCCTGGTATGTTCGTAATTCGGAAATTCATGAGTACCTGGAAATCCCCACCATCTTGGAAGAAGTCAAACGCTACTCCGATAACTACAGGAATCGACTATCAATACATCCAAACATGATGACAAGTGAACTCTTGCAACCAAATCCGTTTAAAAGACTCAGAGAGCCGACGTGCTGACGAACTAAGGGGAGATGGATGTAGTGCCTCTATCTCGCCAAACCCCAACCTCATACAACCTACCCTGATTATAGTCTAGGCGACTGATCGCAGGTGTTAGAAAGTAGGAAAAAAAAAATAGTTTATTGAACCAAATGTTACTAATACACACCTCCCTTCTTTTTGTCCCATCCAGCAACTAGAATACCGGCTACAAGTGAATCACGGTAATTGTAGCAGAGCTCACGGAATATAGCTGCTGCAGTCTCCACTAGTGGTGGCTCTCCCAACTCCATCTTGGAAATCTGTAATGAATATTTGATTAGTGAAAAATGTACAATAAGATATAAAAATACACAAAATCTACTGTAATCCTATCTTCTTCTTCTTAAAATGATGGATGGCTCCCCCGTGGGTTCGGAGATTTTGCCAATGTCGAGGTAAAGAGGTTAAGTTCGTATTTATGATGGCTACCCATTAGCCAAGTACGATACGAAATTTAAAAAATCTCTGACCATATAATTATGAATTAGTTTGGTTAATGTATGTATTATAGAACAGCTATAAAACAGGAGTGAAAATGTGTTAACAATTTATGAAGTTATCCATTGTTATCCATAAAATTATGTAACCTAAACCGGTTCTTAATGTTTATATATTAATATGTTATTTAAATAGAAGAAATAATATTTATAAATACATGTTATTCAGTTTTATAAATTTGCACAAACTATAAATGAAACGAGAAAAACACATGTTAACATAAAATATAAGTTTACTGGGCGGGGGACACTAGGTGGGAGAATTTCATACAAAGGGAATAGTACTCTGGGGCATTCCAGAAACATGTGTTCCAGGGTACCGTTGTCAAGACCACATTCACACAGAGAATGATCGCGAATACGAAACTTGGCAAGAAATACTGGAGTACATACATGACCCAAACGCATACGGATAATTGTAGATGTAACTTTTTATTTACATTTTAAAAATAAAAAACCATGGCTTCTTTGGTATGAATGGTTGAATTGAACCGTAACGAATTCCTTTAACCAATCTGGTAGATTGCCATATCTCATCCCAAGCTGCCATGAGATTGGATTTGGTGTAATATAGCAAGTCGCGGGAAAAACAAACCTTGTGAGTTGTCATTCCACAAGAAATGGCATTACGCGCACCATTGGTCCACAAATTCATTATGGGATATGCCAGAATGGCTAGGAATCCATGCTAGTACCACTTGAATACCAGAAGTATGGCATTGACGTAGAGTATCTTTAATTTTTAGGGTGAGATAAAAAGAGTTTTATTAAAGGGGGCTTAAGAATGTCATGGAGGAGACTAGAGGAGTCAGAAAAAATGATGGACTTATTTATGCGGCGAGAGAGAATAAACATAACTGCTTCCAATACAGCTATTGCTTCACCTGTAAATATAGATGTGGCAGGAGGGCATTTATAGTTAAGAGTGACTTTTAATTTTGGGATCCATACAGCAGCTCCAACAGATTCAACAGCAGGTAATTTTGAGGCATCCGTAAATAAGGGAGTCCAGCCTTCCCAATTTTCAGCAAAAATTCTATTAAACTGGGAATTAGCATTTGTCTCGTTTTTGTGAACCCCAAAGTTGAGAAGTACTTGGGGTTTAAAGAGCAATGTTTCGAATGGGAAGATGTAGGTAAAATGGCAAGGTGTACGGAACGTCTGAAGTGAAGAGAATTTATGATAGCTGTTAATAAGGAGAGGAGCAGTTTTGTTAAACCAGTACCGGGAATTTTGGAACAATTGAGAAAGTGTATTTAATTTGTTATGTAATGGATGGGATGATAATTGAAGAGTTTACAGAGATATCGATCACAAATAATTGTCGACGGAGAAAAAGAGGGGGTTCCGAGCATTCTACCTGAAGGGCAGGAATGGGAGAAGATTTCATCGCACCACATATAATACGTAAGATCTAGCTTGTAGTTGGTCCAAGATACGAAGAGCTAATTTATTACATGGTTCCAGTAAAAAAGAGCCATAATCAAAATGGCTGCGAATAATGGCATTGTATAATAATTTTTGGTTGTAAGGATGGGATCCCCATCGAACACCTGCAACTGCCCTCAGAACATTGATGCCCTTCTCACATTTTCAGATACAAATTTTAAATGGGGGATACCAGTCAGTTTGGAGTCTAAGATCAATCCCAAAAATTTCACTTCATTATAAAAGCGAATACTTTCATGGTTAACTGAAAGTAAGATTGGGGGGATGGATCTTTTACGGGAAAAGACTACAGCTTTACATTTGGGAATGGAAAGAGGAAAGGCAATGATCTTGAAGCCACTGATTGAGATGATACAGTGCAGAGTTTAATCTGTTTGCAGAATCTAAAAATGATTTCGAGGAAGTATACAAGATAATATCATCGGCGAATTGTAAAATATTCACAAAGGGGATTACCACATTCTCTAAGTCAGCGGTGTACAAATTATATAGAATTGGGCTTAGGACAGATCCTTGGGGAAGGCCTTTCCATACCACTCTTGAGCTTTGAAAAGAGCCATTAACACTAAAGACGACTGAACGTCCTACGAAAAGATTAAATATAATGTTTATCATTCTCGGCGGGATACTCAGCTGCAGTAGTTTCTGCCTGAGTAGGGGGAGATGACATTGTCATAAGCAGAGCTTATGTCGAGAAATACTCCGATGACGCTTTCTTCACAAGAAAACGCTAAAACGGACATCCGTAGTGAAAATGCTCAAGTTATCCATAGTGCTCATGCCCCGTCTAAATCCGTATTGAGAATTCGCTAGAAGGCCTCTGTTCTCAAGGATCCATTCTAGCCTATTTTTAATTAAATGCTCTAAGATTTTGCATAAGGTAGTGGAAAGAGCAATGGGTCTGTAGGAAGCAGCAAGATTAGGATCTTTACCAGTTTATGAATGGGTAACATAATTTGGGTTTTCCAAAATTCTGGCACGGTACTATAATTATAAATGTGGTTGATAAGACTAAGAAAGAAAATTTTAGAGGATTTTGAGGATTTCGTAACGAAAGAATAGGGAATACCGTCAATACCGGGCGCAGAGTCTTGAAGCCTCTCCAAGGTGCAACAGAGTTCATCATATGAGAATGGTTCATTAAACGGATCGGAAGAAGTAGAAGGAAGAAGGGTAGGAAAAAAGTCCTCAGAAGGTGCCAAAGGAGGGGCTATATTGTTGATAAAATTATGAAGCCAAAGATCCATATTATTTGATGATGTATTTGAGGGGTATTGTATAGACCCACGAAAACTTTTAATTTTTCTCCATACTAAAGCAGATGGTGAACGAGGGGAAAGAGATTCGCAGAATCTGGACCACCCTTCAGCTTTCTTTTTAGCCAAAAATCTTTTTGCTTTCGCAGTCATCTTTTTAAATGTTATGAAATTTTGAAGAGACATGTCCGACTTAAAACACAACTCGGCAGAGTTGCGAAGTCTAATAATCTTTGTACATTCATCATCCCACCATGGGGGGGACGAGATCTTACCAGAAGAAGATTTTTGAGAGGTATTGAAGAATCGGCAGCGGAAATAAGAGCACTAGAAAAGGAGTCGCACGTAGAGAGAAAATTGGTGCATGAAACGGGTTCCATAGAAGACAGAAGACAATCAAGTTTACGACTGTAGTTATCCCAGTCTGCTTTGGAAAGTCTGTATTTTAGAAGAGGAGAGGGTTTAGGGCTGATGGAAATACTCGTATGCCATGTTGATACCAAAGGGAAGTGGTCGCTGCCATAAGAAAGCGGAAGGATTGACCAAGATAGGGATGGTGACAAGCCGGAAGATGCAAGGGTAAGGTCAACTGCGCTAGGACTTTGGGTGGGAGAAACTCTTCTTGTAGGTGAACCATCATTTAGGACGCATAAATTTAATTCGTCAATTAGGTCAAGAAAGGGTGACGATAGGGAATCATTGTAGGGAGATCCCCACAATGCGTGGTGAAGGTTAAAGTCACCCATTATAATTAGGGGGAAGGAATAGAATTTAAATGACTTCTTATGTCATTGATAATATTAACATTGGGATGAGGAATATATATAGATACAAAAGACACATTTAGAGCCCTGACGGCAACTATTTGAAATGAGGAATTGTGGGGTAAGAGAGGGATTTGCGAGAATTTTATGGATCTCTTGACAAGGATAGCACAACCAGCCCAACCATCGTCTCTGTCATCCCTCAGACAGGAATAGCCGGATAACCTAAAAGGTGAGTCCGGCTTCAACCATGTCTCAGAGACACCAAAAACGAGAGGATTGTGCTGATTGACCAGATGGATAATTCGCTTTTTTTATGACGGATGCTTCTACAGTTCCATTGGAGGAGATTGTGAGCCATGTTGAATTTTAAATTGTGTAAATAGCTGTTCCAGTAGGTAGAATATATTAGGGGGAAGGGCATCACTGAACTTAAATGCAATGTTTAGGAGAGCAGACAGAAGTAATTCTATCAGGTTTTCATTTGGGGAAGGGGAAGAACAAGGAATCTCAGGCTGGGTTGGGTTAAGTGGGACTTGCGGTGGGATGGCACAACCATTTGGTAAAGAGGTAGAAGGGGTAGATATAATATTATTATGCGCAGTCATATCGTAACCTTTTGGACGGCTTGTACCAGCGCGACGTTCAACGAAAATTGTTTTTTTCCTTTGTGTTATGGGAGTGGAAGAAGGGGAAGAGGGAGAGGCAGCAGGTTTGAAGGTAGTAAATTGGAGGATTTGGCTACCTCAACAAACGATTTTTTACAGGACGGAATCTAAGTGAGGCTTCGGAGAAAGAAACATTCTCCTCTGACATGACTAATTTAATTGCTTTTTGACGGGAATGCTCTGGGCAATTAGGGTAAGTAGCCATGTGGGCGCCAGAACATAGAAGACATGTCGAGTTATTGATAGAGGCCTGGCAAGTAGACCCCGGGTGAGGTTGGGCACAGCGGTAGCAACGAGGTTGTGACCTACATTGGGATGCTACATGACCAAATCGACAACATTGGCGGCATTGTATGGTGGGGAGCTGATATAAGGAGACAGGCATAGAGGTGTTAAAGCAGAATATTCTGTCTGGAAGTAGATTACCCCGAAAAGTTAATACCACAGTAGTGGATGGGGACCATTCTGTAGTGCCATTTTGCATTGTCTTTCTGTTAAGTCTTCGAGCTTTTAGTATTTCTCCATAAGTTTGGTGGGGCTGAATACCAGAAATAAATTCCTCAAGGGACCAGTCAGTAGGGACATGCTTAACCACACCCATTCTGCACAGTTGGTATCTTGGAATAGACGCAGTGAGAGTATTGTCAGTAATGACATTGGATTTTAAAAAGTTATTTGCTGACTCTGCGGTATTAAATGAGATAGTAATTTTGCTGCGACCAAGTGGTTTAATGCTCCCTGGAACAATGTTGGGTACTTCATGATGATACAGCAATTTGGCAATTTTGAGGGCTTGAATGGGACTACCTTTTTCTGCCGATAAATGGACCACATATGGTCCCTTATCAGTGGAATAGTAGATCGATTTATCCTCAAAATCAGGGCAAGTATAACTGTCTTGAATAGACTCCGCTGGAGATTTATTCTTTTTGGGTTATCCGCGGGTGACTCTAATGGACGTTTCAATGCCTTTTTATTCAAACCCGAGTGAGAAGTGATTTCTACTTTACCAAAATCTCCGCCTCCCCCATCTGGGGAACATCATCGTCCAAATCCATGTGAGGGTAGACACAAAAACACAAACACTATTAACTAAAGAAACAAAAATACACAACTAATATTCCACTAATATAACATATGATTAATTATAAAGACTAAAATAAATATATAATAGTTAATTAAATGGTACAAAGTAAAGAAATTAAAAATAAATTTACGAAGGCAAATAAAACGCGTCTATAACCTCTCGCTGTCAAATTGACACTGACTGTAATCCTAAATGTTAAGCTGTAGCAGATATAAACAACGGCATTATTCATAGACATTTTAAAAACTAGTTTAACTATCAAATGTTTTGTTTTCCTCACACAAACTTATTTAAAAATTTGTTCAAGGGACACAAAATATCAGATTAAAAAAATTTTGGTTCAAACAATAAGAATTTGTATTTATGAACTCCCGATGTTTGATTCATTTGCAGCTTTCACATTCGCATACATCTAAGAAACCATTAACTAAATTAGGTTTTGTAACTGTCTGTTTATGTATGTGGTTATCACATGGCAGCCTATTCATGATAAGCTTAAATCAGAATTAAATTGATTTGTGTGTTCAGATTAGTTTTGATTGTACATTCCACAATCTGCCAAGAGTTAATAACATAATATCATCTGTCTCTTCCCCTATCTCACTGTCCTGAGTATTACTGTGTTTAATTAGGTGAGCATATGAATGAGCTTTAGTTAATGTGTCAAACTACAGCACAAATATTACAAGGCAATCTAATACAAATCATTGACTAAGAGTTTTAACATTAAACAAAATCATAGGTCCTCTAAAATGGAGGTTGTCAAATTTTGAAAGCTTACTCAAATGATAAGTAACAATGTCAGCGATCGCCTGGGTATCGGCAGCGGATCCCGATCTACAGCAGTATATATGGTCGGTGATCCTCGTCAGCTTGTCGGTCACTCTGTTGGCGATGTACGCGCCGGTGGTGGTCCGGGAGTCGGCGCCGATCACCACCCCGCCGTCGAACTCGCATGCCATGATCGAAGTGCCCGTGCTGTGAGGAGCGTTCATCCACTCCGGAAGGCAGGGATCGGTGTATGAATTTACCACTGATGTCGCCATTTTACTGAAAAAATAAAATCATTTTTATAAGTTTAGGGTGACTTTGAAGTACATTTAGATGAATATAGGACGAGCAATGGTGATTTATTGAAGAGAAAAGTTAGGTTTTTTTTGTTGACTTGTTGTGTAGCGTCATTTTGGTGCAGGTTATTTGAAAACTATGTTATTTTTAAATGAAACGTAATTAATGTCTAGTAATAGGGTTTAATGTATAAAAATAAAAATGAAGCTTGATAAAGTACTTACATAATTTAGTAATTAATATATAAATAAGTGTTTTAGTTTTTGGATAGTCACGATAATCCGGCGACAATAGGCTGTCAAAGTTAAACGTCAAACGAAACCGTCAAATCATCTTTGTTAGGGGTTAATGTTTACGCAACATTTCAACTTGTTCATTGTGTTTGTGATTTTTATGTTATAAAAAAATATTTTTATTCTTTGATATTAAATATATGTATAAAGTAATTTTTAGCAAATGTGTATGGTTAAAAAATTCTTAGAATAATTAGAAATAATGTTCCTCCGAAAGGTTATTATAGAGTCCGATAGGTGTCACTAAAGTCAAATTACGAAATGTTAACAAAAATCATTGACTATACTAGAGTATAGTAAGGTAGACCTTACCACATTGATATCAATGACAAAAATGGAATGTTTTCTTAGTTATTGGAGCGGATATTAATGGATGATTTTAGTCGCCGGTTATACGAGTATTAATTCAATTTTGAGGATACTTGGGGATAGTTTGAGTTATTTTGAGACACCCCCATGGCAATAGTGTTAACGAGCCGGCCGTGAAACAATAGGCCGTGGGTTCGATGCCCACACCTAAATATTTATTTTTGGTCAGGGTGTTTAAGACGTCAAATATTGTTTCATTATTTCAGATACCCACGGGGCAAGACAGTAGACACAACACTTGTATTTTAGTGTGTGGTCATAACGATGAGTGTGACATTTGATGAATTCTTTAAAATCGCTATGGTATGCAAGTTTCCTCACAATGTTTTTGTTCACCGTTATAGTATATGTATATTTGTAATATCTCTTATATTTTTATTTGATGTAAAGAATAAAATAAATAAATAAAAGGCAATTAGGTACTTACACACAGTACATGGTACTTATAAATAGTCTCGTAATGTAAAAGTATTTTCAAAAGTATTTCTAGTCAGCGAATATTTCGTTTTCAAAAGTCGTTAGAAAGGGACCAAATATGTATATGATAACTAAAATAGTATAATATAAAGTATAAACTGTCTACAAGGCCGCGATTTCTAGGCGGTGCAGTGGCGAGCTTTTACGAGTAGGTACTTAACGCTACTTGGTAGTTACAGAAAATAACAGGCGTTAGAAAGACTTTTCGTAAATATAATTAATTACACAATGCTTGTTTGTAGTGTGACAGAAAAAAACATGCGATAGACTTGTTATACATATTATAATTAATTTCACAATAGGACCTTAATTACTTACAGAGGTCGTTTAAAATGCTTGTCATGAGTACGCACAACAATATTAATACTTGAGAGTGTTTGTTATTATTATTAAATCCACTGTAATTACAGTAGTTGTTTTTGAATACTTATGTTGAACTTAATCTCTAATAGTGATATTCCAATCCTAATAAATAGGTAGAGTAGTGTAATATATACTTTGTTTTATATTCATAATATTTTCTTATTTAAATTATGTGGCGTTATCTATACATACATACATATAAATAAAATTGAAGTGTCTGTTTTAAGAGTGAAAATAAAAAAAAAATGTCCTACTACATATCGTTATATACACGATACCTGTGCCGAAAATTTTGTCTGTCTGTCTGTTTGTTCCGGCTAATCTCTCAAATGACTGGACCGATTTTGACGGGACTTTTTTTGTCAGGTAGCTGATATAACAAGGAGTAACTTAGGCTACATTTATTTTAGAAAAATAAAGTAACGTTGCAATGCTCAGTGCCGCACGCAGCTCACGCGCATGCCACCACTGGGCCATCATGTCGGGCGCCTCCCACCACTTCTCCCACCAACAAATCAATAACACATTTCCAAAATATTGTAAATAAAGAAAATTTTCAATAAAGCTAATACAAAAAACTGATAATAAATGATAATTAAAATTTCATCATGGGACTGAATGAGACGGGACATAAAGTGGATAAAACGGGACGGGAAATATAGTCGACGGCGCGCGGTAAATATAGTTAGTACGCGAAATAATATGTTGTTGCCAAATCAATACTGGACTCAAAAGCTATCTGCACCCGGGCAAAGCCGGGTCCGACCGCTAGTTTAAAATATAGAGGGATCGCGGTTATAAATGTACGTCTTGCAAGAACGTTGATTTTTGTTCGTAATGTTGGACGCCTGCACTGCTATTTTTGTGAAAATTGAGCTAATTATTGTGGTAAATTACTTTGGTAATAGAAATCGGTTTAAACTTTAAAGCATAGTTACTATTTAGTTATTATGCATCTAAAACGTGTTTTAGGAGAATTTACTAGCTTAAACTATTTTATTTAGTTTTCTGTTTCAGATAATCCTATTTCTAACACGAGGGCAGAAAAAGGCGATCCGGTACCGCTATTTTTACCTACATGTTTGAATTACCAGCGCTCCTGCTATATAACAAATACGCTCAAAGTTCTTATTATTGTAACTTGATTATACTTTTATGAGTTCTAATTTTCGCATATTTACCTGTACGGCTTTTTTTTTTTATTGCATTGAATGGCGAGACGAGCAAGCCGTTCGCCTGATGGTAAGCGATACGACCGCTCATGAACAGTAGCAATATTCCACTGCGCTCGCCATCCTGAGACATAAGATGTTAAGTCTCAATATGTCCAGTAGTTGCTCTGGCTACAATGTCCTTCAATCCGAAACACAACAGTGCATTTAAGCAGTGTTGTTTCACGGGAGAAATAGACATTGCGGTGGTACCTACCCAGATGGCCTCTCACATATGAGAGACCTACCACCAGTACCTTCCAGTGCCTTCTAAGGAAAAAAAAACATTTTATCCAAAATTGTGCGGGACACAATATGCAGATGTTACGGCTAGTGAGCGCGCATAAACTCTTTGTCATCGCAATAATTAATTTGGCCTAGTTGTAGGAGTTCGTTGGTGTATGTCTTGCAACATTTGATAAAATTAGCCACTAAGGCTTTTTCAAACAACAAAGTGTTGATTTTTTCGTTTTTTCATTGATCATACTTGACCTTTTGTTTCCATTCCAGAATGTAGAGAATAAGCTCAAATTATAAAGGTATATATGCCAGGACGTCTTTTCTTAAGGCTAGTCCCTAATATTATTATAAAACCAATTTATGTGTATAGGCGTACATAAAAACATAGAGCCCGCGTGGCTGACAAAAGTCATGTTGCCTTCAATCTAGGAATAGAACTCGAAAGAGCCTATGTCCAGCATTGAGACGTAAATGAGCTAACATATAAAAAAAGAAAACGAGAAAAGGTACCTTTCTATCTACATTACGTTTTTGTTCTATATCATTAAGTTCTAAGGTATAATTTCCCTTTAAATACAAATAAAAAAATGGTAGTAATATTACCTATCTTCGGCAATAACATTTGCCAATACGCCTGATGGAGTATTTGCCAAATAAAAACGTCTAGTCATCGCGGTGCGTGGGTGTCCCACTCATTAGCTTCCCTTGTCCCACCAAAAAGGTTTCATAAAAAAAATTAAATTCGCTACGCGCCATTTTGTACGTCATCCCAAAAACGATGTTTATTTAAAAAGTTATAAAAGACTTCTTGTGAATGGACGTGCATGATAAATCACCTTTTTATTCGACATTTTTATTCAAAAGGAATATCGAATTTATATTTATTCATGAAGTTTTCGATTCGCCACCGTTGTTCACGATAGCACACGTCTTAAAGAAATCCGCAATTGTTCAAGCAAGTGAGTGATCTTGATACTTTAAAAATTAAATGTATAGTTGGATGAGTTGTTTACACGTGAAATAAAGAAGAAATCTTATATTACATGGTTTGAGAAAAAAAACGTATTTCCATACTGGTAAGTGAAAAGTTAACAAATATACCTGTGAAATATTAAAATAGGCAACTATTACGTGTAAATTTTAAAGATAAATCTTCTCCGATAAATAATTGTTTTGTAGCTAAGAGTGAAACATATATTTTGCATTCTTTTTTTGAACAAATTTTATTTTAATTTAATATCTCCCTAAAAGTAGTGCTCAAACTTCAAAGTATCAAAATCATTTATAAAATCACATTGCTCAGCGGCATTAAGTAGGCGTATTATTGAACCTGGCTGGGCGAGCGGGTGCCGCACGCTCTATGCTCTATGGAAGTGCTTGTCAATCTCGTTTGAATAATGACGCGTGCGGTGGCGACATTTTGTTATTTATTTATTTTATTTTATACTACCTTTGAGACTAGGTTGTGTAGAAAGGACATGAGATTTCTACCTACAATCAACAATATCTCTTTAGTGAGATCTTTAGGCTTATGACTAAGCTTAATAGCTTATAGGTAGCTCTATAGTTTAATTACGGGTTTCAGGACGTCTGTTTTTTGTATTATTGTAATTAATAATAGCAAATAAATGCATCTTAGAGTATTTATATATAGAGGGAGCGCTGTCATACATTTGCGACTTCAAAAACGTAGATATTTTCTTGTTCGTAATGTTGGTAGCACTGGAATATTAATGTTACCGATAAATGACTTTTCCACGAAAAATATATAAATAAATAAATAATCGGAAATTAACATATTCACGTTACATTGTTTTTAGCTATCATAATACAAAATATTAATAATAAATGAAAAATAAAACTCACCCTTGGCTTATTATAATTTATTTCGCTCTAAATTCAAATATTTTATATTTTTTATCTAAAAATTATTCCGGAACTTTTTCGGAATTTCAACAATTTAATTACTTGCAACATTGAATACAAAAAGGCGTTCGAAAATTCAAAAATATGAATGTTTTTCTGTAAAATAATTTAAATAATTTCTTGTTAATTAATAAGAAATTGGATGTATTGTCGATGCTAAACGAATACACAGTTAATAATTAACCCCTAAAATAAATTTGGATGGTATTCGATAGCGCTAAACTACATTTTTTGATTTTTCTTTTTCATGTAAGTCATGCGTATTCCAAGCTGTCACAATTCACACTGGATGTAGAGAAGAAAAAGGTGGCCCCGGCACCACCATTTTATATACGTATTGAAGTACCAGCGCTCCCTCTATATATATATACTCTAAGAAATGCATCTACATTGCACGTCTATTGCTAATTTTGTTAGTGATTAAAAAAAACGCTGTGTCTAAGCTAATATTATAAAGAGTAAAGATTTCTTTCATTGAATTTGAAACTACTGGACTTATTGACAAAATATTTCACCAATAAAATTCTACGTTTTCCCTGATGAACATGGCGAATTAATATTTTCAATAAGATTTTCGGAACTCGGACGAAACTGGCCGGGCCGCTAGTTTAGAAATAAATATGGCCTACCTTGTTCGTATTTATGGGGCTAAAATATTCAGCGAAGTAGTGTCACATCTACACAATTTATAATCTACAGCCCGCAACTCCCCCGCAAGCGGGTAGACAATAGCCAGATGTTGATATTTTTTCCGACATTACAATGTATTTTGAGTTGTGATAGTCGGAGATCATTGTTGGCTGATGCCTGTTTCCGTTGAGCGAACACCCCGGTGACCCAGTCAGCTGAAATGTCAATTCGATATCAAAGGCCCATGAAAATAGAAAAAAAAATCATTGGGGTTTAATATATTGACATAGACTGTACATTATTAACAGCTCGAGACCATGTGGTTTAAAAAAAAGTCGCCTATGAATTTAGATTTAAAAAACATTTAAAAATGAGCGATGAGGATTATTACCTTAACTTACATTTTTTTAAATTTAATCTCGGTATAACAATATTAAATGTGCAGTATAAGTTATAAGGCTATGTGTTATTATTGCCAATTTGGCGTCGACCTTATTAGAATTTCTTGTAATCTCATCAATTATTTTGGAAAGCAAACACACTTCGAGGATCTCCCTAGATCTCCCATCCTAAGATATGACACTAGAACTTTACTCTTTCATTTTATGTAATGGAACTAGTACTATACGAAAACAAACTTATGGGTAATTGTACATGTAAGTGTGATTTTTTCTAAGATCGTCAACTCGCACTAGGCCAGCGTGGTAGACTATATGGCCTAACCACACCCAATCGTACTCTCGATTATAGAGGATTTCCGTGCCCTGGAGTGGTACGTATATGGGCTGATACATTACAGTCGAAATATTAAATAAACTTTCATAAAGAACCAAATAATTTCTTCACTTTTCCTATAATTTTATTGCGAGGTGAAATAACCTCAAAGCTATATTATTTGGCTTCCGTCCAGATATTCGAACTTGCTAGTACTGAAACCTTAGGATTTCCACTCAAAAGGAAAGAAGTACCTAGTACCTACGTCAAATAATTATGAAGAAGGTTCACACTAGAAGCTTTTTTCGTGTGGTTTCAGTTGAAATAGCTCTTAGAAAATTCTTGCTATTTTTCAGAAATCTTTAGGTTTGCAGCTATGTATTTGTATCGTATTAAAAACACGCATATTTTTGAAGTGTATATATAACACTATTTGTAGGCAGTGTCTTATCCATATTCTAATTTCAAATCTTGAAAAAAGTCTGTGGATTACAATATAAACTAGCGGTTTTTTCAGTTACCAGTCTGACGTCACCTAGTTTAATATGTAGGTAAGTAGTACCTCAATATTACTAAATTAAAAACCTCATTTGATATAGCTTCATAGCTTGTTTGAACTGTATTTTTTCAAGCCATTAGTATTTTGCTGTCATAAGCAGCAGAGTCGCGCTCTATCTTGTTTAAACAAATAGCGGGAACGGGCAGGGTGACTTCGATAAAATACATATTTTAAAATATCCCAAAATCACTTTTTTTAAATTGCAATAAATGGCGAGACGAGCACGTCGTTCCCCTGGTGGTAAACGATACGATCGCTCAAGGTCAGTAGGTACCATACAATTGGTCGCTTTGGAAAATGATTATCTCGAAGTGGGTAAGACTCATGCTGCGTAGTATTGATAACTTCGAGATGAGAGTTTTTATAATGAAAGGTTTGTACCGGCAAGAGTTGCACGGTCATCCGCAAGGTAACCAAAATATCTAGAATTTTATTAGCGATACTACAGCTCATAAACAGTAGCAAAACCAAATACCACCATGAATTACAAAGCAGTGTTTGACATACCACTGCACTCGCCATCCTGAGACATAAGACGATTAGTCTCAATATGTTCAGTAGTTACTCTGGCTATAATGGATCAGGATATATATCGAACACCAGCAGTAGACAGGTCTCTAACACTTTCTACGTTCTCTGCTCTACAAGGTCTTAGATTAACGCATTGAGACATATATGGGAGTAATAATTAAATGTTAAAACATTTCATTTGGTCGTTGATATTGGTGAGACCCCACTAATTCCACTCCTTTACCTCTTGACTTTCACTCAAGTGACTTCCCATTCCATTCCCAGTCCTGTAATTGACATTCAAAATCATCTACACCACTACAATCTCCACTCTCCAGTAGTAAGCTCATTCCGCTTCCCTAAACACATCAAAACAAGCAACGTCCGGGTCCATTCACAACGAATCAAAGGAGTTTTTTCTCTCGCCCGTGCCAACAAAGCCACTCCGCAATATATAAATTTGATACGATATTTTATAACGTATTGTAAGCACGCGCTTGTATTTTATATTTTTTTTATGTGTTCCCCCCGTCTCCCTCGTTTGGTGGGGTGGAAGCGGCGCGACGGCCGGCCCCTAAAAACTTATGTATTTTTTTTCCTCTTTTTTCCCATCGACGCGACGTGTTGAAACGGCGAGCGATATTGATCCGCCTTGCTGGCTCGTTATAAGAGCACCTCTCATAATATTTCTTACGCTTTATATACTTGGATGAAGACTGTGAAAGTTTTTTGGGCGTAGTCTAGATATTCTGGATGTTTTGGTGCGTTTTTTATGATTTTGTTGGAGAAGCATTTGTCTACAAAAATACTTTTTATCTGAGTTGAAGTCATATAAATTAAGGGCTATGGTTTTGGTAATATATGCCATTACATAACATTGATACTTACACCTTAAACATACATACATACATAAACTCACGCCTATATCCCAGAAGGGATAGGCAGAGGTGCCAGGACACCCACATTTCGCTTTGTATGTTCCGTCCCACAATGTGATAGGTGGCGAGCATATCGCCATATCGGGCACAAATTCCTGACTCTGGGCTGATAATGAATAGAAAAATTCAATATCACTTTGCCCAACCCGGGATTCGAACCCAAGACCCCAGCTTCGTAACCATACCTTAGTACAACTACGCCACCAAGGCAGTCTTGCACGTTACAACACTTAGACTTCTTACCACTTACACGTGAAAACAATAAAATAATAACTAAATATGTTGGAAGTGATAGAGCCACGTTGTTCTCAGTCATGAGTGGGCAGGCTTGCCCAAGCCGGTGCCTCCATCTCACAGGAAATCGACGTGATGGGCTCTGCTGTCGCGATTCATATGCAATAAAAAAATCTATAATACGAGTATTTCATAAAAAATAAAAATCATCAATAGAAACTCTTGATTCTGTATTGCTAAACATAAAAATGAAAGTAAATAAAGCAATAACGAAAGATGCCCTTCTATCAGTATATATATTAAGTTGATTATCATTTAAATAAAACAGCATAATTTTACCATAATACATATTATTTTATACTAGTTGTTAAGGGGAGAATAACCAGCTTGTAATTTGTTATAAGAAGGAGTTAAATGCGTCTGTTTTTCCCTTAATTGTATAGTGTGCAATATTATTGTTATGTATTAACTGTAATACTTATTCTGAGTTTAAAAGAAAAGGCCATTTTACTATGAAACTTAGTATCATTGCGAAGATTTTTGTGCCTCGATCAAACTTACGTTTTTGTGTAGTGAAAAATATATCCCGTGAAACAACACAGCGTAAATGCACTGTTGTGTTTCGGATTGAAGGACATTGTAGCCAGAGTAACTACTGGACATATTGAGACTTAACATCTTATGTCTCAGGATGGCGAGCGCAGTGGAATGTTGCTACTGTTTAAGAGCGGTCGTATCGCTTACCATCAGGCGAACAGCTTGCTCGTTTCGTCATTCATTGCAATAAATATATACATATTCTCGATAACATTGATCGGGATAATACAGGAACACGATTAAGAACAAACTATAAAAAATGCTATAATTAGTTTTAAGCAGCATCGGCATCGGCATCAACTATTCTTTTTACCGATACTATGACTACTACACTATTCTTTTTTTACTATTCTTTACACTATTCACTATTCTTCTTTATCTACAGTTTTAAGTCTTGTAGTAGGATTCTGTAAGTCGAGGGGCTAAGCAGGTGTGTCACAGGGCGAGTGGCGTGCGTCCATCCCTTTACAAAGCGCGGACAAGCTGCCGCCATGACATGGTCATAGACTATAGAGTGGGCACGCACGTTGCTAATATACGGGATGTTTGCAAACACCTCATTTTAAATTCTTTTTTTATTTTATAAGGATTTGTTGCGTCTATAAGGAAAGTAAGATCATCAATTGTTTTTAATTTTAGTTGGAATTTTGATTTCGAAACTCTTCATGAGTGCAAGTTTCTTGTCCGTACTAAATTTGGGAAAGAATATTAAATATAAGTATTTGCTTTTAAATTATGGACCGAAGTTATGGAAAATAAAAGTTTATTAAGTTAGTTTAGACTTACAGAATCCTACTACAAGACTTAAAACTGTAGATAAAGAAGAATAGTGAATAGTGTAAAGAATAGTAAAAAAATAATAGTGTAGTAGTCATAGTATCGGTAAAAAGAATAGTTGATGCCGATGCCGATGCTGCTTAAAACTAATTATAGCATTTTTTATAGTTTGTTCTTAGTCGTGTTCCTGTTTTACGCCTTGACGTACAACTAAGAATAAAATAGTAGGTTTATCTAATTAATTAAACGGCACATTGGAAAGCCAATTTTATATTAACAAACTTTTTTAAAATTCTTAGTGAAACTATAGTTTATTAAAGTGATACTGTATATAGGTATGCAAAGTAATTGTATAAAATGAGTAGGTACACGAGGATTGAGGATGGAAAAATCCTATATATTAATATATCTTTTTGCACAAGTGTTAATTATTAAATTTATTCATTTTCTTTAATAAACGGAGAACACGCAAGACATGATGAGGAAATAATAACATAATGATGTAACCAATCGGAATATTCGAGATGACAGCATGCGTACCAAAATGTGCTCTAAAAGAGTACATTTTACAATTTTAACACACGTGGTAGGTAAACACATAACTTTTATGTAAATATATTTAGATATGTCATTGATATAAAAAATATGTTTAAACTATACTGTTAAAAATAAAATTACGACTAAAACATATTTTTTTCGCAGCTGTGTCAACTACGTTCTATTAATAATTGTTGGGAGCAAAAATTCTGCGCTATTTGTACCTTTATTCAAACATGTTAAACGTGCCTTCAAACACACTTATTGTTTTAAATAATAATATATGTTTAAAACGAATGTAACAATTCATATATGTGGCAATATCATGTGTTCAATATTGTAGTCAATGTATTTGAAAAAAGCAATCAGATTTTGTACGTAGGTATTGTTAAGGTAATGATTAAATGATTTAATTGAGAAAAATATAATCTTTTTTAAAAGATTTGGAATCGTTTCATCTCAGGTATTATTGATTCAGATGCAGGCTCTTTATTACTATTGAATTCAATTACATATTTATAATCATGAACGCAAGATACATTATTAAATACATTTAGTTTGAATGAACAATATCGAGCAGATATGTTATTTGAAATGAATCATTCAGACTATTTTAGTATTCATAGATTAAAAAAATATTTAGAAACAATGAATTAAAAAAAAAACACTTTTAATTCCAGAACACGCTGTAGAAACCTATAAAAATTACGTGCCAAAAATACACGATTTATTTTTTTTGGCGCACGGGAGTTTTGTCCGATTCGATGGCACGCCGTCGCGGGACAATCGCGCACACTCTTTGGGGTCAGTTTTTGGAGATTATTTCGCATTGTTGGGAGCCAAAAAGCTGGACAAAGGGATGAGGGCTGTTGACTGGCTAAAGACCAGTTTTTGTGCAAAGCCTGCAACGGTTGTGATCTGCGGATTACGCACGTGGGATCGGTTACATCTTGATTTGAATTATCGAGCGAGCGGAAAATGGACTTCGCTGATAACAATCTGAAGACATGAAATTGATTTTGTAATGCTGACTCAATTGAGTAGACGCGTGGATGGCACGCGAGGTAATCTGCATTATATTTTTATACTTTTCTATTGTTTTACTGATAATACAATTGGATTTTGGAGGATAACATTTCGTACAGCAAAATTGTCTTTTTAATACAAAATCTATAATTGAGAGTCAAGAGTAACTACTGGAAATATTGAGACTTAACATCTTATGTCTCAGGTTGGCGAGCGTAGTGGAATGGTAAGCATTGCTTTGTAATTCAAGGTATTGTTTGGTTTTGCCACTGTTCATGAGCGGTCGCATCATACCATCATGTTAACGGCATATTCATCTTGCCATTAATAGCAGTTAAAAAATAAAGAATTCTTTCGCCCGCCGAGAAACTCACAAGAAGAACAAAGTATACGATCGACACTAAAGTATTATTTTTCACTACCACCAAAAAATTCTATCTATAATGCTGGCCTACCCGTGTGGGATAAAAGTTTGTATTAAATTGCATTTATTCTTTGCATGAAATGCTTATTTTTCATTTTGATCCATACCTTATAACAGTCACAGCACTACCTATCTTAGCATAAAACGTAAATGTATTCTAAACAATTTCCGTTAAAATAACAAGCTAATTACATACTATGAATTTTATCTTACTATGAATTTTATGTTATTAAATCTGACTATTGTTATACGAGTATTACATATTTACATATACAGCAATGTTTCTCGGTAAAGGTAGAGCTTATGTTATAATAAATAAGTATACCCAACAGTCTTGCATATAGTCGTGACCACATAGTAAATTCAATTAAGTCTTGTATTTTTATTTTGATTTCAGAAACTTTTCGGTTTCACAAAAACCCAGACTAGAGACAAATACTTGTGGACTTCACAAACATTAGTTTCGGTGCGAGAATCGAACCCACAGCAACTTCTAAACAATAATAAGCCGTTTCTAACCAACTGCGCCACGGAGGCTCTTGTTATATATTAGTCAATGTCTCGGTTGTAGAGCGGACCGCTCTTTGCAGTGTATATTCTTCTTCTTCTTTATCAGCCCATATACGTCCCACTGCAGGGCACGAGTCTGCTCAACAATCGACAGTACGAAGTGGTTAAGCCATATAGTCCACCACGTTGGCCCAATGCGGGTTGGCAGTGTGTAATAATAGGCCAATACTTATATTCTGTGCCAATACAGTACTTTGCACAGTGATATGTTGCAGTCAGACATGAGTTGGATGAAGGAAAAAATCTGCCTGCGAAACATCCGGGAATGCACCGGTTCAACACCGTTGAACAACTGTTCCACCTGGTTAATGACAAAGAAGAATACAAGAAGCTGACGGCCAGCCTTCAACACTGAAGAGGCACTTAAAGAAAAAGAATGTTGTAGTCTACCTCAGTAGAGTTGCAGTGGTTTGGCTCGATAAATACAACTGCCACAGGATTCTTTAGGGAAGTAATAACTATATATATTTCCTTATTTTTGACACCTGTATTCTTGTATTCACAGCTTCTACAATTCTTCAAGCGCTGGAGGTTTTCGTCACAAATGTCCGTTAATGACTATATGAATTGTTTGCTTGCGACTTCTAAAACAATATATACCAAATGTCAAATTCTTCGTTACTTATAATTTATATAAAATTTAACCTTAAAATATGACAATAGCTCTCCAAACCTAAGCAACCATGTACATACATAGTGGTAACTTGATGATTCCCCAACCCTCAATTTATACCTAATAAAAACACACAAAAAAACACGATCCCATTTAACCTGTAATCTACGAGGTAGGTACACGCTTTAGAGAAAAAAACGTGGGTAAAAAAGTCCCCTGCGTTTTTTAAACATCATATTCTAATTGCCCCTCTTTTGTACAAAGGGGACTTTTTGTACGCAGATAACTATTGACGGAAGTGTGAGGTGTAAACAACGCCTTATGTTTATTATTTCTTTTGTAAAAAATAATGATGTGGGAGACCGCATTTTTAAGGGTTAATGTGGAATGTACCTGATGATGGTCTTTCAGTAGAAGGATACGACATTGGTTTTCTTTAAAGTTGCAGCTTAACGGATGTATGGTATATCTATACTAATAAAATAAAGAGGAAAGATTTAATTCTTTGTTTGTATTGCATAGGTTCCGAAACTACTGGAACGATTTAAAAAACATCTTTCACATAAGAAAAAAATATTTTCATAAATATATCTTTACTCAGGCGGAGCCGGGCATGGCCGCTAGTACATATACGTATATTGACCTGATTTAGTTTATTGTTTAACTTATTAGTAAATTTAGCAAAGAATACACCATACATTTTAGTATAATACTGCACGTAAATTATTGAGATTTTTAGATCATATAAAATTACATTAATAGTACCTATTTAACAACGGGAAGGTAGAATGCCAGAGGCAGTACTTCTTTCCTCCATTCAACCTTTATCCTTCTGAGCCCGTTTTTAGGAGACAGCAACACATATAACATTCAAGTGCTGCAGATCTGAGTAAGAACGACAGAATTGCTCGCCCCCTATAATATCGTGGGACTGAACACACGAAGCAAAACTTGGGTGTCTTGGTTTCTACCAACGGAACCTCTGCTTACACCTTCTGGGAAAAAGGCGTGAGTGTTTATTTATATGTACCACACAAAAAAGAAGAGTTAACTAAGAAGTAAAACATAAAAAAAACAAGTGTAATAATCGACGGTGTGTATGTACATGTATATATATACATTTTAGAGTCCATTACTCGGTTTGTCTTAATCTGTATCAGCCCATATACGTCCCACTGCAGGGCACGGGCCTCCTCTACAAACGAAAGTACGATTGAGAGTGGTTGGGCCATATAGCACCACACTGGCCTAGTGCGAGAGGACGAGCTTAGAAAAAAAACATCTACAATTACCCTGTGAATTACCCATTAGTTTGTTTTTCTATATTAGTAGTTCCATTTTATAGAATGGAAGGGTAAAGGTTTAGTGGGGTATGGCGTAGTTTACTTACAATAGAAATTATTTTTAAAATCGCTATGGTATGCAGGTTTCCTCACGATGTTTTCCTTCACCGTTCACTGAATGTCTTAATATTTCCTTTTAATGTCACAATTATTAGTTAGACAAAATCATAGACAAAATATATAGTAAAACTAAAAAGGTTGTTTGAAATCCTAAAAAAGAGATCAAGTTGTTTATGCTTAACTACTTTATAATGTTATGACAGGTAATTACTCTAAGGTTATGACGTATGACGCATTAAAAATAAAAAACGTAACCAATAATATTAAATTACCGTGTAACCGCAAAAAACTGCCCCAATCATACACACGCGACCACAATTAAACATGTATTTTATGAATAAAAAAGTGTAAACTCCCCTTACTTCCGCACCCCATATTAAAAAGTTAAGTGAATAATTTGTAGTTTTTTGGCGGTCGCGTGCGTATAAAACAGGGGCTGTTCATATGAGCGCTCTTTTTGTGTTCTTTTCAAGGGGCTTTTTGAATCATTTCCTTATAACATGTAATATTTGACGCCGCACTTAGAAGGGGGAAAGACTTGATATAGAAAGTCATCGGAGGCACCATACAATTGGTCGCTTTGGAAAATGATTATGTCGAAGTGGGTAAGACTCATGCTGCGGAGTATTGATAACTTCGAGATGAGAGTTTTTATAATGAAAGGTTTGTACCGGCAAGAGTTGCACGGTCATCCGCAAGGTAACAAAAATATCTAGAATTTTACTAGCGATACGACAGCTCATAAACAGTAACAAAACCAAACAACACCTTGAATTATAAAGTAATGCTTGACATTCCACTGCACTCGCCATCCTGAGACATAAGATTTTTAATCTCAATATGTCAAGTACTTACTATGGCTACAATGTCCTTTAAACCGAAACACATGAATTTACACTACTGTTTCGTGGGAGAAATAGACAAAATTTGCAGGAAGGACGCCGGTCAATGATGCGGATGCGGGTCAATCCATCAGATCAAGGTTTGGAATCCTGGAGGTACGCCAAGCAACTGGGTCAGCGATGGACTTTCTGTAATTGAAGACGTTTATGATGATGATAAATTTTCTAATCACGTAAAATTATAATTGTATAATTTCATTAATTTACCTTCCGCTACCTGAAATATAAATGACGTAAAATGTTCTGAAACAATTTGTAAAGCTGTTAAATATTTATATACATTAACGTCACATTTTATTTAGTTATTCAAATGATCATTATTATACCTTATATATTTAGGTCGATTTAGTGACATTTTTTTGTGTTTCCGACCATGTAAAAAGTAAGCTAAATAGATACCAGGACATCAAGGAATGAAGTGAAAACTGAAGTTATATTCCATTAGATTGGACTATATTATGTATATTTTAAGAATAGGTAATATAAAATAAAGAGTTGCTGCGTATTTACTTATTATCTTTAAAGGCGCCAGCAGAATTTAAGTGATTTTTTCATACACTCAAATGTTTTATAACCATGTTCTTAGCATTTCAATATCATTAGCACATTATGTTAATTGAAAACAACGTAAAGTGTGTTTAAAAAATTGAAGACTAACAACATTTATTTAAATTTAAGTAGCCGTGACACTTGACAAATTATTTTAAATTACAAATATGTAGTTCTTGTACTTACCTATTTTCTTACTAAAGAACCGATTGACAATGAACAAAAAAGTGTGCACCTCGGTAAACATATAATAATGTTTCGAATGAAAAATTGTAATATTAAAAGGATTGGTATTTTGTACGTAGATAGTAAATAGGTGGAAAATGTTCACGAGTTTTTTAATACCGGTACAACAAAGTGACTAGGTACAATGCATGTGGTATGGTGCCGTTCAGCCAGAGTATGAATAATAAGTAAAATAAATACATATACACCTAACCACCTAATTTATATATGACACACCAACAGTCTAATCTGAGAAAAGGAAAGAAATACAAAAGAAAACGTCGCTTGAAAAAAATGATATGTTATTTGCATTGTGTCTAAAATCACTAAAACTATCACCTGGTTGCGTTTTCTTTCGCAGTCTTGATATACCCTGCATTACTGATGCTCCGCGATATATTGTAGGTAGGCCGCCAGGCAAGTTAAACGTAAAACAATACATGATAATAATATTAGAATATGATAATATGTATAATGTATTGTCATTTTAACAAGAGGTCAATGTCGGTGCTAAATGTATGTACGATATTTTATGTAAAAATTATGCAATTGACGTAAGTTTGGCATAAACTCAATTATCGATGGGTTAAAACAACTTCATTTGCTTGTGCGTAACATGTTTATGTAATATTCAAGGAAATAAACACTAACATGATAGAGAATAATAGTGAATATATGTTTGTGAGTTCTTTACGCTGTCACGGCTCATCGGACTTTATTGAATTTAAAAATAAGTATAATTTACACCTTGGAATAATTTATACATAGGTAATTTTTACACTGCCTCGGCGTAATATACTTACGGTACGGTTACAAAGCTGAGGTGTCGGGTTCAAATCTCTGGTCGGGCAAAGTGATATTGGATTTTTCTATTCATTGTGAGCTCGGAGTCAGGAATTTGTGCCGATATAGCGATAGGCTCGTTCCCTATCACATTGTGGGACGGAACATACAAGGCGAAATGTGGGTGTCCTGGTTGCATCTCTGCCTATCCAAATGAGTTTACGTACATATGTATGCAAAAATATCGATGCCTTTGCGATGATCTTTTCCTTCTATTTATGAACACTTAAATGATTAATGCAATATATTTTTTAGTAAACGGTAAAACTATATTCCTGAAATTGTTCGGCAGTGGACGGCAATATATAATTTTCAAAGACGGCCATGCTTTAAGGAACATTGTTTAAGAAGTATTAAATTGTAAAAAGTAATAAATAATAATTCCAAAAATTCCCGATTATTCTATGACTGACATTTCGCTTTACACAAGCGGCGGAAATTTAAATAATCTTAGCTTAGTATTTTTTTGCGCCAAAAACATTCGGGATGTTAAAAGTTGACTAAAGCGCCGTTACTCCGTCGGGCCTGAGTAAACAATGTTAAAATTAATACCATTGTCCATTAATCAAGTTAAAAGGATTTTCTATCGCAAAAACTACACGATATTTAATGTCCAACCCTTTTTTACAACCCCACCGGTACCGTTACCTCGGCAAAATGTAGTCCAAACTATTGTCTTTTTTCTAAGCTTTTTACAGTCCACGATGTCGGGTGCCGGTCTTTTGTACCCTTCAAAGTTATATTTGCATATACAAAGAAGATTTGCATTTTGTCCCCGCTGGATGTTTACGGGTTAAATTTTTATATAGGCCGCACCGAGCGACAAAGAGTTGAAATAATAAAATGCAAATCAGTAGAAAACTTTACTGTTTTAATGTCTTTTAATGTTTAAAGTACAGATTGTTCGTGACAAAAACTCATTCCTAACAACTGTAAGAGTTATGGGTAATTGAGACGCCTTACAATTCTGGATATTCCTAGTAAAATAAATCAGCAACTATTAACATGTTATTGGATTTAATTCAAGTCTTTATGCATTCGGTAGGTACTATTAAGGTTATTTGATAGGAAAATCTATTTTGTTTTAGAAATACTACAGCTAGGAAAAGTTTCGATTGAAGTTGTATTATTTATATACAGATAAATAATGTGAAATATTTTAGGCGTCGCGTAAAATGAAATTGTTCATATATATTTTGTTGTAGAGAACGTGCAGCGATGCAGCTTTCAAGTCATAACAGGTGTGGGTTTAGTTCTAAACCGCCCTGGTTTTGGCAGTTCTTTACGGTCACTTCAAAACATTTAGTAAATTAATAACAAATAAACAAAATCAGACAAAAGAAACGATAATGCCGAGATTATTTGGATGCCATTTATTAATGTTAGCATTTCTCACAATGTTATCTCGAATTAACGGGACTCATTACACATTTTACATTTCTTATACACATATAAACTTTGTCTATTTGTTATTTGTTTTAATGATTGTGTATTGTAAATAATAATATACTCTTGTTTGTTATTTGTAAAATCGTGGACTATTGCAGCTTCCCTGAGAATGTTTTGGTTTGATGTTTCGGAGTATTCACTGTACAAAGATATAAAATAAATAAGATGTAACAATTATCTCTTTAATTTTCTGAATAAATAAGATGTAACAATTATCTCTTTAATTTTCTGTGTAATTGACAGATTAGAACATTATATTTATTTGTTTAATGTTCTTACCAAGCTATGATGAAGATAATAGTGGCCGAAGGGGTAATAAAGTGAACTCCTATAAAATATAGGATACCCTAATACTTCGGTGTATTACCCCAATGAACCTTACACCATTTTGAAATTAAATTCGTGTGTCAAGCAATATGGTATGACGAAAATCTTTTGCTTATGCGAAAAAAATTGCCTCACCATATTGTTTGTCATAACTTTCACATGACTCCCAATCCCATTGTACGGACAGGAAAAGTTTTTTGACATACAGAATCAGACAGCATGTACTGCCTAAAAGGATTAAAATCCGTTGAATATTTTTACAATTGCAATTTCTACATCTCGGGCGGACAAAGAGGTTGGTATACGACAAAAGATTTTTTCGTCCAGCAATGATCGATATGAAATGTGTTTTTTTTCATGTGGCAATCACTGGAATAACATTTAAAAATGTGCATGTGGCTGTAAAGGGACAGTGGTAGGCAGGTACTTGCGTTTTTGCATTTCCTTTCCATACTTTTTACAATAAAAACTTTCTTTTAAATAAATAATCCCGACAGCGTTTGACAGGGATTCATCTTAAAATAATAATTGCTGAATGTTGCCAGCGGTTTTTTTCTTTTTTAATGTATCGCTTCTGTCCAGTATGCGAAATTGGAACGGAAACATTTACACGTGAAAAATATTTAAGGAAATCTTTGTTGGATACAGTCGAGGTGGTAGAATACTAAATATACTAAAACCAGCTAGATATCCAAGTCTTATATCCTGACTGACTGGTTCCTAAGCCCCAAAAAGAACAGATCCAAAAGGTACAAAGGAAAAGTACGCTAAACATATTCTTTAACATCGTTTATCCCGATCTGTCATTATCATAAAACTGGTCCGGAGTCACAATCCATTGCTAGTACTGAATAAGTACATATAAACAAGGAAACTAGTTACATCTGTGTGTTCAGTAGAACGACATGAGGGAGAGAGGGTGCGCGCCATAAATCCGGCCAGTCTCATTTGAATTTCCAATCAGTGCATTTATTACCGCCCCTGGCAAATGTATGGGGTTTGTTTACCCAAAAAAACATTTCTATGTACAACGTTGAGGAATACAATGGAATCTTAGTCTTAATTGCAACTACAATTGGTAATTTGTATGGTAATGACGAGAAGGAAGCTGTTTAATTGGAGCATTCGGAAAAGCGACATTAGAAAGACAAAATATTATTATCTGTATCAGCCCATATACGTCCCACTGCAGGGCACGGGCCTACTCTACAATCGAGAATACGATTGAGAGTGGTTAGGCCATATAGTCTACCACGCTGGCCTAGTGCGGGTTAGCGGACTTACATACCATAGAAATTCTTATGAATCCCTATGGTATGCAGGTTTCCTCACGATGTTTTCCTTTACCGTTTTAGTGCGTGGTGATTGACTATCAATACACACATGACTCCGAAAAGTCAGAGGTATGCCCTAGGATTCGAACCCGCGACCACCGTGAACATGTTGGCAGTCGCGTCTAGTCCGTTTACCAACAGGCCACCACGCACTTTTGCGTAATAATATTAGAGTAAATATTATTATACTCTAATATTATCAGTGACTTCGTATTTTTACTTACAATATTAGACCTTAGGCTTTAGTTTAGTACTTAGTACATTAGCGTAGCCTAATGTAGGCTAGAGGCTTCTCCAGTATCAGTATTATCAAGCCATAAAAACTATGCCCATTTTACTGTGAAACTTAGTATCGGTGCTAAGATTTTTATGCCTCGATTAAACCTACTTTTTGTGTTGAGAAAAATATATTCGATAATTATAAACATAATTGTGACCCAGGCCTGGAGTTCTTAGAGAAAGGAACTTGAAGTCCACTTAAAAATATTTTGTTGTCTTCGGCTCTGTGAAGAAAATGTAAAATGCGATGCTAATAACTTTATTTTATAAACATCTGTTGCCCGGATAAAACAGGAAAGCGTTTAAGTGCAAACTATCAAAAATAGAATGAACTTTAAGCAGTTTAAAGTATAGGTATAATAATTTATATGATACGATACTATGGATTGGCATTTTCATTGATGTTGTTAAATGGCAACCATCCTAACCAATTTCTTATAATATTTTGTGACGACTGAAACCATATTACTAAGTAATTTTATATCTCGTGTGATGGAAATGTCTTGAACCAGTTATTTTTTTCGTAATTTCATATATTTTGTCTCATTTAATAAATATATCAAAGAAAATCCCTGTCAACAGCCCGGTGTCTAAATATATTTATCCAAACATAATGTTATTAAGTTCCACGTGGTTTGTTACCTGTCCATATAGATAAAATCAGTTGTATTGTACCAGTACCACGAGGTGTCGATTGTTATAAAGATATTCGTATTAAAATAATCCCTTTTTCTTGTCTGCATCTTCCTAATGTTTTCAGGTTTAATGTGGCGAGGTGATTGAAATTACAATATGGGTTTCGTCGATTTTTTAATTGTTGTTGCAATTCTGACAGTTTTGTAGTAGTGACGTATTTATAGAATTACATTTTACCTAAAATCAAGGATAACTAAATTATAGATCGTCTAAGGTCTTTTGGCATGCGAATGCTTGGTTGTCAAAATATTATGAACATTTTTTCTAACGTATTGTTTGAGATTTTCATATAAACAAGAAGCATTTATAATCGTGGTCTAATAGTATTAAAATGTTCAGTATAATAAAATGAGAAAAGAGAAAAACTGTTCCTAATATTTTGACAACAGCTTAAAAACCATGCATTCGCCAAAAGATCGTACATGATTTTTACTACTAAAATTAATTTGTTAATCATGCGTAGGTTTATATGTATATAAATTCAAATTGTGCCATTGGCCTTATTATAGGATAACAAGGAGACAAAATATTGTCACGAATTATACCACAAAATGACCTCATGTTGTTTGTTATGATTACAACAAAGAGGTAAAATAAATTTATATAAGTATAAAATTAAACATTAATATTACGGAATATGCAAATTATTTATTTATTATTATTGGCATAAAAAAGTACGACGTTATTATCGTTCAAGGAAATCTCTTTCAAACTATTAGCGGGTGTTATTAGTTTAACATTTAGTAGTTCTCTAATACATAATTCTAGTTTTATTGGTGTAGGTAGCGTGTAAGAGCTGAAAAACTTGTCTTCTGGCGTTTATATCTTTTCCAAGCAAAATCCTTGGGCTAAAACGATGGTTGGAAACATACGAAAATCATGTATTACCTAAGATTGGAGAATTTTTCACCAGGATTGATGCCAGAAACCCGCTCAATAATACAATATGTATTTTTGTAAATTGGGCAGATATTAAGCTACAAACCCACACCAACCTATAGGAAGAAAGAACAAAGTTGACCGATGGTTTAGTCACAGAATACTAACAGAAGTCAAGCTTGTGTATGTACTTCACTTTTGTTGCCACACTCACACTACGCTCGGCGTTCGCGCAAGGGTTGTTAACTCTGGCTTATGCGAAAACACGTATCGTGTTAATAGCACTCGTATCGTTTAATTGAATTTTTAAAATAAAATATATAAAATACAATAATACAATAAATACATTTTAATTTTATTTATGAACTCGCCGAGAATTGGTATGTCATTATTCTAAGTTTTTTCAATTGTTTTTGTATAGTATATGTTTTTTTTAATGAAATTTATATACAATTATTATAATCTGGTTTTTTATATACAAGTGTAATAACTTTTATTCATTTGCTCAAAACATCTTTCTCAAAACATCTCACTATTTGCGTGCCTGAAGCGGGTGACACTCGTGCTCGCAGTGGTTTCGACTGGTTTGAAATATCGTGTCGGTGAACGCTATCAATGTGTGCGTTGATTTAGCGCGCTTTGTATGGAGCTTGACTTCTGTTAGTTTAGTATTCTTATTCTGTGGTTTAGTCGTATAGTCGCTCTACATGGCATTTTTCCAAAAACCTCATTAAAACGTCACTAAACCATCGTCATTCGACTTTCATTCGAGATATTAAAGTAACAAAAACATTATTTGTTTAAGGAGACAAAAAACGGAAGAACCATAGAGAACACGTGTCAGAGAAATAATAGATCGGCATGTGTCGCGGAGATTAAGCAAGTGTTCTGCGTTTCTCGGAACGAGGCGAAATTGATTTTAATTCTTATCCATCACGACCGCCTGTTTTCGGGATTAGGCCTCGGCGTTTTTACTTTTTTTTTTTTATCCAAGGAATAAAAAAGTCTGTTTTGCACGCGGCGAAACGTGACTCGGATTAATTTAAATGCTGTTTTATTGTAGTACAAGTTTATGACGGAGTCAAAGGATTATGCCTCTGTAATGTCTTTAGCTGTTATCTATGTATTTCGTTTTAGAGTCGTAAAAGATGAAACAGATGTTAATTCCGTAATGAATTTACCGATGGTTACTTTCAGGATTAGCTATGATTTTATTATAATCTCATTTGCTTTTAATGTCAGTAATACTTATTACTTTCCTTAAATTACCAGCTAGGACAAACAAGATATCCTGAAGAGAGACGTAAGTGGGCAATATTATTTAATTACATATAACTCTGCTTCTTTATAGCCGTTGCAAGTCCACGAATCACCGTTTAGTGTAACATTACACCTATATAAATAAAAAGAGGCCAACGGATTTTTATCTACGCCTAGAATTAACATCTGCCTACTTCATACATCTTTAAACCGCTTCAATCGTGGTATCACTTAACATGCCCTTAGCGGACAAAAAATCGGACACTATGAGTGGTCATCAAACAACAGCTGGTTTCTTGGCAGTAGGAAAAAAATCGCACATTCTGAGGTTTCGAAGCGTGCCGCCCTGCACCGCCTATCGGTTTTTACCTCACAATTTGGCTTTTTATTACCGAGAAGGTTCGCCCGTATGCGATGGTCAGCCACCACATGGCTTTGTTCGTGATTATAGAAAATGGGTCATGTGGAAATAGCGGGAGTAGTTTAAAAAATATGGAAAAAATCAGCCCGTAAATATTTAAAGCATTGAATAGTTATGAATTAAAAATGCTAAGACCTTTTTGGTTTACACCTAATTTGAAATCTTGACAGATAAAATATTCCAAATTCAAAATATTCCGTTTTTTATGTTGTCCAGAGAGTCAAGATTGTGTATAAAGGTACAGAATAATTTATTATCGCATAAAAAAGACGAAATTGTTGGCAAAGAATTTGAGAGGAGAGATTGATAGCTTTTGCAATTCATTTTTTAACATCTCTAATGTAGGGGTGGGTGTGTGAAAAATCACAAATTATCGGTCGATTGTTGCTTAGTCAAAGGTTCTTTGGCGCTTCATTACTTAAATAACTTTAGGTGCTGCACGGTCGTGTTTTTTAAAAGATAATTGGAGATAATTATACCTTAATACATAACTATAATTTAAAATAATTGTTTCCTCCTATTTTAAAGAAAGTTTTTAAAATAAAAATAAAAATAATCTTTTGGCAATGTTTCCAGCTGTTTATAATTGGTAGAGTCGTATTTTGTTATTCCGTCGTTGAAGGTTTGCATCTTATCTAAACGGTAATTTTTTACCCACAGTAACTATGCAGTTTTATAAAACCATTACACGGTTCATTTACCTCGTGATAACGCTTGTTAAAGTAAGGTAAGTTTTTGACTCTTAGGCCCGGTTGCATGAACTAACTTTGACGATAATTTTAATTTTGTCATCGCCATACATTTGAGACGTATCCGACATTGCTAGTGTATGGGATTGATAATTTCAAAGTCCTTATAATTGGGCCTTAATTTGACTTGTTAATTTTATCTCGTTTTGTTAGCAACTAGAGTCTTTCAGGATCTATGTATAAAACGCGACAACTATTTGAAAAAGCTTGGATCTACTAACTTCAGTATTATTTATTGTTAGTATTTAATCCTTATTCCACTAAATAGGCAAACAATTGCAAATTGAAATTAAGAAATGATATAAATATAATAGTACAAGAGGCGGCCCATAACACTAGGCAATTTCTTCCACTACCTTTCTATGTTAAATAATAGGAAAAAAATCATGAAATTGAAAAATGAAATTCAGTAATCATTTACTATTCTTTGTTACATTTTAGTCTTTCTATTTTTCCTTTATATTACTAGTACCGCCATGCTCTTTTATAACCATATTGCGGGGCGTCATCTATATAAGTTTCGACGAAAAACGGTTGCTTTAAACCTGTGTATTATATTTTTTATCGAATGTCCCGGTTACCTTTGCATTCCACAATCGTGAATGTATGAAGGGTCCACTTATTGTTGTATGTGCATGTTTTACGCACATCTCCATTTTTTTTATCAACCACCTGCACTGGCACGAACCTTGCAAATGCATTGTATGAATACACCGATTCATAGATTTTCAAAAATGTTAGCCGAACAATAATTCTGTGGAGAGTTTACGATTTTATTTTATGTTAAAGTCAACCTTGCGAATCGAGACAAATGTTTGTATCGGTCATAAGTATTTGGTTAATGTCTGGATAATGCAGAATTTAATAAGCGTTGAAGTTTTTAATCACTTTTCACAAACTTTCCATTTTATAAAATGAAGGAGTGCGTGGTGGCCTGTTGGTAAACGGACTAGACGCGGCTGCCAACATGTTCACGGTGGCCGCGGGTTCGAATCCCAGGGCACACCTCTGACTTTTCGGAGTCATGTGTGTATTGATAGTCAATCACCACGCACTAAAACGGTGAAGGAATACATCGTGAGGAAACCTGCATACCATAGCGATTTATAAAATTTCTATGGTATGTAAGTCCGCCAACCCGCACTAGGCCAGCGTGGTGGACTATATGGCCTAACCACTCTCAATCGTACTCTCGATTGTAGAGGAGGCCTGTGCCCTGCAGTGGGACGTATATGGGCTGATACAGTGATACAGAAGGAGGTCTGGTGGCCTTGGGCTCTTGCCTTATATTGACCTATAACCTACGTTGGGAAGTACCAACATTACACTCAGTTAAATTACGAAAATTATTGTTTTGCAGAAAACTTCGAGTGTACTCGCCATATACCATACATTTCTAAAAAAATAGTTTCTCTTCAAATATGTGCACTGAAACATTCACGTCAGTATAATATTGATTTTTTAAAAGCAAATAATAGTTTTCCGTATATTTTTTCATGGCGCGGAACAATTAAACATTTTGGCGTATTTAAATTTTACACATACCATAGCAACTACGGTGAAACATTTAAATGAACCATTAGCTATTCAACAACATAAAATGCGTAAGCTAAAAATAACTTTATATTGGAACAGACGGCCTTATCAAAGAATTTTTTACTTGTTTAGGTTCTATTTTCGGTATAAAACCGAGAAAGACTTATCGTTTAGCGTTGTATATTATACACTAAGGTGACAGAACCATTGTAATGATTGTTTGCTGATGAAGAAAGCCTTGTGGGAGACTGGTATGTAGTTATTTATAAGAATCTATGCAATACTTAATATGTTTTTGTTGTAGTTATGAGTTGTTTACTCCGTGTTTTGTCTCACGGATTATACGTAGACAGTTAAACCTTTCTAGTTATCGAATGTTTCGTCCCTTTGGAATGACCTTTACATTCAGTTTGAGCAAGGAAGAGAAATTATTCAATAACTGAAAGGTTTACTTCTAGGTTTTACACTGTTTATGAATAAGGCCTTTGGTATTGTGTCAGGTAATGTAATTATAATAAAATAAGTTACGTGTCTCGAAAGAAATTTTGATTAAAACATAAACGGACCGAACCTCTGCTTACTACCGTACAAGCGTAAATATACACCCGTAGTGTTATGATATTGGTTATTATTGTCATATAAATTAACAAATTTCAAATAATTATTATTTAGTTACATTAACTAACTAATGAATAATTTGTCAAATCATTGTACATATTAATTTCAACGGTTCAAATCGTTTCATGATTACAAGTATTTTTTATAATTTTACCAGTGACTTTTACATGTTTTTTTGTAAGTGACATAACCGCTACATGTACTGTGTTAGAATAATGTATGACGTACTGTTTACGAAGCTCAACATACATTTTGCGTAATACCTAAAAATCATACTCGTATTATAATACAGATTTATTGATTTTTGTATTCTGGTGGCAGAATATTTCCCCTGTCTATTTTCTTCTTTTCAATCCATCCCATAGTTGTCTGGCACAAATCGCCTGGACTCTAGAGTGATAAGACCATTTATACTATTAATTGTCTATTATATCTGTATATTGTACTTATTGAAATTGGAAATATAAAATCATCAGCAATCCATGCAAATGAATGGTGGGATCGCTTAATATACATCTGATTTCGATGCGGTGATTTTTGTCGACTAGAGGAGTTATTTTTCGTCAGTATACGTATAATCCATGTGAAACTAGTCCGAATATTGCTAGCTACTTTTATAGGGTTTAGTTGGCTTAGGGCTTAGTCCACAATGTTTGTTTAAACCTTTTGGATAGACATTACATATTTCTGACTTTATTTGAAACTTTTGTAAACAATTTCCAAATAGGTAATTTTGTTTCGATATTGACAGCTTTCATAGCGTATTTATTACACTAATTTAAGAAATGAGAGGCTGCGAGTTCGAAGCTCTTTCAAAACGACGATTTTCGATATCTCCACTTATTTGATATAATATATCAAATAATTTTTGATGAAATCAATAAATGACATTTCGGAAAATAAGGATTCCGTTCCTTAGGATCGAACCTAAAACGGTTTGACACAGGCTGTCATAACTAAGCTATCGAACTTAATGTTACATAATACATTACCATTTTGCAAGTCTTACACGGTACTTAATTCTTAGTTATTTCGTATGGTATTTAATTTCGTTGTATTTTCTAACTCTATGATCTTTAGATACGTTGGTGAATATTAGACATTCCTCCTTGAATATATTTTTAAACTTTAATTAAAAAACTAACATGAATAAAACATTAACCCGTTTTGAAATCGCGGATTTTCCCAATTTAAAAAAAGCTTTTGTTTTAAATCTGAGTAAAAAATAAGTAATGGATTATTTTTAAGGTTTTCATTATTTTTTGTTGATATCTTATAATATTATACATGGTATAATGTGCTATAAATATACACCATTGTGTCTACATCCAAAACAGATGTTGATTATAAACAGTCTGACCAAATGAAATTTTTAAAACGTTTTCTTAAACGAAAATGAGCAAACTCTATCTTAATTAAACATTAGTATATATAGTAGTATATATAGTATTAGATTAAGAGTAATTATAATAGTGTTTTGTTTTTTGGCTTTATGTATAGCTTATTTAGAAATTTATGTAATCTGTAAATATGAAAATATGGACTGATGTAAAAAAAAGGTCTGAAGTAAAGATAATTATTATTATTACATTATTTATAGTATGCTCTGGCAATACTCAACCTATGGTCAACGCAAAAAATAAAATATTGAATATTGAGATTACTACTCTGCCACTATATTCGATCGGATACACAGGCCGAATGTAAAACAAGCCGAGCTTGGGCGGGTCACTATTATAAATTTTCCCTTGTCATGTACGGGCGGATATAGTAATACTAGCAGCCTTAAAAAATATGAAACAAAATTATTGGTTTGTTAAATACTAAACAGAACATTATCCAGAACAGTTTCCATAGATTACAATATCACAAAAATAAAGGTGGCGCGTCGCGATGTAAGTACGCTCTTACACCCATTAAACATTGAAATTAGGATAGCCCTTGCAATCAATATTACTATCAGGATACACATAATTGACCAGAAATTCATAAGTAGGCTACAAACAATCGTCTCAAAAAGAGTCTGAAGAATCCATAAAATAAATTACAAAATAGGAATACCCTATACCACTGCTGTTCCGCGTATGCTGTCGAGTTAAGCCGAATTCTTTTTATGTTTTTTTCCTAAATATCTTTTGACGATTGAAACTGGTACATCCGCTGGATTTGGGTCAGGCGACAATACTTCTGCGTGCTATGTGCCTCATTCAATTATTTGGATCGATAGTAGATACACTATCGATCCAAATAATTGGTCTATTCTTTAGATAAGTGTTTTTACTAAAATGGGAAGTTTGCGTTTCAAAAATATTGTTTCTCCTGCGTAGTGGATATTAATAAACAAACTAATTGATTTTAAAGCAAGGCCATAGTAGAAACTTAGTTTTTGTACGTTCGTCTTTTGGAATTTGAATTCAGATTCTATTTTATTATCATAAATTCGATTGTTACTTTGTTACAGAGTTATTTTGAAATACGTATAAGAATAAACTAATTGCTCGGTTACTGATGCAGAATAAATAACCCATCTCCCAATTAGAATACAAATAGTTACATACACTTACAACTTACAACATTTTTTATTTAAATTATGTCCTTTTGTCTTGTTTTGAACACGCTATGTTAATTTATTCATAAAATACATTACATTATTATCCATTGTTTGACTGAATAAAACGTCTCTAATTTGTTTTTTTCGCCACCTGTGTACAGAAAATTTTCCATTGGGTAATGTTTTTTCCTGTAAAATTTTTCTGATAAGCGTTCTGAAACTTACTTTTGAGTGCACTATTAAAGTGTCGCTTCGTATTGACATTTGTATAAAGGTGTTTTGAAAATATGGAGTCTTGGCCTAGAGGTCATCCTAAAGCTAGCTAGATTTTGTTGAAAAGTGTAAAAGTCAATCTTCAACCATATCTGTATCAGCTCAAATACATCCTGCTATAGGGCACGGGCCTCTACAATGGTGACTAAAATTATGAGAATATTTTTAGTTGCATTGTGTTTGTAGTCACTAAAACTACCACCCTGGTTCGTTTTTGGTCGCAGCCTTGCTATATCCTGTATAAGCGCGTGTCTGCATAATCCCCGCCACTTTTAATACTAGTGGTACTACCAAGGACCTTAAGATATATGTACCTTTAAGGGTAATTATGACTAAATTACAACTTAATCTTATAAAAGCCTGTAATAGCAAAGTTTCCATCAAATGTGGTAGGTTCAAATAATAAAAACATGATGATTTCCTGAAAACAAGCCATCGACAATAGAATCCGCCGGCTTATCTATGGTAAACAGAGCTATAATTAAATTTGCGTAAATGATATGTTAAATTAACTTTTTTAGTACTTGATTGTTCGTTGAATAAATTTGTAGGTGATTAAAGTAGTTAAGCATTTATAAAAAAATATAAAAATACTGTGGTAAAAATTCCTTTAGGAAAACATATTTCAGTTATTTTTTATTGTTTCGAATGGCGAGACGATCATGCCTTTCGTCTGATGGTAAGTGATACGTCAGCTCATGAACAGTAGCATAACCAAACAACACCTTGAATTACAAAGCAATGCTTGGAATGCCACTGCGTTCGCCATCCTGAGACATAAAATGTTAAGTCGCAATATGTCCAGTAGGTACTCTGGCTACAATGTCCTTCAATCCGAAACACAACAGTACATATATATTGCTGTTTGGCGGGAGAAATAGACCTTGGTACTGCTGCGGTGGTACCTACTCAGGCCGAAATAAATATTTGTGAGCCGCACAAACATTACTCTCGGTGCGGGTTCGATCCCGCGGCCTCTTGTTTCGCAAGCGGCGTTTAACCGACTGCGCCACGGAGGCTGTCAGTCAGTCACCTATATACTTAAATCTGTCAGTGGACAGCCAAAGACTGGTGGTGATAACGAAATATATGCAATATTTACATCACGGTTTAATTTAATTTAACACACAATGACGAAGATGACGTCATTACAAGTATGTAATTAGCCGGCTATACCCATGCAAAATTTACATACACTAGTTTTTTGAATACTCAAATCTAACTTTCTGTTTTTAGGATTTATCAAATATTAGTTATGACTTACTTTGTCTATTAGTTACCCTTTTAAAATTAATTAAGTATATTACAAAACATAATTACCGATGCTAAACATTGGGGGTTGATATCGTAAAAGTTGAATTTATTATTAAAATTAATTGTTGGAGGCCTAAATATTTTTTTAAAAGAATATTATCGTGTCAATTACTTTAAATTTTTACCTTAGTGCCTGCAAAACAAGGCTAGAGTTTAGTTCAGAGTTCATAGGTAAATACACGTTTTAACAATTTTTAATTAGTAAACTAAAATCATTAGAAAAGAGGTTGGTACAAGACAAAATAATAGCTAAATCGGTTTCTCGCATGAGTAATAAAGGTAGAATTGAATGTAAATAAGTAGATAAAATGTATTAATCTTTTTATTAACGTCAGGACGTTACGGTTTATGTTATACTGGTACCTACCATTAAAGTGATAAAGTATTTAAGTAAATTTCCGTCGCAACAATCAAATTCAAGTCACTTTTTTACCAAAAATAAAATACCAAGAATACGTTGCTTCAGTAATGTTGTTGGCAAAGTGAATAATTTAATCATTTTTTAAAATACCCAGGCATTTAGTGCAATATCGGGTTCGTTCAGATGATAAATAACAGTATGTCTTACAATTTTAAAACTCACCTTTTTACTATCGTATGTATGTTAAACTAAGAAATTGTGAAGAGCGCCATTATTTATAAAACCCAACGAATGGCACATAACCATCTCTCGGGTACAGGGATTTAAACGGGGTGCTGCTCTGTAGTCAGATACGATGACGAATGTTCGAAAATGCCACGTAAAACTGTACAAATATGCCTAAATACTTTTGTATCGTTCGTAGTAATCTTAGACTAAGTTCAAAGTGTATGATAGGTTTCATAGAGAATAGTATTGAATTCAAATTGGAACCTATTATCTTATATGTTGATGTTCAACTTCCGAACCTTAGATTATATACTCGTCTAGATTGAGCAATGTCAACAAACGATGCGCTAAAAGTGTCCTCACTTTCGTTGATATGTGTGAGTACCGGTCGTGTAATTATTGTAATCCAACTGTGAAGGTGTGTGTGTTTAGGGATGCCTACTCCAGATTATTAACTTAACTTTTCCCAATTATTTGATATACAAAATAGGTTAAATAAAATATTTTTTCTTTATATAAAGTAATCATACTATTAATTATATTTACAACGCATTTTAGTAAAAACAATAAAGATCTAAACCATCTCCTAGTGTTTGTTTCCGAATAGAATTAACTCTTTGGATTTTTTGCCTGGGCTGTTATCTGATTTCTGTATTTATGTAAAATATAAATCATCATAAGTAAAATGTTCGGAACACACAACTGAAGACATGTGAGGCTACGAATGTCTTCTCTTCGTCTTTTTTTTGTTTCCGCTGTGTAATGTCTCTCCAGCAATTTGCTAGTACGGAATCCGTAGGAAGTCTAAAAATATTATTAGGACCTTGAATAAGTTCTCGCTGTTTCTTCAAAGATGACAATAGCAGTACCCCGTTTGTGAAATTTTGAATGGTAATACACATGCAAGGCAAAGAATTAATAAAATTACTATGAAGTGCATGTCGTCGTGGGTTTCATTAATATCGTGTAGGTAAGTATTATTTACTCATTAAATAAATAATGCCATTCTTCTTGTTGTTATTCTGATCGAAATATTATGTAATGATATTTGTGTTTTATAGTTTCTCCCATAGTTTCAACAAATCTTCCTAGTTATAAATTGACAACACTGGCCAATGAAACTCGTCTTCAAAATAATGAATTAAAAGTTCATGTTTTCTTCAAATAATAGTGGTTTAACAATAATGTTACCGATAGAAAGTGATATTGGTATTATTATACAGTTTTCCCACACAATTGCGATACAATTCGACAGCACAAACCGGCATAATTAATTATTTTTCGGGAGCACGTTATCCGTATGTAGTTCAAATGACACTGACGTACGTGAGAAGCGAGTCTACCAAATTTGGTAGACTTTATTTGAGCCGCGCGGTGAGGTGTGATGTGTCATCTAGTCGTGTATATAATCTAAGTTCCGAAAATTCGGACTGGAACTGAACTGGTTTTGGAGATCCTTGGAGGAGGCTTACTTATAGTAGTCCATTTACTGGGGCTGAATAGAGAGAGAGAGAGAGAGAGAGAGGGAAGGTAACTTTATGAAATGCCTGATTATAAGTCTTAGCAACAGCATATAAATATATCCACCGAACTCGAAGAGTATGAATATTCATGCGCAAGTTTTTACCCGTAACGGTGACATAAAAATTGCATTGTTCGTTTAAAAAAATAACCGCGCTTCATAAATAATAATTATGTTACACAAAAGAATACTTTATTTTTAGACGAAACCACTCGTACCGCTACTGTCTCGCGCGCTTTTGTTTTCCATTGTAATGTGTTAATTTATTTAAAAAAGTATTTATGAGATTTTTCGCAATTCACTAAGCTATTTCTGTACGTGGGGACAGTATCGCCCCGTATTACTAAGACTCTAATTGCAACTTGCCTTCAAGTATTATCGTCTGAGGTTATGTATGTTTAGTATTTGATTGTGCTTGGTAAAGAGATTATTCTGTCCTCTCAGCCACCACTGAAACTGATGAACAAAGACTTGAACTTGTCTCTTAGGAACGCAGTCTCGTCTTGAACCCTCATATCAATTAATAAAAAACAAATAGGAGTTGGAAAATAATTGTCCCCCTACGTGATATAGTAAGTGCAATAGATACAAAGATAACTACTATCCAACGAAACTAATAGGTACCGTTTTACATTTCATACTTTTCAAGTTTAGACAAATTTGTACAGACGTACATATGTAACTTACACAATATCTATGGAATTGCGGTATTACAGAAAAAAATATTGAAATTGTGTCAGTTACGCCTGATCAACGTTAAAAAGTATGAAATATCCAACGGTATCTATCACTTAAGTTGGATACGATGTATAATCGTGGAAATACAATTTCCCCGGTCCCGGAAATATTTGGGTAGAGCTATTTTTGTAATTTATTAGAATAAAACTTATTAAAAAATAATTACGCTCGTAGAACTTCAGAACAAAAATATATGTATAGGTAATCAAAAATTATATAGTGACTTAACTTTTTATGGCTAAGGATGATGACAGTAATTATATGTAGAAAAAACATGCACTAAAATTGCTTAGCCTGGATATCAAACTAAGGTCATAGTTCCCTCACACTAGACCCAACGAGTCTAATCTAAATACGGAATATATGAATACTAATTAATGTCTAAAATTAACTGTTAAGATGTAAGTTTTTAATTAAATGCCTCACACGCACATATTTTTTAAAAGTTATTATTAAATTTAAATACTTAGTTTGCAGTTTTTATGTATTCTACATTTTATATATTAACAGTGGAAGAGCAACGTCTTCAAACGTCAACGTTTTTCGTCTTCAACGTTTTCTTTAAGTATTTTTCTTTATATCAATTTCATAAGAATTATTATTTAATTAAAATATTTTTTTAAGTATCTATTTTATAAGGCGTTTTTGCTCAGGTCTGACTAATGGGCAAATACCTTATTATAATTTATTACAACCGCATATAAATATCTATCGCCCGAATACTGGAACGCCATTTAAATAATAAGTTGCTCTTAACAGCGCACGGCCCACTTAGCTAGTACATTTAATCGGGATTAACGTAGTTAAGTGCAACTTATATTTAAGTTGCGTTCCAGTATTCGGGCGTATCACACTTAAAAAACGAGTACACTGTTAGCTTCTTAAAATAAGAAAGGAAAGTGAATGAAAAAGAGGAGAGGAGGAAAGAGGTATTGGGCAACCAGCTGTTCTATTCACCGAACCGAAATCTACTCAACGAACCGAAAACGATAATTAAACATTCGCATCACGTAGGTTTTCTTTGAGACTGCTACCACACCAATAGACCTCCAACAGTAGTCTAAAATAGGCATAGTCTGGCTCTATCACTTTAGTTTGTTGTCCTATAGATGTATAGTGTGACTCTACCACTTTAGTATATTGTTTTAATCTTTTTTTAAATTTTCTATTTACTTTGAATATTTTATTAATACTCACGTGTTCCCTCCTTGCTACAATCCCGGGTCCTTCCGCCGTGGTGTGAAGAGGCACCTTAGCAGGCCGGCATAATTGTTTCCATTGGCATGGGACTGCCGTCCGATGCCAATGGATACTCTGCCTGGCCGGCATAGGCACTTACCATCAGGTGCAATGCCGCCACTATGCCAGCCCATTATAAAAAAAAAGTCTGGTGAAATGTTTGCGAGTGACCTGTCATTTCCTTTTGCATGTCGTCATGAAGAAAATAACTATGGTACCAAATATAGTTATAGACCATGATTTGTTGACTAGAACTAAGGTAACCATAAAGGCAACAATATACAGCTATGAAGCCTTGTAAGTTACGTAAAAGAAGACTTTTATTTCTGCCATAAAAAATTAAAATATTGTTTTTAGTCACGGCAGTTAAACTAGAAGATTTTATTAGTAGTCTTTAGTTAGTTTTTTTTTGTTAGTAGTTTGTATGCACTCTAAGCGAATGTAACTTGGTGATTGATCAGCTGGTATCACTGCATGCACTGCAAATCACGGGGCGAGTATATCAAAGGTATATGAAGACTGCCACCGAAAACGAAGCTGGGTGATAGTTTTACGGCTGTTCTCTATATCCTATCTATCTTTAACAAGGGTTTAAAATAGCTACCATGAACATATCGTTACAAATCTACGCTTCATTAAACAAAAATAGACATATATATTTATCATACATGTATATTTATATACATTTATCATACATATTATATATATTTATCATACATATATATTTATATTTTACATATATATTTATCACTTATATATATTTAACCACTCTCAATTGTACTCTCGATTGTAGAGTAGGCCCGTGCCCTGCAGTGGGACGTATATGGGCTGATACATACATACATACATTTATATATCTTTTTTTATATAGCTATCTATAAATATATGCACCATATCTATACCTCTTTATGTTTGTTAACTGAAACATAAATTGCATCAAAATATCTAATGAAATCTCTTGTTAAATGTAGATGACTTCAGAAACAATGCAACTAAAAATGTTGTAAAGAAACGTGAAATTTTTTTCGTGATTTTTTAAATATCACAGGCTCGCCCCGTATCGAATCGTGGGATGGAAAATACAAGGCGAAGCCTACTCCTTCCCTACCCCGTTGACACACAAAAATAAAAAGTATTGGTAGATACAGTAAAATACATTTTGGCGTATTTTTGTACAATTGCATGTAACGATAAGCAAACAGTATCTGTAGTAAATTTGTTTACGTACGGACTATGGGTAGAGTAGCCATAGGGTCTACTGCCACTCTCTGGCAAATATTTTTAAGATTTACAAATATATGCTTCGTTGTGAAACCAAAAAGTTCTTCTGAGTTTCTGATATCTACGCTACAAGACTTGTATTTTAACGTAGAGTGAGGACAATGCGTGTGACTGTAAAGTGTATTTATTTGGCCGTTCATTCCTTTCAGGATTCTTCAGTTATATTTGTTTTCTTGCAGGGGCCCGGCAAACGAGCAAACAGCTCTCCTGATGGTAAGTGACCTAACTGCCTCCCATCCACAACTCTTGTATCATGGATATATTATCGGCTTATCAAATTGATTGAAGAGATTGAAGGAAAAAGGATGGGAAGAGGAAAGGGGTATTGAACGAAATGCGACAACAAAACTGTCGCTTCACGTCTATCTACTGTGAGACAGTGCTGCCAACCCAGACGAGCCTACACACGCATGCTGAGTCATGACTGACAACAGCGTGACTATACCTCTTTTCAAATATGTGTGTATCATCATGATCATATCATCATACCTTCATGGTGTTAAAGTGATAGCTACTAGCAACCAATTATGGCGCCAAAATAATGTGGGTACCACCGCAATGTCTTTTTCTTCCGCCAAACAGCAGCGTTAATGCACTGTTGTGTTTTGGTTTGAAGAACATTGTAGCCAGAGTAACTACTTGACATATTGATACTTAACATCCCATGTCTTAGGATGGCGAGTGCAGTGGAGTACCAAGCATTGCTTAGTAATTTAACGTGTTTGGTTTTGCTACTGTCTATGAGCGGTCGTATCGCTTACCATCAGGTAAACGGCTTGCTCGTCTTGCCATTCGTTGCAATAAAAATATATATAAATATATTTTATTATTTATTATTATTATTATTTAATTCTTTTTTGCACTGTACAGAAATACTATGAAGATATTATACAATAAGAATAATAGTACAAGTGGCGGCCTTATCACACTAGGTAATCTCTTACAGGCAACCATGGGATGGATATACTAACAGGAGATAGAAAGGGCAGTCTAAGGCGTAAAAGAAATAATAATCATCTACAATTAATAACTAAAAATATAACATAAACACACAAAATATATATAAATATCCATATACATACACATATACAAACATACCTATAATACTTACATATACATAAACATATTATATACCTATCCTAAAATATACCAGGAAGAGAATATTAATATTTTGTGCTAGTTTCAAAAATGTTAAAAGAAGTTTTAATTGTTCCGAAGTGGATCACTCAAAGCAACTATCGTGACGCGCATAAGTGTTCCAAGTAAATTAAAATATGGAGCATTTATTCTTTTTTTCAATTTTCTGTTTACTTTGAATGTTTTATTAACAAAGTCTGGGGACATGTTTGCGACTGACGTGTTATTTTTTTGCATATTGTCTTGGACAAAATCACAATAATATGGTCCGTCTACGTTCTTCCGACGCCCGAATGCGTTGTTGACAAAATATTATTAAGAATTTATCTCCCGCTCTATATCTATTTCTCATACCAAACAGCACTGTAAATGCACTGTTGTGTTTTGGATTGAAGGATATTGTAGCTAGAGTAACTACTGGACATATTGAGACTTAACATCTTATGTCTCAGTATAGCGAGCGCAGTGGAATACCAACCATTGATTTGTGATTCAAGGAGTTCTTTGGTTTTGCTACTGTTCATGAGCGGTCCCATCGCTTACCATCAGGCGAACGGCATGATCGTCTCGCCATTCATTGCAATAAAAAAAAAGTTTTTTCTCTTCGCAATTTATTATATTGGACATTTTAATACTATTAGATTACAAGTACGAATGTTTGTTGTTTATATTATGAAAACATATCTCAAAAAATGCTTTAAATCATTATTTTTCAAATTTTATTCGTTGTTCTAAATTTCGCCACATGACAATAGATTTTAGATGGCGTATACTAAATTAGTATAGACTACAATTTTTTTACAAGAAATAACGCAATGGTGTACAGTTATAAAGCCTTATAATTTACGAGCGGCCCGGCCCAGCTTCGCCCGGGTACAAATAGATTTTTGTACAATAATATGTACGTATTATTATTATACTGTATATAAACATTCCTATATAAGCACCCTGCCGCCGCGCCGCGCCGCCCCGGCCGGCCAGTACCCTGTACCGCCGCAAGCGCTACGTCCCGCAATTTTAAATCTGTAATATCTTCGAAAATATTCATTTAAATCTTGTGCTGTAAAGTACCATATAGATCTATATTAAATCAACAATGTATTTAAACTATTTAATTGGATAAGGATTAATGCTGTATTGGTTAAAATCACTTCCAAAATTAGCCATTATTTGTCGTAAAAAGTAAATGACAAAAAAATGTTATTGTGGGATATCCATAAGAGATAGACATATGCCATCGCGGAGTTTTCTGTAGACCTTTTCAATGTGTACAAATATGTAGTACATATTAAATTATTAATTAACGACATCACATTAGAAACCTCAAAAATAACAATATTTCTCCACTATTTAATGGATGTTATTATACATGTAAACCTTTCTATTGAATCACTCTATCTATTAAAAACAACCGCATCAAAATCCGTTGCGTAGTTTTAAAAATTTAAGCAAACAAGGGGAAATAGGGACAGAAAAAGCGACTTTGTTTTATACTTTGTAGTGATGTGAAACATGACTAATTTTTTGCCATAAAATTTCGAAAATACTTTTAGTCACGGCAGTTAAACTAGAAGATTTTACTTTTTACTTTCCGACATGTTCAAGATTTAGAGAAATTATTTATTTTATTTTGCGTCTAGATTGTAGATTTTATTACTTTTTTGAGTTTAAGAAATTTAAATTTATAATCTAATTTAAAATTGAAATGTAATGTTGTTGGGCTTGTCGGAATTTTTTCTAAACAATTGATCATATAACGCTTATATATTCTATTATTTCATGAAAAATATGTATGATATTTGGTTTAAAATAATATATATTTTATATTTAAGTTGTAATAATATGATCATCTTTATCCTTGCATTGTGAATGTACTTAGGTATTATTCGGTTAAATTAAATTTAAAGCACTTTTTATTCTTGAACTAAATATTGTTTAATAAGGAAGGTACCTAAATGATGTAAAACAAAACAAAAAATATGTGATAAAATTATGTCTTTATTGTTTTGTATCCAGCACACAAACATTATTCACTTACATTCAAAATGCTATTTATAAATGCGGAAAAACATACCATTATGTGCGCGTTATTTTAACATTCTCATCCTATCATTTTTATAATTAAAAAAAAACATACAATTGCCAGAAAACATTTTATTACACACCAAATTAATATAAATAAATAAAAAATAAAATCTTTATATCGTACTTCGCACCATATAAATACATCTGAACTTTATACACTAACATGCTTGGGTTCGTTAGACACCAATTATATCTAATAGGTAACATCACCGTTGTTTTGTAATGTACAGCTTTGTCTTATAAAATGTCGACATTGCAGTACTTTTGACAGCCGCGCAGTACTTTCACGCGATCAAAGGAATACGCGAGCTGTCAAAACACGCGCGCGCGACAATTCTAATTATAACGAACAATACTAATATAGACGTGATCGGACCGAACTTTGCTTTGTACTTATTTAAGATATACAGTCTTGTTTACACATTGGTCACATTTTTCTAACGTATGAAATAAACACAGGTATTACGCAACAAGGACGCGGCTGCAGCGAAGCCCACTAAAAAAATCTATAATGTCCAAATTATGTCCCTCGTAAACTAAATATGTCATGAATTTTCCTCTAGTTAATTATATCTATGCAAAACTAAATTATTCCACTGTGCAGACGGTTCAACAATTTTATAAAAAGTTATCTTTAGACGAAATAATTGCTAATAAAATCGTCATGATACCATTTTACATAACAAATTAATTTTAAGCGGTGAAAGTTGAATTAATATGGCCCGCCACTGCACACCGTAACCTTATTTCTAATCTTTGTTTAAACTATAATATTTACATTATTCTACTCTACTGATCGAATGATTAACGAAATTGTTAAGTTGCAAAAGCAAATGAGTTTGTCTACACCATATTCAAATGAGATAAAGAGTCATTACTCTTAAGAAAATATCATACTTATACGCTCACTGAATCGAGATATAACTTACGAAATTCGCCTTTGAAAGTTAACAATCAGTTGTTATAATCAAGCGTGTCTTTGGCCATAATAAAATCCTCTGAATTCACATTGAATAATCTAGAATAATTTAATTTTTACAATAATCACTATCGTCTACAACTATTGCTAGAAGCAAGCTTTGACTAGGGTCAGTTACATGTACGTAGGGGTCGGCTAGGCGTGCTGAGCTCGTCCCAGGTGGATGAAGAAGGCGACGCGGTCGGGACTCCGCTCCCCGCACTTGTTACACATGAAGGGGTCGTTGTATCCGTGGAACCCCATGTGTATGGTGTGCATGGTGAGGTCTCCGAAGGTGATGTCGCAGTATTGGCACGTGTAGGAGCTTGGGGCACTCGTCGACTGCACCTCGGCCGACGCGTCTGACTCCGAGTCTGACCCGTCTGCGTCTCTCATCTTCTCATCTTCGTGTTGAAGCCTCAACGCAGCAGGTTGCAGCTTGAACGCCCGACCTTTCCTCCTGTTTTTCAGCGCTGTTGTGGGCGTTACTGGTGTGGATCTCTCAGCCGGCGGTGGAGTCCCAGCCTCACTCGTTTTTGAGTTCGTGAGGTCGAGAGCATCGTTGATTTGCTCCGGCTGGTTGTCTCTAGGCATCTCTCTGTGAGTTGGTGTTTGTGTGATGCTCGAAGGTGATTTCGCTGGCGGAGACGCTGATTCGGACTGCATAGGCCTTTCGGCGTACGATAACCGTTGGTGAAGGATTGAGGCGGGCGGTGACATCGGCTGAGGTTTCTCGGTTGGCATCTCGGGCATTTTAGGAGAAGTTCTTTGTTCGTAGTTATTGTTCGGTGGGAATAGGAATGAATGAGGTAGAAGCGGCGGCAGGTACGGTAGGTTCACGGGGAAGTGGTTCCCGAAAATGGGATGTGGCGGCGGCGGCGGCTGAGTTGGGCTGTTATTGTTCACTGGCCCTTGTGTTTCGAACATTTTTGAAAACGGCTTCTGCTTGGGTCCACGTCGCGTGCCGTAAACATCAATAATGGGAAGCGGGTTTGGCGTACCGTCCAAGTTGAGCACCATAGCCGGGTTGTGCTGATACTTGCGCAGGTGTAGTTTGAGCGAGTGGCAGTATTTGGTGGCGTAGTTGCAGTCCGCACAACGATATTGGTACACGTTCGAGTGCGACTTCAGATGTGAATTGAGCATTGATTTGTTAACACAGGAGTACGAGCATTGGGTGCATTGAAATGGTTTTGATCCCAAATGGTTTCTCATGTGGTACTCGAGGTGATGCTTATACTCGGTTACAAAAGGACATTTCCGGCAGCACAACATTTTCTCCGGCTTGATGTGCTCTTTGCTGTGTTCCCAAAAGCTGAGTTTCGTCACGGCGACAAACTCGCACTGCTTGCATTTGAATGTTTTTACTTTTCCATGTGAGTTGACGGCGGGGACTCTCAATCCGGGCTCGTCATCGAAATCGTCGTCGAAGCCGGATCCTTCGCGGCCCTCGTCGCCGTCGGCTTTGTTTTGGCCGACGCCGTCGAAGCCTGAGTCGTGGAAGCGGTCGAACGAGCGTCTGTCGTGGTCTCTTTCGGGCGATGATGGTGTTCTGGGAGGGGACTTCGGCGGCGTGGCGTCGGCGCGTGCCAAAGGGGTCGACACGTGCGCGGGGGGAGCAAGACTCCTTGGCGAATAAGTGTCGTAGCCCGGGGAAGGATCCCTGCCTTCATTCGCGCGAGGATCGAAACCAGGCGGTGTGAGCAGGCTGTACGGCAAGCCATTACGGAACGAGTCCAGATGCATGCCCAGGTTGGCTTTGGCTTTCAAAGGCATGTTGTCGTAGAAGGGCGACGGCTCACCGGCGCTGCCGACGCTGCGCGGCGAGTGCCCGTTCGAATCCTTGCTCGAAGATGAAGGGGACGCGCTGTGGAATCCCTCGGAGTAGAACCCGCTGGTCTGATCCTTGGAGAAGCTTCCTTCCTCCATCGGTTCGGATTTCTATAAATAAAAACAGCAATTACAATCTCGTTCCTAAAGTACGGGATAATATTTCAAGACTTGTTAGTTATACGTACCACTGTGGGAGGTTGTAGCAGCGACCCCCAATTTTGGGGATGGGTGGAGTGGGGCGCAGGCGTCATGCCAGCGGGGGAGGCGCAACTTAGCATACCTATAACAAAAAATAAATGTATATAACCGCGTTATTTTGCACACATTAATTACAAATATTGCGTTGAGTGCAATTTCGTAAAATGCGGAACCACGCAGTCACGTACGCTAAATATTAGATGGCAATACTATGTAACAATTAAACGGCTGATATTGCGTAACAAATCACCATAATTAGTCGTAATAGTTTGTCAGAAACATTTACCTATTTAATATTAACCCATTTGAAAAAAATGTGACCTATGTTAATTAGGCGACCTTTCAAAATTAGTTTTTGAGAAATTCAATGTACATTTGAATGGAGCGTTGTTAGCGTATGAATATCTATTTTATGCATAATATTGCTCCTGAAATAAACTAATTATGATTATGAGTATGCATATCTGATGGCTGCATGAGTATTAGTAGAGAGCAAAATTAGTGCTTAAGGTCAGACTTGAAAATGCAAATCAGCTCTACGCGAATGCACTTGTAGCAATATTCCACGTCGTAACACATTTTTTTATATATTTTCCATTTGTACAGCATTTTAATTTTAGAAATTAACAGAATTATGTTGCTTTTTTTGTTTTTGTTTTATTTCAAATGATTTCAATGAAATAATTATTTACTTCTATTTCTGAAAAGATTGTTTATTTATTATATTAGATAAACTTTGTACATTTTCCCTTTCTATCAGTTTTCTTATCACTAGAATGAGTTATATTTGAAATGATTTTGAGATACATCTTAAATGTAACAAATATTATTATCCTTGTGGAAAACACAACTTTAATTAATCACATTTTCCTAATTACGGTAACTAATTATTAAAAAATATAAAAGTGTTTGTAACTTACAAAACAAAGAAATGTTAATTATTTTTGTGTGATAAAAAAACTAATTTTAATAAAATACTCGTAGCCATATAGTAATAGTTGAGACCTACCTTCCCCTTAAAGAACAGCAAAATTTTTCAAACACACTGCACAATACTCTGCATTAATTTGTTTACATTAAACTTCACTTGGATTCCGCTTTCACTTAAAGTTTTCATACACGAATAATAATTTGGAACGATTTTGAATGGACAACCCTTCAACGCGGCGATCCGGAGCGATGTGCGTTCGCGTCCGCTTCTCACACTGTACTGAAAAAAATCTGTCAATTTTTATGCTCCAAACATCGATAAAATATTCTACTTTTGAAGGCGACGAGTTTTCTAGTGCGAGCGAGTGAGCCGATCCGCCGCATACGTGTGTCTCTTTCCCCCGGCCGTCTCTCTCCACAGCCTATTTTTACACGAACCAATGCGATGCGAGCTACTGTGGGAGGGGATCTAGTTATTAAGTTATTGTTTATGCTATATTAATAATAAAAAAATAAGCATCCCTTGATACTTTAGCGATTGTTATTCTTATAAACCATCGGCGTTGTATACGTTATTAGACAATAAAATAGCGGCACCCATAGAAATTAGATTGTTTTTGTATTGTGTAGCCGGATAATGCGATTTTTATGTTTGTTTGTCTTTTTGGACGCCTAGTTTGGTAGGAATTAATGTCATTATGGAAATAACGGTGGTTCATCTTAAAAGCATGTTAATGACGTTGCTTTTAGTATATGTCATGATTGTCAGATTGAAAAAGGGCTGTGGGTATATATGTATACGTAAAACTTCCGCTTACATTATTTTTTTATTGATAAAAAGTTGAAAAGAGAACGAGGCAGGCCCGCGAAGGGGCCGAGCTTTTTACGCGAGTCAGTAAGCCAATGGCGGTGACGCGATTAAAAAAAGAACGTTGTTTACTTTTTTTGGCATCGACGCGACGACCAATTAAATTATATTTTCTACTTTTGTAAACGAGGGTATCGCTGGTGCTTGATAAAGGATTTTGGCACGTCTTACTTGGCGACACAAGTTTACAAGACAATTTGAGGGTGTATTGAGCTTGTTTCACCTGCATAGTAAATATGTTATTGTAAATTTGTATTATTAGTTTTCATGAGAAATAATTAATTTTGCAATATTATCAGGCTCTATATTTTGATTATAATGAATAACTTATGACATTGCTATGAAATTGATTGTTAAGCACATATTTTTGCTTAGTGAGAGACATTTAGTGATAGATATAATCCGCAAAGTTAGTCCAAAGCGATGTGACTAACCGATAGATGTTTCTAGAATGAGTGTCTATACTGAAGAGAAAGTAGGTACTTAATACATAGAGATAATATGAGGTGTCAATACAACCTAACAAATTATAAAGCAACTGAATTAGTATTTATTTTTGTTAGTTAGTTTAGTTAGTTAATTGCTATTGTAAAAGTATTTAACGACAAACGAAACAGCGTATTTTTACCAAGTTTATCAACATTCAGGAAAAGTGCCGACTGCCGAGAGATCATACTTAACGAGTCATATTCCTAATTTTATTTCCACTGAAAGTCTTTAAATGTCCTGAATATACTGGGTATCTCAAGACTGCTACCGAAAACGAAGCTGGGTGGTAGTTTTAGTGGCTACAAACACAATGCAACTAAAAATTTCGTAAAGATACGCGACAATTATATTTTATGATTTTTTAAATATCATTTTTGGGTGGTAAATCCATAGTTTTTGCTAAAATAATAATTTAAACTCTTTTAAACCTTAGATTATTTATAAATAAAAGGGTATACACTATTATTTTAGGAAAAAATGTATTTAACACCCAAATATGGTCATAGGAAAAAATAACAAAAAAAATTGTCGTTTTTTTTTGCAACACTTTCTGTGTCATTGTGTCTGAAGTCGCTTAAACTACCACCCCGCTTCGTTTTCGGTAGCCGTCTTGATATACTCGGATTAGATTACTATTGAATATATTAATTAAAGGTGCTCTTTATATATTAGGAATAAACTTATAAATCGTCTAAAGCGCAGATCTTTTGGCGACTGAATGCGTTGTTGTCATGCTGTTTTCAAAATATTAGGAACAGTTTTTCTCTTTCACATTATATTTTATTAGACATGTCAATTTACTATTGGATTACAATTATAAATTCTTGTTGCTTATATTATGAAAACACATCTCAAACAATACGTCAAATAGACATGTTGAAATTTTTTATATACCAAAATTCGTCACTAGAAGTTTACCCACTTTGATGCTTCCCCACATAAGAAACTTTGAGTTTGCCTTGTCGATACACAATAAAAATTGTTTTTGGAAACAGTAAAAGTAGACAAAAAATATCGCTATCATAGACAAATGACAGAAATCAATATCTGATAAAAAATCGAAAATTATATATTTTGGACTTCACTAATTCCTACATTTAAATCCGGATTAGGTTTTTCAAAGTAGAATTATGAGGGGCACATTTTAATCTTCCGTTTTATTGACACCGAAATTATAAAAAATATGTTTATTTACGACCAGTAATATTTGACAGAATTTAAATCTCCAGCTGTAAATGAAATTGAAAGTGATTAAAAATATTTAAACAAATAATATTGACGTAGTTATTTATTTTTTGTCATTTCCGTATTTTTTTTGACATGACGTTTTGCGAATTACGAGTTATACTCGTATTTCAAATTATAGTGAAATCAGGGATTATCGATAAATTATTAATGTCATTTCTTTTCTCATAATTTATTTAATTTAATCCCACATTACTAGTATTTCTACATTAATTATAGGTATTGCGCGTATTATAAAATATACTTATTTAAAACTCTTTGTATTACAACGGCAATGTATGCCTAAAGCCTCATTTACACGGGTATAATGCGAAGACACGATTATCGGAAGGATTTAAAAATGTTGCATCGTGTAAGATTTGTTTATTACTATAATTTTATGACATGTGATAATGACATACGAAACTCTCGCTATTTAAATGGCGCTTAAAAGTGGTATCTGCAAGTCATACAAATTGGCTGGTATACCTACATGTACCGGATATATCAAGAGTGCTACCGAAAACGATGCCGGGTGGTAGTTTTAGTGACTACAAGCACAATGCAACTAAAAATTTCGGTAAGAAACGAGACATTTTTTTTATTATTTTTAAATATCGTCGATTTTGGGAGGAAAATCCGTAGTTTTTGCTAAAATAATCATTTAAAGCCCTACGTACCGTAGCGTCTTTAACAAAAAAGGGTGTACACTATTATTACAGAAAAAAATAAGTATTTGCTAAGTTAAAACGATAGAAAAAAAAAGACAAAAAAATCATCACAATTTTTTGCACAAAATTTTGTTGCGTTGTGTCTGAATTCACTAAAAGTACCACCCGGCTTCGTTTTCGGTAGCAGTCTTGATATACCCTGTATGTATAAGTATAGTGAAATCTAAATACGTATTCTATAGTTATAAGGCTAGCCGATTGCTTGCAAGCTAAACCGTAAGTAAGACGTGAAGCGACAGTTTTGATGTTGCTTTTCGTTCGCTGAGTTGGATTGTCGGATGCCAAATACCACTTGAAATGGTAGAGCAGTTGTTACTCATGACTCAGCATGGGCAGGTGGCGGGGTGGTACCACTGTCTCTCAGGAGACTGATGTGAAGCGACAGCTTTGATGTCGCGTTAGTTCGGTGAGTGTGATTGCTTGATGCCCAATACCCCTTCCCTCTTTCCATCCTTGATCCTTCCCGCCTGATTTGATGGCAAAACATTCATAATTAAGTGCAGTGGATGTTCATGGACGGCAGTGAATATTTACCATCAGGTGACCTGTTAAATAAGCGGGTTTGCCGAACTTATACTATATATTTTTATCGCGAGACACTAGGCTCTTGCACGGATCATTATGATGGGTTTTCGTCATAATACCGGGTATCTCAAGACTGCTACCGAAAACGAAGCCGGGTGGTAGTTTTAATGACTACAAACACAATGCAACTAAAAATTTTGCTAAGAAACGTGACAAATTTTTTTTATCATTTTTTAAATATCGTCATTACGGGTGGTAAATCCATAGTTTTTGCTAAAATCATAATTTAAACTCTTTTATACCTTAGAGTCTTTATAAATAAAAGGGTATACACTATTATTTTACGAAAAAAATATTTACCACCCAAATACGACCATATAAAAAAATAACAAGAAACAAAAATTGTCGCTTTTTTTTCCAACATTTTCTCTTGCATTGTGTCTGAAGTCGCTTAAACTACCACCTGGCTTCGTTTTCGGTAGCAGTCTTGATATACCCTGTATGTATGTAAAGAGTTGTTTATATGGGTCTTTAAGTCTATTAGCGTAGCAGAACACAGGAAAGTACTTTCGGGTACCTTTAAATGTAATTTTGGCCACATAAATTAAATGGGCCTGTAATTGCTGACATGTTAATTAGTTATTTATACTTACAATTGTGTCAAGAGGGAAACTGCGGTAATTCTTCAGTTAAACAACAAAAAGTCCAATTTTTAATTAATACGCCTTATCTTGTTTTGAGTTGTTTCGATTCTCGCAGTTCAGGGCCAGCAGGGTTTTCCGCGTGTGATTAGCAAAGGCTAGACGTTGGCGGAAAATACTGTACTGAATTTACGACCACGTGGTGTAGGTGCAATGTGGAATATATAGGGTATATCCAGACTGCTACAACGAAGCTGGGTGTTAGTTTTAATGACTACAAACAATATGGAACTAAACATAAACTGCGTCATTCTTTTTTATTATTTTAGCTATCGCCGTTTTTAGGTGGTAAATACGTAGTTTTTCCTAAAATAGTAATGTGCAACTGTTAATTTTAAAATACGAAATGGTATGCAAGGGTTTCAATTATTATTTTAGCAATACTATGTATTTGATATACTAAACTATGGATATGGGTGTTTGTGAGACCGAAAAGTCTGTCGTAGTTCCCGACCTATCCCCACGACACAAGACTTGATCTTAATGTGGGGTCAGGACTATGTATGTGACTGTTGGGTGTATTTAGTTATTTACCATACGAATACGACGATAGAAAAAAAAAACAATAACATCGACACTTTTGTTTAAAAAGTTTAGTTGCATTGTGTATGAAGTCACTTAAACCACCTGGGTTCGTTTTCGGTAGCAGTCTTGATGTACCATGTATTACTACCAGTAAGTTGTTTGACCGCTAGTACGTGCCTCGGAGACAGCTCCCTTTGCATATCGCCCTCTAATTATATTTACACATACACAAATATTAGCTCTGCTTGACGCCGCCGCGTATCGAAACCAAACATGTTATTTTCGATGTTTGACCTGCAAACTGGTTGAGTCAAGAAAAAATTGGGTTAATACGAAATAGTGAGGCAAAATGTTGAGACTGCCTCGGTGGCGTAGTTGTACTACGGTACGGTTACAAAGCTGAGGTCTCGGGTTCGAATCCCGGGTTGGGCAAAGTGATATTGGATTTTTCTATTCAGTATCAGCCCAGAGTCAGGAATTTGTGCCCGATATGGCGATAGGCTCGCCACCTATCACATTGTGGGACGGAACATACAAGGCGAAATGTGGGTGCCCTCGCACCTCTGCCTACCCCTTCTGGGAACAAGGCGTGAGTTTATGTATGTATGTATGTATGAGGCAAAATATTTTGGTGACTTGAAAATTAAATCAATAATAAAATAAAAATGAGCCACATTAAGATCAATCAAGTCTTGCGTTGTGGGTATTAGAAACTACGAGAAAATGTTCGGTCTCACAAACACCGAGACTTGATATAAATATTTGTAGATTACACAAATGTTTATCTTGGTCGAACCGAACCCGCACTCTCTTGTTTCACAGCCGATATCTAACCAGCTGTGCTACAGAGGCTGTCAGACAATTATAGGGTGTTTTTTTCGATTTCAAGATGTTTCAGTCGAAGAAGGCAGAGACATATCGCTAAATTGCATAGCTGAGTCTACATTGGAAGGTTTGCTAGGAAGCTCGATAAAATTAACGTTTTTAATACATAATCAGTTAATTTTTAATTTTTAAAGTTTTGCTGTTTTATGGTTGAGGTCCTTAAAATTTGGTATTTATTTCTGGATTCTAATTTACATGCAGTATTTGTAGAGTCGATTTCAGTCATTATGGTTTTTTATTTAGCTCTGAAGTTTCAGTATGTTTTGTAGCAAGTCTTGGTAAATGAGAATAAAATAAATTACTAATACCAATATGTTATTTATCCCAAATTATTTATATTCATTTATTTATATATGACAAAAAATGTGATAATTTGACTAAAAATGTAAATCAATTCAGTTACCGAACCAGAACCTCATAGGATTAAAAAACAATAAACAGATTCAAATTATAATTTATGTTACAGTAAAAATATTACTAATACTGTAAAAACATGTATTCGGAATCCCAAACAAAATGTTCTTAACAACTCATTAAGCTATTTATTATATTTATACCGCGCTCAAGAGTTCGTCGCCATTTTATGGCATTTGAATCCTTGCTTCCTTTGTTTACTAATGTCTCGGTATAAGCGGCGACTTCCTCACTGGGCTTACTCAAAAAACACACGTAGACGATAAACAAAACAAATATTTACAACCTAATTCCACATAGTAACGATTTACTATAATTTCGATAACCTCCACCGATTTTCTAATTGGTCGTCTAGTTTACTCTGATACCGATGTTTGTCATCTGCCTACGTGACACTTGCCCTGTTAAAAATTACAGATAATATAATTTATATTTATGTAATGTTCAATTAGTGTGGCGCCACCTTTATGTTTTTTATTATTAAACGGCTATCAAGCGTCGGCAAACTTGTAATTGGCTAAGTGATTAACCATCTTTTTAAATTATTTTTTTCTTTCTAATACCGACTGGCTGTTTAATGGCGTGATTAGAAGTGTCGTTACGTCGGTTTAATTCATGAACAATGGATAGAAATATTTGATTATTATTTTAACAATAGTCTGTTATAAGAAAAGTAAAGTAATTTGATAAATGCTTTGAAGAAATATGTTTTCGAAATAGCTTTGGAAACGTGTTGTTATTTTTCTACTGCATTCATTGTGTTTTTAGAGGTTAATTAATTATTACACAAATAGATAAATAAGGAAACTTGTTATATAACAAAAGTCTGTGACCGAAATAGTTTAGATGATATAAATATTTTACTAATGTCGTATGGTACAAAATATTTTTTTAATTACAATTATATTTTTATTATATTTTCAAAGCTTGGTAAAGGTTTTTATAGTATCCGCTGAAATATGAATAAGTCTTGTCTCTCATTTGATACTTTGAGATAGCAATTCGATAAAATTATGTGCTATTACATCAAGAGTTCTTACTCTAAAACGTTAATTAGTATTTTTCTATGGGTCAATGGGTATTTACGACTAATATTTACGACATAACATTTTTTTTCCTGTTTATGTTCTACGAGTATACTACATAAGTACCTATAGCTACTACCATTTTTTACCAAGCGATTAGTATGAATTTCTATGGCATGTAAAGTCCGAAAAATTCATAGGTCCTGTTTTTCAGCTTAGGTGAGTAACATTCGAGAACATGTAAGACACTATTTTTAACTTAATTAATAGCATATAAAATAGGCTATTATGATAACATTCCATGTTAGCTATAGCAAAGAATTCTTTTTAAATTTAGAACGTCCAAAATATACTAGGAACGCAGTTCGCATATTCTAAACTTTATTTGAGAACACATAAAAACTTTTAAACCAATTAAAAATACATAAAATGGGCTGTTATGATAAAATATAAATCAGACTATCCATTGCGAGGAATTCTATTTGAGTTTAGCACGCCCAGGCGAGAATTCATACAATACAAGGCACGCAGATCGAATATTTTGAATATTATAAGAGAACGTATAAAAACACTGTACTTAACTTTTAAACCAATTAAAAACATATAAAATGGTTTGTTATGATAACAATTTAAATACTATCCGTCGTAAGGAATTCTATTTAAGTTTAGCACGCCCAAGGGAAAATTCATATATGTACAAGGCACGCAGTTTGAATATTCTAAACAGTGTATATGTTATGGGCCAAGTGATTAATCGGGCATTATTCATAATGCCCTGGCAATATGAATAATGCCCAATAAGGGCGGGCAATGTGATTATAACCAATCAATTTATCACATTGCCCGGGCATTATGAATAATGCCAAGTGCCTATTGGACAGAGTGATGTAAAGCAAATCAAAATCAAAACAATGAGCCGAAGTGGTAGAATTTAGAATAGAGCAGCACGACGGGGTGGGTTGGGAGGAGATTGAGAGGTAACGCACTATTCCTGAGAAATATCTATTATAGCAACCTAACACTTCAATACAAATTAGCTTGTGCATCGTCTCCGGCGCTACGGGAAGTTCAGCCCCTTCGTCCTTGCGTAACAAAATATAGGCACCCATGCTCACCTGCGCAGCTTCGGCTTGCTGGTCGGCTATCCTTCGTTACAGTGGGCGGGGGCTGCTCTCCCTCCGCGCCTTCGGCTTTTTATATACACTCTAGGGTCGTTAGCCAAAAGACTACGTGAAGTCGGGGTGTTCCGAGTCGGTTTTGGGGCATAGTCGATCTTACTGATCCATAAAGTGAGTACACTAATTTTCTTCTGAAGATAATGTTTCGGACGTTAAAAAAACAACTAAACATAAGTAGATCAATTCAACCTTTCTAATTTATGGGTCTATCGCGGGATGCGACAATGCGGCAGCGCACCACGTAAAAAATCACCTATTAATCACATTGCCCGATCATCATGAAGCCATATTCATAATGCCCGGGCAATGTGATAAATACATGAGTTTAGATTGTAATTAATCACTTGGCCTGATATGGCTCGGCAATATTCATACTGCCCGGGCATTATGAATAGTGCCCGCATTAATCACTTGGCCCATAACATATATATGTAAACGTGTTCTTTTCCTGTATGTCTAGGACTTGGAATGTGGCAATTACATCATTGTTTTGACCAATTAATTACAAAGCAATTATAGAATTTATATTCACCTAATAAACAATAGAGGCGTTATTCATAGACAGACAGCCTCCGTGGCGCTAACGGTTAGACGCCGCCTGTGAAACGAGAGGCCGCGGGTTCGATCCCCGCACCAGAAAATATTTGTGCCAAGAAATGTGCATTTGCAGCCCACAAATATTTATTTCGGGTCTGGGTGATTGTGAGGCCGAAAAGTCTCTCGTAGTTCCTGATACCCACGACACAAGACTCGATCTTAGTGTGGGGTCAGGGCTATGTATGTGACTGTTGGGTGTTATTTATTTATTTATTATTTTGCAGTATAAAAATCTACTCTAATGGCTAAAGCCATCGTATGTTTCGTCTTCTTTGTTCAAACTGAATTCAAAAGTCGTTGGAAAGAAATAAAACATTCGATTACTGAAATTAAAACTTAGGCAGTTAATATCGTGGTCTCTTTGGTCCAGTGGCAAAAAACCACCATAGCCGGTGAAATATAAATATACTTCAAATATTACCTTCTTTGGAAGTGACTTGCTGAATTTTAATTTTTGACAGAGGCCTTTGTTTTTTTTTAATGAAATGAAATTGGTTTATTGATCATGTAGGCAATCAATACATAATAAATATTGTATACTTATTTACAAAGTAATTGATTATATAATTAGATAAATAAAATTTATTAAGTTTTAGTTTTTATAATGTATAATATAATACCCTATAATGTGTCCCACTGCTAGGCAAAGGCCTTCCTAAAAAAGTAACAAAGTTACTCCACTTGACCCTGTCCTCGGTGAGCTCTTGCCATTTTGGTTGAAATGCATCCAACTCATCTTTCCACAACTAAATATTTTTTTATATCATATAGCGATGTGAATTTGGGAAGATATATGGGGATAAAAAAATCACAGTACGATAAAATTAGACCTGTCACGGAGGCCAAATTATATTCAGTCCTATTGCAAGTAGTTTCGACCTTAGGGAATCGATCTATTTCACTTTATGCGTCAATCTTCAAGGCTCTGGACGAGACTGCACTTCTCATCTGGTGCGTCATAATTATTTCATGCCAGTAGGCCGTCATACCTATTGGTAGAGCACTTGGCCTTATCCCGAACGGTCCTTTCTCGTATAACCTCCTGGTTATGTATAATATAAAAAATAAGTTTTTGAAGCTAAAAAAAATTGTATTAAGTAAGCAAAAGCATATATCCAAAACTAAAATGCATCAAATTCTTTCCAAAGAATAATTGAAATAGAATATCATCGGCTAGAAGTGATTTTTTGCCATTGAATCAATGAAACCACGGTGAAATGAAAGATTTCATCTGGTTTCCAGCGTCTTCAGTTGCGAGACCATTGACTCAAGTCTTCCAAACCAGCGCTTTTTGGTTCTACCTCACTACTAAAAGCCAAAAAAGCCAATAATCAAATATCCAATAATGAAATACCAGAACACCCACAAATTTTATAGACGATATACGGTTATTTCAATACGTCCAGATAAGATCTGAGTTCCTAAGCGTTCGCCCATAATCGTGGTAGTAAGTCCGAATTCGCCATTCGTGTTGGCGCGTCGGAATATGTGGCGCAGTTAGGGCCCCGCAGAAAGCGCCCTTATCGCGCCGTGTAAAAAGTAATGCGTCCAGCCTTTATGGCAGTTTCGAGACACGCTCTTTATTACGTGGGGCTGGACCAGGGTTCAAGGCTTGGGGCACAATGAGGGGGATATTATGTAGGAAAAATTGAGTAATTGTAAAAAATAATGTATTTGACTCATTTTCAGTCATATGAAATGTGCTACTGAATATAGACTTAAAATAAAGATTTCCACATCGACTTGCCGGACTTCGCCTGTACGTTTATGAGATGGTTTGTCCACTTCGGAATTTTCATGTTGGATAATGGATTTCTTGTTACTCTTTGTATTTGAAGGCGTAGTAACTACCGTAGGTGTGAGCCATACCCGTCACCAAAAACTCCTGTCAGCTGATATCAACAGTATTATGCAAAGAACTTATATCGAGCACGGATGATCGACGAGGCTTTAAGCAGGACTAGATTGTCTTTAAATTTTTGTCGTTCAAGTTTGCGTTTGCGAATACATAGCTTCTACTAAGACAACGTTTCGGCTTCACTTTAATTTTCCCTGCTATCAGCTCTACCATTGAATTCCTTTCCAATATAATTATTGTATGATGGCGTAGTTTCTGATATTTTCGACATAAGGTGTAACTCCCTATGACGGCAGGACTATATTTATTAGCAGTAGGATATTGCTATCGCTTTGGATAGCGACCACCGAAAACAGTGTAAAAACCGTCAATGTGACTCATGGATGGGTATTGCGTTTAGGCAGATGACCATCTGTCTTAAATCGAGTATATTGTAGCCTCATAGTTTTATCAGTACATACATTTAGGATTTTATTATTATTTATACCTATTTCATCAATTTATTCCAATTAATATACCACTCTCAGTGTCCCTCCGGCCTCCAAGCGCGCCAGCATTATTTCCCCTCGCATAAAAATGATTGTACCTTCAAATCTATCCCGAGCGGAGGGCCGCTCCCTCAGGTCAGCCCCTCGCCTCCCTCCGCCCGCCGACCCCTCCCACTCCCTCCTGTAAATGACTTGAATGTATTTTATATTTTGAAGCTTGGTGTGCGAATTTGGGTTTGTGAGAGTCAAGTAGCGACGAATAAATATAGACGAAAATTATTTATCTAAGGTTTATTTGTGAATTAGAGGAGTATGTTAAAAATAAAAGAGTCTACTCGTAGTTAGTTTAAGCTTGATAACGAAGCCTGACTTCACATGTAAAAAAACGGCTTTCCTTTTCCATTTCTTTCGGTTGTTGAGAATTCTGGAGGCTTTAAAATCCTGTTTCCTTTTACTCCTTCCATCATTTATGCCATCTATGACTCGTGAAATAATGTCTTGAAAACGATCTTATTGTGGTGTCAGGACTATGTAGGTATGTGATTGTGACAACAAAAAAAATCATCACGCTTTTATTCCATAGGGGTAGGCAGAAACTATAGACCGCCATTTTGCTAGATCCTGACATTAGGTAATTTCGCTTTATCAACTTTCACCCGACAAAAAATAATTGACACCGAGTGCCGATTATTCCACACTGATTTATAAAAAAAATGTAAACACCTTTTCATCTTTGAGTCGACAAAATATGTATTTTTGTACAAGACGGTATACAGTAGAAAATTTTCCATACACTTGTGTTTGCTTTATTTTGGACATACACTGTAATAAGTAGACGTAAAACGCGTAATGCTTTTTTTCATAGCCATGTTTTGGATGAAATTACCTTCAAGTACCTATTTTACTTTTCTTTAGTACCAATGTGATTCAATACGCAATTGTAATGTCTAAATTATAGCAATATAGTGGTAAAATGTTTGATGACTTGTACACTTGAGCGGATCAGACGCGGCCGCCAACATGTCCACTTTGATCACGGGTTTAAATCACCAGCACACCCCTGACTTTTCGAAGTCATATGTGTTGTTCGTAAATCCATTACACGCTATGACGGTGAAGGAAAACATCGCGAGGAAACCTGCATAAGGTAGCGATTTGTAAAAAAAAACTATTGTATGTAAAGTCCTCCAACCCACACTAGGCCAGGGTGGTGTATTATATAGCCTATCCCCTCTCAATTGTGCTCTCGACTACAGAGGAGCCCTATGACTTGTAGTGGGATATATATGGGCTGATACAGATACAGTGAAATTGGGGTGCTATGTCGGGAACCTTCACGTGGTGCACCCTGGGCAACGTGGTTCATCGTAGTTGCAGTTCTGCAACTACTGTGTAGTGATGGGTAGGACATGTCAAAATATTGAGTTTGTATGAGTTACTCATTATGTCAAATGAGGTGGGACAATGTACCACCTCATTTGAGGGGATCCTCAAGTGAACGAGTAGTATGTACAAAATAAGTAATGAGGTCTTTTCTGAAATTTGAGGTAGATGAGGTTTGTATTAGTACACAGCAAAAATAATGAACTGAGACTTAAGCTTGAAGATGCAAGTTTCTGTTACTCGAGTGTGACATAATAATGTAAAAAAAAGAAAAAATGTTTTAACATAATAAAGTATTTATTAAAAGCAAATTTACATATTATAATTTAAAAATAGCAACATATTAGCTTTTTCCCCATCAAGGCGCTTTCTTCGTTCCGATATCATTTGGCCTGATTTCGAGAAAATGCGTTCAGATGGGACAGATGTAGTGCTTATGCAAAGCCTTTTTTTCATGATGGCATAAAGTCGCGGATAGGCACCTTTTTTTTCGCGCCACCATTCAAACGGATATCGAAATAAAAATGTCCTAAGGGTGATAAAAATAATTATCTTTCATTTATTAGAGGTCCTGTCATAATAATACAAGTCAATATTTTCAAACTCGTCAGTAATCACTAATTTCGGTAACGCTCTAATAGGGACGCACTGGAGCGCGCGCACCACTTACATCGGAACACTTTGCGCGCTTTTAGTCCTGTCCATATATTTATGTCAACGCTGTCAATGTTGTTTCGACTTGAAAAATTTGAAATTTTAAATCGTACCTATTAGATTAGACGAAGTTTGAGTAAACATTTAATAGCCTTTGCTAAGCATTCATAACAAATACCCATCACACACAACAGATATAAATAAAACACAAATTCACGAACTGTAGGACCCATATAAAGTTATTTAAGTTCTTAATAAAAAAATGTTCATCCTCATAATTACTTACCAACAACAGGAATACAATAGTGCACTTATTAAAATATTATATATTAAAAACTGTGTATAATAATAATAACAACAGAATTAATATAATATTAACAAAATATAAAACAACAAAATCAATTAACTAAGCAATAATAAACAAAAGTAATGTACGTAACGAAGTTTACTTCAACAGTTTAAATACCTACAAAATTTAGCAGACGTCAAATGTTACGAATGTCATTCCATAATACATTCACTTCAATTTCCTTGTTGTTAAGCATACGAAGATTGAGCGAGACTGACTTCAAAATACTACGCATACGTTCGCTCACTCATTCTTGCAAGAGGTAGCGACCATTACAATTGCGAGACAGCGACATTTTCACTACGTACCTCATACCTACTCAACTATTTGAGCTGGTACAAAATTTGTGTTTGAAGTCATGGGACAATTTATTCCTTTGTGTGGGACATTTGAGGTGCTTCATGTATGAGGTACCCATCACTACTACTGTGGCCGACGGCGAATATCCGACGGGGAGGGCAGGGGGTTTGGCGGCCGCCTCCATCTGTCGTTTTTTAGGTGGGGCCCATCTCAGGGCCACCCTCCGGTTCTGTCCCGGAGGCATCGGCGGGCCCGATGTGCGCTCACCCCGCCGCCGGGCAGGCTGTGGGAGTGTCCCTCCCACGGTCGCCGTCGCAAATCGTCATCCGGTTGTGAGGTTTGTGGTCATGTCTCGCACTCCTGTCGGACCGAGGGTCTTGGCTTAACCGTCCGGACCGCGAGGGAGGATGCCTCTATAAAAAGTACCCTGAATCCCAAGCGGCGGCGCACCGCGAGGGGATGCATGGCTGATGGGTAGTTCAGTCTCTAGTGCGACCCCCGCCAGAGTACCGGCCGGCCCTCTGGCGGGTTACGGTAGGCTTACCCAGGTACAGGGGGCACTACTTGGGCGGACCTTCTTTTCCCCCATACTCGTGGGAACAAGATGAATATCTCTTTACCAAAAAAACAACCCAAAATCATCATAGAGAGGTTACCTGACTCGGACACTTCACAAGGGTCCAGTCGGTCACCTTCCCTAATGGGACCGCCTGCGGTGAGGAACGTGCCATCCCACGACTTCGGTTCGGAGTCTGGGATGAGCAGAGACTCATCGCGAGCTAAGAAAAGCCGCACAAGACAGCGAGGGACACGTTCTGTTGAAAAGCGGCAGAGAGCATGTGATGGTGGCAGAGTAGTAGTACGGCGCAGACGGACTCCCGTTCTGCCACGAAAAAGCAGAAGCGGAGGCCCCCGGCACCAGTGCACACCTCGTGCGGGGAAGACGACGCTGTGGAAAGAGCGAAGAAGAAGAAGAGCGCATCGCCGAGGCTGAAATGCTTGAAGCAGATGAGGCCGAACTGCGGAAAGAAAGAAAGAAAGAAAAGAAAGAAAGTGTGAGGCCCTGACGCGGATGGCTAAGCGGCTCCAACACGTCTCTCGCACGTCCCGTCACCTCAAAGGAACTTACGTTCGGGACATCAATGAGAGCGTGTCGGAGCTGCTGGCGTTGGCGCAAGAGCCTACCTCTGCTAAGCTCGCCAGGGTTGAAAAGGAGAACCGTACCCTCCGAGTGAAAGTGACGGCACTGGAGGCAGCCCTGACCGCCCAAGGGAAAATGATAGAGGACCTGATGGCAACGGTCGGGCCGCAGCGGCCAGTGGCTGAGTCAGGGGCACGCTCAGGCGCTCCGGAGGCGGACGCCCTGAGACAGCTACTGGAGGTGCACATGGCGAAAGTCGACGCCAAACTAGAGGCGATCGCCATGCGGCTACCTCCAGAGCCGATTCTCCGCCCTCCGCTGGCAGCCGACCGGGCTAGGGCCAAGGCAGCCCTGAAGCCGCGGCCGGCCGTCGCGGGGATCCCGGCCAATTCATGGCCCACCTTAGGAGCAGGAAATGCAAAAGTTGCCTCTACGGCCGTTGACCGCCCCGCACCAGCCACCTCTGCGGCTACTGGCCACCCAGCACAAGCCACCCGGCCAACCGGTTACAAATGAAGGAGGTCGGAGGAGGACGTGCGCGTCTCTCGGCCCGTGAAGACTGCGGAGCTGCGTGTCTCTGGGTTGGACGCGTCAGCAACCTCCGAGGCAGTCGCAGCGGCCGTCACCCGTCTCGGCGAGTGCTCCCCCGACGACGTCAAGGTCGGGGAGATTCGAGACGAGCGTTCGGGCCTGGGTGCGGTGTGGCTCCGCTGCCCAGCCAAGGCAGCGGAGAAGGTGGTGAAGGCGGGGCGCGTCCCCGTGGATTGGGTGGCAGCGGCAGTGCGGCTGCTTGAGGCCCGGCCCCTACGTTGCTTCCGGTGCCTCTACAAGGGGCATGTCAGGATACAATGCACCGGCGAGTGCGACCGCGGCGGGCTCTGCTACAGCTGCGGTCAACCGGGACATAAGTCCCGGGAGTGCTCCGCAGACCCGCACTGCGCAATCTGCGCAGATGCCGGGAAACCCGCAGACCACCGGGTGGGCAAGGCCTGCGCTGCCTTCTCGGTCCCGCACCGTCCTCAACGCGGTGTGAGAGCCGAGGTTGCGACGCGGCCGCAACCGTCCCGCGCTGAGGCGATGGAGATTGCCCATAACTAGATAGATCTTAATTTCCTCCAGGCGAACGTCAACCACTGCGAAGGAGCACAACACATGCTCGAACAGTGGCTCTCCGACCTTCGAAAAAGTAGCGAAGGGTGCGGGTTGCGTGGCGGTTCTGGTGGGAGGGGTGTGGATAGTGGGAGTCTATCTCTTCCAACAGGTCCCAGGCGGAATTCGAGAGTTTCCTCGCGCGCCTGAGGGCCCTGGTACAGCTGGACAGTCAGCCTCGCTCCGTGCTTGTAGCCGGCGACTTCAACGCCAAATCCTTGGCTTGGGGTTCGTCGGTGACCTACGCGCGGGGCGAGGCCCTGGAGGAATGGGCGATCTCCATCGGGCTAGTCGTCCTGAATCGGGGGTCGGAGAACACGTGCGTGCGGCACAACGGCGGTTCGGTGGTGGACGTGACGTTCGCCATCCCCGGTCCGTGCCCGCCGTGTTCGGGACTGGAGGGTTTTGGTCGAGGAGGAGACGCTGTCCGATCATCTCTACATTCGGTTCAGCGTCTCATCCTCCCAGGTCTCCACCCGCCAGTCCGGTGGTGGTTCGACTGCCCGATTCACGGGCGGCCGACGTTGGGCCAACGCGTTCCACACCATGCCCTGGGCCTGCATCGAAGAAGCACTGCAGTACCACGAGGTGCCGCCCTACCTTCGGCGGGATCGGGAGCAGACCGATCCCGCTCGTCGCCACAGAAGACATAGGAGGCGCCAGGACGCCAACTAATCCGGCGCCGCAGAGGCCACATGGGGCCGCCGTCCCTACCTTGGCGGCCCCCGAGACGTGACGCTACAAGCGTCTCATGCCGCGGCGGTGCACATAAGAGGCGGTCCTGGCGCGTCTGTTGAGCGGTATCCCGGGGCCTTATTTTAGTAAACTAATCAACGGTAGATAATATTTAAAAGTTCATTGGGAACTAAATTAATATGTATTTCATCATAATTAGTCATCATCTCAGCCACAGGTGGTCCACTGCTGAACATAGGCCTCCCCCAAGGATCTATATATAAGGATATATATATAGGATCCCACATCGACCCGTTGGAAGCGGCCTGCATCCAGCGACTTTCTGCAACCTTAGCCAGGTCGTATGTCCACCTTGTAGGCGGGCGTCCGACCTTTTCCTTGCCTGTACGTATTAATATATTCTTAGAGGATTTCCACCAAGGAGGCGGGAATATCGCATGATCACGTGACGCAATGACGTAACGATTGAAAGAGACGACAACACTCGCTCACTTTATCGCGCGGGTGCTCGGATGCGACGGATTGCTAATTATTTTTGTTTTCTGATTTTTAAATGTTTTGTTTGATTTAATTCTAATATTTATTAAACAGTCGATTAGTGGAATAATATTATCTGTGTCGTGTTTAAAAATTAATTACGCTTCTGATCTCTAAGATCAGAAGTGGGATAGGTTTAAAACACGCGACTTTGATCGTTCGCGCCATCTCTCCAGCTGCAATTTCTCATTTTCCCCGCGTTTTTGTTTTTGTTTGTTTTTTTGTTGTTCGCGTTGTAAACAATTACATTTTATTAATTAATGAATTTCTTTATTCGTGATTTGATAACTTACGTGTTGGTTTTGTGTGTATATAATTAGTTTACTTCGGATGGTGTATTTCTGTAAGTAAAAATACCATCTATAGTGTTTTGTTTTTGTGTGCGCCTTGAAGTTAACAATCGTAAGTTATAATTAAAACTATTTGTTCAACGTTAAATCCTTCAGCAAGTTAAACGACTTGTTGTATAAAAATGTCGAGCTGTGAATGCACACCACGTAAAAAAATCGTAAAAATTCTCATAGCCGTCGCGATGGTGAGCAAAGAGACCGTAATCGTGAAAAATGTAGAAAATCAAGTCTCCGCAATAGACCGTATTGTTCTGAAAATCCATGTAGGCGTCGGAATAGCTCATATACGAGCCGAAACAGCCCTCGCCGTGATGGTTTAAATGAAATACTTGATCGGTAAATGCTCTAGAGGAACGGGCAACGTATACTTTTAACCCTTTACCGTCGCATCCTTGCACTGGAAAAGATACACCAGCATCGGCTTCAGCAACTACCGGGGTTTCTGTTCCCGGCATTGGGATACGCGCCACGGATGAAGCTGTGTCTGTTGAATCGGCGCGTGAGGCTGACGTTGCGGACAGGATTGTGGATGCACTTTCTTCGTTATTTCAAGTAAGATCTAAACATTACTACAGAATCGAAAAATCAAATTCGATCACAGTTTACATAACTGTTGACGTGAGGTGTGCGGAAGTAGACCACCATCATGGCCACCGTACTATATGGCGTCATGAATACTAATTCTACTAAGTTCTTTACCTACACAGAATATGCAAGGTCAATTTTGCGATAAAATGTCGTTAAAAGTTAAACTCAATTCAAAGCCGCAGCTACTACCGCCAGGCTACAGTCATAAGGTCTAGTAGAATTTCTCTCAGTTTACACTTTTAGTTTGATTTGATTTGATTTGATTTAAGCCTGAAAGTGCACCTGCCGTTACTAGCAATCCTGCTCGCACGTCAGACATAATTAACCCTGACATACGTAAACGTAACACTCCCTAGTAGTATGATCGATTGGTTTATTCCACATGTGGCCATAAACAGATTCTTAGTCCAAAAAGGTCAAAGAATTCTTAATATGATTCCGTGATTCAATGAAAACTGACTCTAAACCTGTAAACTGTAAAGTATTGTCCGTTTTGTAAAAATAATGGACATTCTGTCGATACTTGTTTTTTTTTAACGACGAGTAGAATTTAAGATAAGTGAAAAAAGAACCCTGCAGTAATGTAATTTTTTTTTGCTCAGAGTTTTTCTGGATATATAATGTGATGTCTGTACTATTCAGAATATGCGAGTTGATGTTTTAGTTGATTCTGGTCCAGATATTTCCCTTATATCCGATTCCGTTTTAAGGCACTTTAGTTTATATAAGATTTCTACGTAACGTTATATGCGAGGTATTGACAAGGTGCCGATGAAGGATAATGACTATCAGTAAAACCAGTATTTGTTACGCCCGAAGGCCATTACGAATATTTAAAGATGCCATATGGGCTCACTATCCACCTATTGTTTATGTAGGAATCATCTCTAAAACTGAAGCACCTGGTGGATACTGATAAAGTGCTTATTTATGTAGATGATGTACTGGTCATGTCCAATTCTATCAGTGAAGGTTTGGAAACTATACGTAAGGTATTAAAAAAAAATGGAGACGTAGGATTTGGATTTTCAATTAACATTAAAAACTCTACGTTTTTGGACTGAACTTGAATACCTGGGCAGACTTGTTGCGCTTGGTCAGGTTAGGCCGAGTCCAAGTAAGGCTGAAGCTTTGGTTAGGACGGCTATCAACATGCTGCGAATAGAAGTGAACAATAAGGGTGCCCAATGGTTTAATCTTTTATGGAAAGTTTAAAAAGTTACTGGAATTGCTGGCTGGTTGGTATGGGAAGAACGGCGCGGTGAGTGGACACCGGAGACTTGTGAAGCATTCTTCAGTAGTGGTGAGTTTAGTAGCCCCGACATTGTGGCTACCTCGTACCCCGACATTGTGGTACTCGTATTGCACCCCGACATTGTGGTGCTCGCAGCCCCGACATTGTGGCTATCCCGTACCCCGACATTGTGGTACTCGTATTGCACCCCGACATTGCGGTGCTCGCAGCCCCGACATTGTGGCTACCTCGTACCCCGACATTGTGGTACTCGTATTGCACCCCGACATTGTGGTGCTCGCAGCCCCGACATTGTGGCTATCCCGTACCCCGACATTGTGGTACTCGTATTGCACCCCGACATTGTGGTGCTCGCAGCCCCGACATTGCAGCTGTCTCGCACCTCGACATTATGGTGCTCGAGGCCCCGACTTTGCGGCTGCCTCGCACCGCGACACTGTGGTGCTCGCAGCTCCGACTTTGCGGCTGCCTCGCACCGCGACACTGTGGTGCTCGCAGCTCCGACATTGCGGCTGCCTCGCACCGCGACACTGTGGTGCTCGCAGCTCCGACTTTGCGGCTGCCTCGCACCGCGACACTGTGGTGCTCGCAGCTCCGACTTTGCGGCTGCCTCGCACCGCGACACTGTGGTGCTCGCAGCTCCGACTTTGCGGCTGCCTCGCACCGCGACACTGTGGTGCTCGCAGCTCCGACATTGCGGCTGCCTCGCACCGCGACACTGTGGTGCTCGCAGCTCCGACTTTGCGGCTGCCTCGCACCGCGACACTGTGGTGCTCGCAGCTCCGACTTTGCGGCTGCCTCGCACCGCGACACTGTGGTGCTCGCAGCTCCGACTTTGCGGCTGCCTCGCACCGCGACACTGTGGTGCTCGCAGCTCCGACTTTGCGGCTGCCTCGCACCGCGACACTGTGGTGCTCGCAGCTCCGACTTTGCGGCTGCCTCGCACCGCGACACTGTGGTGCTCGCAGCTCCGACGTTGCGGCTGCCTCGCACCGCGACACTGTGGTGCTCGCAGCTCCGACATTGCGGCTGCCTCGCACCGCGACACTGTGGTGCTCGCAGCTCCGACATTGCGGCTGCCTCGCACCGCGACACTGTGGTGCTCGCAGCTCCGACTTTGCGGCTGCCTCGCACCGCGACACTGTGGTGCTCGCAGCTCCGACTTTGCGGCTGCCTCGCACCGCGACACTGTGGTGCTCGCAGCTCCGACTTTGCGGCTGCCTCGCACCGCGACACTGTGGTGCTCGCAGCTCCGACTTTGCGGCTGCCTCGCACCGCGACACTGTGGTGCTCGCAGCTCCGACTTTGCGGCTGCCTCGCACCGCGACACTGTGGTGCTCGCAGCTCCGACGTTGCGGCTGCCTCGCACCGCGACACTATGGTGCTCGCAGCTCCGACTTTGCGGCTGCCTCGCACCGCGACACTGTGGTGCTCGCAGCTCCGACATTGAAGCTGTCTCGCACTCCGACATTGTGGTGCTCGCAGCCCCAACATTGTGGCTGTCTCGCACTTCGACATTATGGTGTTCGTTGCCCTGACATCATGGAAGTACCGTCTTTTTTTTTAGCTTTTTTTTTGCCCGATGTTTTATTATTTCAGTAATGAATATTGTCTCAAACTCATGTATGATACTCAGTGATACAGCTTGCATATTACTGCCTGATCTAATGGGATCACAAAAGAAAAAAAAAATGCTTTCGAAATTATTCCTTTAACTACCATTCCAGGTGAAACTCTAACCGAAGTAAACCTGGGACATGGTGATTCTACTGTAGCGGACCAACCAAGCGAAGATCGGACAAGCTGTTAAGCTGACGAGGACGTTCAGCTGTCAGGAACGGCCGTCTTAGAGGATTTCCACCAAGGAGGCGGGAATATCGCATGATCACGTGACGCAATGACGTAACGATTGAAAGAGACGACAACACTCGCTCACTTTATCGCGCGGGTGCTCGGATGCGACGGATTGCTAATTATTTTTGTTTTCTGATTTTTAAATGTTTTGTTTGATTTAATTCTAATATTTATTAAACAGTCGATTAGTGGAATAATATTATCTGTGTCGTGTTTAAAAATTAATTACGCTTCTGATCTCTAAGAATATATTTATTTATTTGTTTTTAAGGTTTTCTGACAGACTCCTTGGCGCAATTGGTTAGACGCCGCCTGTGAAGCGAGAGGCCGTGAGTTCGATCCCAGCACTGAAATAAATGTTGGTGTAATCCACAGGTATTTGTTTCGGGTCAGGATAGTTGTGAGACCGAAAAGTCTCTCATAGTGTCTGGTACCCACGACACAAGACTCGGCCTTGGTGTGGAGTCAGCATTAGGTATGAGACTGTTGGGTGTATTTATTTATTTTGTGATGTCATAGACTTCATGAAACTACGCCTTGACTCCATAAAAAAAATACGTGGCCGGATGTCATATTCATTTACGTAAATAGTGACTTTGAACTATCATCTGTGCAAATAACTTCATTTCAGATGCTCTCGCATAAACCAACGCGTGAATTTAACTATACCGTTACTTTTGACAATTATTTGTTTCCGACACCTGCTTTATTTGTCTTTCTGATTAATTTCGATGCGGGTTAAAGACAAGCTAGTGTCCCTGAGAGACTCGCCGAGCTCCGGAGCTCTGTGTCAATTCTTTGCTTGCATATATGGATCCTGTCTGACAGGAGTTGTAGTGGTGGGTGTGAGGGCGGGAAAGTCTCTCTCTACCGTTACTTACTATTATAATAATGTAATCCGACCGATTATGGCCATGGCGACCACTTCGACCCCTTATAGGGCTTGGCGCTGATGCGCCCGGAGATGGCTTACATAGCCGATTTTCGCAACAAACTCCCTTGCACAAAGTGGGCATGTGAGCTTACCGCTTTCATAATTGAAGTGAATAGCGGCGAGTGGACGGGCTTTAAGCTCATCGCGCTTGGCGTCGAGGTCAGCTAAACGCTGTTCCTCAAATACGCGAATTCGCTTCTTCACCATCTCGCGCCACTCCGGTCGTTGTGTTGCCAAACTCTCCCAGCTAGAGGGCTCTATATTGCATCTTTTCATGTGACGTTTCTGAACATCTCTCTGAGAAGTTGTCCGCCATGCTTTCGCTTGCCCTCCTCTAGCTCGGATAAAAGATGCGTTTCGCCACTCTCTCCTCCGCCATCCGTGATACGTGGCCGCACCACCGTAGTTGCCGACGCATCAAATATGCCTCAATGCCACCAACATTGGCGCGTCTTAAAACTTCGGTATTACGCACCCGATCGGACCATCTGATCTTCATGATGGAGCGCAGGCATTTTAGGTGGAATCGATCGAGAGTGCGTATATGGTGACGATACACACACCAGGTCTCGGAAGAATAGAGAAGGTTTGGCAGCACAATCGCCATGTAAACCGAGATCTTAGTAGCCAGCTTAAGGTCGTGCGAGCAGAAGACCTTAGAACACAGCTTTCCAAAGGCTGCAGCTGCAGCACTTATTCTGCTGTTGATCTCAGTATCAAGGTCACACTTAGCTGTTATAGTGTTCCCCAGATAACGAAATTTATCGACCTGTTTCAGCACGTCCTCACCAAGCTTAATGGTCAGTGTCTCACGACCATGGATGTCTAGGGACATCAGTTCCGTCTTTTTGACACTGATCTTTAGGCCGAATTTGCAGCATGCTTGGTGGAAAGTGGACATTAGCTGTTGCAGGCCGTCTGGGGATTCTGCCAAGAAACACAGGTCATCAGCATACATTATCTCTGTGATCAATGCATACGAGACTTTGGTGCGCGCCTTAAGTCTGGTCAAGTTGAAAAGACTGCCATCGGTGCGAAAGCGAATGCGAACCCCTTCAGAAACAGTTTGTAGGACGTCCTTGACCGCTACTGCAAAATATAGAGCGAACAGTGTGGGTGCTAGTACGCATCCTTGCTTAACCCCACAGGTAACGGGGAAAAAGTCGGACTGTTCGCCGTCTATGGAGACGCAGCACTGCATATCGTCATGCAGGAGTCGCAGAAGTCTCACAAACTTTTCTGTGCATCCTAGCTTTCTCAGTACCATCCAGAGGGCTTCGCGAGGCACACTGTCGAATGCTTTCTCCAAGTCAACAAAGCAGAGATACAGCTGACGTCCCTGCTCTCTACTTTTCTCCTGAAGTTGACGCACCGAGAAAATAGCTTCACATGTGCCTCGGTTAGGTCGGAAGGCAAACTGGGTTTCAGGCTGGATCCTTTCTGATAGGTCCCTTAGGCGGTTCAATAGAACTCTAAATAACTCGCCGATATAATACTATGATACAATTTTTAATAGGTTTATATTACCCTTGTTTTGTTTATTAGTGAGTTATTAAGTTCCACTTTCAGTAACCTTGGGGAGGTCGAAAAGGGTATTTCAGTGTTAGGCAGTGTTAAATACTCTAAGGTATAAAAGAGTTTAAATTATTATTTTAGCAAAAACTATGGATTTACCACCCAAAATTGACGATATTTAAAAAATCATAAAAAAAAATTGTCGCGTTTCTATGCGAAATTTTTAATTGCATTGTGTTTGTAGCCACTAAAACTACCACCCGGCTTCGTTTTCGGTAGCAGTCTTGAGATACCCTGTATAGTGTTAGGTTTTTTTACATATTGAACTGAAAGGGAAAATATTGCCCCGGGCATGTAATATTGTACTCAGTGCCACTAAATATACATTCATATTTGTATTTATTATATAACACATATGAGCATATAAGTTACAAACCGAATTATCCAAACAATTATAATTGTTTTCCTTATTGACTGAATAAAATTATTAAAGGTACATCCCATGAGACAAAACCTATGCTTACATTTTTCCTTCCGCACAGACAAGCCTGTTATTGTGATTTATTTTGGTTCTGTTGTTTAATAGATTTTACAAATATATTTTTTATCTGAACCGATATAGTGCGATAAATTGAATTTAAAAATAAAATTCTAAAATAGAGTTGTATTATTATGTACTTATTTTATCGCGGGAAATATTTTTTTTGTTTAAATAACAGGAAATCATATTTAATTTGATATCAATAGTTGAGGCTGGGAAATACTGGCGGGAGCACTTGGGAATTCCGAAAAGGATTAATATTAGGAATTATTGGCTGCTATGTTTTGATAATATGGTGGGATAATTGAGGTAAATAGGAATTTGTGCCCGATATGGCGATAGGCTCGCCACCGACCACATCGTGGGACGGAACATACAAGGCGAAATGTGGGTGCCCTGGCACCTCTGCCTACCCCTTCTGGGCAAAAAAGGCATGAGTTTATGTATGTATGTATGTAATTGAGGTACAATATAAAAACACACAATTAAAACAATATGAAATAATATTATTTAGTGATTCATGTATAATATACTTATTGCCGTTACATTCAACGGCGAGAGATGACAATTAATCCTCAAGATATTATTCTAAATAAATAACACACAAACGTCCAATACATAGTCCTGAACCCACACTAAGATTGAGTCTTGTGTCGTGAGTATCAAGAAGAACGGGAGACTTTTCGGTCTCACAGGCACCCAGACCCGAAAGAAAAGTTTGTGGGCCGCACAAACATTTCTCTCGGTGCGGGGATCGAAAGCGCGGCCTCCCGTTTGACAGGCGTCTAATCGACTGCGCACGGAGGCTGTACATTTGGATTGCTATAGAGTTACTAATAGTTGCTATTTAAATACCGGTTGATCCATTGATGAAAAAAACTATTGCGACAAAACCTTAAAGAGGTTTCCTTAATTTTTTTAAATATGGTTATTGTACAAATCCCTCAGCCCCGCGCCGCCCGGTGTGCCTTAGCACGGCAGATGAAAAAAATATTGGAGTAATAAAAAATCTTAGAGTATTTATAATATAGAGGGAACGCTGTCATACATTCACGTCTTGAAAAACGTAGATATTTTCAATTTCGTAATATTGGTAGCGCTCCTATATTAGTGAAAATTGAATTAATTATTTAGCCAGTAAAACCAGTGTGAGTGGAATTAAATAGACCTTAACTATTTATTTTTACCTTTACTTTCCAATTAATTAATGTATGTTGGACAACCCGTCAAATATCAGTCAATAGGAGGGCAGAAAAAGGTGACCCACCACCATTTTTATCTACGTTTTTAAAGTATCAGCACTCTCTCTATATTATAGATACTCTAAGTAAAAAATACAAATAATAATTTAACACATGGAAAACTACTTGCCTACGAATCTTTTTGGTAACGTATTTATTTGACGCAATCTTTATTCAACGCTTGTTTCACACTTGTTCAAATTAATGTCAAGCTGACAGGGAATAATAAAAAAATATATTAAAAAATTCCACTTGGAAGAAAAAATACTACGTGATTCAATAGACACATCACTTGGACAAACAAATGTATTTGATTAATTATTGTATTGTATTTGTTTTGAATGTAGTTTATTTTTTTATAACCATTTGATGTAATAATTTTTAATGTCCATATATCAAATTAAATACTGGACCAAGCAGTGGCGTAACAATAGGGTGGCCCGGCAGGGCCCTGGTCCGACACGGTCTCAGGCCTGATAGGACCCCGGCTCGATAGGGCCTCGGGCTTAGGCTCAACAGGGTATAAGCAGAGAAGAATGTAACACTAATAACGAAATTAATTTATAATAATAAATTATTGACTACATTTTTAAAATGACAAACATTTCAACATAATATTAGATTTGAATATTTTGTTTTTGTTTCGGTATAGTACAATTTTAGTTAGAAAAAAAAGAAATTACTATTTAATGAATATTAAGGTAATATCACCCAAATAAATATAAATATGCCTTGTTCTAGAAACTAAATGGTACCGAATAATGAAAGCGAAAGTAGAAGTCTGAAGAAATAATAAAAAAATCACCTAAAATAAATCAGTGGTTTTGCAACGAGCAGCTTATTGATAAAAAGGCGTGTAAACAGAGTCCCAAAAATGAACGAATGGACGAAACATAAAATTCCATTATAGCAAATCTCGGCAATAGTGAATATTCACACGGAAAACAATCACAACCAAGTACGAACAAAAATGTAAAACCAATGGCCCTTTCGTATGAGACAGTGATAACTGATAATAAATAATAAAATAATATACAAACGTAGAGGACGTTTCACTGACGATATAGTCTTGATAGTGGAATCGCTGGAGAAGCTGCAACAGATGCTGCACGGCCTGGCTTCAGCCTCACAGCGAATAGAAATATAAAAATAACTTCGACAAAACCAAAGTAATAATCAACCACCAGATTAATCAATCAAATCAAATCCAAATATTCTTTATTCAAATAGTCTTTCACAAGGTCTTTTAAATCGTTAATTTCTCGCCAGCTCGAGGTTGTTTCCAAATATTCCTACCTGGGGCAGACCCTTAATAAGGTAGAAACATCTTTGAGAAAGAGGCTACGTCGAGGTTCTAGCTAGACTGGGCAGTATTTGTTAAACTACGTCGAGTCTTTTCGTCACCTTTACCACAAAGCTTGAAAACGAAAATTTTCAACCAGTGCATCCTATCATGACCTACGGTGTTGAGACTTGGACACTCACAGTACGACTGGCGCAACAGCTTATTATCGCTCAGCGATCTATGGGAGCGTGCTATGCTCGGTGTCACTTTGAACGATAAGATTCGTAATGAACTTATCCGTCCAAGAACCTAAGGTATAGACAGCAAACAGACCGTTGACCGAATGAACCGATGATCGTTGGATTAAACGTATTTTTGAGAGGAGACCGCGTCTTAGCTAACGCCCTCCAGCTGAGTAGAGCTGATTCGCAAAAACTGCTCGATTCTGGATGTGACAAGCTGACGACATGGTAAAATGGTGCAATTTGGAAGAGGCCTATGTCCAGTAGTGGACAACAAAAGGATGAAGATGAATAATTAAAATATTTGAGCTGTGGGTTACGACGACTGGAAACGAATTATTAATGCGATAGAGAGACACGAAATACCGAAAATTCACTTGGATTCATGTGTTTTGTATGAAAATACTAATTACATTGGACATTAGAAGAAGATCAACAATCCCTATACAAAAAACCAACAGCAAAAATAGGACAGCACTCTTTAATCGTTATTGATAATCCTTTTTAGATACCATGAAATGATTTATTTTTAAAATCCGATGAGAAATATGAATCCATGTCATTAAAAAGGATTCTGTGTATCAGCTCATATAAGTCCCGCTGCAGGGCACGAGCCATAAAATCTATCACTCTGACCTAGTGAGGACTGGCGGACTTAACGTATCTACCATAGAAATTCTCACAAATCGCGAAAACATCACGATATTTTCCTTCATTGTCATAGAGCGTGGTGATTGACTATTAATACACGCATGATTCCGAAAAGTCAGAGCTGTGCCCTGAGATTCGATCCCAGAAATGTTCGCGGTCGCTTCTGGTCCATGTACAAAAAGGCTACCTTAAAAAAAGATTCATAAAAACGAAATTACAATGTTAAGTTTTTTTTTTACATTTACAAAGGGCCCCATTTGATGAACTTTGCCACGGGCCCTCGATGGGGTAGTTACGCCACTGGGACCAAGTAACTCTCTGAAACTTCCGAGTCGTTGAAAATGAAATGAACTGAAATAAAAATATTTATTGAATCCATAAAATGTCATACATTATTTAGATTCAGTCAATTTTTTTACAAGGCTGTTTTCGCCAGAGAAGAACGGGCAAGAAAGCCCTTGTTCTTGATGTTAAAATAGGTACTACTTTAAAATTAAACGTCAATTATATAGGAATTCGACACGAGAAATGAGCAATCGATACGAACCGTTTCAGAGATATCAACATAAATAAGGATCGTTTTAAAAATATATAGGTATATATTAAGTAATAAGTAGGGCATATTATGTACACATAACCGAAAGAACTACCAAATAATGCAGGAAGTTGCTAGATTCAGGTCGTTTTTAAAAGGTCAATGTGGGATACTCAGTTCAATATTGTAGTTTCCCTTGCTGAAATCGAAAAGGAAGAGTAACGGCTAATTTACATAGACAAAGTCTCTCATGACGAAGTTACGAGTATCGTAAGAATTTAAAAAAGTTATATCGTGTAAACATTTTCCAGCATGAAATCATCATATTGCGGTTATTGCAAGCGATAACGTCATACGATTGTTGGAAACAGACGAGAAATTATCTCCTTTTAAATTTGGGCTATTATGACCAAAGGCATGCCATAGGGAGAGGCCTATGTCTAGCAGTGGACGCGGATGGGTTGATGATAATTATGATGATGACGTGTTAATTTGTAATAACTTTCAATACCTATAGGCTATACTTCTCGAATTCATACGTTTAGTTTAGTTTAGTTGTAGTTAGTGATTCAGTTAGTCTAAAGTTTAGTAGATCTGTGTTCCTTTATTGTAATAATTATGTCAGACTAACATTTATTTAATTTGAGATAACTTCAAGGAAAAATATTTTTTTGATAGGTAAATAATATTATTCATAGCTATTTATATGTACTAGTGGTCGCCTAGTAGTCGAAATTCGACCAAATCAAGAAGAGAAAACGTTTTTACCTGTATGATGATGTTGTTATTCTGATAATTCGTGCACATTGAAATGTACGTATCTCTCAAAATCACTTATTTATCCTGAAGTATATGCAATTACTGAAATCGTAAACTACAATAATTGCTTTGAACCAGCAATAGCAAATTATTATTTTTTTGTACCTGAATGTTGTTGTTGTAGATTGCTGCTATAGAACTTTCTTTATGCATATAATGATAGTCCGTGTACATTTAAATGTATCTTACTGCTACACAATTTGTATAAGCGCTCAGTATTTCACGTACTATTCGTCAAATAAAACTTTTCTGTTTGTCATGCAATAAAACCTCAGTAAACAAACTTTTCTGTTTGACATTCAACTATATTTTATACAAAAGAAACAATTTGACCACAAAGTATGTATACGTGTACAAATACTTGCAAGAAGAATACTTGTGTATGCGTGTGTCAAATGCATGCTGGTTTGTGAAATGTTTTATTTATTGATTTAATGTGCTTTTTATGCAATACTTAGAGTATATATATATATAGAGGGAGCGCTGGTACTTCAAAAACGTAGATAAAAATGGTGGTGCCGGGCCACCTTTTTCTGCCCTCCTATTGGCTAATATTTGAACAGGTTGTGCAACATACATAAATTATTTGAAAAAAATATTAAAAATAAGTAGTTTAGGTCTATTTAATTTCACTCAAACTCGTTTTAAAAGGATAATAGCTAAATATAATTTCGGCTATCAAAGGAATTTATAGCAATTTGTTGCTAAATAATTAATTAAATTTTTACTAATTTAGGAGTGCTACCAACATTACGAACAAGAAAATATCTACGTTTTTCAAACCGCGAATGTATGACAGCGCTCCCTCTATATATAAATACTCTAAGATGCAATATTATTAAAATCATTTTTTTATATTAAATGAGGCAAATAAAACTTTTTTTTTGATATGTCTATGTCAGTACTCTATGTCTATGGACAAAATGAAAAACAAAAGAAACAATTTGACGTGTACAAATACTTGTGTATGTATGTGTGTGTGAAATGCATGGTAGTGTGTGTAATGTTTTATTTATTGATTTAATGTACTTTATAAGCATTATTATTGAAAAATATTAGCGTTCTGCACTTCTCCTACAGATAAACTATAAGTGTGCCAAATTTTATGCTCCTGTGACAGCGCAATTTTCGTAAAAAGGGGTCCAAAGTTTTTGCATCACGTATTAATATATAAATAATGCTATAATCAGTAATGGTAGGATAAACACGGGGAAACCTTCAACGGACTTGAAAATTTGTCATAACAATTAAATTTTAATTGGTATTCGACCAGCGCGATGGACTAAAGGCCTTTATTGAATATATTACGTCAGGCAGGTTTCTGGTTGCATCGCCCATTCAGCTCAGTGATAGAGCACTGGTCGTAACTCGTAGGTCGTGAGTTCAATACTCACAGGAGGCATTCCAGAATATACCCATATTAATTGTTTCGGTCTCAGTAGAAGCTGGGGCGCTCTTGCTCTGGCTTCCCGGGGCCGTTCCAATTGCGCCGCAGAGAACCACGCGGGGTTTTGGTTGGTATGCTGTAGACTGAACCCAACATAATCGCTTCACTTTCCCACAAGGTGGGGTGGTGGACGTAATTCAGTTTCCTACGTCAAAAAATAAATGGGTTCTGGTTGTAAAATTATAAGCCAAGTTATACTGCAATACGAGACATGATGTTTTGCCTACCCTACGAGGATAGAAAAAAAGTAAGAGTGTAGATAGAAGTGGTAGAATGCCCTCTAAAGTAGTATAATATGCTAGTAAGTAACCTCAATCTTAATTTAGCCCCGGGTATGTCTTAATCATGTTATCTAAATTAAAAGTATAAAGATGTATGATTTGAATATTTCTTTGCATTAAATAGACCCTGAAACTACAGGACTGGTTTGAAATATTCTTTGACCTTTTAGGTGGAGGTTTAGAATATTTAATAATAAATTTTATATAAAAACATCACCTGTTTTATGAGATAGAATATGCCAAAATATTGTATCTGCAACCGGGCGGGGCTGAGCTGGGCTGCTAGAAAATTTGTATTCAGCGAGTGATTAAAGTAATAACTATAATTACATGACATGTGTGTCAACATTCGTAATTTTTATTGTATAAAAATAAAGTTGTCTTCATCAACGCATTTTATTTATCTGTTATGTGCATATATGTACAAACAAATAATAGACTTCAGTATGTAATACAGTTCAGCAACATGGAATTGTTATAAATATTTACTGTTTCTAGAATTATAACATAAATGCTATAGACTTGTAAGGCTAGAGAAATAACAATATTAATATAATATACGTATGTTTTTGTTATTCTTTTGCAAGTGGTAGAGCCACGACGCAGCCAGAATTACAAAAAATATATATAAGTTACACTTATCGGGCAAGAACTTTACAAAATTGAGAGCCGTTATGGGGCAGTTGGTTAGACGCCGGTTGTGAAACGAGACGCCTTGGGTTCGATTCTCGCACCGAGAAAAATATTTGTGAGGCCCGCAAGTATTTGTTTCGGGCCTGGGTTTTGTGAGATTCAAAAGTCTTTCGTAGGTTTCTCATACCCACAACGCCAGACTTAATTGATATTAATGTGGGTTCAGGCAAATGTATGTGACTGTTAGGTGCATTACATTAATATTATTGATGAATATTATTAAGACTTACAATATAATATAATCTGTTTTCAAAGTTGCTATGTATTCGCCAGCATGACGTTAATTTTTTCGGGACATATAATCATATTTACTTAAAAAAAATTATAAGTAGTATATTAGATGTATTCAATAATACAGTTAAAATACGTTTATTTTCCGTAGGTACGAGGTATTATATCACCGTTGAATCATGTCTACTGCAACAACTGAAATGCTAGGTATTTATTGAAAAAGCAGCAGTTTTCCGTAAATACCAATTTTCATGCTAATTTTGTGAATTATTGTGTAATGAAATAATAACTTTTAAATTTACCGTAGTACAAATGTGGTAAATACACTTTTAACTTATTGGTTGTTATTATATTTGTTAACTCGTTTATTACATGTACCTACCCAGTGACAGGCAAAACAGACTGATCAATTCAACAAGGAGAAAAAGAAACCGATCGTTTTACAAGAATGTGGTAAAGGCTTATATAATTTTACTACACGCAAAAGTGTATTTTAACCAACACTATATTTTTTTGTATTTAACTAATTCTTGATATGTATTCGGTGAAGTGCGGAGTGGTCTGTTTTTACACCGAAACCAGAAATTCTATTAAGTTTGTTAGCCCACAATCGGCTTGTATAATGTTCTATATGACGAGATTTATTTATAGTGCGTTTTGGGCTGTAATGCGGTAGATAGGTTTTGGGTATACCTTAATTTCCTACAGCCCATAAAATATTAGCTTTACAGCTGCCACGTGGCGATTTCTCGCTCCGTATCGCCAATGCCGGAAGCAAAAAACAGGTAGCAAAAAGCGACAGTGCTCGTAAACGGTTTGTGTTTAAAATAAAGTAATTTATTGCGAAACCCGCAGTCCGAGCGATTGTTTCGCGTGCAAAACGGGTGTTGGTCGGCGAACATTATTCTATGCCCACTGCTTTTGTTTGCGTCCACGTTTTATTACTGCATTATATTTTTAATAGGACTAGTAGCAAACATAATTTAAAAAATAAAAGACTAAGGAAACTAAAAATAAGGCTTTGCGATAAGTCATAACATGACATATATTAAACGAGAAATTTATATTTAAATAATGCGGAACAAAGAGCACAACATTGAAATTACAATAATTAAAAAATGGAATTAATTTTATCATCTAACCAAAAAGATCGGTATTAAACTTAATTTAATAACAATAGCGTAAAGGCATGCTGGTTGGTTATTAAACGTTCTACAGAAAAAATGTGACCAAATCAAGGTGACCAATGGTTTTTTTTCAATGTCCATTGATTTCTGTCGATGTATCCAGCTGGCTATAATAAATCAGTAATAGGACCGTTGGATAATACAAATATCTAAGGTATTGTGGCCCTATTTATTATCATTATATTGTTTATAGAGAATTTTAAAAATGTAGTTGTGATAACAAATTTAGAAATTTCAGACCTATGTCTTTGTTTTGTTGAGATTAAGTTAAATCATAGAATTTACAAAATAGGCGGAAATATACTTTGTATATTATTGAGAGTAGAAAGATACTTGAAGTTATATTGTATTTATTTCTCATACCAGATAATTATCGGATATATAATACTTATCTAAATTATGTATCTGTAATTTGTTGCATAAATGCGCTAAATAATATTCATTTATTCGTATTTCATACCGCATCCCCAACTGTAATTTCATATTCGTTATTTCAATCCATGTATGAAAACATGTGAATGACGTTGTCTAAAAAAAATGTAACGTTCGAAAAACAAAAACGATGGCAAAAAGGCCATCGTCTGTTGGTTGAGCAAAAACTGCAGCACAAGTCGCGGCACGAGGCGCAGCTGCCGGGCTTCCTCTTCCGAATTTATGAAAAAAAAAACAAAAATATGAGTTTTCGTACCTATGATCGAAAGGCAGTGGGGTTTTGAAATAGATTTAAAAAAGAGGTTAGTATAAATTATGTAAAATGAAATGTTTATTGATATTTATATATGTATATACATATATAAAAACAGGTATCTGCAACTGTACTACAAATTATTAGAATTCTTAGGACAGATTTTTATATGACTTTAAAATAACTCGAAATGGACCGAAAGTGACTTGAAGATCTCTTTGGTGATTAAAAGGATGCAATAAATTGCAAGGAGTTTTTGCACGCTAAACAAAAGTAAAAGCTTTGATTTTTTATTCTTTAAAATTGTCATTGTATTTTGCAAATCAATTGTGCTGAATGGTAACTCGGTAGCAGATTTTATGCATATTCCAGGAAGGACTTTGCACAAAAAGTTGAAAGCGAACGCTACTGTGAGCGGTCGCATTTTGTTACAAACTAAAAAGAGTTTTTAGTGCGGCATTAAAAATGCAAAAATGCCAGTAGTTTGCATTTTTTGTTTTTGGGCAGTGTGCATATTAAGGCTATCTCACTAAGTGAAACAATTTTAGCAAACACAGTAAAAAGTAAAATCGTCTGTTTTATATGAATACTTGGTTCGAATTTCTAGGTATAAAGATTTAAACGGGTCCCGAACACATTAACCGATATGAAAAACTTTAGTTATTATTTTTTTATTGATATTCTCGCTTCATAAAGTAAAGAAATCTAATGGTTACAATTTTAAGACTATTTATTGCGTCGCAAAACATATTGTCACGTATTATCTAAGAAGATTATGATTTTTAACTTATTCTTGCAGGATACCGCTGTAATGGCGTTATTTATTTATCTGTTTTCATCTACAATTTATTTAAACCGCTGATTGTCGGTCTCTCAGCAGATTAGGACGGTCCATTGCCAGATTTAGTAATACAAAAAATATATCTGGTGCACTATAAAATTTAAGCTGAATACAAAGATGAAAACAATAAAACAAAATATTTAACTCCGGATTAAAAATATGTTACAAAACCCGATCAAAGACAGTAGCGGCGTACTTAATTACCATTAAAATCACAAAGTGAATGAGTAATATAGAAACATATTTTTCAGCTTTAAAGTGCTGTTTTTATTATGAATACTAATCCCCTACTAAAAATATGTTTCGGCAAGGATTTGTCTCGAAAAAACGAGATAGTATTTTATATTATTATACTAGAAGAACGTATTTTCATAGTGCAGATAACCCAAAATACAAAAACCTTTACAAAATATTTTTACAATTTAAGTGAATCAAAATAGAAAATCATTATTTTTATAAACGCAATATCGCCAGCGGATCTAAATTCACTTGATATTACTCCAATGACTTCTCAAATCCTTAATAAATCATAAAAAAGTTTATGATATTGCACACTCACCAATAAAAAAGGCCCATTCATACACCCCAGTCGGTTTTAAAAAGTCAGGTTCATAAAAAGGTCGGTTTTTGCTTCGATAAAACGATTTGGCGCTACCCGCGAGGTATTTTGGAGGATTTTTTGTAAAGATACGTATCGCTCTCACGTTTTTTAAAGGTGTAATTCGTGCACCGCGTAAATTCCACTTGATTAGGGGATGTTTACGCGTGTTATGCCTTTTTTGGGGTGGTTTTTTGCACCTCTGATGTGTCGATAAGTTTTTATCCTATTAGGTGATTTACAAATAAGGTGGAGTTTTTTGGGATATTGTATTAACCTGCACTGTCAAGGCTGTTATTGTTGCAGTGTTTTTTAATTTTCGATATTTTAAGATTATGAAAATTTGTTCCATAGAAATAAGTAGGCATGTGTGCGTGTATCATCGAAGGGCTTATGTGTACAATACGAGTAAATATATAGTCTACTTTATGCTTAAATAACCATATACATTATTTTACGCACATGACAAAATTAAATCAGCGACATGAAATTAATAATATAATGTTTTTACAAAATTTCCCTTTATTACATGAAAATGTTGATAAAATTAATCTGGTATAACTGATTTTATGTCACTAATTCAGTTATGTTATTGCGGCTTAAAACAATTGAAATACTTATTTGTATAATATAATAATCAATATTATTTTCAAAAATCTCCGAAATTAAATAAGATATACATTTTACAATTATAAGTATCTAATATGTGGTTCCAATAGCAGGAAGACCCGTGTGACCTATATTTTTGAGTTTTCCAAAATAATTTTTCATCGAGTGTTCTAATCGTAATTTTTCTAACTCAATTCGATAAATGCATCTGTCTGTACATACTATTGTAAATAATTTATAATTTATGTTGTCCTTATTGTAATTGTAGTTATTATCACGGGTCAGCCGGCGCAAGACGTTCCTCCATTGTTGTTACTATTGGGGTCAAAAAGGCCAGGGGTCACGATTTATTGCATTTGTCGAAAAATTCTAACCATAACATTTTCGTTAAATTGTGAAATGTGTTTGTCTACGTTGTGTCTCTATTTTCAATTTTTGGGGTCAAATATAAATTGTTGTGAGCCAGATTTAATCGCAATTGTTTGTTGCGTCTATTTGACGGTTGTGTGATTAAATATTTTGTTATTCTGGATAATAAACACATAATTCCTCTTCCTAAAAAAAGTAATCCTACAACCTTTTCCGAATTCCGCCCTATTTCTATCCTACCATTCCTATCCAAAGTCCTTGAGCGCCTAATCTACGCCCAACTCGCTAATTTCCTCTATAAAAATCAACTTCTGAACCCATTCCAATCCGGTTTCCGTCCTGGTCACAGCACCACTACAACCCTTGTTCATATTACGGAGGACATCAGATCGGCCATGGAAGTAGGCAAGCTGACAGTTTTAGCACTTCTTGACTTCAGCAATGCGTTTAATACGGTCGATTTTGATGTGCTACTGAGCGTACTATGGTTCGTTTAACATATCTCCAACAGCGCTTGTTTGGTTTCGTAGTTACCTGTTTGTACGCCGGCAGCGAATCTGTATCGACGATAACGTATCGTCATGGCACACGATGTCTGCTGGGGTGCCACAGGGCGGCGTGTTATCTCCCCTACTCTTCGCAGTTTTTATCAACTCTATTACAACCAAACTTCGATCTTTCTACCACCTTTATGCAGATGATCTCCAAATCTATTCTCAGGCTCCTCTTCACCGGTTAAATTACGCTGTTTCGGCAGTTAATAAGGATATTGAACTGATAAGTGACTGGAGTAAAGAATATGGACTTATGATAAATCCATCCAAAACGCAGGTCATTGTAGTCGGCAGCCCCAGGTTGATTTCTAAAGTTAACTGGTCGCTTATTTCACCTGTCATCTGTAATGGAGTAAGTATTCCCTACTAGTGACAGCGTCAAAAATCTTGGCATCTACATTGATCAAAATTTCACCTGGGGTCCACAGATCCGAGAGTTGAGTAGGAAGCTATTCGCCTCGGCTGGGTCCTTGCGGAGATTACGCAATTTTCTACCAATTGCCACGAAAATATCGCTTGCTCAATCCCTTCTTCTCCCCATCCTTGATTATGCGGATGTCAGTTATCTTAATATCACCGAGGAGCAACTTAATAAACTTGAGCGTCTTCAAAACTTTTGTATCAGATTTATATTTGGATTACGCAAATATTATCATGTTTCCGATTTTCGTACAAAGCTCAAGTGGCTACCAATAAGGCTTCGCCGGAATACACACATTCTTTTTCTTCTCTATAATATACTTTTCAATCCCCTCACTCCCTCATATCTTAAAAATCGCTTTGAATTTCTTCATGATTCACATTCGAGGTCTCTTAGGTCATCGGAGAACTTAAGGCTGAAAATCCCCGCGCATTCCACTTCCTTCACAGACAAATCTTTCACCGTACAAGCTGCCAGGTTGTGGAATGCTTTGCCAGTAACGGTGAGACGAGCTAAAACTCTGCCCATCTTCAAAAATATGGTTAAAGAACACTACTTACAGGTTCTATGAGGATATTGGAGTTGTTCACATTTTACTTGGTTGTTATATATACCGGGTATCTCAAGACTGCTACCGAAAACGAAGCCGGGTGGTAGTTTTAGTGGCTACAAATACAACGCAATTAAAAATTTCGCATAGAAACGCGACAATTATTTTTATGATTTTTTAAATATCGTCATTTTTGGGTGGTAAATCCATAGTTTTTGCTAAAATAATAATTTAAACTCTCTTATATCTTAGAGTATTTATAAATTAAAGGGTATACACTATTATTTTAGGAAAAAATGTATTTACCACCAAAATAGGGCATTAGGAAAAAAATTACAAAAAAAAAATTGTCGCTTTTTTTGCAACTTTTTCTGTTGCATTGTGTCTGAAGTCGCTTAAACTACCACTCGGCTTCGTTTTCGGTAGCAGTCTTGATATACCCTGTATATATATTTATAGGTGTATATATTATATGTGTATTTTGTGTATTTGTATGTTTATTCAACATATGTATATATGTATGTATGTATATATGTATGTATGTATGTTTATTTATAAAATTAACAATATTATAAATTGTAATACTCGTACACCGGAAGCCCCAACTTTCGTTCTTTTCGTTTATCCATCTCATGGTTGTCTGGCAGAGATTGCTTCAAGCAATAAGACCGCCACTTGTGCATATATTTTATTTCATTTAGTTTTGTCTTTTTATTTATATGGTGTACAATAAAGTGTTAAATAAATAAATAAATAAACCTTTAGGAAATCTTTCCTGTGTAAATATGAGATATTGTTTTAAGTCCGACTTTTTTGTGATTATATTACAATCCCAGATAAATTAAATCGTCAAAGTAAGGTAAAAAAAAACTTGTATACTGTTGCGTACATTAAAAAAGTCTATATTACAAACTTGGACTTATTTTTTATTATTATATATACTATGTTTTTATAATACAGTTAAAGAGGCTTGTTTGCCAAAAAAGTATTCTTTTGAGTATTGTGTTTCTAATTTCAATAAAACATACGTCAAGACTCGTAGTATTAATATCAAAATGTATGTTTTTTGAGAATAAAATAACACTTGTGTGTATCTTAATACCCAATAAAATATAATTAGCGTTGTTGACGTCACATTTTTATATTTTTAACATTATTATTTCAAACACGCGTTGAAGATATAAATATGATTTTTAGTATTTTATGTTAATTACTTGTTAAAGAAACTGGTAGTTAAAATATAGTTTTTTTGTATAGCTTAAAAGACGCTAATGAGCACACGATATAAAAACATATTGGTGCCGTCAATAAAACGTGATGAAGACGTATGAGCATTAAACTGATCATATCAAGATAATTTAAAATTATTAAATAAGGTGTAAGGCAGCAAATTAAAATTCAATATTTTTAATCTTAATGAGAGGTGTATTTTGTTTATTTTTGGTGTATTTTTTTTCAGCTTGTTTAATATGGGGAGGCCTATGTTCAGTAGTGGACTTCCTGTGGCTGAAGAGAAATAAAGAGGGAGCTATGTTAAGAGTGAGTTTTGATGTAAGGACTACGTGATACCCTGTATACGCCTATGTAGTTTATTTTTTAAATAAATTTCCTCATCCAACACCAACCTATGAAGTGGTGCATTCGTATTTCAGTTAGGAATGGCTGCAGTCTGGCTCTACGACCAAACTAGTTCTTTCTTAGTCTAATCTACATTTTGAAACAGGCCTTATATTTTAATAGTGAAGGATCTTTATCCAAAAAACTAATCTCAGCACCATTGACTACTGGTGAGGAATTATAAAATTACACTGAAGAGTAATATCCTTACTAATATTATAAAGGTGAAAGTTTGTATGTATGTATGGATGTTTGTTACTCTTTCATGAAAAAACGGCTCAACAGATTTTGATGAAATTTGGTATAGTGATAGCTGACACCCTGGATTAACACATAGGCTACTTTTTATCCCGAAAAATGTAGTGTTCCCGTGGGATGAGTCAGGAAACCAAATATACATATTTTCTACTCTTTCAAATTCAATTTGTTGGCACGGGATGTCCTCTCCTACGGAAGGGAAATATAGTCGACGGCACGCGGGAAATATAGTTAGTAGACACGCGAAATAATATGTTCTTGATGTGGATTGGACTCAAAAACTATCTGCACCCGGGCGAAGCCGGGCCCGACAGCTAGTAATAAATAAAAGGAGTGAAAAAATATCACCTTTCTATAACAAATTGGGAGAACAAATATTTGCCTTAGAAGTTTTTACCTCAGACATGAGTAGAGTAGTATGAATGAGAGAGTCAGTGCTATGATGACCGCAAATAAAATATTATACTTGCAAAAAAATCTTAAGGCGTGAAGTTCTTAAGACGAACCGTTAACCTTTGCACGTCGTGTGCGACCTCCTGACCGTTACGATAATAAACAGCACAAAACCATTTGACCCGGAAACCAATATTTTCCCATCCCGAACAATTCAATTCGAAAATTTCTATAAATCACAGTTCGAACACAAGATCGCTCGGACACTTAAATTGTCAAAATCGAACGCAACGGCCTATCGCACAATGCATCTACAGTTACATTTGGCAAAAATTGTAACAATGCACAATTGGAATGGAAAAAGGGTAGATTTTAGTAATCTTCTTAATGGCGTGTGTGAAAAGATTATAAATTAAGTTTCTGCAACAAATAAAAATGACCCCGGCTATTGTAAGGGCGGCGGTGCGGTGTGACCGCGCCATTGTCGCTGACCCCTCCGACTTAGCGCCAATTTGCGAACGCGCAGCCCTGATCCAAGGATTTTGATTTTATTGTGGCATTCGAAAAAAATCGAATTTAGAATTGTTGGTGACGATTCGTTACGTTTTGCAAGGCGAAAATGTAACATTTATTTTATAGTACATTGTATAGATTTTAAGCTTCAATAATACGCCTAGTAATCCGATGTCTCATACATTTCGATTTTATAAAGAAACTTGTAGATATTTATATTAATTTTCACATCAACCGCCAACTAGCATAAACCCACCCTGGTTTTTTTTACTGTCTTACATTATGTTGAAATACTTACATTATGTAAATATGATAATAATATCGTTATTTATTTGTGATCATGGTTTAGTAATTACATATTTTTTCTTGATTATACTATTATTTTATTCTTGTTTGAGTTACATCTAATAATCTAGATTTTTAAACACACACACATTTTTGAAAGTATGTTTTCTATTTAAAAGCGAAATGTATATATTTAAATTATTACAGTCCACATTCTTAAACGGTGAATTTTCTATTTGTAATATATACTCTACTATTATTATTATTAGTTAGTTATTAGTAGTATTATTTTTCGTAATTTATTTTTTTGTTATTGTGTTAGCAATAAATATTTCTTTCTTTCTTCTTCTTTCTTTCATTAAAATTGTAGCAAAATCAACGTTATATTTTTAATTTCTTTCAAAGTTTCGCTCTGGGCAATATTTCAAATCCTTTGCAAAATGTCGATGGGTCAAATGCACTCAGTGGATGGTAGTAAATTGCCAAAATCGCATTGTGAGCTTGACCCCTCGGCAAAAATAATGGCCAGGGGGCAGATAAATTAAAAATGGCTCAAAAATACCCCTTGACGGTTCACGGTCGATTTATTGTTCCATTTTATACGTTATATTTTAAAGGGCGGGCTTGATGTGACGTGGACATTACTGACAGGATATTGTTACTATGTACTCTTTATGTGTTGGGTTCGGAATGGGAAAGTTCGACTGTTACGAGCGTCTAAAATTGCGAGTTTGCTGCGTCATCAGCAGTTCGAATTCCATTTTACTAATTCAACTTAGGCACAAATGAGATAAATTTCAGCATAATATATTATTAGATTGTTCATTCTAGAAGATTGAAATATTACGAAAATCAAAAAGATTGTTGATTCTAGAAGAATGACAAATAACGAAAATATCGTTATTGAGGCATTTAGAAGAGTTTTACAAAATGATCGTTTAAGAAAGTTAACCAAGTAATTAAAGGCTCTATAGACATTGTTTTTTTCAATTAAGATACATTTTGGTTTGATGAGATGCTCCAGAGTCAGTTCCTGTTGGCGTGAACGCCTATGGAAATTCAAAATTTATGGAAATTACATTTGGCCTTTTGGCTACATGGCCAGTTTTAAATGTATTAAGAAGTCCAATAACATTTCTATTGAGCATGTGATCTGCAATTCAAAGACCTGATTCTGCAGTGTTTTAGCACAATAGATATATTTAGATAGCACATCAGGGGGGTTACTCTGTACTCCGAAACGAGGTTCGAATGTTTGGACGTTGAATCAATACTATTCTCTGTGAAACTTACCATTCACATGGAACTGAGTCTACGATTACGACGTACGATACAGGATTCGAAAATTTTGTAATATTTACATATTCGTACTATTTTACGTGCGATGTTCGAAAATTCGTACAGAGTACAGAGTAACCCCCAAGTATAGTTTAGGTATTAGGTTATTAAAAAAATACACGTGATGCCGAGGCGTTGATAAATGATTTAATGTGCGGGGTGGCTGTCGGTCTGCGTGACGTATGTAGGCCGGCGTAATAAATCATCTGCCCATATATGGCCCCCATTTACTTGTCAAATATCATGGCGAAAGTTCGTATATGCGATATCATGTAATACGAAAATTCGTCTGGAATTTAGGCACAGTATAGGCAGCGAATCGTAAGATTAGAGTTACAAAGTTTGATTTCCCGGTAGAGCAAAACATTTTGCGTGCTTTTCGAATGTTGTGCGCCCGGGATTTCATTGTTTCCTGTAAGGAATAACAATCATGTCACAATCCGGTACTTTACGCAGGTTTTCAACTAGGATATTAGAATCTCAAAATTTCCCGATTAGATGGGTCGGCAACATTACTACGATCCAAGAATTGTGGATATTCATGAGCAGCAGGCGCTAGCCTAGAGTAGGTTGCCGGATTTTTCATTCTTCATATTTCTTATAATATTATATAAACATATGACGTCATATACAGGGTATATCAAGACTGCTACCGAAAACGAAGCCGGGTGGTAGTTTAAGCGACTTCAGACACAATGCAACAGAAAAAGTTGCAAAAAAAACGACAAGTTTTTTTTTGTATTTTTTTTCCTATTGCCATATTTTGGTGGTAAATACATTTTTTCCTAAAATAATAGTGTATACCCTTTAATTTATAAATACTCTAAGATATAAGAGAGTTTAAATTATTATTTTAGCAAAGACTATGGATTTACCACCCAAAAATGACGATATTTAAAAAATCATAAAAAATAATTGTCGCGTTTCTATGCGAAATTTTTAATTGCATTGTGTTTGTAGCCACTAAAACTACCACCCGGCTTCGTTTTCGGTAGCAGTCTTGAGATACCCGGTATATGTTTCTCCTACTTAAAGCTATTATAGGGTAAAAGGCTTCTATCAAACGTATACTACATACAGGATTCGGAACAAAATCACCCACCATAAGTGGCCGAGGTTGCTTATAGTCATACATTTGAATTTCGAACTACGAGATGTAGCAAAAAGTCATAAACTATAATCAAGTTCAGGTAAGAATAAACCTTATTCCTTTAAATTAAAATTTATTATGGTTTGGACCATACCTAAATCAAATAAGAGCACACGCCCATTTGCTCTTATTTCATTTGCCGTTTTTAGGCCGTTACTTATAATCTAGTGGATACTTGATCGAATGTAAAAGGAGATAGAATTGAGAGCATAAGTCATGCATGGATAAAATATGCACAAGATTCAGTAAGATCAACTAAGCTCATTCATTACCATAACCAAGGAATACTCGCAAGTAGCAAGGATTTATTTAACAAACCGTATCCAGGTAGCTATTACGTAAAATAGCATTGAAAAGCTGATTTCGGGTACATAGATTACCAACAATAGGTTTTTAAAGACCACAATGACGCAAGATTGATGCGATTTTTTACGATTTGCAAGGATTTTTTAAGCTGGCAAGTGTTCATTATAACAATCTTATATTTTGAGCTGAGAAGAATAATGTTATTCGATAATGAACCTTATCGTGTAGTTTTAAGATTGATCTACATTATTGTCAGGTTTGCAATAACGATTCAAAGAAATCTTTTTAACTAGGCTCTATTGTAACTTTTTAAAAGGACAAGGCGATTAGGTTTGTCCATTTTGTCGTGTTTTATCGTGCGATATAAGATCGGTAATAACTGCCACCTATGATTAATCGATGTATTTGCACCTGCATTAAAAAAAACATTTTAACGCTTGCAACTTTTCGAAATTCAGTTCAACAACGCAATTTTACAGTATTTTTAACGAATTTCTTTTCTCTCCTTTCTCTTATCTCCATCTAAAGGTTACCTGGAAGAGATTGCCTTAATAAGGCTTCTGGTTGTAATAATTTTAAACTTGGTTATATATTTTTTTGTGTATTTTTTTTTCAGCTGTACAATAAATAATTTCCTACTTAAATATAAATGTAGCTTATCAACTAATAAAAAGATTTAAAATGTAGAACTTTAGCTTTTCAAATAATTGAAATATGAATATTTCATGACTTAAAATGTACAACTTCTTCATAATTAATTTAGATAAAAATTATTTTGGTAATGTGCAAATGCAATTAAAATAACAAATAAGTGTGTTTTATTTTTAACACTACAAGATAACAATGGAAATCATTGTCTGATAATATTTCACACCGGTTTGTTTCTGCGAATAAGTATATTAATTTATTTTTATCATACGATTATGTAACGAATTATTTAAATGCTAATTAAATCATGTCTTATGCTTCAATTTACAAGTAATATTTTTATATGTTATTAATTTTATTCTGAATTTCTGAAATCTGGTTTGTCCGCTTCAGGATTAGCAATGCTTTAAAAATATCACAATGGTTTTATAGTATTTATGTAATATTTTGATAAAGTGTATTTTATGTAATGGTGATTATTCATCTCATAGCCTGTAAGACATTGCTTTAAGCGATAAGAACGCCATTTGCACTTTTTATTCATTCTTATGTTTCTGTATAATGTATTTTTTTTCGTGTCCAATAAAGATTTATCTGAATAAATAAAAAATAATAATAATAGGCCGGTTTTAGACCGGGCAATTCGAAGTTTCTGCCCCCTGCGAGTATGATACAAAGTCAATACTGCTATCTAGGGTCATGATTATGCGCAGTAAGCGCTAGGTGTCTTATTAATCGTTTAATACCTAATGAACCTGCATGTATTGATCCCATCAAAATAACTTTATTGAATCTGGAAATATTTACCGATTTCATAAATAGGGTGTTTTTTAAATATATTTATCCAGAATTTTGTAAATCCATTCAGAATTAAACATGTAAGATACTTTTTAAATATTGTAGAGGGAGAAAAGGAAAAGAGATGCAAAACAAAACCAGTGACGTCACTAGTCTTAAAGTGTGGTGTGAAAGAGAAGAGAAAAATGACCCCACTAACCTCCCACTCTTTAATTTAAAAAATACTAATATTTCCCTCATGAATCATGATACAAGCTACTTGAATGTTTTGACGGAAATGTTTTATTTTAATGTTATTCTTGTTTGTACGCAAAATAACACTTAAAATCGATCGTAGTCCAATATCCTATTGTACCAAAATAACTTTCCTATTTACAGATAACTTAAAAACAACACTTCTGGAAGTCACACGACGCGACGTTGGAAATTCACAGTAATAGGTTTTTAATATATTACGATAAAAAATATTATTGAACCAATAGCAATGCGTGTATTCCAATTAAACAGAAAACCTATTTACGTGTTCGTATGTGGATAGTATGTTTAGTGCCTATCTTATTGTTGTTTTAAAATAAAATCTATTACTTCGTATTTTATGATCGAAAATAATTTCTTTGTTTTACTATTTATTTATTTTAGTAATAAAGGTATAGGTGGCCACATATTGGCATACCTACACAACATTAAAATCTAAAGGAACAATATTCCTGTCATGAGTTTCAGAAATTACTAGAAACTATTATATTATGGGAGCTGATTGTTTCATATGAAAACATATAATATGGTTTACATTATATATTTTACTCAGCTAAAGTCCATATTCGAGCAAATAAAAATCTTAATAAACATAAATAAAAGGGTAAATAACAAAAAAGATTTGATCTGAACCGACGATACGAACCCTGATTCGCTCTGTACGCGCCATGAATAAAAGATAGCGAGCTTGACAGGGCGAGGGTGGCAACCCTTTCTCTCTCGATTTTATAAATGTTCAACCCCGTTTCTCCCTATTTTTTGTGACAATTCACTCGATAGGGTTGCAGACATGGGGGTGTCTGTTTTGCTTTTTTTTTGAAAGTTTGCACATTTGCAGATCGAATTTTATGTATTTCGAGTATGTTTGTAGTAACTTCTGAGATATTTTCTACGATATTTTCATCATCATAATCATCAGGCCGTTGCAATCCACTGCTGGACATAGGCCTCTCCCAACTTACGACTTACACAAGAGGGCCGGCAGCGACTGGAATAAAGCAGCAGACCGGGCTCTGTGGCGTACCATAGGCAGCCCATTTTCAGCAGTGGACATATATTTACAGAATTCTTTTCTGTGATCTGTGAACTAGTTATTATTTGCAGTTTTGTTTATATGTATTTATTGCATAGTTCCAGTAAACGAGAAAACAGGTCCACTGATCCAATGATCACTGCCGCCCATGAACGTTCATAACACTTGGATCATGGATGTGTTGCCAGCCTATCAAATCGTTAGGGGAGTGGAAAGGATTAAGGGTGGGAAGAAGAATCTCACGAGATAAAAATAATGAAGTTTTCATAATATTTTTATGGGAAATTTTGTTCCTCTCATGATTGTACCAAGAGCGTTTCTCTACTTAATTGTTGACCTCTTCTCTGCCATAAAGTCTTTTTAAAATACACAAGCAAATGAAACATATCATTTGCCATGTACTTAACACTTTTATAAATAATAGCTGTCATACAATTCATGTCTATGTACATAGATTATTTTTCAATTTGGTCACAGTAAAGGGTTGGAATCAGAGGGTGATTCACAAAAGAGTTATCAATTCGGATTAAATCCTTTTGTTGACGTATCGATCGAGTTGTCTCTATGTGCTTTTTAAAATGTTATAGAAATGTGACCGTCATTGTGATTCCATGTGAACTCAGAATCAATACTTTCGATATTACAAAGTTGATTTTAACAGTGGTACAGTCAATTGCAATTATATATTTGGGACTCGCGATCCTGCCCGGCTCCGCCCGGCTGCAGTTACACTTTTTTGAAAATTCTCTGTTGCCTATTTTCATCAAGCATAATATATAATTCTAATGGTGAAAGAATTTTTCAAATCGGTTCAGTAGTTTTAGAGCCTATTCAATGCAAACAATCAAGTCTTTCCACTTTAATATTAGTTTAGATAATTCTACTTACGTGTGACGATGTTTTCTGATATGGAAATTAGCATAGCTTAACTTTTAAGCGAATCAGCATTAACATCATCGTCTATAGCCACAAAAAGTCCAATGCCGAACATCGGTCTCTACCAGAAATCGTTTTAACAGGTGTTGCCAATATAAATCACGCTTAAACCGAGTAATTGTAAAAATGTAGATTAATTAGAACTGCGACATAATTGGGATGTCCGATCAGTAAGTTACCACTGTTGAAATAAATATTGTTCAGTGACACATTGTTATAAAGTTAGGTTAAAGAATGGTAGAGTACTGCTGTCGACAATTAGACTTGTGTGAAAAGAATGGTTTGATTAGTGTGGTAACACTGCCTAACAAAAGTCAATGTTGAGTAATAATCATGCTTAAATATTTTAATTTTGGTTGCCAGTAACGTTGCCGAAGACCCTTCTAATACCCTGGTCATCATTGAAATATATGAAAGCATCTCATAATTTTCGTGGTGTGTTGACAGACTGCTATCCCACCATAACACTACCTATGTGTATACTTATAATTATACACCAAAGTATATTCTGGAGTAGTTCTTGGAGCGATAGTAACTGCGATTACATTTCTTATTCTGAGTTATTTATAACCAAATAAAAAAATGCGGAGAGTGGACTATGATAACAAGTTATCAGCATTAATTCTAATTGTTGGAAATACGAAGTAACGTATATATTGATAGAACGTGTTTTAGAAAGAATTGCATAATAATCCATAGGTATTATTCCAAGTTTGATGACAAAAATAATGACATCCTATTAATATATATTTCCAATTGTTTTAGTCATCAAAAAGATTTAGTAGTTTACCGAATTGATATCCAAATTCACGCCATCCAAGCATACATAAATAACAAATTGATAAATGAAAGCCGGATCGAGAACAACGACGATTTTGCAACGCAAACAAAAACATCAGCGAAAGTATATCGTAAGATTTATGAACCGATATGACTTCAGATTTCTTTTTCATATAACGCGAACTTCCCTCGCGCTCATAATTTTAGATTCCCTCCGAGGATATTTTTTCCCGCGACCTCTGAGAGGGACGGAGTGACATGAGGGAGGGAGAAAGCTGCAAAATCCATACTTATAATATTTGCAGGCTCCACACTCAAGACGCACACATACAAAACACGATTTAGCACTCCACCGAGAGTTTCGGACACTATACATGGTGTTTCGTAATTTTATGTTGAAGAATTGATATTGCTTGTGGTAGGACGTTCATGAACACCCTGAATAACGAATGTAAATGTCAGGTGCAGTAATATAAATATATGGCAATCACTTTGTAAAAGTCCTATTTCGAGAGGGACAATATTATGTCGACTACTGATAGTTAATCATCTTCTTGAACAACTTTACCTTTACCATCAAGTCTGGCGTGATGATGTAGTTGTGTGAGCGTAAAAATGCGTTTCGCAATTGACACAAAGCAATAATACTACAGTTTTCTCGTTCGAGTTTGAGTCGATTATAGCACCTATTTTTTATACCGGGTATCTCAAGACTGCTACCGAAAACGAAGCCGGGTGGTAGTTTTAGTGACTACAAACACAATGCAATAAAAAAAATCGCATAGAAACGCGACAATTATTTTTTATGATTTTTTAAATATCGTCATTTTTGGGTAGTAAATCCATAGTTTTTGCTAAAATAATAATTTAAACTCTTTTATACGTTAGAGTATTAATAAATAATAGGGCATACACTATTATTTTAGGATAAAATGTATTTACCACCCAAATATGGTCATAGGAAAAAAATAACGAAAAAAAAATTATTGCCTTTTTTTGCAACTTTTTCTGTTGCATTGTGTCTGAAGTCGCTTAAACTACCACCCGGCTTCGTTTTCGGTAGCAGTCTTGATATACCCTGTATATAGCATCAATTTTTATAATGTACAGCTTATTTCAGTAAGATAAGTAAGTTTTGCATAGATAGAGTTTCTTCAGGCAAAATAAATATCCGGTACAATTCAACTCAACTGAGCCAGTTTGTGTTAAACGGAATATACACTTATGTATCTATATCAGAATCTCATTGACAAATCTTTTTATTGACCCCAAAAATTTAAACAATTGCAAAATATAATTCGCATCACCCTGTACCCAGTTCATACGCCCACCCGCGCTCGGGGGCGCTCTGCGTCGCGGCGGAGGAAAAAATGTACGATGCCATAAAAAATCACCGTCCGTTCGCTCCCGTAATTTTTACCCGTTTTTTCCCCTCGGAGGGTCGCCGGTCGTCATGGCAACGGCTCGCCGCCCCCGCCCCGGCTCGCTAAAAGCTGCATCGATATTTTTATGGCGATGAAACTTCGGTGCGGGAGAAAAATTGCTGGATTTTTGTGTTGAGTGGATTATGGAAAATTTAAAATCATGTTTAACGTCAGGATTTTTAAACTTGTCGTAAAGCTTGTATCAAACGTTAATTTTTTTGGTTTCTTACCTTAAAATTACCACGATATTGTATCGACGGAATAATTATTTTAAAATACTTAGATGTTAAATTATGTTTTTGGACTATATTATCATGCCTTTAAGGCGATACTACATTTTGGTCAATAAAACAGTCAGATGAGAATTTAGCAATTTATTTTTCTTTGATAAGAGCAGTAATTTCAAACGACTTAACTGATAAAAATTTACCACATCACCTTAGCTATTATAGATTTTGGGTGAGTTTGAGAGGTGATGGCATTATTTTATTATTGGTGTGGTTTAGATATGAATATTAAAGAGTTATTTAGGAATCATTTTACCATGTAGTAAGGAATACAGAGAAAATTGCCTTGAAAGCTAGTGTACAAACAGAAATCAAATTGAAGAATAAGAAAATATCATATCGTTTGTCCAAAGTGGTCGTTGTACAAACAACCAAGATTGCCGGTAACTCGATATTTGGAAATCAATTATCCAAAAGAAATATTTGTCGGAGGCGGAATATAATAAGATTAACATAAGAAGATCATATAAATACGACCAATGGAGGGGCATGCAATTTCTTTTTTCCTCGGAAACCTAAGATTGTATCGTATATTTACTTATTACTGAGGGGCGCAAAGAGGTCGGATGTCGAGTGCGATCGCTTGCGTCCTCCGCCTTATTTGTCATGCTATTTATAGAAAAAGTTAGACAATGTTAGGGAAATTAAAAAGCATAGTCCTAAAATATCTGTAATTGGGTATAAATATTCAGTTAATTCGTTCTTATAACTTTCATAAAGATTTCGTTATTGAAGTTTTTAAGGTTAATTTATAGATCAGTATTCAATTTAGTACCGAAATCTATGTGACTAAATCATTTATTGTACAACTACCACTTTAATACATAACTTAAAAATCCCCCACGTAATATCGGGATAGAAAACCTATTTACAAATGATCACCGCCTCCTTTCTATAAAAAACCCTATATGTACCATCACATATGAGTAAAAAACTCCCCCATCTTTTTACCATTAAAAAAAGCCCGCTGATTGGTTGCGCGCCCCTCCGTAAAAAAGTTAAAGACGCGTGCTGAGCGCGCGTTCTCCATTCAAAAATGGAACGCACGCGCGCAACGTAACACATGACTGCCAGTTGCATTACAATACATCCACTTTAAAAAGACTTTATTACGCATTTAAATATACTTTTATAACAGTTCCAAATATACTGGTTGTTAAAATAAGACGGGGAAAAAATATAAAATAAGTAGGGAAGTATTTTAAAAATAGCGCGGTTCCCTTCCGAGGGGAGTGACTCGCTTGATATATTGCCGGAGTTACTTGGGATTTTAATAATACACAACGTGTGTTGGTTCACTGAGGCCGTAAGATTTGTCAATATGGCATTCTGTGGGCGCTATTTTAGATCGGTCGCGTGTCGCCCCAATGTTCATATCGAGTTTCTAGATATTGTTTACTCGGTGCGGAGGACGTCCAAGTTACCGACTTCCGGTCCCTGCTGAACTTGACGTTGAGTACGAAAAAAAGTGAATATTTGAAAATGGAATTGATGTAGGTTTCTTTTTTGTAGTATTTTTAAACCGCCGTTACACCTCTTTGTAAAAGTAAGTATCTCCTTTTACGAGATACGTTTTTGAGTAAAAGAACAGCATAATTCTAAATTCGTGAAGTTTTCTTGAAGACTGGTCTACCCATTTTGTATATTATAATTTATAATATCAACGATGTGTTTTATATAGTTAACGTTTGGATAGGAAGGTACGATTAAAGTTATGTTGTTTCAAAATAAAATTGAATGCGTTCAAATTTAAAAGAACTATAAAACTATCTTGATTTGGTACAACAGAATTTTGTTTACAAGATACTCAAATTTTCAACCCGAACGAACTACAAAGAATTTGCTTTCAAATAACACGCGGTAATAACTGGAAACATAAACAAAAAGACAAAAATAAGGATCAATTTAATTATCATTACTCACACGCTCCAAAGCCCGGTTGAAACCGACAATTTATTATTATGAACCCGTATCCAATTTAAAACAACGCACGGCCAAATGGAGTCATTTTGGTGGGGGACATTGTTTTGGTACGGATCGGGGAACAGAAGGGGAATCCTTGTGGAGCAGAAAAAACAATTTAAAAATAAAATGTAATAATTATAAAAGGGAGGGAGGCGAGCGCGTGTCGGGCTGAGCTTATTTATTTCAATCTTCAGCTGTCGTTTGAATTTCGAACGCCCTACGCCCAACGACATATGGTAATTTAAAAAAAAAGAACATATTTGTGTACACCTACATCTTGTCACCTGCAGATTCATTTAACACATATGATTATATTTTGAAAGCATAACATAACTATATTTTGTTTTATTTTTATTACACTGTACTTCTAACGAAATAAAACACGAATTAAACAATAAATAAAATAAAAATAAGGTTTAAAAATGGAATCGATTTCCATTTGGTAGATCCGCCCTCTTGCTTAATTAAAGGCGGCATCACACAACATGTGCGAGCTTTTGTCTATTGTGATTAACTAAAATGTATATTTCGTTAGTTTTGTTACATATAGCTATAAATAAAAGAAATATAGAAGATACCCTTCTAGTAATTATATAGTGAATATTTGATGAGTGTCTCCGATACAAACTCGTGTCATGACATGTCATTTTTAAATGTATCTTTCAATTCAATCCACAAATCAAAATGATTCTTGTAAATTAGTAGAAATGGGATTTTTATTAATACAGACATACTGTATGCGGGCATAAAATTAATTAAATTAACAAAGAGAATTTAATATGGCCGCGTGAACGATAATATTTTTCTGTTCCCCGTGATTTTTGCTTTTGATAAGACATCACCAATTTTAGTTAGTAGATTGCCAAAACCTGATTATAAACGCATGCCTATTTTTTGTTGCAAGATCTTCTGAAACGGGTGCATGGGTGACACAGAAAACAGATTGGCGGTTTCATTCAAAAAGGCAAATTGCAGCCTGAACATACATAAATTCACAGTTACAAAATTATGGCTGCAACCTTAGAGTATATTTATATAGAGGGAGCGCTGGTACTTCAAAAACGTAGATAAAAATGGTGGTGCCGGGCCACCTTTTTCTGCCCTCCTATTGACTAATATTGGAACAGGTTGTGCAACATACATAAATTATTTGAAAAAAATATATATAAAAATAAGTAGTTTCGGTCTATTTAATTCCACTCAAACTCGCTTTGAAAGGATAATAGCTAAATATAATTTCGGCTATCAAAGGAATTTATAGCAATTTATTGCTAAATAATTAATTCAATTTTTACCAATATAGGAGCGCTACCAACATTACGAACAAGAAAATATCTACGTTTTTCAAAACGCGAATGTATGACAGCGCTCCCTCTATATATAAATTATAAATACTCTAAGGCTGCAACATATGAAATTAGTATTGTGTCTGATTATCAAATTTGGAGCATGATTTTACATGAAAGAGTTCTCGAGTAAAAAATGGTCAGAATCAATAAAACAATACAGAATTTACAGCTGCCACAAAACAATATTTAATTGGCAAATACGTTACATAATAAATGAGTCTAAAATGTTCTCCGCAGCTAATAATCGCAACATTATTTAAAATGTCAATTAGAATTCCACAAGATGGCGTCTTTACATTGTTCTCCCGCGCATTAATCTCTATCTGTCAAAGCGGGGTAATTTGGCGGTTGACTCGAGGTGGCAAAACGGACATCACGATAGAAATCTCGCCACCTAGCAGCTCTGAGAATTGTGTTAAATTATTTTATGATGCAATTAGGGACCACCCGAGTAAATTTTTTGCTGGCCATTACTTGAATGAATTTAGCTATTTGGATATGCATAGGTAAAGACTGAGGTTTTGGTGCGTTATGTTGATAAAAAATGGTTAGCGATGTTTGCTTTTGAATAATAAGGTGGGAAAATTTTATTCTTTCAGTTAGGATATAAGTACGAGTATTTACACCGAAACGTATTTGTAACACTAATTTTTGTCTAACATATGATTCCTAATATTTCCCAAAAGATATGACTGCGGAACTGTCGAACTGCTTAAATTCTTTAATTAGAACGCGCCATAATTCAATAATTTAAGCATTTTGACAGTCCGTTCATACAACATTTTTTGACTGCTAGCAATTGACTTACGGCATTAACAACATTTTCTCTTCTCAGACAGTGGTCATTTTTATGAGATTATGGGCTATTTCGTGATCTTCTTCTACCTGTCCCTTCGTTTGATAAATCCACTTCGCCCGTCTAATGCGGTTGGTAGAGCTTATATACCTACAAAATCTTATATAAGATCCGTCAATATTATCATTCTTATTCAGCACCGTTAAAACAATCGATAATCGCTCTATCTACTAATACCATAGATGTAGTATAGAACATAGATCGGCAATGTGTCATTTTGAGCGCGACCAAAACTGATTTACGATTGTGTGCGTGAAGTTTACATGTGTGCTTGACATATAGTGGTGTACCATGCACTTTCGATACTATCATATCGATATCGATTTAGCTGTCGGCCTGTAGTTGTGAAATAAAATGTTATGGATATATGCGATATTTTATTATATATTAACAGAAACTTATTGATGTGTTTTTTTCAATACAGATTGATAATCACACACAAATAAATAAAGATAAATTGTCATATTATTTGAAAACATTTTGTTTGAGATGTTTTGTATGGGTCTTTATGTTCACCTGAATAAAATTATTTTTTTCATTGTGATGTATACATACACCTAATTAAACTGAGAACAAAAAACACTTTTATAAAATAAGACTATAATTTACAAAGTTTTAGCGTTTTCGGTTTATTTTTTTCATTTTTAATTTCCCGTCGTGAAGTTTCGATTACTTTACAGCTTTCGTAGTCACAGGGTGGACTAGGTCTGCAACAAAATCCATGATTATTAGTTTTTTTCAATGAATAACATTCGCGTAAGTCTAAGAAACACATTTTTACTATACCGGGTATCTCAAGACTGCTACCGAAAACGAAGCCGGGTGGTAGTTTTAGTGACTACAAACACAATGCAATAAAAAAATTCGCATAGAAACGCGACAATTATTTTTTATGATTTTTTAAATATCGTCTTTTTTGGGTGGTAAAACCATAGTTTTTGCTAAAATAATAATTTAAACTCTTTTATACCTTAGAGTATTTATAAATAAAAGGGCATACACTATTATTTTAGGAGAAAATGTATTTACCACCCAAATATGGCCATAGGAAAAAAAATTACATAAAAATATTGTCGTTTTTTTTTTGCAACTTTTTCTGTTGCATTGTGTCTGAAGTCGCTTAAACTACCATCCGGCTTCGTTTTCGGTAGCAGTCTTGATATACCCTGTATGTATACTAGAGTTAAAAAAATATGCTTACTTAAGTCAATTAATTGACTTGTAACACATTGGGAATTAGTGTTGGACGCCTGCTAGGCCGCGTTGGAGGTGTACGGAGGAACTTGTAGGAAGTCGTTGGATGCAGGCAGCTTACAACAAACTGATGTAGACATTCTTGTGGAAGGCCTATGTTCATTAGTCGCATTCCTGCGGCTGAAGAAAGAGAAAGTTTAATAAACTATGTAGCTTTTCTCGATCACGTCACCTAAACTAATGTTTTTCCTATGAGAATTATAGATTTTAAACCTATACCAAATGTTATGATAAATGAATAATGTTGCTTCAAGGTTTGGACGATGATACTGTGCATAGAAGTATCGCATATTTTATAATAATATCGAATATGTTCATGTTTTACTATTATAAATTGACAGCCTCTTGGCAGAGATTGAAACAGGTTCTTAATTCATAAATCACACACATGATAATTATTCCACGAATATCAAAAAAATGAGAAAAAGTAAAGTAATAAGTAATATTGTAGAATGAATACTATAATAATGGCCGGGGAAATATGGCCGGGATAACGCCAGGTAGAAGAAGAAGAAGAATGCACACTATCACAACATACTATAGCTCCATAAAAATGTAGGGAAACATGTGTTGTCATCGACTATTTTATCGACAACCTTTTATTGATCGAACCTGTCAGTCAATCCCTAGCAACTTTTGGTTGAAATTATTGTAAATTCACGTATTTGATATTATTTTTTATACGTAATGGATGCTTTCAGCGTATTTATATAATGAAATACTATATTCTTTTCTACCGATATGTATACACGGATGTCCATTTAATTCTATAATATCGTCACAAAATAGTATTGTGCAAAAGTGGCCGGTACCTGTGAAAACTTTAATTATTTCGGATTTTTACGCCTGTATGAACCACACCTTAGCACTGCACAATGCACTATAATAAACTACGTTTAATAAATATAACCAAGTACTGTAAAATTAAATAAATTATGAAAATAAGCGAATTTTGTTGCTCGCTTAGTTTGACATATTTCGACTCTGGGTCACTGCAGGCTACTTCTGTGTAATCGTATGGTCGCATCATGCATCTCGCTTTAACATATGAGTTAAATTATTCTATCTCTTTCACATTGCCGATCTATGTTTTATACTAAATCTATGACTAATACAATGTGCATAATCGATAATTCCTCCTGCGAAATTGAAACATTCGACGAACGTGGTGTCAGAAACATGGCGATGACGCCGCCGCAAGTTTTGTAGACGCGCTCTGTCATCGTGCACCCTCGTCACTGCGGAGAAATTTACACCACGCATGCCTACAACTGCTAAATATTTACTTGATATTTTTTTGGATTTTTTGATTGCTTTACTAAGTATTTTGTTGATAGTTAAGTTGTTGTCGCTTGACAAAATCAGTTCATAAGTGCTAAAAAATAATGAGAATATAGTTTATTAGTCATGAGTCATGATAATCTTCTAGATTCAATAAATCCAGGAAGAAGCAGTACCCTTCAGTTAAGGTTTTTCAACCAATTTCTCAGAACAGCGGAATTGTCTCGGTGCTAGACCAACATTTTATATGGACGGGATAAATTTTGCGGGATAAAGTAGCTTATGATGGTAATTTAGTTATTCCAGTTCTTTGTGCTAATAAAATCATAATCGAACTTACAAATTTTAATTACCCTCCCGAGAGAGAGTGCGAGAGACGAAGCGTCTAGAATCTAAAGGCAATGGGCCGCCGCACCGTGCCGCCCACATTCCGTCAAATATAGCGCGCCTGTGCATTTGAACTATCAAGCTGGGCGTTTAAAAGCACCATAATATTAAGATTGTATGTGTATGTCTGTATCAGCCCATATACGTCCCACTGCAGGGCATGGGCCTACTCTAAAATCGGGAGTACGATTGAGAGTGGTTAGGCCATATAGTCCACCACGCTGGCCTAGTGCGGGTTGGCGGACTTAAATACCATAGAAATTTTTATAAATCGCTATGGTATGCAGGTTTCCTCACGATGTTTTCCCTCACCGTTTTAGTGCGTGGTGATTGACTATCAATATACACATGACTCCGAAAAGTCAGAGGTGTGCCCTGGGATTCGAACCCGCGACCATCGTGAACATGTTGGCAGCCGCGTCTAGTCCGTTTACCAACAGGCCACCACGCACTTGCGCATAGCACCTATATTTGTGGTTAAATCAAATCAATCTGAGACGTGTATAATCCATTAAAAACCAATAACGTAATTGCGGTTAAGTTAAAACTATTCATGCTTCCAACCAATAATTACCTTTTGTTATATCAACATTCACGATTAGTGTTCTAAACCGAACCGTATCATTTTCAAAAAGAGAATACCCATGTTCAAAAAAGGAACAGTTTTGTTTTCTTTTTTTCAAAAAAGGTTATACGCATGGCCAGTACAAGAGGCAAATATTTTTTACCATTCAGCATCTGCAACTAGACACCAAGTATGCCACAATGCCGCCGCCATATAAATCACTTTCCAAAAAAATTACAATTATTTTAGGACCGGTCTATTCGGACATTATTGATTGTCCACCCGCGCATCACGGCGTCCATTGTTGGTAAAAAGAGTGGATTTTTTCTGCTCATTTTGGGGGCCTTTGTAAAAAGATGTCTCCCAAATGGGGGACATTTTTACGTTAATAGTGTACAGCTGATGCTTTTGTTATTGGTCTTTGGAGTGTGGATTACTTCGATTTACGGAAGCGTTGGCTTTATGATTAGCAGTATATCAACTACTAGCTATGTAAAAATATAAGGGCTATAATTTTCAAAAAGTATTTTTAAGGTCATGTTCGGATGGAAATTGCATCAGGGACTTATGGGTGGTGCTCTTCCGAATGCATTTTCGATAATAGGTACAATAGGACTTTCGTCCACCTTTGTTGAAATTTTATCTGTACTGCAATGCACCAATCCTTGGATGTATATAGGCTTCGATGAGTGTCAGTAAATAAGTTTAGTGTTTGATTATTTTCCTTTTTTTGATTAAGCACTAATCTAATATTGTGCACGCACCAATTTAAGTCATTCCTTTTCATAAATAACCACTGCTCATTTGACAGTAGCTTACTACTGACTATAAATATATGCTTTTTCCGGCTTCTATTAAGGTAACAGCAGTACGACTACAATTACCTTTTTATTATTATTTCCTGAAATGGTTTCTTATATTTACGCGAATGATAATTCATCAATTAACATTGTAATTATTAATATGCTTATTCATTGTTAAATGAAGATAGCTTGCGTAACATGCATTGAGCGCCTGAGGTAACACTTTAGTCCGCTCCATGACCACGAATGCTGCAAACTAATCGAAACGACGGGAGGAAAAAATGGAAAAAAAAAATAAACCGAATTCGCGATAAAATAAAAATAAAATGGCTTTGTTTCAATATTAATTCCTGTGTTATAGTCTAGATATTTTGCATTTAATCGGTATGCCTATCTATATTACTGTAATTCATAATATACAGGGTATATCAAGACTGCTACCGAAAACGAAGCAGGGTGGTAGTTTAAGCGACTTCAGACACAACGCAATAGAAAATGTTGCAAAAAAAAGCGACGATTTTTTTTTGTTATTTTTTTTCCTATGGTCGTATTTGGGTGGTAAATACATTTTTATCCTAAATAATAGTGTATACCATTTTACTTATAAAGACTCTAAGATATAAAAGAGTTTAAATCATTATTCCAGCAAAAACTATGGATTTACCACCCAAAAATGACGATATTTAAAAAATCATAAAAAATAATTGTCGCGTTTCTATGCGAAATTTTTAATTGCATTGTGTTTGTAGCCACTAAAACTACCACCCGGCTTCGTTTTCGGTAGCAGTCTTGAGATACCCGGTATACATATATGAGTAGGTGCTGAAATAAGGAAAAGCGTCAATTATTTTATTTGCGTATGACAAATATTGATGCTATGTTACAAATACGGATTTTAATTCTATAGCTAACTTAAGTTTAAAAACAACTTAATGAATAAATTAAATTTGAAATAGTGGTAAATTAAGGAAAATCATAGTGAAATGTGAGTAAGTACTTGTGACAAATCGGAATGGTATTTTATTAATGGAAAAAACATTATTACTGTTACATTATCCAAAAGCAAATGTGCAGGAAAAATCATATTTTTTTATTAAACATAATATGCAACCAAATTTAATCCCAAAGATACTAAGCTAATTTAATACAGAGTAAATTATGTTTTTGTCCTTTTATATACTTAGTATTCTTTGTTATTTGTTTATTAAATTATCGTCATCATACACAGGAATTATTCTATAACATATTAAACCTCGCATCTTATTTAGACGTAATTGGCTATCTTTTGTATATAATTTGTAATGTATTCGCTTGTTTGCTATTGATAGCTGTGAGCCACACACATAAAATAATATCGACTGCTAGTTAAAAGCAACATCCCAGAATTTTAAAAAATACAAGTATCTATTTGTAATATATTAAACGTGCGGAGTAAAAGAAACACATTATTACCATGCCAATATATTAACGTCAGATTTGTATAAAAGTATACAGTTCGATATTTAGCATATACATAATATAGGCCACATACATAATATACAAGTGGCTAGATACATAATGCTTTAAAAATATCCAAAAACAAATCATAAACTACAGAACTCTAGTAAATCGTGTTAAATTGCATGATGTGTGTAGTTAAGTTAATAAGACGTTTGAAGTTCGAATTGTTTCAAACACTAAACTATCTCCGTCACATGCAATGAAGACGAACGACCCGGCTAATCAACGTGAACGTTCTGCCATAGACTAACATTTTACAGATGGGTGAGTCAAACGATTTATTTGTGCCTAATTTAACAAATTTTAACAAAAGAAGCCTATAAAGACCGAGAATTCGATTGAGAGTTGGCCGTATAGTCTATCACGCTGGCCCAGTGCGGGTTGGCACACTTTACATCATCATCCTCAGCTCTTCCCGTCCTCCAACCAGAGGAGAGACGATATTCCTAAGATGGCTGGTAATGATTGGACACGATGAGTTGAAGATCGAACCCAGTGACGTGTCATAGGAGAGGTTATGTCCAGCAGTGGACTTTACATACATGCATAAATTTTACAAATCGCTTTGGTATGCAAGTTTTCTTGCGATGTTTTTCTTCGCAGTTACAGTGGCGATTAACTATCAAAACACACATGATTGCGAGATTATGAAAGTCAGAGGTATGCCCTGGGATTCGAACTCGTGACCAGAGTGACCCTATTGGCAGCCGTAGTTTACTAACAGACCACCACGCACGTGAATTTTAAATTGCTATTAATTGTGTGACTTTTTAGGGTATAAGTATTTTAAAAATGTATGATCGTTTGCTTTATAGTAGCGTGTAGTTTATATTTCGCTATAATCAGTTTTTTACCTATTAGTTAACTCTGTAAGGCAAGACGTCAATAGCCAATAGCCAATTGTTGTGTAATTGTCTAATGAATATCGGCTACTGATGATTAATTTATGTTTATGAATTATTACTAAGAATTTAATTACACTTTATGAGACTTTAAAAAAAAAGTTATTAGAAGTTATTAGACAATATTATACGACTGAGTACATTAACTTACTATTTTTCCACTGAAAAAACTCGGGATCTTTAGGCTTTCAGGTACCCAATCAACAACCTTTTGATGTAACTAAAGTTACAGCTAAACTATTTTCTAAAACTCATTAGTATTACGAGTATTTGTTATTACCGGCTTTATCTTTGGCGAATGAAACTAAAATCTATTTACAATTATTTTTTCCTGTAGTTGATTTTAGCTCTTTTTTTTCAGCGAAATGTAAAAATAAAACAGTGTAATAGCCGGTTATGTTTTGTATTGATTAAATACAAAACCTTATAGTACTAGTAACTTTTTTATTTCAATCACATGCATTATAAAAAGAACTATAACTCGTTCGAGGGGAATTTGTTTCAAATGCACCCATAACAAGACTAAGACTGGCTGGAGCCAATGGATGACTTTTCAAAAAAAGAAACAGTTTTTTAATAATTGGAATTATCGAACCAGTGTCTTATCTTCGCCTTTATACTCTTTTCAAATTCGGAACGGGTGTTCGTTGTGTGCACTTGTTACAGCCGTCGCGTCGCGTCGGCGCATGTAGCAAACTTTTTATTACACTTTTTTTCTGGAAGTAAAAAGCGGTTGCAACACGAGCCGAACGGTATGCGGATGTCAACCGGCGATGATTCTACACGACCGACAAAAACTAATGATTGGCGTTAGTGTTTCTATGAAATGGGTAAATAAATAATAGTGTTTTTAATTATTTCATAGAAAACTGCAAGTTGAATATATTAGCCTGTTTTGGTCGGTCGGCATACTGTGACCAATGGTGAGTCTAATCGTTTTTGGCGTAATTTTATATTGATGGCCCTACGCTTATTACATTTGAGGACAGTGCTGTTATATTTAGGGCTTAACAAATTCTATCTTTATATTGCATCACATTAAAAGGCGCTTATTTTTAGCAGTAGAAGTACCTACTTAATTAACGAGGATTGAAAACAAAAACAACTGAAATTGTAAATCAATTTGGAATTAGCTTAATAGTAATCATATGTTTATGTTGATACATGATGAAAATTTTGCCCTTTTTTCTATGGCTATTTCCTAAACTTGAAATTACATAAATGTTTAGTATATCTCGCCATTAAACTTCAAACAAAAAACCTTCACCGCGAAACCGCTGTTGGTATTTTTGTGTGGATTTTTTTCCGAAATTCCTTAAGGTTTGGTGCGAGTGCGCTCTAGCAGGAAATGATGTTCTGGAATGAGGATATATTCTCGTTAATTTGCACCATAAATCATCGAAAATGTTGTTTCTGGCGTTCGCGGCGCAGCGGCCTTTTTGTCGCTGCGTTTTGGAAATCGGCACATATCGGATTTCTAATAGCTTCTGGACTTTTTTCTGAGTTTTTGAAGACATTTGTTAGACGAATGAATTATCTAATTTACTAATAAGTTGGGTTCTTCTTTGTGCTCTTGGCTTCAAATTAAAATTTGAATACAGCCGTTACTGTTTTGGACTTTATGTAGCCCTATGTTTTATTTGTATTACTTTTTATATTACGATCTAGCCCAGCAGTTGCGTGAACCATTACTTACAAGTTTAAGGTACATCGCTTAAACTTAAAATAGTTTGAAATATCATCAACAAATTAAGTAAATATATCAATGAGTAGTTATTTTGTATTTGTTTTAGTGCCTATTATATCCAATAAACGCAATTGTTTAGGATAGGATTTTTGTACAACTGATAGTGTGATTGGGAGGGTTAATCTATGGTCTATTACCCTGGCTACGTGCGATGGCAGTCTTTATATAGCATAGAGATTCTTCTACAATCTCCATAGTACGTAGATTTCCTCACAGTTTTGCTTCTCCGCTAAAGCCTTATCTAACAACTACAATTTGATATTTGCCTTCACCAATTTATATTCGGATATTAAAAGGTTTATGATCTAGTAAAGTTATAAATATTATAATATGTACAATATTTCCTACATCCGACGTTTCTAATAATGTTATCGTCAACTGTCAATTCCTATTTAACGTTTATACCATGGGAAAAGTTATGTGTGCCAGTATTCGGGATGATATTACGATTGTTTTGGGAATAAGCCAAGTGGCTCCCGATCTTGACTCATGTGACCCCTGGGAGGACCTCCGAAACCGGGAATTTGTACATATTAATGCATGATTTATTGTTTTGGGACATTGAAAAAATATTACTAGAGGTTTGCAGAATTTTGGAAAAAGCTGATTTTGTGCTTGAGAAACGTAATTTTGAGAACGATGTTTTACTCGTACTTTCTGCTTTGTTACTACTGCCTTCCGCTATTAGTTTGAATATTTATTCAAATCAGGTATTTAATTTCACGAATTAAAATTTGAAGTATACAATAATTGATTTGTAACAGTTAACACGGTGGTCATTACATTAGTAAAAAAAAGGAAATTAGTATCAAACTGGGTAAGAGATAATCTCACTTTAGATTCGAATTCCCAGTAGCATTTTTTTATAGACTCTTTGCCGAGATAAGAAATTATACTCAAGATAGTGAGACAGTGCAGACTGGTAATGGAAGGTCATTCTTGCTATTTGAGACAATAATTTATAGTTAATCCAGTCCATCTAATGGTTGTTTGGAAGAAATTGTGGTAAGCGATAAGAACGCTAATCGTCACCTTTAATTGAACGAGTTGTCTTATTTTTTGTCTTAATATTGTATGTGATATTCAATAAATAATTTATAAATATATAATAATACCAAGCTAAATCACTATAGCAGTAAAACATTCAAGAAATCTAAGTCAATCAGTCATAATGTTCAGTAGGGTTTTAATTGGCACCAGGGCCGGCCTCGCGGAAATGCCTGGCGGTTCATAGTTCGCGTCCCGTGGGACCTCGCTCATTATCCCGCCACCTGTGCCAGCACGTGGACACTCCAACTTTTTGCTCCTACAGGATTTCACACTTTCCTGCCAGCCTTGTTCACACTTTGTACCAATTTATATTTTTACACCTCAATTGGATTTTCAACTCTGTGACATTGAGATTGAGTTGTAATTTAAATATTTGTGGGTATGGTTGATGCGTTGTTTTGAATTTGGGCAGGTTGTTGAGTCGAGAGCCTGGTACATATGTACTTGAAGTAACATCCTTGTATGGTTCCGCTTGAATGCCTTTTTATATGGTATTGTTACAGTGATTTATGGGTATGTTAAAATTCATACACTGAAGATACGGGAACTTTCATGATCATATTGGTACATTAATTTGTAATTTCTTTCGATAATGCGTAAAAAATACTACGTGGTACAAGAACATTAAGTCTCAGAGATATATAATGTTTTATTTCAGAATAAACTATATAAGTTACATATAGAGTTAACGATTGAACTTATTAGTTGAGTTCATTTTTATTATACTACATGTTGGGACTTAAAAACATAGATTTTACCAAAGAATTACCCCAACATACTTTTGACTATACTAAGATCTATTCAATGAATCATAATAGGGTAAATCGCACAATCGACATACACTTATATTTGCAACAATAAAAACACCTTGCGAACATTCATACATCATCGCAATTTCAAAAAAAGGACTCGAACCCGTCACAATCCTTTGCATGCTTCGTTTTTTGCTACTTTCCTTTGTTAAGGACACTTGCATAGGCGATTATTTGACAAAAATCTTTCACTGCAGATATTTGCTTACCTGTGAAAGGTGTTCTATATTTCTTATGGGGTAGGAGCACCTATTTTAGTCATATCTAAGCTATTTAAGGTTAGTTATTTTGATATTTAAAAATGACATGAATATTGTAAGTGTAATCGTTTTGTTAGTTGTCTAGGCTGAAGACGGACGACGGCCGCGTGGTATCGACGAGGGCAGAGGTATTAAGGGAGATCGAGAGGCTCTACGGACAGCTTTATACCTCGGTTACCAAACCTGCTGTTAGCTCGGCCGAAGACCCGAGAGCCGAGTTGAACCGACACTTTAGCGATGATATCCCGGACATCAGCCTGTGTGAGATTGAGATGGCCCTGAAGCAACTTAAAAACAACAAGGCGCCGGGCGAGGACAGAATCACTTCAGAGCTTCTGAAAGCGGGCGGAACGCCGATACTGAAAGTCCTTCAGAGGCTTTTCAATTCCGTTCTCCTCGAGGGCTCAACGCCGGAGGCATGGAGCAGGAGCGTGGTGGTCTTGTTCTTCAAAAAAGGTGATAACACTTTGCTGAAGAATTATAGGCCCATCTCGCTCCTAAGCCATGTCTATAAGTTGTTTTCGAGGGTCATCACAAATCGTCGCAAATCGAACGCAGGTTTGATGAGTTCCAGCCTCCCGAACAAGCCGGTTTCCGAAAAGGCTTTAGTACCATAGACTATATCCATACGCTACGGCAGGTTATACAAATAACCGAGGAATATAACTTGCCGCTTTGTTTAGCGTTTGTGGACTATGAGAAAGCCTTTGATTCGATCGAGACATGGGCTGTGCTACAGTCTCTCCAGCGGTGCCATATCGACTATCGGTACATCGAAGTGTTGAAGTGTATATACAACAACGCCACCATGTCGGTCCGAGTACAAGGTCAGAGTACGAAGGCTATTCCACTACAGAGAGGCGTGAGACAGGGAGATGTCATATCTACGAAACTGTTCACTGCCGCGCTGGAAGATGTCTTCAAGCTCTTGCAGTGGAAAGGATTCGGCATCAACATCACCGGCGAGTATATCACTCACCTTCGGTTTGCCGACGATATTGTAGTCTTGGCAGAATCACTGGAGAACCTAAGCACTATGCTCGAAGACCTCAATCGAGTCTCCCAACAAGTGGGTCTTAAAATGAACATGGACAAAACGAAGATCATGTCGAATGTCCATGTTGTGCCCACCCCCATCGGTATTGGGGGCTCGACTCTTGAAGTTGTTGACGAATATCATATAAATATATAATATTATATAAATAGAAATATGTCTATTTAGGACAAGTGGTCCGGTTAGGCATGTCCAACTTCGAGAGAGAGGTCAATCGTCGAATCCAACTCGGTTGGGCAGCGTTCGGGAAACTACGCGACGTCTACTCGTCCTAAATACCTCAGTGCCTTAAATCGAAAGTCTTCGATAGTTGTGTGTTGCCAGTGATGACTTACGGCACCGAGACGTGGCCTCTCACTATGGGCCTTATTAGGAACCTCAAAGTCACTCAACGAGCTATGGAGAGGGCTATGCTCGGGGTTTCCCTATGAGATCGAATCAGAAACGAGGAGGTCCGTAGGAGAACTAAAATAACCGACATAGCCCACCGGATTAGCAAGTTGAAGGGGCAATGGACAGGGCACATAGCGCGGAGATCTGATGACCGATGGGGTCGGAAAGTGCTCGAATGGAGGCCACGTAGCGGAAAGCGCAGCGTAGGACGTCCACCCACAAGATGGTCCGACGACCTGGTAAAGGTCGCGGGACGTCGCTGGATGCAGGCTGCCTCCAACAGGTCTCTGTGGAAATCATTGGGGGAGGCCTATGTTCAGCAGTGGACTTCCTTTGGCTGATGGATGGATGGATGGATGGATGGAATCGTTTTGATAAAAACGTGAAGGATAAGTTATGAGTGAATTGTAAGTTGTTCTAACGGATAATATTGTTTTAAATAAGTTTTCGAATTAAGCTTAACTTAAATAAACTTTAACTTAATGAATACTGCTTCAGATATTTTAAAAGTAGGTTCATAGCTTAAATATTTCTGTTTCTAAATGTACAGTGATGGAACTGCGCATATATTTGCCGATTATAGGTTCCTCCACCCTACAATATTTGGCAAGGTGTGTTATGAAGACGGGTTGAGTAGCCATCCATGGAACAATTCAGTTGAATATGTGTTTATGTGCCAATACGCATCTGCATCCGATAAAGGATGGCAAACAAAAAAATATTCTAAATGTAATATTTGACTGAACATATGCGATTGCATAATATGACCATAGAAAGGATATTTTTGATTGTCACAAGAAATAGTAATACTCTGTTTGTTGTCTTCTGACAATAGCCATGTAAGAAGACTTGATGCAGAAAAAATCTTATTAAATTGTAATTAGCAGTTAAATTATATTAATTGGACGGATCCGGACGGAATATCGGATTGGCTTTGCTTGCAGCATTTACGGATAAATATGATTGAAATTAAATACGATTTTGAAGGCAATTGTAGCTAGACATATTGAGCCTTAACATCTTATGGCTCAGAATGTCGAGCGTAGTGGAATGCCAAGCATTGTTTTGTATTTCATGGTGTTTTCCGGTTTTGCTACTGTTCATGAGCGGTCGTATCGCTTACAATCAGATGAATGATACGTTTTTCTCGCCATGCTATGTGATAAAAAAAAAACAAGAAGAAGATCGTCCATGATTGCAACATACTAACAAGGTACTTACCGACTAAAGAATGTACTACAGTCTGATGACAAACGATCTCTGAGGCAATCCTCTTTACAATCATGGTGCGATCACTTAAAATATAAAACCGAATACGCTTATCCGTTTTAACTGTGCAAGTATACTTCTTCTAAAAATCTAAAATTTGCATATATACAAAAAAATACACCCATCAGTCACATACATAGTCCTGACACCATACTATGATCGAGTCTTGTGTCGTAGGTATGAGAAACTACGAGAGATTTTTCGGTCTCCCAAACACCCAGACCCGTAACAAATACCTTGGATGACACAAATATTTGTTTCGGCGCGGGGATCGATCCCGCGGCCTCTTGTTTCATAGCCTGTGTCTAACCAACTGCGCCACGGGGGCTGTAGTAACAATGGTGACAAATTAGTCACAGAAGCTTAAAGTAATAAAAAAATAACTGCATAAAACAAAACATCAGTATAATTCAATAACGGCCCTAAAATAACTGCTTTCTTTCACTAGCAAATTATTGCTCTATTTAAATGTTTCTTTATTCTAGGGAAAGTGAACTGTGATTGAAAGGGCTGGTTTTTGTGTTAATTTTAATTGTTTTGTAAATTGAAAGAAAAGTACGGCCAGACTTATAAATGTCGTAAATAATTCGTTTATATACGAATTATGCGAAATTGATGATAGATGTGTATTTTACCTGTGACAGACTAAGGAATCAGTTGCAAAAATCCAAAATGGCAGATGCTTCGAGAAAAAAATTACAAGTCGACCTAAATAAGGACACACGCCAATGATTTTTGTCCATCCTCGATGCTTTAGTCCAGCTTTGATAATTGTTCGCCACTCTGATCTTGAGTAGTGATTTATATTTCAGCCACCGTGGGGCAGTTGGTTAGACGCAAGCTGTGAAACGCGACGTCGCGGATTCGATCTTCCGACGAGACAAATGCTTGTGTGATCCACACAAGTGTCGTGGAAGGGTGTTTGTGAGACCGAGAAGTCTCTCATAGTTTTTAATACCCACGGCATGCACAAGATTTGATCTCAGTGTAGGGTTAGGAATATGTATGCATGTCCTATATTGTAGCCTAATACCCAGTATAGACTAAAAGAATTTGAATGAAAGAGGTTTAATGCTACTTTTTTTAGTATACCATAGATTGCACCCATTGCCCTAAATATTCCCACATCCACCTTTTCCTTTGTGGCCAGCCAGGTAAAGATTTTTTCGCAAAGCCAATATTGGCCTTGGTGAAAGTTTTGTACAAAAATGCGTCCACGAACAAACATTCTGTCTTTTTATGTAGATATTGGCAAAAAATCCTCTTTCGGAGAAAGGTCCATTTTGCCACAAAAGGGTTTTAGATTTCATAAACAGATGTCTTTTTTTTATTTCATGTCATTTTTGCTCTTCCATTGCAAATGTCACAATGGATCAGAAAACCTTTAATGTATGTTTTAGTCCGGTCATTTTAGACATAAAAATAGTGGTCAAATAATAAAAATTCCGACAGAGCCAAATTTTTGTGTACAGCTTGGGTTTACCATCGGAAAGAAATCTTCAAAAGTCCCCATCGATCCCATGTGTGCTAAAAAAGTTATTCGGGGTCAAATGTCAAAATTTCAGTTTTTTGGATTTTTCTCGAAGATGGCAAGTTTTTTCGAAAAATAACCTCAGACCAAATTTGTAGATCCGAAAATTCTCGACAAAAAAGTTTCAGTCATTTTTTTTCTAAGAGTCACCATTTCTGAGATATCGCGACTGCAAGAGTAACGTTATACATGATATGCACACATTTCCACGCCACCTGTGAGGTAGTGTACTCGACGCGTTTTTTTTAACGTGGTTTCCCCAGTAGGCCTACTCCACGCGCTGTCAAGATGTAAATTTCAGGGAAAATTCTATTCTAAATGCATAATGAATATTGATATTGATATTGATTTTTATTGGGTATTGAGTTTAAGTGTAGTTCTGATTTATTTTCATATTTTAGTCTGATTCATACTCCTCAAAGTCTACTTCAATAGTCATGTCTTCTTCGATTTCTCCTTTTTCCTCTTCCTGGATGTTCAAAAATTGTTCAAATGAAGATGAATCAGCTGTTTCTTCATCAAAATCACATAAGCCTTCCTCTATTGCAGGGGTTCCCAAAGTGTGCGCCGCGGCACCCCGGTGCGCCGCAGTAAGTAAGAAGGGGCGCCGTGAGCCGATCCCCCATTTTAATAATTTTCCGAAACCATGAATATTTTTAACAATATTTTGAGGGCTCATTTCCCAAGTAACTACTTACATACGCTCGTTCATTTGTAACCGGTTTCGAACTCATGCTCACGCATCCATAACTTTCCCCGCCCACGCCTTGACCCTTCACATTGATTTGACTGAATGTTTTTGTGATTCAGTATTGATTTTCTAAATTATCTCTTTCAATTAAAATTCGTCACAAATATATTTCAAGTCAGCTTTAAATTGAGTATTTTTATTTTTCTGTACATATCTATCTAACTACTATTATTGTAGGTACCTATTTATTTTTACTGTCAATATCAACTACATAGCTAAGGTACGTAGCTAAGGGAGACGTGACAAAATACTAAACTTGTAAGTGCGCCGCCGACTGAAAAAGATTGGGAACCCCTGCTCTATTGTATTCAATTCAACATTTGAACAAGACTGACCTCGGCAATTCGTACACGCTAGTGAACATAGTAACCCTACTTGCAGCCATATTTGCCGCTGCAATCTTTTTTGCAATTGCAAAAAAGACTGCGCAAAAGTATTTACAGACTCTGATTCTTTACCTCAAACAATAATTACCAAAGGAATTCACTTTCTTCTTGCTGTTTATGGAGCTCCAAAAAAAATTAATTGCGTTGATAAACACCGATATTCAACCTTTGTCAAAAATACACGAAACAAGAAGTAAGTACAACTGTCATGTCTTCCTCCAACATCGGCATCTGCTATTCAACATTTGTATTGGGTATATTATCAAGTTCAGACGTGGCTAGGCAATCAATTGAACCCGGAAGACTGGGGTTGGAAAAGAATAGATAATACTTTGGTACCGATTCAAACTTTACTGCCACCCGCTCCAGGAAACTTCTTAATTCCATTTTTTGTAATTGCAAAAAAGATTGCAGCGGCAAATGTGGCTGCAAGAAAGTAGGGTTACTATGTTCTCTAGCGTGTACAAATTGCCGAGGTCAGTCTTGTTCAAATGTTGAATTGAATACAATAGAGAAAGGCTTATGTGATTTTGATGAAGAAACAGCTGATTATATAAGACATGACTATATGAAGTAGACTTTGAAGAGTATGAATCAGACTAAAATATGAAAATAAATCAGAACTACACTTAAACTCAATACCCAATAAAAATCAATATCAATATCAATATTCATTATGCATTTAGAATAGAATTTTCCCTGAAATTTACATCTTGACAGCGCGTGGAGTAAGACTACTGGGGAAACCACGTTTAAAAAAAACGCGTCGAGTACACTATCTCACAGGTGGCGTGGAAATGTGTGCATATCATGTATAACGTTACTCTTGCAGTCGCGATATCTCAGAAATGATGACTCTTAGAAAAAAAAATGACTGAAACTTTTTTGTCGAGAATTTTCGGATCTACAAATTAGGTCTGAGGTTATTTTTCGAAAAAACTTGCCATCGTCGAGAAAAATCCAAAAAATCTGAAATTTTGACATTTGACCCCGAATAACTTTTTAAGCACACATGGGATCGATGGGGACTTTTGAAGATTTCTTTCTAATGGTGAACCCAAGCTGTCCACAAAAATTTGGCTCTGTCGGAATTTTTGTTATTTCAAATGTCTAAAATGACCGGACTATTTATATTAAACATAATATGAAGATGTATAACTTTGCTAATTTTAGTAATGGTTGTATTTATTTGTATGTAATCCCTACCTACCTATTTACTTTAGTAATAATTATGTGATATAAACATTACATAGCATTAAAATTCTTATAGAAAATATTTTAGGTTTTTTTGTTTTTATTATTTTATAAATAAATACGGGAAATTCAATGCTTTTTTGACAGACTTGTCACATAAACAATTAAAGTTAGAAATATAATTTGCGTATGAAATACATATATCTTTATATTTTATCGCATAAAGTGCGTGGTAGCCTATTGGTAACGAACCAGATGCGGCTGGTACCATGTTTAAGGTGGTCGCGGGTTCAAGACCTCGTAACTTTTCGGAGTCATGTGTGTTTTGATTGTAAACTACAACACCCTATTACAGTGAAGGAAACATCGTGAGAAAATCTGCATATCATAGCGATACGGAAGCGTTACTATGGTATGTACAAGTCCGCCAACCCGCACAAAGTAGGCAAAACACTCTCAATGGTACTAATTAAAACACTGTTATATCATGGAATACATTTTCAATAATATTCCACCGAAATAAATAATGCAGACAGGTTTTAATGGTATAAATCATGAAGAAACAAGTCACCAAATTGCCCTAGAAGAATGTAGAGTTAGGTATATTTGATGGTAAACTTTTATTTGACGGTTAAATATCAGTCATATGAAATACAAAATATACTTCTCATTGGTAAAAAGCTCAAAGTTTTTGAACTATAATAAAAAAATCCAATGCTATTATTAAATCCTTGTGACATACTCAACAAGCAAAATATTACTTAACAAGATAATAATATCGCCCTATTTATTGCCAATCGCGTGCACACAATGCGGCATTTAACATCGTTCAATAAAAATCATATCAGAAATGCACCGATGACAGGAAAATGACCGTTTATGATGTGTGATGGACAGTCACCTTTGCGTTTATTGTGGCCCATTGTAGCACGCGCCGACCTTTCAAGACATTTCAATATTCATGCAATAATCTGTCCGTCAACTTCATAACTTGACAGCTACCGTTTAAAAAAGGAACATCGATTGTTCTTTTTTTCTTTCGGTTTGTATGTGGCCTCGACCTTTTTTGAGCGCAATTCCTTTTTTAAAAAAGATTTATATTTTTATAAATTTAAAAAAGGTTTTAATACGGGAACTTTAATCGAAGATTAAAATTGGAAAGAATTGTGCACTATTTTTAGTCGTCTGTGGTGTACACTAACCATAAAAAATAAAAGCGAGATGGAATAAAAACTAAATTTATTTTTTATTTATTTATTGGTATTAAAACTAAATGCTAGATCCATAAATAATACAACCTAGAACTACTTATCTAATGTAATAAATGCAAGATACAATCGCGACGTAATCTCAAAGAGCAGACGTTATCAGTACATACAAAATAACTAATCTATGCAATTAAGATAAACTGTGCAATCAAGATTGTTAAAAATTATATATTTCATTCTACTTGAGCGATACAAGTTAATGTTTTGGATGTACGAGAAAATGTTAATAATACGTATTAAGAAAATAGCTTAAGATGTTATAAATAAATGTAACAGTAGCAAGACATACATAATATTCTTGCGCATAGGCATGCGTGTATTCCCAAATGGGTGGGCAGAGGTGTCCATAGCATCATCCATAGTTCGTTCAAAACTTAAAGTTCATATCCCGTACATATTGCCCCTAGGTCGATCAAGTGACCTCATGCAGTGCCATTTTAATATCCCTCAATTACACAGTTCACCCTAATCAAATGAGTTGTCATCTAAAAAGCTCGAACTAGCAAGCTTAATGGACAAAAACGTGTTTGCTACATATCATACTTAAAAACTAAAGACTTGAGTATTGAGTTTCTGTCATTCAGGTACATAATAGAACGGAAAATACGGACAAGATAGATGAAGCTGATAGTCTGTAGTCACTGCTTTTGTCTCTCTCACTCTTATGCAACCACACTATCTTCTGTCTCGCTCTACAGATTGGCGGGTCTGATATGCGCGCACAGATTTTGTTTTTAATGTCCGCTCTACTATTACCCTAATGGTTTTTGCACATATATTGATTCGGCAAACGAACCGTACAGCATCTAACAATGCAGTTCAGATAGAGCACCAAACGGGGCAGATTTCTCTGGCCATTCGACACAATAATGCCGGCCAACTATATGCACACATTATGATTGTAGCAAACCTCCCGAATTTTAACCAAATGCCTGAAATAATTGTGTACTTACAAAAAGTCTTATGTTTAAACATTATAAAACAGTTAGTACTTATTCTAGCTTAGTCGTATGTTAGTGCGATGGCAAGGAACAATTTATAAATGAGAAACAATAATTTGCTTCTAAATTGGAACTCTATATAATGAAAGTAGTTTGAATTTTAAACAAAAGTTACAGTCTATCTATTTCTTTCTTATCTCTGCCTGTGTTTGTTAGAGAGAGATGGATGTGAATTTTTGTAGCAAAGCAAAGTTACTACACCTATCTTTCAGTACTACTTGCATCTGATGTGTCGTAGACTATTGAGTAAATTATCTCAGTTTGTTAGACATCAGAGGCTGATAACATGTATCAGCGTGTATATTTTTTGTATATAAATTGCGTGGTTTTTCGCCATTTATGGTAGTTGCTATACCAAATATGTTTCTAACCAATCAATAAAGTTTGCTTATTGTACTCGAATTTATGACTAAAATTGCTATTTCATTTCTACTGACTGGACAGTCTAGCTTTTAGTGTTCAAGATGACCAGAACATTGAGATATTAAATTAGAGGGGACACTACAAACAAAATGTTTGTAACAAAAATTACCGGTACCATTCCTTTTGTTTCTGTCTCTGTCATACTTACGCAGTAACATTATCTTCGCTCTCACTTTGATAGGTTCCCGACTGCACACATGGAAATTACGTACCAACACAATGCGCACAAATTTTGTTCCCGATATCCGCTCTAATATAATACCTCAATGCCTCAAATTGTTTAATAACGAAGTATGGGTTGTACTAGAATAGATTAAACCTATTGATCAGTGCTACTGACTCCAGACTTATTCTAGATGTACAGGTCAAAGTCGAAGGCGCCGCTACCGCTGAGGTAGTCGTAGAGGTAGACCTCCATCTCCTCGAGGGCCTCCATGCTCGGGTCTCGGAGGGGGGTGTCGCGCACCGAGCGGGAGGAACGGGAGTGCTTACTGAAATGAGACGGATAGTTACTCTCAGATTTGTTAACTGATATGGATAGTCAACATACAACATCGATACAATTTAAAGTATTAATAGATAATGTATTAATAGATCGAATGTTAAAATAAGGTTGACAGTGATTTTATGCTTTGAGTATTGATTCTTAAATCTGCGTTTAGTTGATGAGAACTTATGATGAAATTATTTTCAATAGAAACAAATTAAAAAATCAATCAGCAAAAATTAAATGATATAAGAGAGTGTATAATATCCCGATCTATCTGCAAATATTGTTTTATTCAGTATGATACCATTTAAGTATATTTTTTGTTTGAAATAATGTATTTATCAAACTCACGCAAAATCTGCAGTGTCTGGATCGAACACGTAGTCCTTAGGGAAGTGTTCAGCGATGTCTTTCATGATGCAAGCCTCCAGTTTTTTATGCTGAAATAAAATAATCATAAGCTTTTAGCTTTTTATTACCTAAACAGGCAGATTAGCAAGGGTAATGTGAGCAGTTTCACAATCCATAAATGGATTTAGTCAAAACATATATGTGATAGGCCACCTAGGTAGGTACAATCACAGTGTCTATTTCTCCCGCCAAACAGCAGTGTCAATGCACCGTTTTTTTGCGATTTAAAGAACGCTGTAGCCAAGTAGTTCTACTTGGCTACACATATTGACACTTGACATCTTATGTATCAGGATGGCGAACGGTGGATTGCCAAGCATTGCTTTGTAATTCTTGGAGTTGTTTGATTTTGCTACTACGAGCGGTCGTATTGCTTACCATCAGGCAAATGGTATGCTCGTCTCGCCATTCGTTTCTATAAAAAATATTATCTATACTAATATTATAAAGCTGAAGAGTTTGTTTGTTTGAACGCGCTAATCTCAGGAACCGCTGGTCCGATTTGGAAAATTCTTTCAGTGTTGGATAGTACATTTATCGAGAAATGCTATAGGCTACATATCATTACGCTATGACCTATATGAGGGAAGCAGTAGTGACATTTCTAGCAAATACGAGGAAATTTTATTCGCGGTCCGATTGGTCGATATTCTATATTGATAGTCGGAATAGAACATTTTGACCGCCATTTTGAAACGTGTATCTGCACCCGGGCGGAGCCGGGCCGGACCGCTAGTTATGTATACATTGACAGGATCAGCATTTAGAAGAACGGCAGTCATCGAAGACTTCGAGAATACTCATTTTTTCCTTAAACATTATCAGCCGACTTTCAGATAAGGATCCTTATTTCATCTGTTTTTTTTTTTAATAAATATACACATAAAGAACAAAATATTTTACCTTGTAGCAGCGGAAGAAGAAGCTTGATCTGATCTGGTCTTGAGAGTGGGGCCTCATGTCGCGGTTTTCTTCCGGTATGCATTGCTGGAAAAATAAAATACAATTTGATTTTTTCTTAAAAATTCATACACAGGGCACGGCTAAGAGAATCTATTGCACGTGTAAATGCAGTGCATATTTGTCGTATTATTTTATATACTACAATTTAGATACCTACATGTGGGTTTTGGCAATAAGTATACAATTTTTAATGGTATTCTAAAACGGTAGAGTTTACTCAATCCATCCATCCATCCATCAGCCAAAGGAAGTCCACTGCTGAACATAGGCCTCCCCCAATGATTTCCACAGAGACCTGTTGGAGGCAGCCTGCATCCAGCGACGTCCCGCGACCTTTACCAGGTCGTCGGACCATCTTGTGGGTGGACGTCCTACGCTGCGCTTTCCGATACGCGGCCTCCATTCGAGCACTTTCCGACCCCATCGGTCATCAGATCTCCGCGCTATGTGCCCTGCCCATTGCCACTTTAACTTGCTAATCCGGTGGGCTATGTCGGTTATTTTAGTTCTCCTACGGATCTCCTCATTTCTGATTCGATCTCGTAGGGAAACCCCGAGCATAGCCCTCTCCATAGCTCGTTGAGTGACTTTGAGCTTCCTAATAAGGCCCATAGTGAGAGGCCACGTCTCGGTGCCGTAAGTCATCACTGGCAACACACAACTATCGAAGACTTTCGATTTAAGGCACTGAGGTATATTGGACGAGAAGACGTCGCGTAGTTTCCCGAACGCTGCCCAACCGAGTTGGATTCGACGATTGACCTCTCTCTCGAAGTTGGACCTGCCTAACCGAACCACTTGTCCTAAATAGACATATTCGTCAACAACTTCAAGAGTCGAGCCCCCAACACCGATGGGGGTGGGCACAACATGGGCATTCGACATGATCTTCGTTTTGTCCATGTTCATTTTAAGACCCAACTGTTGGGAGACTCGATTGAGGTCTTCGAGCATAGTGCTAAGGTCTTCCAGCGATTCTGCCAAGACTACAATATCGTCGGCAAACCGAAGGTGAGTGATATACTCGCCGTTGATGTTGATGCCGAATCCTTTCCACTGCAAGAGCTTGAAGGCATTTTCCAGCGTGGCAGTGAACAGTTTCGGAGATATGACATCTCCCTGTCTCTTGCCTCTCTGTAGTGGAATAGCCTTCGTACTCTGATCTTGTACTCGGACCGACATGGTGGCGTTGTTGTATATACACTTCAACACTTCGATGTACCGAAAGTCGATATGGCACCGCTGGAGAGACTGTAGCACAGCCCAAGTCTCGATCGAATCAAAGGCTTTCTCATAGTCCACAAACGCTAAACAAAGCGGCAAGTTATATTCCTCGGTTTTTTGTATAACTTGCCGAAGCGTATGGATGTGGTCTATGGTACTAAAGCCTTTTCGGAAACCGGCTTGTTTGGGAGGCTGGAAGTCATCAAACCTGCGTTCGAGACGATTTGTGATGACCCTCGAAAACAACTTATAGACATGGCTCAGGAGCGAGATGGGCCTATAATTCTTCAGCAAAGTGTTATCACCTTTTTTGAAGAACAGTACCACCACGCTCCCGCTCCATGCCTCTGGCGTTGAGCCCTCGAGGAGAACGGAATTGAAGAGCCTCTGAAGGACTTTCAGTATCGGCGTTCCGCCCGCTTTCAGAAGCTCTGAAGTTATTCCGTCCTCGCCCGGCGCCTTGTTGTTTTTAAGTTGCTTCAGGCAAGCAGGGCCAAAATGTTATACTCAACCATGACGAAATTGTTTGCATAGAGCAAATTTTTAATTTTAGCTTGCATGCCATATGCACGTATGTCACCGATTGAGACTTAACATCTTATGTCGCAGGATGGGAGCACAATGGAATGCTCATTGCTTTGTAATTCAAGGTGTTGTTTGGTTTTGCTACTGTTCATGGGCAGTCGTATCGCTTACCATCAGGCGAACGGCATGTTTGTCTCGCCATTCATTGCAATAGAAAAATGCAACCATTTTGTCCATCCTTATCAATTTCAACTAGTTATGGCGTCCTTAGTGACAAACGTGTCCCATCTAGTGGTCTATTCTTTGCACCGCACATGAATCAGTAAAAAAAGCTCAAAACAAAACGCGTAATCGCCATGAAATTCACGGCGCGGCGCATTCAACTGAAAGCGTTCTAGCGCTGCATGGTTATACTGTTTAGTTAGCCTTTAGAGGAATGATTATTTTTTGGACTCTGCAGCGATTTAGATTCAAACTTAACCAAAATGGAACAAGGCATCTGTATGGGATAGCCTCTCTATACATAGTAAAATATCTCAATATTTATTGAGATAATATACTAGAGGGGACACTGCAAACAAAATGTTTGTAATAAAATGAACGTATATTCTATTTCTGTTTCTGTTACGCCTACGAAGTAACATTATCTTCCCTCTCGCTTCACTGTGTACCCGTGTGCACGCAACATACGCAAAGATTTTGTTCCCGATGTCCGCTCTAGTATAATATCTCCATGTCAATATTTCTGTCCTTCTTACAATATACACTTACCGAGAACTTCTGACAGAACTGCAAGCCGTCTTGTATGTTGGCCTTCAAGTCATCGGCCACGGGTAGTCGGTTGACACGTTGCCTGATGCTTTCGTAGTTCGGCTCGAAGTTCTGATCGATGTAGTCGATCTCACGCATGACACACGTAACATTGTAGCCGTTCGGGCCGCGGGGAAGCTTGAAACCAACGCGCCCTCGGAAGCCCATTTGACGCTGCAAAAAATAATAATTGTAAAGCTAGCCCGTATTTGTTTAGTCTGTTGGCTTTGCAAAAATAGTTTTTTTTCTATTGCGATGCTAACCCGTACTAGGCTGGTTTGGTGGATTATGAACACTTGGACTATGGTCATGAAATATGTGGACTATCATCAATTTAGTTTTGGTAGGTAGAGGAGTCCAACTGGGATGGTTTGGTACACTATGTACACTTGGACTATGTTCTTGGATTATGTGGACTATGATCAGTGTAATTTTGGAAGGTAGAGGAGTCTTACTAGGTTGGTTTGGTAGACTATGAGCACTTGGAATATAGTTTTGGACTATGTGGACTATGATCAATTTAATTTTTGAAGGTAGAGGAGTCCTACTAAGTCGGTTTGGTAGACTATGGACACTTGGTCTATGGTCTTGGACTATGTGGACTATGCTCAATTTAATTTTGCAAGGTAGAGGAGTCCTACTAGGTTGGTTTGGTAGATTATAAACACTTGGACTATGTTCTTAGACTATGTGGACTATGCTCAATTTAATTTTGCAAGATAGAGGAGTCCTACTAGGTTGGTTTGGTAGATTACAAACACTTGGACTATGTTCTTGGATTATGTGGACTATGATCAATTTAACATTTGAACATAGAGAAGTCTTGTGCTCGACAGTTCGCGATAATGGTCTGATAACAGTGCAGTATAGATATTTTCAAGCAAGTGTGAATTTAATCACGATTATCGACTAAGTATATTATATAACCATTCTAGTTTTGTGTCATTAAATACAAGTATATCTCATCAAATACAAGTATGGCTCATCCAGACGGGATTTTCAGTAATTTTGTGAAATTGAACTCACTTTTGTTAGTTTTATCATGTGCATGATCTTAAAACATTCTCGTATACATCCTCTTGTAATTACTCTCTCTTCACGTATTATATTTCAATTAATAATTGAGGTATTTTATAATGATGTGCATTTTGGAACAACCTAAACTATAAATCATCATATAACTACTTTAATACAGATTATGAGAAAAACAAATGCCATGTATTGTTTTCGAGGTATTTATTCGCCTTATATAATCTGGGGGCGCGGCCGAGCCCCCTCCAAGTCGAGCTATAGATCGTAACATCCTTTTCTCGAAGCAATTCAGACCATTTTCAACCCCCTATAACTTCGTTGTGGCTAAAGCATGAAGCCTGAATTTTCAGTTACTAAGCAGGCATTGTGCAAACACGGTATATTTAAAATTTCATTCAATTTGAACCAGTAGTTTAAGAATTATAACTAGTCAAACTTTCTTAATTTTGTCACTCACTGACTGACTGACCGATCATCAAAAATCTAAGGCACTTCTAGCAGACATAGAACCTTCAAATTTAGAATATAATTAGTGTTTAGTGTCTAAAGTAAGGAAAAATTCAAACATTTCATAATTTGTGTCTAGTTTTCTAGATAGACCAACTGCGTGAATAACTTTGTAATCCCATATAAATGTATAGGATTACAAAGTTACATTTGCAGTTAATGAATCATTGTACCCGTATATAATGGAATAATAGTTGTAGATAGATATCTATATACATGAGGCATAACAGGAGGGGATATAGAGAGGGAAATGGTGTATTCAGCCCATAAAACTGTACAACATTCCTCTAGAAAAACATGACGAAGAAAAACTTACAAATAAATAGATTAAATTACTCGAAAATATCAATTACAATGAAAGAAAGAACATTAATAATCAAATCCGCTATATTTGTGATAAATTGATATCTACAAAAATAAGAAAAATCCATAAGACAGAGGCTTTAAGAAAAATCGTTAGTGATATTCTAGAAGTAAGAAGTACCGAAAAGGAAAAAAGTAGGACTCTACAAAAAGACGTGAGATCCCATCAAAAACATCCTGTAAAAAATTCCTTGGCCAGCAGCATTATGTATAAATTGTACGATACATTATGTTTTCATGCGATGGCCAAGTCGATCCATTTATTTAAAACGTAAAGAATTTTTAATATTGATATGGTAATAACTAACGTAATAACTTTATATAGAAGGTCCCTTAAGGACTAAATAAATTAATCGACTTGGTATTACATGCATCTCACAACTTTTGGCGGTAGAAAACCTGAGCTGCGAGACTTGGAATTTTTTTACAGGATGTTTTTGATGGGATTTATTATGAACTTAAATAGGACCGATAAGCGCAGCGGTTAACCGCTGGCCTTAAGGTAAATGCTACGGATGCTACCAAGGATATAATAATAAACTAATAGGTATGATTGTATTTACGGATTCATTTCAGGTCAAAAATATTTGCGCTTTATGAAAATCTGTGTTTATTATTGTTTAATAGTAAGGAAGCCATACCATACACATACATACCATAGCGATGTGTAAGAATACTTACGCCCGAATACTGGAACGCCATTCAAATAATAAGTTGCTCTTAACAGCGCACGGCCCACTTAGCCAGTACATTTAAGCGGGATTAACTTGGTTAAGCGCAACGTATATTTAAGTTGCGTTCCAGTATTCGGGCGTTATTATACTATAAAGTGTGTAAAGTCCGCTAACCCTCACTAAGCCAGCCTGGTAGACTAAACCTAACTCCCCTCACTCGAACTATTGCTTGTTTAGTTATCCGGTGCTTAGCAATCGGATATTATGGACGGATACAGTACAGTACAGAATTAAAAGCGAATGCCCATTTTACTATAAGACTTAGTATCAGTGTAATGATTCTTGTGCCTCGATAAAACCTACTTTTTCGTGAAGGGAGATATACAGGGTATCTCAGGACTGCTACCGAAAACGAAGCCGGGTGGTAGTTTTAGTGGCTACTAACACAATGCAATTAAAAATTTCGCATAGAAACGCGACAATTATTTTTTATGATTTTTTAAATATTGTCATTTTGGGGTGGTAAATCCATAGCTTTTGCTAAAATAATAATTTAAACTCTTTTATACCTTAGATTATTTATAAATAAAAGGGTATACACTATTATTTTAGGAAAAAATGTATTTACCACCCAAATATAGCCATAGGAAAAAAATAACAAAAAAAAAAATTGTCGCTTTTTTTTTGAAACTTTTTCTGTTGCATTGTGTCTGAAGTCGCTTAAACTACCACCCGGCTTCGTTTTCGGTAGCAGTCTTGATATACCCTGTATAATAGGAGTACAAATAAGTTTCCGCCGTTTTGGTACAAATGACATGGCACGAGATTTACCTTAGAGTTCATCGATGATAACCGGCTTGAAAATTAGGTTGCGCATTCAAGAACAATATAGCTCTATCATATTATTAAATTTGTATTAGCATCATATATTTTTTAAATCCAAAAATGTCTAAATTTAATCCAAATAAGCTTCATTTGCGAGAACATTTATTTGTTATTTTGGTAAAGTACCAGTGATTGTTTCGCTTGGATTAAGCAACTCGTAATACACCACACTCAGCTGATCTCACCAAATATACAGCATGCTTTTTTTTCCATGAATATTCGGTTTTGCTGTGGATGTTGACGCGTTGTCAGGAAATCCCTATGATTTTCTTCTTTTTGGGTTTTCATAATGTATCCACTTTTCATCGCCAGTGACGATTCGATGTAAAAAAAAACATTTTTTTTGCCTAGTTAGCAGCATTATAATATACTTCTATGAGCAATCGATGCGCCTTAGATGCAGATTTTTTAAAATTTAATAATTAAATTAAAAGTTCCCGCAAATGACGCTTATTTGACTCAAACTTAGACACTTTTGGATTTAAAAAAATAAATGATGCTAATACGCATTTAATAATAAGATAGGGCTATGTTGTTCTTGAATGAGCAACCTAATTTTCAAGCCGGTTATCATCTGCGAATTTTAAGGTAAGCCTCGTGCCATGTCGTTTTCATCAAAACGGCGGAAACTTATTTGTACTCCTAATATATATACCGGGTATCTCAAGACTGCTACCGAAAACGAAGCCGGGTGGTAGTTTTAGTGGCTACAAACACAATGCAATTAAAAATTTCACATAGAAACGCGACAATTATTTTTTATGATTTTTTAAATATCGTCATTTTTGGGTGGTAAATCCATAGTTTTTGCTAAAATAATAATTTAAACTCTCTTATATCTTAGAGTATTTATAAATTAAAGGGTATACACTATTATTTTAGGAAAAAATGTATTTACCACCAAAATAGGAAAAAAATTACAAAAAAAAAATTGTCGCTTTTTTTCCAACTTTTTCTGTTGCATTGTGTCTGAAGTCGCTTAAACTACCACCCGGCTTCGTTTTCGGTAGCAGTCTTGATATACCCTGTATGTATATATATATTTTCAATAAATGTAAACATACTTGCGACCCAGGCCCGGAGTTCTTGAATAAATTAACTCGAAATACAATAAAAAAATATTCGGCTCTGTAAACAAAATGTAAAATGTGATGATAATTACTTTATTTTTTTAAAATCTGTCGTCCGGGATAAAACAGGAAAACGTTTAAGGAGAAGCCATAAAAAATTATATAGTTTTTTAAGCAGTATCGGTAACGGGATAAACGATATTTTTTACCGATTCTATGAATGGTCACTCTCCTTTATGTAATGTTCTTGGATAGAGACCGATATAAATAATAATAAAAATGTTAAACTATGAAGAGTAAAATGTATACATACCGACATCCGACTAGATCCGAAGTAGGGTTGCTGGTACAACTGCTGGTATTGAGGGTAGTAAGGGTTGTAGGGCACCGCCTGGGGCATCGCCTGAGGAACGAACCCGGACCCGTACGGGAACTGGTACAGCGGCGCCGTGGGCCCGTAGATGCGGAACTGCGGCGTCGACGGCATCAGAAATGGAGACATACCTGGCTGCGGGAACGGACCCTGAGAGACATAAACACAATTATTCACTGCATTGGCGAAACAGTATGGAGACTGTCCCGCCCTCACACCCGCCACTGCAACTCCTGTAAGCCAGGATCAACAGTAGCACGCAATGTAATGACACCGAGAATTGAAGCTCGGCGAATCTGTCGATGTCTAATTATTAAGAATTGCTTCGGTTTAAACCAACTTGTTACTTTTGTTATAATCACTACATTGTAAACTGGTTTTGAAAAGAGCAACAATATTAAAGTTTCTTGCCAGTTCTTACCTAGTGAAAACCGCCTTCTGAAACGGTAGATCAAAAAATGACTGAATTTAAACGATGTTAAACATTTTAATGAATTAATAAATATAATATTTTCATTTTCATTTATCTCTCTGTATCAGCCCGTATACGTCCCACTGCAGGGCACGGGCCTCCTCTACAATCGAGAGTACGATTGAGAGTGGTTAGGCCATATATAGTCCCCCACGCTAGCGAGCGGACTTACATACCATAGAAATTCTTATAAATTGCTATGGTATGCAGGTTTCCCCACGATGTTTTCCTTCACCGTTTTAGTGCGTGGCGATTGACCAGAGGACATATAGACACGGGACTCCGAAAAAAAAGACGCCACTTTCTGATTGATTTCGTTACGGGTTAAAGACATGTTAGACAGTCCAGGAGACTCGCCGAGCTTTAATGTTCGGTGTCATTACATTGCGTACCACTGTTGATCCTGGCTTACAGGAGTTGCAGTATTAGGTATAACGGCGAGACAGGCTCCTACCTAAGCCTCCGGCAATCACACTCAGCAAAAGAAACTCAAACCGTTGTATCATTTGCGTAGGATTGTTACCACTATTGTCCAGCCACGCCATTCGTATCACAGGCCAGACTAAAGCGTAACTCGGTAGAAACAGTGGTAACTCTTTCTACTTTTCATAGTCCAAAATATAATTTATTGATGATAAAATTTTTATAACTGAGTCAAAAAATTGATAAAATTTAATTGGTGGAGAGTTCAATAGTACCAATTTATTTTAATTCAAGTATGTTTCACATGTTTTGTCCTTATAATGGTACGAAATATCAAATAGATGTATTTTTAATGGCTTTTTGCGTATGTAAACCATAATTTAATTTTGATATAGGATTATAATTCAGTACTAAACGTATATTTAGAGAAAAAAATATAATGAATTAAATAATTTGTTATGTTGAATCTATCATTTTATGTCACAAAGATAAGTAACTTTAGAAATGATGTTCAGTAATAAAATGTTTCCTTATCAAAAACACTGAAAAAATAAAATATTGATCATATTAATAACAGTGTGGCGTTACATTGTTAATTTCATCGATTCTCGCATCGCCTCTTTAGCTCAGTGGTAGAGCACTGGTCTCGTAAACCAGGGGTCGTGAGTTCAATCCTCACAGGAGGCATTACGGAAATCGTGTTTCTCATGATACTTTTTATTAATTAAAAATTAATAAATATATTATTTACCCCTTGCGGTCGAAAAGTTAAAACACCTCCAATAGGTTTTTGTGGTTGATCAGGTTTCATATTATTTTCTTGGTTTGGCACAGCGCCATCTAGCGGTTTGTTCATGTTCTCCGCGGTCATGTCCATGGGAAAGGGCGGCAGCTTGTCAAGAAACATAGACTGCATCGTCGATTTCGGAGGTTCCATAACAGATGGCGTTGCTGAGCATTTTACGTACGCGTCACTCAGCTCTTTGGCTATTTGTTTGAGTAGAGTTGCGCCAAAACAGCTTTCATAGATCTAAAAATAAAATATTTTTTGATGAACGGAAAAAAATTTTAGTTAATAAGGCTGGTAAAATCATAGCTGAGGTATTTGTTTTTGGTTAGGCCTTATGGTTGCATGTTTATCATTAGTTTTAAAATTGATATATTTACTATAAATTTACATATACAAATATATTTTGTAATCAATATGAGATAAACGATAATTTCGAACATGCACCCATGAGCAGTCGTGGCCGAGCGGTTAAGGCGTCTGACTAGAAATCAGATTCCCTCTGGGAGCGTAGGTTCGAATCCTACCGACTGCGAGTTTTTCTTGCGAATTTTTTTGACGATATATATTGCCAAAATTACCTTAAGTAAAGCATATTCTTTTATGAACTTGTTGTCTCCGCTCTCGAGAGCCCTTGCGGCCGCACACACCAGCAATGCTAATAGTAGGTGTTTCTGCATTGTATTGCTGTGGATGAAAAAAATATTTTTTGAATTCCTCTAGTAACCGGCTTAAGTCGAAGACCATGACGCCTGTTATAATTACAGCAAGAGTGTTACTTTTCTGTTTTATAATTCTTAGTTAATAATTTCAAACCAGCATTTCGTAGTTATTTAATTTATGGCGGGTCTATTTAGTTATTTTAAGTTTGATATCTTAAATATAAAAAGTTTTATTATTTCAAGGGTAAGAGTGCTAACTTTTGACTATCAACATAAATCAATTACGAATTTCTTTATTCTAATTACTGTTTAAATAGAGCCCGTAAGTTATAAGGTACGGAATCCTATAAGATTTTTGTCCTGTTTTAAATATACTAACAGACTGGTCTCAAAACGGACCACTTTATAAAGAGCCAAATCGGTTGTGTTATCCAGATTGATAACATCAATACCACGATAATTTCATTTGTTATCCACACGTTCGGTGTCTCATATTTTCACGCTATTTGGCTTGATAACACTATAATATTATAACTCTATGCTTATCTCTGGTCTCCCCAATAAAATAATATCTTTGTTGTTAATAACCAAATATTATTACAAGCTCCTATATAATACATATATGCTATCTTCGGATATTTTATATACCTAATGAAAAATGAACATTATGCCATGATATAACTCCGTTTCCGTCCAATATTACTCGTAAATATGAATGTATGCGTGTATGATATAATAAATTCATCGCGAGTCGGTTCGTTAACATCGGCTGACTATATTCACCGTTATATTCCAACTAATATATGAAGTAAATTGCAACCGCTAACTCTGTTATGCTTCGTGACTGCGCGTAATTTTAAACAAACTGTATGAACTAAGGTTTTGTGAGGGGATTACAGGTCATTTTTAAACATAGAAGTTACTTTACACTCCGACACAACGACAAATGTTAGAACGTTGTACGTAAATCTTTTATTTTTTTGCTATGAATGGCAAGACGAGTACAACGTTTGCCTGATGGTAAGTTCATGGACAGTAGCAAAACCAAACAACACCTTGAATTACAAAGCATTGCTTAGTATTCCACTGCGCTCGCCATCTTGAAACATAAGATGTTAAGTCTCTATAATGATGTCCAGTACTCTGACTACAATGTCCTTCAAACCGAAACATAATAGTACATTTACACTGCTGTCTGTCTGTCTGTTTCTCCCGCAAAACAGACATTGCGGTGGTACCTACCCAGATGGCCTCTCATGTATGAGAGACCTACCACCAGTAGACGATTTATTAACCTTATATAACTGTACCACTGTGCCTAAATTTACAAAATGTTCGAATCCTTTATCGTAGGTCATAACCAAGGGCCCTACTATATAAATCCGTAATTCGAATCTTCGTGACGTTTTTCGTTTCCTACCTACTCTGTAACACGAAATTCGAATCTTCGGATCGAAGAATGAATGATTCGAATATATCGGTAATCCGAACATTTACAGAGTAGGTACATTCGTATCGTCACAAACTTCGTTCGTCCGAAGTTTCGAACTTCGTTTCAGATGAATATAGTAGGGCCCCATAGACTAAGTTCGGAGTGATTGATAAGTTTCATAAAAAATAGTATTGATTTTTAGATCTGGAAAACTTTTATCTTATCTATGGAAGTTGAACGTCCAAACATTTGAACTTCGTGTCGGAGTAAAGAGTAACCCTCCAGGTCGGAAGAGTAATACTAAAACTTGCCAAATTTATTACCATTCCGAGATGTAATAAAAAACGAGCTTGTCATAAACTATAAGTACATTTAATGCAATTATAAAGATTGGACTTAAAAAGTAGATGAGCCACTCTAAACATTCATATTTTTTTCATAAAAGATTAACTAAGAGCATAATTATAATTTTAATTTCATTAAATTTTAATGACGTAGAATAAATTGGAGCATAAATATGTTTAAATGTCAAAGATCTTGAGCTCTATCTTTACAGTAGAGCATTCGTAGACATGGTTTTTTCGCAACTGAGGGAGGTATTGTATTTTGCAAAAGGTGGAATTGGGCATTATTATTATTTACATATATTATTATTTACATTGAGGTGTATATTATCTCAATGTTTATTTAAATATTTTTAAAAAATATCTATGAAATCGTAATTCAAAATACCGAGCAAACAGCTTCAGTAATATATTTCATTTTCTTTCTTCTTTGTATATCATGTCATGTTATGTCTATCTTCAGACACTTTTCGTAGATTACTGTCATGGTAATGAGAAAAATTACAGAAAAAAAGCCATCTCATCTCAGATAATAAGGCCTGTGGATAACCGTCGAAATTATCACCGTCCACACAATTTACGTGTAACCGCTTAGTGTTTTGTAAATCCAAAGTATAATATAATGCAAGTAATTACGGCCCATTATAATTATAATGTTAAACTTGGAAGGTAATGGGAGGCCTGTAATAATCGCCTATTAGGTAAAAGTAACTGTTCTTAGTTGGACGACTTGGTTTCTTTGAAGGTCAGACTGGATTATGGTGGTTCTAGGAACATTCTAAAATAACATACTAATAAGGGCAATGTTTTTGCGCGGGTAAATACTTGATTTAAAAGTAACAGTAGTGTAGTCAGTTATTTTCGATAGTGTCCGTCTTCGATAATTCGGCGCAGTTGGTTAGAGACGTCTATGAAACGTGACGCCGCGGGTTCGATTCCCACACCGATACAAATATTTGTGTGAACCGCATGTATGAGTATCGGGTCTGGGTGTTTATGAGATTGAAAAGTATCTCGTTGTTTCTGATACCCATGATACAAGACTCGATCTTAATGTGGGATCAAGACTATGTATGTGCTGTTGGGTGTATTTAATTGTTTGTTTATTTTTATATCGGAAAGTGAATTTATTGCGCCTATAGTAAAGTACAGTGTACTATGTAGCTCTAATATATTATGATTATTTCTTGCCGGACGACACAACGATGTCACCCTGCTCGAAAATGATTTAAAAGGCGGGACCCCTAACCCGGCACACACCGGCTATTACGAAATATTTCTCATTATTATTTACTTTTAATGATTGTTTTTATCCAGAGCAATAATATTCTTTTACTAGATTTAAAGTTCCTGTCAACTCCATTCACCGCACAAAATGCAATCGCTTCGCGTCGATTTTTTTGTGTACTACTAGTATATACTACTCGTTCGAACCGACACCCACTCGTACTGTGGCTTACAACAAGGCTATTCCACCTAATTTCTTAAGTTTGCTCAATTGTCGTAACTAATGCATAAAAAAATATCATATCACCACTTTGTTTTTCTAAATAGTTATGTTATTAACGCATTTGATTTTAATTTAATATTACCTTTATTTCAATCACAATTTACAAGCCATTGGTTATGAAGATTGACAGAGATACCCGTAATATTAAATTAAAAGTGAAGGAGCTCGCGTATCTGAGTTCATTTTGATCGATATGCGTGAAGGTTAAATATTTTCTTGACAAATGTTCATTCAACCAATATAAAGTTTTTGTCTTCATTTTTCATTGGTATTTAATGTCCTTTTGGCGCGAATACTTTTCGTTGGCGCAATTCACTTTTCATATATTTTTATGTAAAACGATAACCTATACTTTCTATAGAATATAAACACATATGTATGTAGGTAGAGTTAGCTTATATTATTCAGTTTACTGTTTAATTACTATAATTATTTCAAATTTAAAACAAGTTATTAAACTTTATCATTTGTCTGCGTCATATATTTTATGTCCGTGATTACTTAAATAGTTGCATGCCTACTTATTTTTTGTACGGGCTAATAACAACTTTGTATGTGGCCATCTGTGAGCCAAGATTTTGAAGATTTGGTTTTATTACACGTATAAAGCAACTTATCAGAAATGCATTATCTATTGAAATAAAAGGGCAGTACCTACGCTCTGTGACCACGAAAGCTGTAAAATAATCGAAACGACGCGACGCGACGGGAAGTTAAAAATCTGTAAATTGAACAAAATCCGCGATAAAATCGGTAAATAATAGTTTTATTTCAATGTGTAACATTCGCGTAAATCTAAGAAACTTATTATGTTTAACTGTAATCATATATAGATTTGATTAAATAGACGTAAGAATTGAGTGAGTGTTTGATTGCATTGAATAGGCTCTGAAATATTTTATATAGTTAAGCTCATGATGGTATGTATTTCTAGGAACGTAGTTGTTAACCCAGCTTATTTCCCAAATGTGATTTTGGGGTGGCTTATTGTTATACAATAAATAATTAAAAATACTTTTAACTATCGGCCCGGCCAGGCCAGGGTATATATAATACACATTTTTGAAAATATTCTATCGTCTATGTTCGTATTGGATAATGTAGGATTTTAATGATGCAATAATTGGTTCAAATTGGTCAAGTAGTTTTAACTATCAAATCTTTCTTCTTAAATCTTTGCTCTATATATTTTTTAATTTTTTTTACTTATATTAAATATTCCAATAAGCCACTGGAAATCCTTAGAAAAAGCCTACGTTTAGCAGTGATTAGACGAAATTGATTAAGATAATTATTTTCGTAAAGACACTGACGATAATCCAGTAAATTCAAACGCAGTAAAAGTGTTTGACGAAGGAATAACGGAAACTCGATGTTTAGCCGTACTAAAGCTAATGTTTGTTATGACCTAGGGGCTAAATATTTGTATAGACTGCAGATATTTGTTCCGAGTCTGACCAACTTACAATAACATACGTTCACGTTTGTATATAAAGCGTAGGCAGGGATTCAACTAGAACCACCCACAGTATCGAGTTTATTTCTGACCTAAAATGTAGTTGGCGAGCTTAACGCCTTATCTGGAACAAATGTTTGTACGTAGCCTCAAGATAATTGTTCCGGGGTTTGGGAATTTGGTGTTCTGAAATTGTCTGTGATATTTTACAGGAAAATAATGGTGTTAGGTCAAGTTATTTACTTTTTTAAGTTCATTGTTTTGTCACATTCCTTGTTACGAAGCGAAGTGTTCAAAAATATTTCCAACTTAAGTATATTAATTTAAATTGTATGAATTTTAGACATTATCGGACTCACTGAGATATAGTCCTCGATGTGATTAAAATGGGTCCATATTCTGTTGATCCTGGCTTACAGGAGTTGCAGTGGTGGGTGCGATGACAGTGCACCCACCACTGCAACACTGACTGACTGACTGCGGGACTGACTGACTGCGGGACAGTGTCCAGGTCAAGTTAAAGAAAATTTTAATACTAGAGATTATCTAACAGAGAAACGATTATAATAAAATCTTTCTTATACAAGCCATAAACGATAGTGCAATCGATGTATTTACTAAACACCCCACAGCAAATCACATCATAATAACATCTTTGACCACATACTGGTAATCAGTGCGGTCAATAAAAGTACTCTACTTAAAGTAGACGCTATTCCAAGTATTGTCCGTTCAAGTCTTTTGTAACATCGTATCGAATCAAATCGATATCATACTGTTGATGATAAAAGAGTTTAGGCGATGAGATGTAGTAGTTTTCTTAGTAATTTTAGCAAGTTTTTTTTTATTGAAATGATAGGCGAGACCAGCACGCCGCGCCGTTCGCCGGATGGTAAGCGATACAACTGCTCATGAACAGTAACAAAAGCAAACATCTTGAATTACATAGCATAGCATGGCATTATGGCTTAAAATATTTGTAATTATCTTGGTGAAATACAGTGTAATAATTATTTTTCTTTAAATATTAATTTAATATTAATAATTAAAATTTATGTCATTTTTGAAATTGATTTTCTTGTCTACTAATTTGGTAAATTAATCCAACTTTACTCGATTATACTAATATTTATTTATTCAATTTGCACTATCAGATTTTAGTAATTGTATGCAGTAACAAAACGCTACCCTTGCGCATAGGCCATAGACTATAGAGCATAGAGTATAGAGTGGTGTGAGGTCATTCCCCCGGCGGCCTTCCTCGCGGTATGCGGCGTCTGCGCGCATCTGCCACTTGCGTAATGATCGGGGTGCAGCGGACATTTTTCTACTTAATTATAGTAATAGCCACCTGTTTATGGAATGTGAAATGACGCGAAAAGTTTGCTAAAACTGCGTAAATATTATTTTATATTCAATCTATTTTTATTTGGCTCATAATTCCAATCTTAAACGAAACAATGGTAACTACATACAAATTTAAACTCACGCCTTTTTCTCAAAATGGATAGGCAGAGGTGCCAGGACACCGACATTTGGCCTTGTATGTTCAGTTCCCCGATGTGATGTAGGTAGCGAGCCTATCACCATATCGGGCACAAATTCTTGTCTCAGGGGTGATAATGAATAGAGACATCCAATATCGCTTTGCCCAACTCGTTATTCGAACCAGAGACCTAAGCTTTGTAACCGTACCTTAGTACAACTACGCCACAGAGGCAGTCAATTAAACCATTACATTTAAGCTGTTATGTCAATTACATCATGGCCAACATGTATTTGCTTTGATCAATTTAAGAAAAAAAAAATGACCCGTTGATTCCAGAGATTGAGGCAGTACTATTACCAACTATAGTTCAATGTACTTAGTTCAGAAATAAATATGAAAGGGGAAGAGCTTTTCGCTATACTGGGCTCAAATACAAGTTAAGGAAAACCCTAATAAGATTTTTCAAACCGAAAAAAAAAGAATTAAAAAGTCATTCGAAAGGGAAAATAACACTCGATAGCTCAAATAGGTTTATATATTGTCTATGAATAAGGCCATAAGAGACGTTTCTTGAGCCCAGCAAGTAGATTTTTTAAAAATCCTGGAGGCAAATTTCATAATGATAAGTTCATAATTAAGTGAAAGTTTTGTAATATGTTACTCAGCCAGAAGATAGAACCGAGTCGCCGCGGTTTGGTCTTCGTGTTATGATTAATGTTTGTGGGATCAATTACCTTGTTCGGGTCTCGGTGTAAATCTGATTATTGTTATTTATCATATAGGTAATAGTCTATGTATCTTGCCATATTTAAGTAGTTACGTGAGTGTTCACAGGTAATTATGATTATTTTTTATTGCAAGAAATAGCGAGATGAGCAGGCGACCACTCATGGACAGAGAAAACCAAATAACGCCTTGAATTACAAAGCAATGCTTGGCATTCCACTGCATCCTAAGATATAAAATGTTATATCTCAATATGTCCAATTTACAGTAGTTACTGTACAGAAGCTACTCTGGCTACAATGGACTTCAAACCGGAATACAACAATGCAATAACACTGTTGTTCACAAGAGAATTAAATAATAGTTAAAATACACGCTTTAATAAGATATACAACTAAAAAAGTAAAAATAATTGATACTGAATTTAAGATAAGAGAATGGAGTAAAATACATATATTTTATTGTTACAAAGCGTGGGGTGTTTACAACAATTACTTATCCTCCTGCATATAATTTATTTAAAATAAATAAATTACATAAATTAATTTTACAGCCTCCGTAGCGCAGTTGGTTAGACGCCGCCTGTGAAACGAGAGGCCGCGGGTTCGATCCCCGCACCGAGAGAAATGTTTGTGCGGCCCACAAATATTTCTTCCGGGTCTGGGTGTTTGTGAGACCGAAAAGTCTCTCGTAGTTCCTGATACCCACGACACAAGACTCGATCTTGGTGTGGGATCAGGACTATGTATGTGACTGTTGGGTGTATTTATTTATTTATTTATTTATTTAATTAATTAAACCAAGAAATTAAAATAAGTAATACTAAGTATAGGAAATATATTGTTTATAGAGATTAAGTTCTATGTGTATTGACTTGTCATAAGAGCTTTTAAATTGCCTACGTGACCAATAAATACATTTCATTTCATTTCAAATACATTTCATTTCAATACATTTCATTTCATTTCATTTCATTTATCTTAAATTCAGTATCAATTATTTTTACTTTTTTAGTTGTATATCTTATTAAAGCGTGTATTTTAGTTTTTTTTAACTATTATTTAATTGTTTTGACTAAAAACATCCATCTACGGCTGTATTTCCAGAGGAAGTTAGCGGCGTGCAAAATATCCATTTTTTTTTCAAAAAATCTATTTTTTTTAAATTATTGTATTGTCATCGGTCTTTGACAGGTGTGCAAAATTTGAATGAAATCTGTCCGTTTAAAGTGGGTCAAAATCGCGTCTTAAGGAGTCGGTTACAAACAAACATACAAGTGAAGCTAATATAAAGCGTGTAAAAAGACATCGCGGTGGTACATACCCAAATGGCTTCAGACACATGAGAGACCTACCAACAGATTATATGAAGAAAGTTCATCGTCCAAGCATTTCGAAAGTATATGAAGTGTATCAACTGTATGCGAAATCCGCGAACCCGCCCTAAGCCAGGGTGATAGAAGGTCAAACCCTTTCAATTTTTTTTCTTGCATTTCTCAAGCGATCATATGCTTTATAGTTCTGTAGTTATTGATAAGTGATAACAAAACTTACCACAAAATAAACAAAAGGCGTCATTTTTATCTATTTGGTTATTATCGATCCGATTGCGTATTTATTGTTGATTGATTTTGATTATCACCGAATTTAACCGCGTTACCACTATTTTTGACTCCACTTTGAATGATGGTTTCATACGGCTAATGCCAAATTGAAATTCAAGAAGCTGACGGCCAATCTTTAAGAATACTAGTAGTTTTATTAAAAACTCTGATATTTATAATATAAGATTTGTGCGATAGTATAATGGAACTTGGCACCCACTCACGTTATAAATATGCTTATTTCTTACTAAAAATAGTTTTCAAAGAAATGTATTCAAGCAATCGCAACTCGTTATGACTTGCACTTTGCAGTATAAAACTACTAACCATGAACAAAACGTGCTTTTATTTTTAGATTTAACGCTTCATATACTCCGGAAGAGTGGCTTGTAATATGTATAAGTAAAAGGCTATTAAAATTTATTTTATGTGGTTTGATTATAATAATGGCATAATAGTTAGTTTTTTCTCCAATGGATAGATAAACTAGCATGTCATTAGCCTGATGGTTCGCGATGCGATCGCTCATGGACAATGCAAAACTAAACAACACCATGAATTACAGAACAATGCTTGGCATTCCACTGCGCTAGCCATCCACATAAGATGTTAAGCTACAATGTCCTCCAAACCGGTACACAATAGTGCATTTACACTGTTGGAGGAAAAAATAGACATTGCGGTGGTACCTACCCAGGCTGTCTATAACATATGAGAGACCTATCACCAGTAATTTAAAAAAAAATGCATATTTATACATATGATATGAATAGCACGGGCGTTGTCGGCTTCTGCGGACAAAGGGATATTATGCCGACAATTTAATTATTTTATTTGTTTCACCGAAACACTTAGCAAACTCCGCGACTAACATCGGGTTTTTGTGGTTCTTTGGTGTCACCCTGGTTGAATTAGGGTTTTCCTAATTTAGTTCATGATAGCTTATGTGCAACTGTATCATTGTTTACTTTTATTATAATAAAAAAGCGTAGGCAAAGGTGCAACCACTGTTATTTAGACTTCAATATTATTTATGTCCAGGCCGAATCCCGGAAAACTCACATCGGATTTTCCAAATTGAAATACATAAAGCTAAATTACCAGTAAATTATATTTCCGTGAAACGGTTCCACAAATCACTGGTACGAATACAGATCTGAATAGGAAGAGCAATAAAACTAGATAGTTTATACAAAGCTGAGACATTACTAGGTGAAACAATCCGTAACCCAATCACACAATGAGCTGTTTCAATTTTATGCTAAAATCGGCGCTTCGTGGTAGGTACACTGGTAAGGATGTCGGATTTGGTGTAACAGCTGTGGGCTTGGACCCCCAAATCATGCAACTTATTGATTACAAATATCTGGGTTCGATTACGTTCTTGTTAAGTATGAATTTAAGAGAACTTTTTTTATTGCCATGAATGGCGAGACGAACATGCCGTTCACCTGATGGTAAACGATACGACCGCTCATTAACAGTAGCAAAACCAAACACCGTCTTGAATTATAATTGCAATGCTTGGCATTCCACTGCACTCGCCATCTTGAGACATAAGATGTTATCTCTCAATATGTCCTATAGTTACTCTGGCTACAATGTCCTTCAATTGCTGTTTGGTAGGAGAAATAGACATTACGGTGGTATCCAGGCGACATCTTACATATGAGAGACCTACCACCAGTAATGATCCATAGATGAATGAGAACTAATGATCTATTGATAAAGTTTTAAAATGTTGATGATAAAATTATACATTCAAATCTAGATATTGCTATGTTTACGATTTAAACATGTTTAAATCTTTAAGAGACATGCGCAATATTTACTATTCAGTATTTACTAACATGAACTATTACACAATTAGGGTCAAAGCAAATATTTGCATTTGCAAAATATTTGTGTTCAGATTTTAAATTTCAAACCTAAGCCATTGCAGACAAATAAATTTCTGTTTTGAAGTTAATCCCCCACAACATATTCCCAGTACGTACCTTGCCACATCTACAAAATAGCGTAAGTCTATAGTCACTATCTCAAGAGTTCACGTATACATCACGCGATCACGAGATTGAGCGGTTAACTGGCACTTTTTCTGTTATCATGAGAAAATTAGGCTTTTACGACGTCGATATTGGCGTGCGACACAAAGTATATAATTATGGTTGCCTCAGGCGAATGGTTAAAAACAATCGCGTTAAGAGACTGAGTAAAAAAAAAAATTGGTCATGAAGTTAATGCTTTTATAGTTTTTATGTCAAAGATAATTGCCTCAGATGCGCAGTTCTAATAGTGTAGTATCACAAAGCTGATTTCGGTTTTGAATTTTTCTATTCATTATCAGCTTGGAATCAGAATTTTATGCCTGATATGGCGAAAAGTACGCTCCCTATCACATCGTCCGAGGAAATACACAAGGCGAAAAGTGGGAAGTCCTGGTAGCATCTTTGACAACTTCTTCTGAGAAATAGGCATGAGTTTATGTATGTATGGAAATAGCGTAGAGACGATTTTCAAACTATACTGAAAGAAGTCTCAAACACTTCCACACATCAGCAATGTTGTTAAACAATGTTTCTTTAACACCATCAATCTTCATTATTAATTGTTATTGCCAACGTAAACACGGGAACTGTGAGAAAAAAACCCATAGATTACATTGATCACTTATAATGAGCAACATAATTAACTTACAATAGATAAGCAGCCATGTAAGGTGAATTTGTAATTGCGGATGTTGGTGTAGTTAGATTTTTGCTTTTGATTACTAAAAGTATGGAATTATGTATAATAGAACCCACGGGAGCACTATAAATTATGAGAAACAATCTGCTAATTATATCTATGGTTGGTTTAATTAAAATACCCAGAGAAGGCGAAGCGCTCATTTTCTTCGCGTCTGGAATGTTCTAGAGTTTCATTAAAGTTTAATAATATAATTATCAGGCTCCTATTTGATCTTATGTTCTATAATCTTCTATAATCGATAAGACCCCATCGAGACGCCTTTTATCGACGGTTTGATATTCGCACCGATAAAAACTGTTAATAATATGTAATGGAGTATGGGGTAAACAGGGCACGTGACGTTAACTAATCACAGGCACATTCACCACACTAAAGTATTAGTCGATGTGCAGATGTTGCAATGCCAACCTTTTTAGGAGGTTTTTTGGTTGCATTGGTTTGAAAATCTGCAGTAGAAAGCTGTTAGTATATGATTATATACGTTTTTTAAAATTGATATTTGGCTCAAAGGAGTAATTTTAGCTTGAGATAATCCTATAAAAAGTAAATTAGACGGATATAAAGTTATTGTTTGATGTACACGGCACGTCGTATTTCGATATTTATGATGCTATATCGTGTGTTTCAATCACAACATCAAAGTATAATAATGTATCTTTCTATAATGGCCCACTACTGACCAAGTAACTTCAATAAAACCGATAGTTTGATTGTGAAGGCTTAGGGTCATAGACAACGAGGCTGACCTAGTGCCCACTAGCTAACTAAAGCTTAGATGAATACGAATGCTAATGACACAGAAACTTTCCTTCAACTGCGTCACGAGTAACTCAGAGAATCTATAGACAATTGTTTCCATAACAAAGATGTCAAGAGCGCAAGGTTAATAAACAACAACAGTTATAATAGCAAGCGTGGACCAAATCATTACATTGTGGGATGAAACATGAGGTTCTTTTAATAACAGCACTTTGGATGAAGTCCCACGATGAACGATAGCTGTTACAGCTTGTAATTGTAATGCTTTGTAAGCCAGAGCAGATGATTTAAATGTGGAAAGAAGACGCAAAGGCAATAGTCAATAAATTGTGAGCTAAAAAATGCTTGTGAAACGATAAGAATGCAATGTTTGATAATAGATACAAAAAAGAAGCAAACGGCTAGTAAAAATACATGCATACAAATACAAGCACTCAGAACTAGAGCTTCCGAAAAATGGACATGGGTTGAACGAGGAAGTAATAAGAATATTAATTATTATTTTCTTGTATTACTCCAGCATATTTTGCTTTTGATGATTTGAATATCCCGTTGGGAAGGATCTCTAATGTATAATATTAGTATTATAGTTTATGGAAGCTAAGGTGGATAATTTCAATGTGAACCAAAAGATGCATTTGAAACGATAAGAATGGAATCCATGCTTGTTAATAGATACGAAGAACAAGCGAACAGCTACACGATAGTAATTAGTAAATATACATGCATAAGCAAATACAAATACAAAACCACTGCTTTTGGAAAAAGACGGGTGACAGTAGACGTACAAATAATAGACATAGAAAAACTCCAATATGAATTTGAGTAACTAAGATTTTAGACTAGGAGTTTCAAATGTCCCGTTTTGGAAGAGTATTGGCTTGAATTTTTACGACCTTATTAATATACTGATTTAAACCCTAAACTCATTAGCAAAAAAAACGGGCACCTAAGCAATGAACCATTTCAAATGTTATTATTGGTTTGTTTGATAATTATAGGTAGTTTTACTTTCACAATTTTGTAAATTAATAAGCAAATAATCGTTTTCGTCAGTATTATCATAAAATTTTGAAAACATTTATGGGTTTTAATGCTAAAGTTCACTAGTAGTGTATGCTCGCTAGTAGTGCATATGCTCGAGAAGTAAAAGTTAACAAAGATTTTTGTTTGTTTTTTCTTTAATAAAGTAAAAGCAGATAAATGTTTAGTATCGAGTGTGACCCCCTCTAGCTGAAATCACAGCTTGAATTCGTCTGGGTATGCTAGCGAGGATATCCCGGATACTTGCTTGCGGAATACGTTCCCACTCCGCGGTAATCACATTCTTCAGCTCTGTGACGGTCTGCGGAGCCGGTTGTACTGATCTCACGCGTCGTTTCAGAACGTCCCAGACATGCTCTATAGAATTGAGGTCGGGACTTCGAGCTGGCCAATCCAAACGACGAATGCCGACCTCTTGCACATACGCTTCCACATCGCCAGACCGGTGGGCGCGAGCGTTGTTGTCCATAAAAATTGAGTCTTCGCCTAAAGCGGCCAATGCGGGTTGTGCATGAGGAATTAGAACTTCCGTTATGTATCGATGTCCAGTCAGTGAGCCGTTTTCAATGAAGACTAACTCTGTACGATCCATTGAATGTATTCCTGCCCAAAACATAACAGAGCCCCCACCATAAGGTGTGATTTCTTCAAAACAAGCCTCTGCAAAGCGTTCTCCTCGTCTTCGTAGCACTCGCCGACGTCGATCTTCACCGAACAGAGATATCCTGGCTTCATCGGAGAACAATATTCCAGTCTTCTTGAGTCCATGACTCACAATTTCGAGCAAACCTAAGCCTGGCAACTCTGTGCTCACGGAGTAACTTAGGGCCGCGGGCCGGGCGATGACTGCGTATATTGGCCGCGAGAAGCCTACTCCTAACCGTCCATAGACTAATATGCACATTTCTTACTTCTTCGAGGTTGTTCTTAAGGTCCACATACGAAGACTTGCGATTTCTCAATACGCGACTCACAAGAAAAAGATCATCCCGTGGTTGGGTACATGGTTTTCTTCCAGAACCAGGCTCAATCCTATAGAGCATGTCTGGGACGTTCTGAAACGATGCGTGAGATCAGTACAACTGGCTCCGCAGACCATCAGAGAGCTGAAGAATGTGATTACCGCGGAGTGGGAACGTATTCCGCAAGCAAGTATCCGGGATATCCTTGCTAGCATACCCAGACGAATTCAAGCTGTGATTTCAGCTAGAGGGGGTCACACTCGATACTAAACATTTATCTGCTTTTACTTTATTAAAGAAAAAACAAACAAAAATCTTTGTTAACTTTTACTTCACGAGCATATGCACTACTAGCGAGCATATATACTACTAGTGAACTTTAGCATTAAAACCCATAAATTTTATCAAAATTGTATGATAATACTGACAAAAACGATTATTTGCTTATTAATTTACAAAATTGTGAAAGTAAAACTACCTATAATTATGAAACAAACCAATAGTAACATTTGAAATGGTTCATTGCTTAGGTGCCCGTTTTTTGTGCAAATGTGTTTATTATAGTTATCAAATGTTATGTCTTCTTCGCTCAAACTGAATTTAAAAGTCGTTGGAAAGTAACAAAACATTTGATAACTTAAATAGATTTCAAAACTGTCCTTGAAAAAGGTCGATAATATATGTATGCCAAAGTTACGGACTACCATTTTAGACCACCTATTTCTCATCAACCCTGGGGACTATTACTAAAATAATCACGTCTCAAGATGGTCACGATTTCATACTTCAAATAGTTATCAGATTGCTATCAGAGAATTGAACTCAGGATCTCACGGTCTGCTGTAATCACCGCTAGACCAATCAGGTTACAGCAAAACATTACATAGGATCTGATTATGCAAATGTAACTTCGCATTACACATTCGCTCCATAATCTCTCGGTGCACAATTTATTGCCTTTGAGAAATTCCAGCGATAGCAAGATTCTCACACAAACTGGGAATATAATGTGTTTTAAAATAATTAGGGACGTTTTCTCTTAAACATTTGTTTATGACATTTTCCAGATCGAAAAACTGTTGTTGTTTGTTAATAATTAAATATTTGACCAGAAGGCAGAGTGGTTTGGCATGGTGCTTATATTGTCGTGGTCAGGCCATCGATGTTTTGGCGAGTGCCTGTGTTTGTCATCATTGTCACAACGGTGGGCGGGACACGGCCAGCACACTCTGGAGGTGTGTCCAACCTGGAACGGTGAGTGCAGCGCTCTCTTTGGAATCGTTGGAGAGGACCTCATGTGATCTGAAAGAGGGAAAGAGCAGGGAGGGAGAGAGATCGATCCGATCCTTCTCGTCGTTTGAGGAGACGTAGGAGACGCTAGGGTGATAATTAACCGGTGATTCCTGCCCTGTGGATTGGGGGCTACTTTTAGAATTCTGCCACGGTATCTCCTGCCTGTCGTTAACGGCGATTAATGGGGGCAATGGTAGTCGCGAGCACGCAGTGGGGGGCTGCGTAACGCTTAAAAGTATCCCGTAGGACGATATCACGCAGGAGCGGATCCAGCGAGGCTAGGGAGTTTCGCCTCAGGATTCCGGAGCCGCTACAATGTGAAGAATTGAAGAAGACCACCGTGGGGTTTTTGATTGGTGTCAGTATAGGAATTTTTGTAGGTTCTCTACTCAACGGTCGCCCGGATGGTAACATCTTTCCCGGGTGGCTCAGCGTTGATTCGTAAGACTGGTGAAACCAACATCACTTCTTCGTCTTCTCCCCAGGCAGCGGTAGCTACAATTCGCTTTTTCCCGCGAAAACTAAAAGAATAACTCCGCAAAATAGTCGAAAGTAGTGCCGACCTCAGTTTGAGGTAATATCTTGTTTTGTACGTACCAAAAACTACGAGTTTTTCTTAACCGTAAAAGTGCGCGGTAATTGACTTTGTAAACAAAGCAATAAACATAAGATGTAAATACCGAAATAATAATTATTTTCTAAGATTTGTAAAGGTTATTTTTGTAGCAATCGGAGAATTAACTGTAATATAGCGAAAGGAAAGGAATCAATTAGACAAAACATATTTTTACTGTTAAAAATATGAATAAAAGTAGGGAACATTGATTTTATATTTTTAAATGGAAAATGAATGCATGACCTCGCTGGAGTGGTGAATGAAAAAAAAATCCATTACTAAAAAGTAGCCTACTGGTAATTTAAATAAATATACTCCTGAATTTATTATTTTATGTCGATATGGTTTAGGAAAAGTTTAGTGGCCTCGTAAGGATTGCTAAAAAATGTCCGCAATTAGGTGGGCCGTGTGGTTCACACAAACATTAATCTCCATGCGGGGATCGAACGCGCGTCCTCTCGCTTCACAAGCGGCGTTTAACCAAACTGCGTCACGGAGGCTGTTAAAAACCAATAATATCGCCTGATTTATTCATCCACACACACACACACACACATAAAAAAATTCTCTCTCATTTTACGAAATCTCTTACAAAAGATAGGAATTGTGTCGGTTATAATTTTCAAGTTGTTAGGTGAGGCCGATAGAGATACTAAGTAACAGAAGCTTTGAAACAATTCGTAGCCCGTGGCTATGGTGATTGCCAAGTCGAGATCTGGAGAAAGAACAGATAATGCGGCGCTCTTATTCTACTTAAGGTTATTTCGCTTCGATGGTCCGTTGTTCAATTCACACCGAGTTCACATTGGTAATTAACCGACTTAACTTAATTAACCGAGGAGGTTCTCAATTCGACTGTATGTTGCTTTTTTTTTACACTTTTGTACGGTGTGTGTGAAGAGATCGCTCTTAGCGATAAGACCGCCGATTTTTTAGCATTTTAAGTTTTAGATTATAATTAATCTTCTTTTTATAATTTAATTGTATTGTGTAGTGCTAAAAATAAGGAGATTTTATTATTATTGTTTAAGTTTTACTTTAAAGCTGAAAAAACTTTAGAATGCCTACGTTCTTCAGCGGATGGTGAAAGGCGAAGTAATAAATTAGATATTATTGAGAGTTTAGTATGTGATCAATAATGAATACCTCTGTGGTGCAGTTGGTTAGACGCCGGCTATGAAACGAGAGGCCGCGGGTTCGATCCCCCATCGAGAATTTGTTTGCGAGGCCCACAAGTATATGTATCGGGTCTGGGTGTTTGTGAGACCGAAAAGTCTCTCGTAGTTTCTGATACCCAGGACACAAGACTTAATTGAACTCAATGTGAAATTAATGCTATTTTTTTTATATGTTTGTATGTGTTGCGATGGGTATATTAACTATTATTATTAAAAAACGCATGTACAGCAATTTCTTTTGCTATCTCTGTCACCCCTATGGAACGCCATCTTTTTTCTCGCTCTAATGATTTATCACGGTCCTGGTTGGTACTTCCGTAATGCGTGCAGATTTCGTTTGCGCACCAAATTATTCATTAACTTGGTCAAAGCAAAAACCACAATTTTTGCAACTTTAATTTCCTTAGGCTTCCAACCTCTTTTCATTACGGTATACATAACAAAAAAGGTACAGTCATCAACACAAGTTATGGAGATTACCACATAGTAATGGTAGTGGTGGGTATTTTTGTACACGCGAGGAAAAGGCTTATTACTATAACCGTTATAGTGAGTATGTTTGCGTTGCATTGTCTGAGGTTACCATGAGTTGGTCTTTTGTGCTGAACTGTACTTTGATTTAAATTTGATGAGGTGCAAAGAGGTTTCTTTGTTGGTGTGCCAGCAGTGGGTTTACGCCCTGCCTGCCAATAAAGGGTCAAGTTTTTTTTCTTAAAAATAAAAAGGACGATGAGATTTTAACCTTGTTTGATCCATCAGATAAATACGCTAAGTGGTCGACGGTGCGGCTAGTAAGATAACTGATTCGTGTAATCATAGGATTAGTGATACTTGAAAGTCTTAAAATTGATATGTGATGTGATTGAAACACCCACTATTAATTTTTCTTTAATGTCCTATTCTATTGCTATATGGTTGTCTGGAAGAGATCGCTATTAGCGATAGGACCGCCAGTTGTTCAGTATTTGTAAGGTTTCTCTATATTTTTTGTTATTTTATATTATGTGGTGTCATTTTTTTTCAATGAATGGCGAGATCAGCAAGCCGTTCGCCTGATGGTAAGCGATACGATCGCTCATAAACAGTAGCAAAATTCCACTGCGCTCGCCATCCTGAGACATAAGATGTTAAGTCTCAATATGTCCAATAGTTACTCTGGCTACAATGTCCTTCAATCCGAAACACAACAGTGCATTAACACTGCTGTTTCACGGGAGAAACAGACATTGCGGTGGTACCTAACCAGATGATCTCTCACATATGAGAGACCTACCACCAGTTCAATAAAATAAAGTAAGTTCAATAAAGTGTTTATGTATCTGTATCTGTGATGTCACGGGTAACTTTAACTGATGACTAGTCTACTGACGACGTCAGACGTATTTTATGTTAGCAGATTAGTGAATTACTATATTGGTATGACTTTCAGGTTGATAGAGTATTATTCGTCAGATTAATTTCTGAGTCCTCTCTTGATAACTTCCAAAGTATTTTATATAGATTACAAAATAAAATTGATAATACGGTACCTTGCCATATTATTAGACCCAAACAAAAATTATTAGATTTTCTCACTTTAAAGGACATTAGCACCGTTATATAGGCGTAACATGTATTATTTTTTGAAATCCCTTTATTCTGACAAAATTTAGCTAAATATATCAATGCTTGCAACACAATAAAAAATAAATAAACATCATTAAAGGCTCGCGAGTGAATTTAGTGACTCACAACCTAAAAATCTGTTGAAATTAAAAAGGGTTGTTTTTACAAATAACAGTAAGTTTGTGATGGAATTTTAGTTTCATTATGCTAGAATATTATTATTTATTAATATATTTGTTGTTTTCTGTAATCATATAGCATTGTATAGTGAGAAAATGACCAAAAATACGATGTTTTTAAATATTTTAGATGGAAAAAATTCGTGATCTTTCGGCCAAGACAGTTGGGTAAGTACGGGGGCTTTTAAAGACTACTGAATTATCCCAATACTAAATTGCTAAAGCGACAGGCATCTCTAGAAGTTCGGTGAAGAATATTTAAAAAAAAAGTAATCTCGGGATAACTTTATCGCCAAAACGAAAAGGTGCGTGTGGACGGAAACGTATTAGGACTCTAAGAAAAGACAGAAAAATCCGAGATATTTGTATCCAAAATAGAAAATTACTGGTCCGTTTATTAACGAAGAACATTAGGGATGACAAAATATTCATTTCTCAGGGAACTGTGCAGCGGCGTCTTGCTGAAAATAAATTGAATGCGCGTAAACCTGCGCGGAAACCAAAGTTGACTCCGACCATGATAAAGAAACGACATGATTGAGCCCGTAAATATAAGAACTTAATCATAGATGATTGGGAAAAGGTAATAAAAAATTGTTCACTATGAGAAGTCAATATAATCAATCAACGAACTACATTTAAAAAAAATGATCATAACAGGTTTGTGTCTCCGACGAGTCCGTCTTTCAAGTTTCGATAGAAAAATCAATGTTTGTACGGAGAAGACCACATGGGAAATACAAGCCCGACTGCATTGTCCCTACCGTAAAACATCCACCTTCTGTTATGGTTTGTTCTGTTATATCAGGCAAAGGGACAGTTCGCCTGTATATCAGTACAAAAAAGTTCTTATAACAAAATGAATAACCCAACTTAAAGACTGGTTCTCTGAAGAAGAAGAACCAACTTTTATGCACGATGGGGCCCCTTGCCATAAAGCAAATAGCATTACAAGCTTTTTACAACAGCAACATATTAAAGTTTTAGAATGACTTGGAAATTCGCCAGATATGAATACTATCGAGAATGTCTGGGAGCTTCTGAAGAGGAAAATATCAACCATATACAGTAAAAACTAAAAGAGAATTCATAGATAAATTAATTTTCGAGTGGAATTACAATCCTCAGCTTCAAAAATCTATACAGGCATGCATAAAAAGTATTCCTCGAAGAATTAAGGCACTTTTGGTGACTAAAGGAGGGTCAACAAAATACTCGCGAAATACTAAATTAGAACGAAACCGGTGTTATAATTTGTACCATAATTTGTGTATATATAAAATTTAGTTAAAAGTTATTTCATTTTATTGGCATTATATTAAATTATAGTATCAAAAACTCAAAATAGTAAATAGCTCGTAATGTTGACCAATATCCACTCTTACGATGAAAAAGTAACGGGTTTGCTGCGTGGGTCTAATAATATGGCAAGGGACTGTAGTTATCGCCAAAGTTTACGTAATAAAATTATGGTCGATCCCACAATATGTTTGTTAAATGCAAATGAAAATCAAATTATGCATTGCTCAATTATTGCAAATTAATTCAATATTATTAGCCATTCAAAGTGTCTAGGACAATATTTCGTCACTATATCACATATTGATGCAATTAGGCCATCGAAATCAGAATTGTATACCTTATCAAATCTTGCGTGATGTAATTTGGATTTCTATATCTTGTTCCTAAAACATTTCTTTTACAAAATTTGAAAGTTTGAAACAATCGATGAACCAGTAAATTTCGTGACTTTCTTATATATTAAAGACACATCAGACATCACACACACATCGATCTAAATCACTTTTGATTTCAATCTTTCAAATGTATTTTGGCGGTTAATATTTCTGAGGTAAATATCTCTCTTCAAATCAAATAGGTTAAAAACACTTTTGTAGATATCATTAAGTACAAAATGATAATGATTCGAAAATAAATGATTCGAAGCGATGATGTTATGAAGCCATAACATCATCGCTTCGAATCGTGTTATGGCTCTACCGCCGTCACACAAGCCAACTCGAAAAGAATCGAACTGTCTGTTTATTTTTATGTAAATTTTATCTACGTGTTTCTTAACATAGCAATAATAACTATTAATACTTACGGTAATTTAAATAGTTTAAGCCATTAGATAAGCATTACCAGTTGAAGAAAGCAACTGCATATCAAAGTGATTAGTAAAATATTCTATGATACTCTTATGTAAAGCCTGCCAAATACATTAGATCAGCGTGTTGGACTATATGGCCTAACACCGTTTAATCATACTCGTGACTGTATAGGAGGACTGAGCCCTGCAGTGGGACGTAATATAAGCTGATACAAGCATTACCAAATGCCGTAGTGATTATCGTGCCAAATAAATTGGAAAAATTCTTAGTGACAATTAATTACATTGAAAAAATTGTTAGAGTTTTAAGACTGTCCAATAAATCAGTGAAGACAACAGTCGACAACAAAAAGAAACGTGCTCTCCCACGATTAAAAACAACGATTTAAATAAACATAGTCGTTTATTGTTAATCGTTCATGGCTTACAACACTTTTTTGTTTGCAATTAAACTAACGGACATAAGCCAGTTGTATTTCATATGCCGTTTGAATAAAATTACATGGTCACGCTTCCGGCTGTCGACATTTGAACTTGACTTCGCGGTGAGTGTTATACAAATGATTAGTCTGACAGGTTAGAGAATAATGCTAAATTGAAAGTATCTATTCCTATCAATCTTGAAATTTTAAGGTATAATATTTGAGACATTTGTCTATTAAAATAGTTTCTTAAATTTACGAGAATGTTACACAGTGAAATAGAAAAGAAGCAAGCTCCTTCCGTGTAGATCGAAACGCGACAACCAATGAATCCCATACATATTTATTTTATTATTCTAAAAATGAGGGTATTTAAATTGTAACAATCACAGAGCGGATGACTAACACTTCAGTCCACCCTGTGGCCACGTAAGCTTCAAAGTGAGCGAAATGTAGGGAAATCAAAAAATTTAAAATTCATTCCAAATCCGCGATAACATTCGTAAATAATAGTTTACTTTCAACATATGACAGCCTCCGTAGCGCAGTTGGTTAGACGCCGCCTGTGAAACGAGAGGCCGCGGGTTCGATCCCCGCACCGAGAGAAATATTTGTGCGGGCCACATATATTTCTTCCGGGTCTGGGTGTTTGTGAGACCGAAAAGTCTCTCGTAGTTCCTGATACCCACGACACAAGACTCGATCTTAGTGTGGGGTCAAGACTATGTATGTGACTGTTGGGTGTATTTATTTATTATTTTATTTATTTATTTGTCTATTACTTTGTTGTATAAAATACTCGGTACTTACCGAAATTATTTCGCTTCATCTATAGCTATTAGTCTTGAAATTTTAAGATATAATATTATAGACATATGTCTATCTTTATAAATGATCCAGTACTGCAAATAAAAAAAGAAAATATTAATACATCCAATAACAATGTTAATTATTACTTATAAACCAACATTAAATTTTCGTTTTGAGCTTTTATTCTTTATTCTTACACTGCCCTCTCAATCTCTTTCCCTTATATCCATCCAAAGGTTGTCTGGCAGAGATCGCTCAGAGCGATAAGACCGCCTTTTGTACTTTTGTATTTTAGAGTATCCCTTATGTATTTATAATAAATCAGTGTACAATAAAGATTAAATAAATAAATAAATTAAAATACATGTTTTGTAAGAGTATTACGCCCCACAATACTGAAATAAATGCTTGTCGATCACTCAAACATTGATCCCGGAGTGTAACAAACCTGTGGCCACTCGTTCACAGTTAGCGTTTTAATTTACACCAGCATGGAACCTGGAGTGTATAGCTGTAGTAAGTTCTTATGGCACCTTTTTATGGAGGAAAATCCTTATTTACCTAATGAACGACCAGGAATTTCTAACAGCTAAAAACCTGAAGACCCCTTTAGAATACCGTTCTAACAACTTTAACTCTATATAAAGAGACATATATACTCATGATGCTAATGTATTTTTTTTTATTCCAATGAATGGCAAGATAAGCGTACTGTTCGCCTGATGATAAACGATACGACAACTCACTGACAGAAGCTAAACCAAACAACACCATGAATTACAAAGCAATTCTTGGTATTCCACTGCCATCCTGAGACATAAGATGTTAAGTCTTAATATGTCTAGTAGTTACTCTGGCTTCAATTTCCTTAAAACAGAAACACAACAGTGCATTTACACTGCTGCTTGGCGGAAGAAATAGACATTGCGGTGGTACCTACCTAGATGGCCTCACACATATGAGAGACCTACCTACATACAGGGTATATAAGGGGCCCTACTATATTCATCCGAACGAAGGAACGAACGAACGAATGAAGTTCGAAACTTCGGACAAACGAAGTTTTTTATACGATACGAATGTATCTATTCTGTAAAGGTTCGAATTTGTATAACGTACACCGTAACTATAAGTCTATGGTTACGACCATAAATCAATAACGACCATAAGCTTTATGTAGGTACATTCGTATCGTATATAAACTTTGATCATCCGAAGTTTCGAACTTCGGGCCCTACTATATTCAACGAAACGAAGAACAAATTCGAACTTTTAGAGAATAGATACATTCGTATCGTATAAAAAACTTCTTTTGTCCGAAGTTTCGAACTTCGTTCGTTCGTTCGTTCGTTCGTTCGGATGAATATAGTAGGGCCCGAAGACTGCTACCGAAAACGAAGCCGGGTGAAGGTTTTAGTGACTTCAGACGCAATGCAATTAATATTTTGAAAAAAAAAGCATTTTGTTTTTCCTTCTTCGTATTTGGGTGGTAAATACATAGTTTATTCTGAAATAATAGTGTACACCCTATTATTTATGAAGATGCTATTTTACGCAAGGGTTTAAATTATTATTTTAGCCAAAACTATGGACTTGCCATCCGAAAACGAGGACTTGTAAAAAATCTATGCGAAATTTTCAATTGCATAGTGTTAGTAGTCACTCAAACTACCACCCGGCTTCGTTTTCGGTAGCAGTCTTGATATACCCGGTATTTTCTCAAAGTACAGTCCATAAAAGCTGTGTAACAGGCGATCATGAACTATCAACAAATTGCTGTAAGTACATCCTCTGCAAAGTAAACAGATAAAAAAATCTTCATCTCAAACACAATGGTTTAAAAAAAGTGTACGTTGTTATAGATAGTTGCTGTGTTGTGAAGAATCGGTCACGTACAGAAGCGCTTTACAACGATGTTTTTATGAGTTTGCAACTATGATGCTGCGTGGAACGGAACGTTTTTTTGTTCCTTCGCTTGCTGGTTTGCATGTCATTTTATAAAGTAAATAACGGATTATTTATTACTCACTTAATATAAAAAATATTCGTATAAAATTGGAGTATTCTTAAACTTCATTTTCCATAGTTATAATGGAAACGAAATAGTATTTTTATAGTTACCCAAATTGCCAGTGCTAGGCGTAGGGACGTGATTAAACGAGTTTTATCGTGCAATTCAAAGGTTGAAACCGACCGTATGATAGCTTTATGGGTGGATGCGAAAATCACATCATCATAACAATATGCTATAGTGATTTTATAAAAATGAACTAATAATAAGAATAAAATTGCACTTGAATAAAAACATTTTTCGTAGGTTTTATAAATTCGGTGTGCGGATGTGTTAATTAACGCAAATATAAAATGAGAATTTATGTTCCGTGAAAACTGTTTATAAAAATCTTTTTATTTTTATAGCGGAAATAACGGACGATGAATTAAATTAAAACAAAATGCCTACATCAAGACATTATCATACACATATTTATGTTTCCGAAATCCGACATTCAACAAGCAGGTACCTAAATATTTGTCTGCATTTGTATTAGGCCATATACGCCGCAAGAGCACGGGCCTTCTACAATCGAGAATACGACTGAGAGGGTTAGGCCATGTAGTCTAACACGCTGGCCTAGTGCGATTGGCGGACTTTACATACCATAGAAATTCTTACAAATCGCTAAGGTATGCAGGTTCACAATGTTTTTCTTTACCGTTAAAGTGCGTGGTGATTGAATTTTAATGTTCACATGACTGAAAAGTCAGAGGTGTCCCCTGGGATTAAGAGCCGCGACCACCGTAAGCATTGGGCTGCCGCGTCTGGTCCGTTCACCAACAGGCCACTACGCACTTTATGGTGGCCTAATGTGGTAGTTTATAAAAAAAATATAATATTGTATTGGGATTTCCGCGTACTTTACTCTTTGTAATTTTTTTTTATCAAATAGTATCCGGTAAAATACTGCATTTTCTTTTTTGTATTAAACGTGTTTTAAAATAAACGTTTGTATGGGGAAAGCCTTGAAATTTCGACGGCCAAATTTCTTAACTCAAGTGAAAAAAAGGTTCAATCGGCCTCACGGTCAATCTGAAGAATCCCATTACCAATTCATTCACTACCTCGAAATCATTGGGGGTAATTATTGAAAGAGTAAATATATCATAACAAGGAGTAATTACTCCAAAGCGCATGTTATAAGGCACAAAAGAAAGACTTTGCAAACTACTTACATCGAAGTTTACTGAGGTAAAGGAAAAAGATTCCTTCATATACACGCATCACGCAAATTACGATAATAATAATTATTATTATTGGGATTGTTGTTCTGAGATTGTAATTATCCATTACTTGATGTTGGTGAGTTTAGTATTAATTAAATTACATGCTTGGCCCCAACATCTACGAACTTAACTGTTAACTAAACATACCGTTTGGTTTTATTATTTTTGTACGTCCCGTAACTCCCCGCTATCGTCTTTATCCCACCCAAACCCTATGAGTAAGACGGAGTAGCAAGGATTTCTTTGGAAAGTGGAAGAGGATGGCATACCGTCGTCTTATTTTGCGAGGATGTTATAGCACTAAAAGAGGCAGCGGAGAGGGAATAAGAAACGACATGCAGAACCTTGCCTTTAATTGCAAAATGCATGACATTTATTAAATAATGTTGTAAGTTACATCACCTCCTATTTCTTGAACCAAAAGTCAATGTCCAGCCTTAAAAATAAATTTAGTAAATAGTAATGTTAAATAGAGACTACTTAGTACACACCAATTTCAAAATTGTAATCGTTATTTTAATAATACTAAGCCTTCCTCTAGGTGTCAGTGGAAATAACATATCCGACCAACTTACCTTATTTAGTCATAGACATATCTCCAAAGAAGAAAGATCAGTGACATGCGTTGGGACTTGGGAGTATACTAAGAAAATATTAAAACGAGAAAGAATTTATTATAATAGTCGACATGAATTACGATGACGACCACATATTACAAGCTTTGCATTCTGTGGATGTTCTGTCTATTCGTAAACCAACAAGCAATTTTTGACAGCCTCCGTGGCCCAGTTAGTTAGACCCCGGCTGTGAAATGAGAGGCTGCGTGTTCGATCCCCGTACCGCAACAAATATTTGTGTGAACCACAGGTATTTGTTTAGGGTCTGGCTGTTTGTGAGACCGAAAAGTTTCTCGTAGTTTCTGATATCCACGACACTAGAATCGATCTTAGTGTGGGGTTGGGACTATGTATGTGACTGTTGGGCGTCTTTATCTGGGGGCACGGCAGTGCCCCCTCCAAGTCGAGCTAAAAAGCGGCACAGTCGAACCATCTTTTTCTCGAAGCAATTCAGACCATTTTCAACCCCCCATAACTTCGTTGTGAATAAAGCAAGAAGCCTAAATTTTCAGTTACTTAGTAGGCATTGTGTAAACACGGTATATTTAAAATTTCATTCAATTTGAACCAGTAGTTTAAGAATTATAACTTGTCAAACTTTCGTAATTTTGTCACTCACTGACCGACTGACCGATCATCAAAAGTCTAAGGCACTTCTAGCAGACATAGAACCTTTAAATTTAGAATATAATTAGTATTAAGTGTCTAAATTAAGAGAAAATTTAAACATTTCATAATTTCTGTCTAGTTTTCTAGATACACCAACTGCGTGAATAACTTTGTAATCCCATATAAATGTATACGATTACAAAGTTACATTTGCAGTTAATGATTCGTTGTACCCGTATATAATGGAATACTAGTTGTAGATAGGTATATATATTATATATGAGGCATAACAGGAGGGGGGTATAGAGAGGGAAAGGGTGTATTCAACCCATGAAACTGTACAACATTCCTCTAGAAAAACATGACGAAGATAAACTTGCAAATAAATATACTAAATAGCTCGAAAATATCAATTACCATGAAAGAAAGAACACTAATAATCAAATCCGCTATATTTGTGATAAATTGATACCTACAAAAATAAGAAAAGCCATAAGACAGAGGCTTTAAGAAAAATCGTTAGTGATATTCTAGAAATAAAAAGAACCGAAAAGGAAAAAAGGAGGACTCTAAAAAAGACGTGAGATCCCATAAAAAACATCCTGTAAAAAAATTCCAAGTCTCGCAGCTCAGTTAATCTACCGCAAAAAGTTGTGAGATCCATGTAATACCAAGTCGATTAATTTATTTAGTCCTTGCTTAAGGGACGTTCTGTATAAAGTTATTACGTAAGTTATTATCATATCAATATTAAAAATTCTTTACGTTTTAAATAAATAGATCGATTTGGCCAGTAGCATTATATATAAATTGTACGATACATTATGTTTTCATGCGATGGCCAAGTCAATCTATTTATTTACTTATTTATTTATTTACTGCCTGACCTAGGGGCTATACAAGAGTGAGTTTATTTATGCTTTAATCGATAAGTACGATTATAGCCTGTAGGTGATAACTGATAAACAAATATTTCTTATAAAAATCGATTTTTGTATTTCGACATCAATAATAGATTTTTGTAAAAAATCGCGATGTATTTACCTTAGATTATGGCATATATTTTTTTTAATACTTTCTATAGAGGAAACGCTACAGTGATTGACAAAAAAAAATTTAATGCTTGTAAGCTCATTGGTTTATGCTAGAGCACGTTAACTAGTTGCATTGTATTAAATAAAATATGAACTCTGTGATTTTTTTTAAATATTTACTTTATGTATACTTTTTTTCTACAAATTACCAAATAATTTGTAGAACACAAGTTCAATCTCTTACATTCCAAAGATATATTTTGTAAGTAGTCAATCTTATTTCATTATTATACCTACCTGTGTATATACTGACGTGTTTGAAATAAAGAATATCTTAATATACCTTATTATTTTTTCATTACAAAAAAATTAGTTCCACTTTTGCAAATATAATTTCCACCATATTTTCAATTAAAAACATAGTTTAAAATAACACCTTAAAATACAAACCAATACTTACTGGCTTCTTATAAAAAGGGACGACTAACACTTTTTATTTATAGATAAAATACTGGTTGCTTTCTGAAGGAGGCAAATAAAATAAAAGCTTGGCTTGTTCACAGTTGGCTTACAAAATCGTAATTGGCTACATAAGTATTACGTTCAGTTACAAAACACATTATAAATTAATCATCAACGCATGAACTTAAATAATGTTTTATTTTGAATATATCAAAATAAATTGGAGAAAAAAAGTTGTTTACTGTGTGTTTTTGTATGTTTTTTCCTTAGGGGCGTTATTCAGGGGCCTTATTCAGTTTTCATGTGTAAATCACACTTAATAAATATGCAGTCTGCTTAAACCAGACAATATAAAGAAGACAACTAGCACTTTTAATAGCACGAAATACTGGCGGTTTCCTACGGAACTGTCACTTATTTAAAATACTTGAGTCCCCAATCAACTGAAATACTGGCTGAATAAAAATATATACATCCATCAATTAAAAGATGAATTACTAGCTGTATGGTAGCAAACATTTAAAAAACAGCTTACATTCCAAATTCAAAAATTGAAACTCACCTGAGAGAATACCAGGCACTGATCACAGGAGTGGTCGGTGGTACACAGCGGGCGCGGACGGCGAGCGACTCGCGCGAGGAGCAATGACTCTGACGCTCGCACTTGACCTTGTGGGCAGCGAGTAGACGCGAATCAACGGCTCCTACTCGTTTTATACTCGCTTTGTCAACTATACACACTGCTTGGACGTTCGGACAACTGAGTGGTAGCTTTTGGGTTAGGTGTCCTTCCAACTGATTTTTTTATTGAGATTATCAGGTAGCTGGTCAGTAGTAGATGTTGATATTTTAGTGGACTGCATTTAGTTTTAGTTAACAGTGTTTGGTGTGCGGAATTTGATGATAATTTCTTATTTTTACAAAAAGAAACCTTAAAAGTTATGTTACATTAGAGCTGTGTGAAGTGCGTGGTGGCCTGTTGGTAAACGGACTAGACGCGACTGCCAACATGTTCACGGTGGTCACAGGTTCGAATCCCAGGGCACACTTCTGACTTTTCGAAGTCATGTGTGTATTGATAGTCAATCACCACGCACTAAAACGGTGAAGGAAAATATCGTGAGGAAACCTACATACCATAGCGATTTATAAAATAAAAAAAACTATGGTATGTAAAGTCCGCCAACCCGCACTAGGCCAGCGTGTTGGACTATATGGCCTAACCACTCTCAATCGTACTGTCGATTGTAGAGGAGGCCCGTGCCCAGCAGTGGGACGTATATGGGCTGATACAGACATTAGAGCTGAACTATTAAACTGTGGAATGGTTTCCAGGGCGTATGTTCACTCTCTCTTCTATAATCTCGGATCTTTCTATCGTTATGTAAAGAAAAACTGAATAGGGTGAAATGAGAAGATATCATATTTTTTGGGCGGCTATGTACTTACCGTTAACTATACCTAAATGTAATTATGAAACTGAAACGCTAAAAAAAAACTTTAAATAAATAGGCAAAACATTCCTCATTGCTCAAAATCTATACGTATTGCATCCTAATCCATATATTAAGCCTTATTAAAGTCTTCTAGATGAATTTTAATATTAAGTTCTCTCCTTATATTATGACTTCTATATTTTTACGCGTTTGTCTAATGTTTTTGGATTCCACACCACTGCAACAAATGCTTCGGCATTAATACGATTATATTTTCGTAGGAACAAAAATAATCAATGTCAAAACCACGTTGAATTCATGAACAGATTTACTTGATGCCTATATTTACTTGACCCGCTTTATCAAGGAAATGGATAATTTATTTTTACCTCCTCTTATTAATTTCACTTTCGTTACGGCTCATAAGTTAGACAATCCCAGAAACGTGCCGAGTCTCAGTGGTTGGTGTCATTAAAATGCCTGCCACTATTGATCCTGGCTTAAAGGAGTTGCACTTGACAAAAAATACTTGCCTTTACCGCTTTTTTATCAGCACATCACCATCCATTTTCCAAGAACATTTTTCTATAGATTCCAAAATATAGCAGAAATCATGAACTTCAGGTCCCGAAAAAACTAAATAGTTAGACGCTTTTTTCGGAGACTGTTCCACCCTCGCACCCACCACTGCAACTCATGTAAGCCAGGATCAACAGAGGCACGCAATTTAATGACACAGAGCATTGAAGCTCGGCGAGTCTCTGGGAACGTTTAGCTTGCCTTTAACCCGGAACGAAATCAATCAGAAAGTTAAATTAATAAGAGTTGGAAATAAATTATTGTCCACTAGTTAGACGTTTGTCCGGACCTTATAGTATGCCTTACTTATTGCTTTAACAATTGGCTCAACTCTACAACAGTGTGTAACAGCGAACACTTAGACTATCCAGCTTACACTGACCCTCTTCGCCCCGCTGTAAATAGGCAAAACGGAAAAAGGGTCCGCACACAAATGTACCACGCCGATCGCTTTTTATACGATATTTTCATGACCGTATAAAAACTAAGTATGTACGAATGCCTTGAAGTCGGCTATCTATTTTAATTACGTTTCATTGAGGATAAATTGTGTCTATTACCTTGAATTATCGCAGGATGTAATAACTGATTGTAGAATGATAGTTAATATGGACTAACTGACCAAGCACATAATATTTTAAGTAAAAGTTATTATAAAAATTCATCTTATTATCACAAAATGAATGCATGAAGAAGCCCAAATCAGAGGAGAGTTGCGGCGTGTTCTGAAGCTTGGCAACAATAATTGAAATGACGAATACGACCATTCTATCAAGAGTGATGCCGACAAAAAAGAACAAGACTGAAAAAATATATCCTTACCATAAATAAAAAAGGAATTAACTCTAGGAATATAGTTTCAAATTTTTGGAAATATTGCATATCTTTAATACCACATGATTATAAGTACGTTACCAATTTATTAGGGTTGATTAAAGTCGCTCCAAGGATTCAAAGTCCACATAAAGGCACGAATTTATGTCGCCAACGAGGATGTTAGAGCCGATGGCTTTGAAATCGATGATACCAAAGAAAACTAGTATAACTATATAATTTCTGTTTTTTTATTATTTGTGTGATCGACAGGTATTTGTTCCGGGTCTGGGTTTTGTGGGACTGAATAGTATATCGTGGTTTTTGATACTCACGACACAATAATCCCTATTAGTGTGGTTTTAGGATTGTGAATGTGCCTATTGGGTGTATATTAATATTGATATAAACTCTCATCTCACTATTTTTCCCAGAATCGGTAGGCACAGGAGTTACCAGAAAACCTATGCTTCGCCTTGTATGCCATCCCAGGATATGATAGGCCGCAAAACTAATGTCTCAGACGGGCACAAATCCCTTTCTTTGGGCTGATAATCCAATATCACTTCGTCTGACCTGGGATTCGAATCCGTGATTGCGCAGTTGTACTATGGCTTAATTGCAAATTATTTTATTTTATTCTTGATTTTTTCATCGTGGGAAGGAAATGCTTGTAGAATATGATGACGGGATTATAAAAGCTCAGTACTCTTCAGATAAGTATCTACTGGTGGGAAATTCTCAACAGTAGACACAGCTATGTAATTTTAGCTACATAGACAGAGGTTATCGTATATTTTATGAAAAACTAACCATGGCTTATGTATATTAGATAGGTTTTGTTTCAAACTAGCACAACGGTGGTGACAGGCAATGGATTATCGTGAATTGGTGATCTAGACAGAACAGTTAAAGGGGGTGAATAGAATTCAAGGGTAAAAAATCACGAAATAAAATATAATCTATTTTATATTGGCAACTATGCGTTTGTTTTTCCACGTTCAAAGAACTCTAATTGTGTGTTGGATGATGGTTGTTTATGTTAGGTAGTTGGCGATTCGCAATATGCGTAACAACGTATATGTTTTAATTTATGGGCTAGTCAAGTCAATAAGAAAGTTAATAGATTTGCTAGAAAACAATACAATTACCTTGCACCGTTCCTATACATTAAATTAAATGCTACAGAAAAAGTTAGCCATAGCAGCGGCGTGCACAGGATTATGACACTGGGTATGCGGCGGAGTACTCGGTCACAAAAACTTTTTCTTTTATAGTTTTTTAGCATAGCCACAGCCACGCGACGGATCTCTAAGTCGGAAACCATGCCATCATAACAAGTCTTAGATGTACTACTATTCATGTCCATCTTCTACGGCAACGCAGACAAAACAGCGATCGATCGTCGCGGCGGAAGAAATTCTAATAAGTAAAATAAAAAAAACTCACCTAGTCAGCTTTAAATTTTCACATATTCAAGGTTCCGGTTAGTTGAGATTACTATACCTATCCTGATGTAAATAAACGCAAGATTTCGGCCACCTCATTCATTCATTTGATAAACATACATTTTTAACACAAACCTCGCAATCAAATAACATTTAAAAAAATAAACAAACACACTAGTAAAAGCAAATGACTACAATTAATATCGAAACTTAGTAATAAACTGTTAAATGTACACACTTGCAAATGTTAAAATGAAAAATCCGTTAAGAAATCTATTTTTTTTTTTACAAACATACTAGTATAAAATAGTAAACAATGCAAAAACTCATAAAAATGCAAAATGGCCCCCGCGAAACACAAAACATTTCTATTTAAACAAATAAAACCTTACTAACCAAAAATGCATAATGTGCATAGGTGATTTATTAGATTCCAGCCTATTAATTTTACTCGGATTATAGGCAACGAACATTTACGATTACTCCCGACAACTGCCGAACTCCCGAGGCCTGCCGCAGGAGTCGCGGCTTTCAATATTCATGGGTGTGTGCGTTTGCGACTGTGCACGGACACCAAAATCACTACACACATGCAAACAAATGTAATGCGGGACGCGGCGGCATGACTTGGTTGATTAGGTACATTAATTTGCTTTGCAGCGCCTCTTGCTTTTCGCGTGGCAAACATAATGTTTGCGTGATTGCAAATAGGTGCTATTTATAAAATATTAGGCGTTTTTAAGTTATTATATTTTGTTTATTCATTTATTTACTATAAATTAAAGTCATCTAAAACGTACGAACGTTATAATAAAATATCTGTGAATGGCAAGTAAAGCACTGCATTTCTGCCTACAAGGAGTGCACGCCCCTGAGCCATAGTGACAATTTTCAAATAAAGGCAACAATAATTAAGTGGCTTAGTGGTTTAAATTATGATGAAACTGAGAACCTAATGGAGTCAGTAGTATGAAAATACACACACACACACACACACACACACACACACACACACACACACACACACACACACACACACACACACACACACACACACACACACACACACACACACACACACACACACACACACACACACGCACACGCGGACGCGCGCGCGCACGCACACGCACACGCATGAATGAATAAAATGAATCAATATATACAAATACAATGAAAAAAATATTCGGGGGGGGGGGGGGGTCATACAGTTCATGTCAGAACACTGGGTCCGATTTCAATGCTCCAATTCGTAATAATGACATTTTAAAGTTTATTACAGCCGTGATTTGTGAACAAACACACACTTTTTTACTTCATTTATCGACATACAAATAATTTATTGTGCTCATAAATTTTATCAACAAGGTAATTAATAAATTTTGTCAATCTGGAGCCGGCCCAGGGGGGGGGGGGTCATAACACCCCTGGATCCGCCCTTGCTATCTATTCAAATAACGTTAATAACACCATAAAAATATTAATAAAATTGTTTCTTCCTGTTATAAATTCGTCCAACGATTTTATCTGTTTAATGGCGTTATTGGTCGTTTATAACCGTATTAATTACCAATTAAACACGTAATCATTTAGTGTCGAACGCCTAAGATCAACAGCCTACGAGATGCTAATCTCGGTACAAATCTATGTCATTAGAGTTATGGACTTGTTGAATTCACAGTAAAGGCTTCACGGAGTTTTATAGAGGTACATAAATGAATAGGGCATCACGAAAAACTATAATGTATTTATAATAATATAGATAGTTTAACAAAGTATACTAATTTAAACCAACTTAAAATAAGGAGCAGGGAGGTTACTCTATAAAAACGATTCGAACTTGGAATGTTCGGACGCCGTACGCAAAACTTCACTAATGTGCCTAGATACTCCACAAAATGTTGTCCTCATTTCGGAGGAAATAATAAGTATAATAGATAATAGTTTTGATTTTCAGAAGTGGAAATTACAAATCTTACTCCGGACTCTCGTTTTTATAGAGTAACGCTTGAGATGGCCTACGAAAAATTTATCATGGAATAATGGGCAGTAAAGGGTTTTACAATTATGATCAAAAATGACTTTTAGGAGATAATTACTGCGAGGTCAATTAATCTCTGGGCACTAGGAGGCTACAGAAAAAAATATGTTATTTATTTATTTTTTTATTTTTACATTAGGAGGATCCACAGCTACACAATACAATAAAATATATGGTTATAAAATGCAGCTTAAGCCATTTAAGGATCTACACGACTAATACATATAATATACAACATTACACGCAAGCAAACAAAGGTAGCAAAATATTAAGTAATATTAAAACTAGATACTGAATACAATATTAGATATTAGAAACTTGATAGTTCTAATGAAGAGTGATAAATACTAAAGATATCAACGAACATAAAAAAAACAAAAATTTACAAAGACACTGCTACTAGTTGAAAAAATTATTAGCCAACCGCCCTCTTGCCGCACTTATACTAGTATGAAATAAATCTATATTAAATTGATCACTTAATTTATTAAAGTTTTTACTTGCTCTCACAACAAACTAATTTTGCCTATATTTCGTACATGCATTGAACGTAGAAAATGTTTGATGATGCCTAGTGGTTTTAAAGGGAACATGTAACCGGAATTTATTTAATAGATCTGGACAATCAATGGTTGAAAATATTTTTAAAATTAAAGTAAGGTCCGCAATTTCGCGTCGTTTTATCAATGGTAAGAGATGGAATTTCCTACATAGATCAAAATACTTGGAGTTACTATAAGGGGTCATAGTGCGAAAACAAAGATACTTGATAAATTTCTTTTGAATACACTCAATACGGTCAATAGGCTTGTTGTAGCATGGATTCCATATATGCGATGCATATTCTAACTGGCTTCGTACAAAAGTACAATATAAAATTTTTAGTGTTTTAATGTCATTAAAAGACTTTGAAAGGCGGGTAATGAATCCAAGTAGTTTTAAAGCTTTTGTTGTTATTTGGTCAATATGTTCATTAAATGTAAGCTTGGAATCATGGATTACACCAAGATCTCGAATTGAAGTTACTTTAGGAAGCGTTTCACCGTTCAGTGAGTAAGATGAAGGTATTATTGCGTTTTTTCTCGTGAAAGTCACCAAAGAACACTTAGACGGATTGAGATCAAGTTTATTTCGATAGCAGTAATCTTCAAGGCGGTTATATTAACCTTATGTGTTGCATTTGACTTCGGCACATACGTATATTTCGTTATTAGTATACTTACTTAATGTTGGTCCGTACAAAGATAAAAACTGCAATTTCCTACTCAGAGAACTTTATTGCCTAACCTAGCGGTCGAAGAGTTAAAAAGTCTATAACATTACTTTCATGAAGTGTAACCGAAGGATTATATACACTTAGTTCCAAATAGTTCACTCCATTGACATCGGAAGTATGTGGGTTGTCGGAACCATTAGCTTGACTATCCTTAAGCAATTCAGCGTGAAGTTTAACAAATTAGAATAGCCTATGTTTTGAATAGTGTAATTAAATCAACGGTTTGTAACGTTTTCGCTTCTGTTTATTCCTTTTTGGCTGTTTTTTGCATTGATACAGTCATACAATGGTTTAAAACGTTTTTCGTTTATTTTATAATCGCACAGCAAAAATACTACACCACATTTGATGTATTGTGTTTTAGATATACTCTACAATATAGAATGTTATTCGGCCAGATACGAATAACTTACTTTTTTTATTGCCGTAAATGGGGCAATAGAAAAAAGTACGTACGAGCATGCCGTTTGCCTGATGGTAAGCGATGCGACCGCTCATGGACAGTACCAAAACCAAACAACACCTTGAATTACAAACCAATGTTTGGCATTCCACTGCGCTCGCCATCTTGATACATAAGATGTTAAGTCTCAATATGTCCAGTAGTTACTCTGGCTACAATGTCTTTCAATCCGAAACACAACAGTATTTTTTTCCTCTTTTTTCTGTTGCACTGACACAATTCAGCCTCTACAAAGTTACTCTTAAAAAACTTAAGACGTGGTCCAAAGAGTTCTGCCGCTTGGCGATGTCTGATTAGGACCTGTTCTAGTTCAGATGTTGTGTCTTCTGGTTTTCGTGAAAGAAATATTACCATTACTTCATATTCAGTATCTAAAAATCAACAAACTTTTCTAATATGATAATAGCTTGATAATAACATTGAATGCCAACGAACCATGTAGCATGTTTACTATAATGTAGTCGGAGAGTGTGCAAGGTTCAAAAGTCCCCGCATGTGTGTCAGTAGATACTGGTACATTTGACCGTGTGACTGTCTAGATCGCCGTTATTGTCTGTGTCGGATACAAAGCCATGAATATTCAATATAATTGATTAATCTGTGAGGGCGCTCTCTCCACAACCCGTTTGTGCTAGTAAATGTTATTGCCGTTTCTATCAACAAGGTTAAGTGACATCTAGTGATGTTATTGTGAAGCTATTTAGCGTTTTCAAGGTATGTTATTAGGACCATATACGTCCCACTGCAGAGCACGGGCCTCCTCTACAATCGAGAGTACGATTGAGAGTGGTTAGGCCATATAGACCACCACGCTGGCCTAATGCAGGTTGGCGGACTTACATACCATAGAAATTCTTATAAATCGCTATGGTATGCAGGTTTCTTCACGATGTTTTCCTTCACCGTTTTAGTGCGTGGTGATTGACTATCAATATGTACCAATCCGGTCGAGTCAATTTGTAATACATATTATATTTTAAATTGGCTAAAGCAGACCCTACCACTTTCGACGTCAGATAACAATGGCCAATTAACGATCAAATCATAGATATTTCGAAATCGAATACTTCTCATTCAGATTCTAAACACTTAAGGGATAATAATGTATATTCTATAATACAATTGAGACTGGAATCTTAATATCGATTCCGGTTGCGCCAATAATACAATGAACTCTGTTAAATGAACAATAATAAATTACTACACTCGAAAATCGCATATAGACCTGACCCCACACTAAGATTGAGTCTTGTGTCGTGGGCATCAGAATCTAAGCGACACTTTTTAGTCTCACTAACACTGAGTCCCCAAACAAATATTTATGGATTCCACAATTTGTCTCGATGCAGGCATCGAACCCGTGACTTCTCATTTCACAGCCGGCGTTTAACCAACTGCACCACAGAGGATGAAATTCATAAATCAAACGATAAACAAATAGAAATGAAGTTCCTCATAGGTCGTTCCATTGTGGGATATTAGTTATAACCGATACTATAAAGGCAGAAATAACCTTTTATAGAATAATAGTTGTCTTTCTTCTGTCTTTAATCGTGCGTGCTTGAGTCTCGTATCATTGACGTGTGAATGGTCCTGGATTCCGAAACTCCAGCATATCGATGTGTATGTACATGTATACATTTTCTAGAGTCTGAATGCATTATTTACGCCCGAATACTCGAACACCATTAAAATAATAAGTTGCTCTTAACAGCGCAGGGCCCACTTAGCCAGTGCATTTAAGCGGGATACGTAGTTAAGTGCACCATAATATTTAAGTTGCATTCCAGTATTGGGGCGTTAGTCATTTAAATATCAATACAGATAAACTTCAAGTCGAATAAAAAAACACTTTTTGCCTGCGGCTTTGTGAACAAAATGTAAAATGTGATGATAATTACTTTATTTTGTAAAAATCTGTTGTCTGGGATAAAACAAGAAAACGTTTTTTTTTTTATTGCATTGAATGGCGAGACGAGCAAGCCGTTCGCCTGATGGTAAGCGATACGACCGCTCATGAACAGTAGCAATATTCCACTGCGCTCGCCATCCTGAGACATAAGATGTTAAGTCTCAATATGTCCAGTAGTTGCTCTGGCTACAATGGTTTGAGGACAAACCATTAAAAAATGTTATAAGGGCCGAAACTGCGTTAAGCGGGCACTCGCGCGGTTTCATACAAAAGTGCTCCGTCGCGGGGATCCGCGCGGGCGTCCAGCACGGGGAGGCGCGTCCCGCACCCGCGCCGCGGGGCCCGCCTTCGTGCGTCGGAACCCGTCGCGGGGGCACGCGCGGTACAGCGCGCGGTGTCCACCAGCGGTAACATGGCGGTGATGACATACGGCACCGAGACGTGGCCTCTCACTTTGGGCTTCATTAGAAGGCTCAAAGTCACTCAACGAACGAGCAATGGAGAGGGCTATGCTCGGTATTTCCCTACGAGATCTACTCAGAAAGGTTCTAGAGTGGAGGCCGCGTACAGGCAAGCAAAATGTCAGACGCCCGCTTACAAGGTGGACGGACGACTTGGCTACATTTGCAGGAAGTCGCTGGATGCAGGCCGCTTCCAACAGGTCGATGCGGAGACCGTTGGGAGGCCGATGTTCAGCAGTGGACTTCTTATGGCTGAGATGATGATGATGATGAATATACTTGAGCAAAAATAAAGATTTTTTACTTAGCGCAATGTTATTGCCAGCCTTTCCATTGGTGATGTGACTAATACAGATTTTACTCTTAAATTGTTGACCTTCAAATATGGTTCCAGTTTCGAAGATAATTCGCCATAGACCAGTATCGAAACTTTAAAATATTTATAAAATGAGTTTTCATTTTCTCTTCATTTACTGAACTTTACAACAAATTCTCCGCCTAGCAACCTAAATTCAATAAACATAAAACAGGCTTCCTGGCTGTCGTTTTTTTTGCTAGTCATCGTTTTGCTATGTAATAATATATTAAGCTCTCCATCGACATGACTGTACATGCACACCTTTAAAATTGAACCAGCGACACTGCATAAATCCGGTCTCCGCGACGGGTACCCGCGACGGGGACCGTCGCGGTCTCACGGAGCCCGCCCGCGTGTCCACGCGAGGAGACGCGCGTCGGTTGCCCGTCGCGGGCGCCCGCTTAACGCAGTTTCGGCCCTAACGAATTTTAAGCAGTATTATTATTGGGATCCTTTCAATCGATCTCCTTTAAATCGAGTCTGTTCTCGAAGTGATAAAAATTTAATACTGCCGATACAAGAATAAATATTTATATAGATATTTATATCTATATATATATATTTATTTCATGTAAAAGATAATATTGGTGAACTTAGTTCTCTTTTGCAGTATTTTTGAATATTAATTTTATGGATATTTATCGTCTGTGAGTTAAACCGCGTGTTTTAATAATAAATTCCGCACTATTCTCTTAAATTAAATCACAAATACTTTCACTACATTCCGTCCCAATTTCTACCGTCACCATTACCAAAGTAATCCATGCCAACCTACAACTATCAATGTGTAATTTCCACGTTCATTAACTACATATTAGCTGAGATTGCTGTACTTAAGGGACTTTTTGCCTGCCATCTCTTCTCACATCTTCATAAGCATAAATAATTTAAATAGCAGTCGTTATATAATCATTAGATGTGTGAAGTACAATTATCCTGAGCCGGGCGATTTAAGATTAACCCGCGGCAAGACGGAGCACAACATAGTTGCCATGTAAAATTGCAAGGAATGTTTCTTACTTGCCGAGATAAGGCATTGAGATTCTTTTTATTTTAAAAGGGATTTAGTTTTAATTATAAGTAAGTTTCTCTTTGCTTCGTTTTGTATACAATTATTTGTCTCGGGTCTAGGTGTTTGTGAGACCGAAAAGTCTCTCGTGGATTCTTATAGCCACGACATAAGACTTATTGATGTTATGTGTGGTCAGGAGTGTGAGGGTTTGGTGTATTTATTAATTTATTTCTTTGTTTATTTTGGTTAAGAAAAACTCTTTATAAATGAAATGAAAATGTTTATTGAACCGAAATAATGTCATACATTATTTAAGTTCAGTCACTTTTTCATTTTTTATTACCCGGTTTACAAGGCTCTAGAAACTCTAACGTTGTTCTTTTCAAAATAAGTTTGCAATACAGTGATTACACAGGAGTCATAGCTTAGTCGAATTCAGAACATTAAATCAATTATAATAATAATTGATTCCTGATTTTTATATCAATATAATTATATTAATCAATTATTATTATAATTATAATAATTGATTATAAAGAAATGAGTATAAAATGTGTTTTTAAAACGTTTTCTGCAAGATTAAAAACTAGACTTGTTTATTTTGTGATTTTATTTCTTCTTTGCAACAAACACTTTACGGTTAGGATTGAATAATCTATGACAGGGATGTTGCAAACCTGCTAATAGTCGTAAAAACATATTACGTATCTTTATGTAATGTAGGTGCTTACATAAAAATCCTGTTGCGGCAGCTAACTGTACGATAAATTAAGTAGAAGTGGAAAACGGCATCATATTTATAGTTAAAGAAAAAAAATGCAACTTAAAAAAGTTTTACTGAAAGAAATCTACAATATATACAAGGTCAGTGAACTCAAATGAAGTCAAAGTTGACAGCCACCGTGGTGCAGTTGGTTTGACGCCGGCTATGAAACGTGAAGCATCGATACAAATATTTGTGTGATCTTCTGGTATTTTTTTCGGGTCTGGGTGTTTGTGAGAACGAAATACGAGTATATCTCGGATTTTCTGATCGCTACGACACAAGACTCGATCTTAGTGTGGGGTCAGGACTACACTAGGTCTCACACAAAAATACATATGTATTTTATTGCGGGATCGAACCCGCGGCTTCTCGTTTCACAGCCGGCGTCTAACCAACTGCGCCATGGCGGATCTCTTACAAAACTGTATTACACAAGGATGTCCACAATTGTAAAATAGCAAAGACATTTTTTTACTCTCAATTACATACCTGCCCTAGGCGCCGGTAAGCCTACCAAAGACAAACACAAACAATTTATATTCACAATAATTAGCACTCACTTCGCCCTATGAAGTTTATCCAAAGGACCGTTAAAATAACCGGAAACGGCGACGCATCCTAAAGTACAGTCGGAGATAAAAAGTATTATCTGTTATATTAACTTGCTGATACCTGTGACTTTATCTGCGTAGTTTCGTGTTTATAAGTTTATATGAATATGGGTGCTTTCATTTATGCTATCAACGTTTACGTATCCGTGAGTTGTATTAGCGGTTATGAAAGTATAAATAAATAATGAAATTAAAATAGTATTAGGACCTTGAATAAGTTCTCGCTGTTTCTTCAAAGATGACAATAGCAGTATCCCCTTTGTGAACTTTGGAATGGTAATACACACGCAAGGCAGCAGTATATCTAAGCCTAAATTTCAGTATAGGATAGTTCATTTTAATGTAACCAAATTTTTTTTTCTTAGTTCTGAAAATGTCTACTTTTGTGCCAAATAAAGTGTATTTGCGGGGAATTGTATTGCACTACTTCATTCAAAAGAAATCTGCGGCTGAAGTTCATAGAATTCTTGTTGAGACTTATGGAGACAATGCTTTGTCGGATACGATGTGCAGAGACTGGTTTCGACGCTTCAAAAATAATGATTTCGAACTTCAGGATAAAGAAGGTTCTGGCGCATTGACAAAAATTGAAGATTGAAAATTGGAGGAATTATTCGATCAAGACCGATGTCAGACGCTAGCAGGACATGGAAAAAGATTACACGTAGATGAGTCAACTGTTTCAAAATGTTTAAATGTTTTAGGAATGATCATGAGGCAGGGACATTGGGTACAGAATGAATTGAAGCCGAGAGACGTCGAACGGCGTTTTCTCACGTGTGAAATACTGCTTCAACGGCAGAAAAGAAAAGGTTTTTTTCACCGTATCGTGACTGGCGATGAAAATTGGATACACTACGATAATCCAAAGCATACATAATCGTGGGGTAAGCCCGGTCATGCATCAACATCGTGTGCAAAGCCAAATATGCATGGTTCGAAGCTTCTTCTCTGTATTTGGTGGGATCAGTAGGGTGTAATTTTTTACGAGCTGCTCAAACCGAATGAGACTATCACGAGGGATCGCTGTCGACTTCAATTGATGCGTTTAAGTCAAGCCCTAAAAGAAAAACGGCCGCTATTCGAGCAGAGACACGGCAAAGTGATTTTGCTACATGGCAACGATCGGCTTCATGTTGCAAAACCAGTGAAAACCTTCCTGGAAACACTTCAATGGGAAGTTCTACCCCACCCGCTGTATTCACCTGACATAGACCCTTCTGATTTTCACCTATTCCGTTCGATGGCACATGGCCTAGCTGACCAGCGCTTTCATTCTCATGAAGAAGGTAAAAAATTGATCGATTTTTGGATAGCCTCAAAAGACATGTCGTTTTTCCAACGCGGAATTCATATACTGCCAGAAAGATGGGAGAAAGTGGTTGCTAGTGATGGACAATACTTTGAATGAAATGTTTTTGTTCCTTGAATTTTTAACAAAAAAATTTTTTTGTAAAAAAGCAGCGAGAACTTGTTCAAGGTCCTAATATAATGGGTGACCATAGCGCATTGAGCGATTTCTTCCTGGCAACCTTTGTATGTAATGTGCATAAAACATTAATAGCAGTGTTTTGATGTGAATATATAGTTTTCTTTAGGAAGCGATCTAATAAATAAATAATAACACCCAACCGTCACATTCATAGTCTTAACCTCACACTAAGATCGAGTCTTTTGTCGTGGATATCTGGAACTATGAAAGACTTTCTGTGGCGTCTAACCGATGACGCAACGAAGGCTCTAATATGTAACCAATAGTAAAAAAAAAACATTGAAATGTTAAATTGTTGTGCCTTTGTTACGGAGTGATCTATCTATCTTCTATAAAGATAGGGAAGTCTCGTTTTATGTTTGTATAACCTGTGTTAATAACGGGGGCGGCGTACAGTTGCACACACAAGGCATTTCGCAGACTCATTAGTCGAGAATTATGTTGTCATTAAGGGAAATCTACATTCATAACGTATTTTGATCTATACGATAAGAGACGACTGAGTTTCTTGCTAGTCGGCACAGCATGTGAGACTTAGTGTATGATTAATATTAAATTATAATTGATTTGTGTCAACAGTCAAGATTATCTTTTTGTTGGCTTGAAACTATAAATTCGAATTAAAGGTAGAAGTAATGTGAAATATGACGTGATTGCTAGTTACAAGCCGGCTAGTTGGTCCTATTTCTGATGTTTTCTTATACGTGAATACGCTGGTTTATTTTCTTTTTTCTCCGTTTTAACGAGTCGTGTCTTCCAAACTTCATGGAAGTCTATATTCCTAAATAATTCTTGAATGACTTACCCTATCTATTAGTCTGTCTGTCTGTCTAATATCTTGTTTAGATTTATATTAATATGTCAATGTTATATTCCAATTCACTCTCATTCCTTTTTAATAGCACATTGCAAATTTGCGAAGCCATGATGATGATTGATGGTCCCAACCATCTCAGCACGAATCAAAATGTTCGCAAATTCTTTTTTGTGCCGCTCCGTCAGGCTGTGGAATTGTTTGCCGTTACGCGTGTTTCCTCTTTCCTATAATCCTTGGTCCTTCCGCAGTAGTGTGAAGAGGCATCTTAGCAGGCCGGCATTATTATATCGAAATGCTTGGGACTGCTGTCTGATGCCATACGATACTCTGCCTGGACGGCATTTGTGCTTATCATCAGGCGCAGTGTTGTCACTATGCCGGGCCAGTGTAAAAAAACCATGAAAATTTTAATGGTAAATCTTATACATTTCGAGTCAAGTTGAATCTAAAACACAACGCCAACCTGCCTAGTGCCTACACCATGTTCTGTTTATTGGATAATAATTTTAGATTACGACTGACGTCCTTTATGTTCGAAATAAGCTTGAAATACAGTATATTAAGTTGGAATGTAAATTTTGCATCGTTCGCTTAATGTATGAAGTTACATTTGTACTTCCTCGATGGAGATTGTTTGAAATTATATGAAGTGTGGGTTATTGGCTATGATTATTTGGCTTGCATATGCTATGGGTTATTGGTTATGCATTTGTACATAAGTGTAGGATTTGAATGTTAAGAAGAAAGATGAGTAGAATGGAACGTTGACGTATGACTGATATGGAACGTGGTTTGTGTGAGAGAGATGACTAATGAAAGTATTTACGATGGAAAGAGTACGAGGATGAATGATATAGATGTTTAAGTATGCAAGGACGGAATAGAAGAGAACAGTCTGGAAGACGACGGAAGACGTGAAAGACGGAAGACGTATGAAGTGAAGACGAATTTATTTAAGACGACAATATATTGAAGATTATCCAAAACATCTTTGTTTGATTTGACCCCTTACGGAACTATTCCCACATATTTTTGGGGGCTCGTCCGGGAAAAATATGTGGGAATAGTTCCGTATTTCGGGTCAAAAGAAGAAGAAAATACGACGAAGAAAATTATTATTTATCGTCCGGGATGGTTCCGTATTTCGGGTCAAAAGGAGAAGAAAATACGACGAAGAAAATTATTATTTATCGTCCGGGATAGTTCCGTATTTCGGGTCAACAATCAAAAAGAAGCAGACGAGCAGAAAACCGGCTTCAAAGACGGAAGCTGATTTTGCTGAATACGACGCAAAGAAGATACTACGAAAAGACAAAGAAAAGAAGAAGAAGAAAGATGGCAGCATACATGGGACAATTCAGGTTGGAAGTAACACCTAAATTTAATGGAACTGACGTAACGTATTCATCCACCAGATGGATAAGGGAAATTGAAGGCGTATGTAAAAATTTCAATTTTACGTCTCGACAAATGTTGATTGCTGCAAAAAAGTCATTAACGGGTACCGCGGAATTATGGCTGCGGTCTGAGGACCCGTTTCAGACGTATGAAGAGTTTAAAGCAGCAATGATAGAAGAATTTCCGAGCGCGACAAATAAAGAGGTTTTGCGAATTTCGTGGGTCACCGAGTGCAAACCTAGAGCTCCCAATGATGATGGTTGCCATGACAACAGTTGTGTCAAGACTATAAACGAGACGAGTAAAGATGAAGGTGTTTATGATGACGAAACATCACCTCAAACATTATATTCAGGCACGGTGCAAGGTAAACAGATGCAGCAAGAGGTTCATATGGAAAATGACGATACTGTGGAAATGGAAAAGGAGCCTACTGACTTGCCCATTGCGCTTATCTTTGACATACCAGCAACTCAGCGCCCAAAACAACATTCTGAAGCAGAACAAGCAACGGAAGAAAAGAGGGTTTTGGAAGACGACGAAGAGGTGCAACCGTTGCCACAAAAAACAGATATTATGAAGAAGTACGCTACAAGAAAGATTTTATGGCAGATTTACAGTTTTCAAGAACTTATAAATTTGAAAAGAAGATTAAACAATGTTGTATTTATTGTTACGTGTTTGGATGATGTAGAAAGATGGATATTATTATTAGACCAATATGATATAGAAGTTGAAGATCGACCAGGACGAATTCAAGATGAAAGTTGCATGTGGTATAAAAAGAAAAGGAAGCAAAGACGAAAATGTTTTGTGGGGATATATTTGTTATTTTGTTTAGTATTTTATATTAAGATGTTTGTGTAAAAAACTTGTAAATAGTTTATTCATGTAGACGAAGGATGTTACGTGGTGTCGAAGATTGTGTAATATGAGTTTAAGTATGTTTTGTGTTGTAAATAAGACCTGACTGAGGGCAGTCAGGTGTCAGTATGGCCGAGTTGTAGGATTTGAATGTTAAGAAGAAAGATGAGTAGAATGGAACGTTGACGTATGACTGATATGGAACGTGGTTTGTGTGAGAGAGATGACTAATGAAAGTATTTACGATGGAAAGAGTACGAGGATGAATGATATAGATGTTTAAGTATGCAAGGACGGAATAGAAGAGAACAGTCTGGAAGACGACGGAAGACGTGAAAGACGGAAGACGTATGAAGTGAAGACGAATTTATTTAAGACAATATATTGAAGATTATCCAAAACATCTTTGTTTGATTTGACCCCTTACGGAACTATTCCCACATAAGTATAGTATTTATTTATTATTGTGTAACTGTATTTGCAGTTCGATATTCATGAATTCAATTTTGAAAATTGTTGTAATGCATTTGTAATGTAAGTATGTAACAAAAAGTCCAGTCTTATACTTGTAACTCTCCAATTAATTTTTAATTTGACTGTTGGAAGTTACCTTTAAGATAAGAATTCGGAATAGCACTTTTTCTATTACGTTTGATACAGATGCAGTACTCTATTAACAATTATAAATTTAGATCATCTTAAATCTATTGGCATGTGGCGCTGTTTATAATGACAAATAGAATAAAAACATGTCTAATTAACACATTGTTTGAGATACTCGTAATTTAATTGTAATAACACGTACAATGTAATAAAATGTTAAGAATAAAAACAATCCTTATAACTTTGACAGCACCTTCGCTGCATCTTTGTATGCAGACAATCAGTCCTGATTTTCTTTTATTACTTCCCCCACAGTTTAAATATAAATGGTTAACATTACGCAAACTTTATCATTGCAATTCCTGGTCTATCTACATTTATAACTGTCTTGAGGAAACGAGCCTACAGTTCGTCAAGACAGCAATCACCATTTCAAGAACATTGTTAGCGCCAGATATTGAACTTACAATGTTGTTCTTCGATGGATATTAAAGTCTTATAATACTATACTTATCATAGCTGAGAAACAGCTTTAGATCAGTGATTTGGGAGAGTAGTGTTCAGCGGATTTGGGTCATCTGATCTTTAGTCAATATTAATAAAAGGTAATTTAAGAAATAAATTGGCTTTAAAATGATAAATAACTAATAATAAAAGAGCGTAATAAAAGTGTATTTTTTATAAATCGTAAATATCTATAAATATGCCCATTACTTTTTGATGTCGGTACCAGTTAATATTAAAGCTTAATATTTGGGACTGATGGTATCTGATAGCCCCTTCGTGATATACATAATATAAATGTCAATACGAACATCTAACTACCTTGTGCCCTTTAGCAGAAGCCGAAAAGTTTATTGTATTGTATTCTAACTTGAAGAACATTACAGTTCATGATTACTAAGCATCAAGTGTCAAGTACCAGGGTGACAATCAAATTGCAATAACACGAGGTGTTTAATCATAAATTCCGAGTGATGCTACACGCAGCCGTGACACGTATCATTAGGCGCTCTTGTCTCTTGTAATAACGACCACCTGCTTTGAATAAAATTGAAGGCAAATACTTTTTATCGCAGATGTACATAGCAAAAAGGTAAAAAGCCGTGGCCAACGGTTAATTGAAGTAAACGCACTCGTCAACATCCGACAGCGCAAACGAGTTGTCTTCCGCCGCTAGATATGTCTCCGATATGATGCGCGCTCGCTGCTCATGCGCAATCAACGCCTGGGGATACTAAATCTCATTATAGTGGAGTCTCGGTTGAAAAAGAGGAATTGACTTGATTCTGACAATTAAATTAAAATTTAATTAAACAAGAGTGTAATATTTCCAGTGATCATATTTTTCTGTTAAAGGACTGGGTTGAGTACATATGGACATTCTACATAGGTAATTCAAGATTAGTGCTGGTATGGATGCACCTACACCTCGTGAAGTACCTATAAAGTGTGTTTTATTGATGCTCGTATTAAAAGCACTTCAGTCATCAGCGCTGGATTTCGGTAATACTTATTTATATTTGGATTATCGGAACAATTCCAATAGCCCGTCTTTACGGTTTAAGTAAGGGGAACAGTAGGTATGTAGGCATGTAGGTAACATGCCAACATTACGACTCTTATGGGCATCTTTGATAAGTCATGGCTCAATCAAATTGTGTATGGAACAAGGGAGTCATATCTTGCTCTCGATACTCCGTCAGATAATCGATCATTCGATAAATCGAAGCTCGCATAATCGGGCGCCTGCAGTACCTAATTGAAATGCGTTTCATTTCTCTCAGTCTTTTTTTACACACGTCACATGATTATTGAGATGCAATGAAAAAGTAGAATCGATTTAATAGGCATCCTTGGGATGAGACTGGCTGACGAGATAAGGATGATTGAAAAACGCATCGATATGTAATTGCGAATACGGAAACTAGATTGGACAATTACCAATTGCCGATTACCTACCAGGAGAGCTCGTAAACCGGGAGACTGGTTGAATTAAGTTGTCCGATACCATGGAATTATTGTAGTTTTACGTTGCAATTGAGGGCACAGTCCCTATAAAGAGATTAGTGTACTTAACATGGCAATAATTATACGAGTAATTTCAACGAACTTGTTAACGATGCTATTTAAACATATTTTCGATCGCTTTGAATTTTTCAACAGTTAAAAAATACTTCAGTGTAGGTTGTTCATATTATAATGTTTTTTTAATAGACATTAAAAGTAATGACATCCTCCGTGGCGCAGTTGGTTCGACGCCGCCTGTGAAACGAAGTCCCGTGTTCAATCTCCGCACCGAGAGAAATGGTTGTGCTGCCTACAAATATATTTTCTTCCAGGTCTAGGTGTTTGTGAGACCGAAGAGTTTCGTAATTTCTGATACCCACAACACAAGACTCGATCTTAGTGTGGGGTCAGGACTATGTATGTGACTGTTGGGAGTTATCACTACATAGTATCAAACAAAGTCGCTTTCTCTGTCCCTATGTTCCTTTGTATGCTTAAATCTTTAAAACTACGCAACGGATTTTGATGCGTTTTTTTTTAATAGATAGAGTTATTCAAGAGGAAGGTTTATGTGTATAATACGTGCGTATTATTGTAGAGAAATCTATATTCACCCGGGCGAAGCTTGGCCGGGCCGCTAGTTTATGATAATTTAATAAATTATGCCCCTTTGACAGATAATTTGTGACATCTAATGCTTAAAATAAATTAATATTGGAATATCTGCTATGCGAATATTTCTATTGTACAACCAGGTTGTAAAATGTGAGTTATGGTTCCATTTAACTGGCATAGCACAGAAATCTATAGGGCAATGCAAAATTATATTGCACGGGTACAAATAAATCTGCCATTAGATATAATTTAATTTCAATGTGGTTCAATAGGACCCAATAAACTTATAATAAGTATTTTAAATGACAAAACATGGATCTTATGCCGTATGCGTTCAGTTATTAGTAGGTGGGCTGTGCAGAGATCATTTTGATTGATTGTTATTTGATGGTATCAACTAGGAAAAGTCTGGTGTACTAACACAAATGTAATTCTAAATTATTAAAATATGTTTTAGACTGCATATTTTTTGGTAACTCCATCGATATACAGAGATGTAAACTTAATATAAAATAAGAATAAGATCTATTCGTACTGTAAAACTTCCATTAAAAACAAAATTATTTTGTTTATCTATAAATTAATTAATTAATTTTTATTGAAATAAATTGAAATAAAACTATTATTTACTATTATTTAATTATTTTTTAATAAAGGCTCTTTAACTCTACTCGCATACCTGACAATGATTTGTAGAGTCAGTTTGCTTTTTTGAAAGAGCGAAGAACACTCACATGAATACTATCAAAATTTATATATTAGTACCGATATTACTCATACATAATGCAGTTATTTTTATATTAATAGATCAACGATCGGCATCATAGGTTTTATGCTGAGATCGCATTCCATTAGCCGTGACTAAACCCTGGTATTTCAGCTCATAGATACGGGATTGCAAAAATATAACAGGTGGTATGTTGCAATTTTCTACCAGGAAGACTTCAATTTACAGACAATTGTCGCATTTATCAAATATTTTCCGCATCTATTTTCCTTTATCGATACATTTTTGTTTACTGTGGGATACTGTAACATCTTATTTGATTCCTTGTAAAAAAGCTGAAATAACTCTTTTTCTCTTTGATACATTACCGTTTGTCGTAAAAATTATCTACCTATATATTCTATTCTGTCAGCGGGGTTATGATATAAAATTCTAATGATATTGATGCAATTAGTAACGATTGTATATACACATATAGTAATTAATACTTTTAACGTGACATTAATTAGCTTTTTACGTTATCATCGGTCAAATTAAATAAGTAAATCAGTAAAAAGGATGATGATCGTTATGTATAAATGAGACCAGTAGGGCGATTCACGTAATTAAATAAGTTCAGTTGCGGCGCCTAAATCTAAACTTAAAGTCTAGGGGTTAATCTACTGCTGCGCGTATATGCCAATGTCAAACAAATTTCATACGTCTGACGTACATTTGACGCGCAGCTAAACATTTACAAGAATACCATTTTATACCAAAGCGTAAACTTAATTGTAACCGCACCGCAACTTTATTAAAAAGTTACGTGAATCGCCCTAAAGGCTATCCCCATATTGTTCACAAATTCCATTCTCGCTCGACTTACATATTTGAGAATGAAATAAAAATTGAAAAATTCTGTGCAGGGCTCCAAAAATTTTTTTTAAAGACATTACTGCTCTATATAAATTGTTATTACAATAAAGCCGAATATTCGAAAAACCTTAGCCTGGCTTCCGACGAGTTGCGTTTTGTTTTGACGTTTATTAGAAGAGGTTATAAAATTAAACCGCAAAACAAAACTTTTATTTTTCGTCAATTAAATTCTAAATAATGACTAGTAAACCTAATTCAAAAAGAACGGTGTACGTGGGCGGCTTAGCCGAGGAAGTAGACGAAAAAGTTTTAAACGCAGCGTTTATACCTTTTGGTGATTTGGTGGATGTTCAAATTCCTTTAGATTATGAGACGGAAAAGCATAGAGGCTTTGCTTTTATAGAATTTGAAAACGCGGAGGATGCAGCCGCTGCTATAGATAATATGGTGAGTCGGTATTACTCGAATAGTTTTTACAAGTGGTGGTAGAATATTCAAATCCTTTTGTATAGCACCACTAAACATAGTACAAACACCACTACTTGTTTTGATATATGTCTATTTGAGGTCAAACCGACATTAGTTACTTTCTTGCATCAATTTGAAAGTATTTTCTATTTAATATTTTCTCAGTTTAACAATTGGAATTTTTAGTCTGTCATTTATGCAATTGACAATTTAATTTCATTTTTTATCATCTCTGTACTTCCTCCCTGCAAATGCAACTGGCAACTAAAACTAAAATAATGTTGTTAAAGAACAAATTATAATTTTACAGAATGATTCCGAACTGTTTGGCCGTACAATAAGAGTGAATATAGCAGCACCACAAAGAATAAAAGAAGGTTCTACTCGTCCGGTCTGGTCTGATGATACTTGGCTACAGAAACATGCTGGGGAAACATTACAACTGAACAAAGAGGGACAAGAAGAAGATGCTAAGGATAAAACAGAAAGTGGTGTGGTTGTGAGTATTCTTGAGCTATTGTATTTTGATGATAGAATTATGATGTATTGGATTGAAAGAGTCTGAATTTAAAAGTGAATTTGTTGGTTTGTTGTCTGTAGTTAATAAATTATTATTAGGGTCCTATATATTAGGGTTACAAAGTTCATTTTAAAGTGTAGTATTACAATAATTGTTATAATCTTGAGACTTATAGAATATTCTTGGAAACATCTTATATTGTTATAATCAAATGATATTCCTAAAGAAAAACATAAGTCTTTTTTACATCTTGTTTACAAAAATTATTGACATTATTACAAGTGAGCCAATTTGAAATCAAAAGTCACCATCAACATGCTTAAAAATTCAACATTTATTTAAAATTGAAATTAAACTATTATTTACAGATTGTATTGCGGATTTGGTTTAATTTTTGCACATTTAGACTTCCCAGCAATTTGATCACTTTACACCTTTCGTGGTCACGGGGTGGACTAACTGAAAAGCTAACAAAAATATATATCAATTAGACAATATACAACATTGGTATTGAAATCATTTAACTCTCAAATTTCCAGGGCATTCCAGCGAAACCAACAGAGAAACGTAATCCTCAAGTATACTTCGATATTACGGTCAACAAGCAGGAGATTGGACGTATCATAATGATGCTCAGGGAAGATATTGTGCCAAAGACTGCGGAGAATTTTAGAGCTCTGTGCACACATGAAAAGGGCTTCGGCTACCAGGGCAGCAGTTTTCATAGGATCATACCAGAATTTGTATCCTTTTTAATGAGTAAAATGTAGTCAAATATACAACCTGTTGTACATTGCTAAAGAAAAACAGAAAACCAGAAAGCATAATTTTGTTTTTTTTTTTTTTTTTCTATGAATGGTGAGTCGAGCGTGCCATTCGCCTGATGGTAAATGATGCTACAGCTCATGGACGGTATCATGAAATGAAATGTATTTATTAGCCACGTAGGCAATTTAAAAGCTCTTATGACGAGTCAATTCACTTCTTTTTTTATTGCATTTAATGGCGAGACGAGCATGCCGTTCGCCTAATGGTAAGCGATGCGACCGCTCATGAACAGTAGCAAAACCAAACAACACCTTGAATCACAAAGCAATGCTTGGCACTCCACTGCGCTCGCCATCCTGAGACACAAGATGTTAAGTCTCAATATGTCCAGTAGTTACTCTGGCTACAATGTCCTTCAATCCGAAACACACCAGTGCATTTAAACTGCTGTTTGACGGGAGAAATAGACATTGCGGTGGTACCCACGCAGGCAGCCTCTCACATATGAGAGACCTACCACCAGTACACATAGAACTTAATCTCTATATACAATATATTTCCTATACTTAGTATTATTTATTTTAATTTCTTGGTTTAATTAATTTATTTATGTGCTTAATTTATTTATTTTATATTAATTTTATTTTTATTTTGAATTAGTTTTATTTATTTGTTTAGTTTTTATTCTTAATATATTATACTTTATGGTAATTTATTTTTCAAAATACAATATGTATGTTAGTCAAATTAAATTAATTAGTGGACCATGAATATTATTACATTATCATAACCAAACAACACCATGAGTTACAAAGCAATGCTTGGCATACCACTGCAATCTATGAAGAGACCACAGATGGGAGTGATCTGTGGAAGAGACTTACAATATTAACTCTTAATATGTCCAGTAGTTCCACTATTGTTTGGCGGGCGAAATAGACATTGCGGTGGTATCTACTTAGATGGCTGCGTACACATGAGAGACCTACCACCAGTAAATTAATAATTCACATACTGTAATAGCGAATCCACATACTATTGAAATGATTTGAAATATCATTATGATATGGCAGTTTTCTTTTAATAAGTCATTAATAAACTACTGCAATATAACATACATACATAAACTCACGCCTTTTTCTCAGAAGGGGTAGGCAGAGGTGCCAGGACACAAACATTTCGCATTGTATGTTTTGTCCCAATTTGATAGGGCGAGCCTAGTTCGGGCCGAGCGAACCTATCGCTATATCGGGAAAAAATCCCTGACTCCGGGCTGATAATGAATAGAAAATTCTTATATCACCATCAGACTCAGGATTCGAATCCGAGACCTCAGCTTTTTAACAGTACAACTAAGCCACCAATGCAGTCTTGTCAATATACACATACTTGTAAATAAGTTTTTTTAAATAAATTTCCTTATTAATTGAAATCAGATGTGTCAAGGTGGAGATTTCACGAATAACAACGGCACAGGAGGGAAGTCAATATACGGACGCAAGTTTGAAGACGAGAATTTCGTTCTGAAACACACAGGGCCTGGTATCTTGAGTATGGCCAACTCCGGACCAAATACTAATGGATCACAGTTCTTCCTTTGTACTGCTAGGTGAGTGTCATAAATATTAAAACACCAGACATGCATAGCAATTAACTATGGAGAGATATGTAGGTATTTGACTCTTCTTATTTGCTTGGAAAACTGTGATGAAGTTATATTTCTACCCACAACACAAGACTATGAATGTGACTGTTGGGTGTATTTATTTATATAATAAATGCACTGAAACTCAGTGATTCTCTAGGGGTTATTCAATTGCTTTTTACTTGTAATAAAAATATAATTACATGGGAACATTTTTAGTAAAATAATAATTAAGGTTTAGTATTTTTTGGTCCTGTGGTCACCACCTTGCATAACATGACCATACCAACAGAGCTTTTGTGTTTTTTTCTGGTATTGGTTTTATTATTATTTACATTTCAATGTGTAACATTCGCGTAAATCTAAGAAACCATTCTGTATCTGTATCTGTATCAGCCCATATGCGTCCCACTGCAGGGCACGGGCCTCCTCTACAATCGAAAGTACGATTGAGAGTGGTTAGGCCATATAGTCCACCACGCTGGCCTAGTGCGGGTTGGCGGACTTACATACCATAGAATTTTTATAAATCGCTATGGTATGCAGGTTTCCTCACGATGTTTTCCTTTACAGTTTTAGTGCGTGGTGATTGACTATCAATACACACATGACTCCGAAAAGTCAGAGGTGTGCCCTGGGATTCGAACCCGCAACCACCGTGAACATGTTGGCAGTCGCGTCTAGTCCGTTGACCAATAGGCCACCACGCACTTTTTAAACTAAGAAACCATTATTGGTTTTATTTTATTTTTATTGGTTTTATGTGTGTGACTGTTGGGTGCACTTCATCATCATCATCAGCCTAAACTGTTGTCCACTGCTGGACATAGGCCTCCTCCAAGTTGCGCCATTTTACCCTGTCTTCGGCTTGTCGCATCCAGTATCTGCCAGCGACCTTTCGCAAATCGAAAATTTGGGTGCACTTATGATTTTTAATTTCCAGGACTGAATGGCTGGACGGCAAGCACGTGGTGTTTGGTCACGTGATCGCTGGCATGGACGTCGTCAAGAGCATGGAGAGATACGGCAGTAGCGGAGGAACAGTCTCAGCTAAAGTTATTATAAGCAACTGTGGAGAATTACAATGATCTATACCATACTATTGTTTTATTAACCTTTGTAATTGTTTAAAGGAGCTGGATGGTAGTTGTAGTGACTTCAGACACAATGCAACTAAAAATTTTGCCAAAAAGGTATTTTTTTGTTTTATTTTTTTTTTATTGAAGGTATGTACATAGGTGGTAAATACTTTTCTGAAATTATTATTTCAGAAAAGTATTTATAAGGATGTACACAATAGTGTACTATTGCACTATTGTGTACATCCTTTTATTTTTAAAGACGCTATGGTACGCAAAGGTTGTTGTGTTGTTGTGGCTTATACTTCTCATAAGACAATCTATCGTTTTCATTTCTCAAGATCACAAATGTAATGTTGTAAGTTATTCTTGAAATTTATGAAGAAGTATAAAACCTTCCGAAGTAAAGGTTCTGGGTTCTAGGATAGATTTTGTATTTAACGCCATCTATCGAAATTATAGAAAAGTATGTCGTTGAGGTTCTGCCTACAGGAATATCTTCATTATACACATCAAAAAAGAAAAGCTGGTTTTCTTAAGCCGTGATAGAGGTGCCTCTAATTTCGCCTAAAATTTAGTAATTATAATTTCATCTAAAGATGTGATAGATGAGGTGAGAGATGGCGGGAACATTTTCCAACCATGTCAAGATACCGGATTTTTGTAAACGAAATAGACACGATATGGATCATCCGATTAGGAAATCAAACCCAGGTTGTTACAGTTTACCAAAAATAACATATTATGGGCAAATAAATCATCTCAGCTGGGAATTATTAGTAGTAATAAGGTACAGAAAGGTTATAAAGTAGAAGCTACGCTGTTGCAGTCTTGACAGCATGATTGGGCACTCGTCTGAGGCGTTACCACTGTCCTACAGGAAATCTACTTGAAGCAACAGTTTTTCTGTCGCGTTTCGTTAGCAGCTAGTGGTCTATTCTTTGCTTAGCTGTTTCAGTATATAAAATGTACTCTGGTTAGGTAAGTGTAATTGCCGGATGCCTAATAGGCTAAATTCAATATCCTCTCCTCATCCTTTATCTTCCTGCTCTCCTCCCAATTTGAAGGAGTGGCAACACATCCATGATCCCAACATCTTAGATGGTCATGGGCGGCAGGAATTACTAACAATCAGATGACCTGTTTGCTTGGTAGCTGGTCGTATCAAACACAAACAAAAAAATCTAATGAATCATAAATAAATTATTCCGTCTCAGCCTTAAAGTCTGGCTATCTTCATTTGTATGCAGTTAGCGTAAATAAATTATTCTGTTTCAGCTCTAAAATCTAGCTGTAACTTGCAACTTTATTTGTATGCAGATACTTTATTAAATGCACTACATAAATCAGTTAATGTAAAGTTTAGAAAGTCTAGATCTAGAACAAGGCGTGAATACCAGCCCATTACATCGTATTCACACCGAGTAGCTTGTAACTTCGCTTGTCAATAATTTATGTTCCCGCCCACCAGTTTCTGTAAGTTTTTATTCACGTTCCTTTGAACACGAATGGAAGTTTCACTTCAATTTATTTAAATTGTCTTTTGTTACACCTTTAGACTTATATTTTATGTTTTAATGGCCTATTTGGTCATAAATTTTGCAGTTGCCTTTTCTTTATTTTAGTTTTGGAAGATTAATTAATGCTATTAATTAAATCGTTGGGTCTAGAGTCTACTACTTTTCAATCTGTTTTCATGTGTAGACCAGATGGGATAGCGGTTTTATAAGGGCGATGCAATTTACATATCGACGCAGGAAAGCGATTTTGTCGTATCTCGAAACAAGCCATTTTGCACCAGACAAAAAAAAATTGAATAACCTCTAATCTAGAATACTTAGGAATACCATTTCTTTAATAATAACATTTTAAAATAAAATCTTACATTTTCACGAGGAAATTCAATGCGGTATTAAGTATTAAGGGCTGTGGATTTTGTTGAATAAAGAAAATAAAATAAAATTTATTTTTACACTTTCTACAGTTAAATAGTACAGGCTGACTTAATGCCTAATGGAATTTTCGACCAGTCGAAACCTGTTATAGCACAGGTCCGGCAAACAAGCAAACCTGGTCACATGATGGTTAGTGTTTTTTACTTCCTATGAACATCCCAATGCTTGGATCATAGATATATCCCGCCCATCAAATCCGGAACGAAGAGGGAAGGTAAAAAAGGTAGGATCAGGAACATGGGGGTATGAGGCATTCGAAAATCTCACTCACCAAACGATATGCGACTGTAATGCTATCTTTCCACATCGATCTCTTTTGTGAAAGCGGTACTGCCTACGATAAAACTGCTCATTAATGCTGAATCATGACTGACAACAGCGTGGCTGTACCACTTATAATCTTGCTGGTCACTATTATCTCATCTTTTTCTTTATTTTATTTCCAATACATAAATTAACACACTTAATTATCCATAGAATGTATCATAAACTAGAAGAAGTTTTTCTGTACATCTACAATCATCCATCATCCGTATTTTTTACATTACAAAGTAATTAAAATTACGCTACAAATTATGCTTACAATTAAAGAAAGTAGTTGATCACGTGTTAATCATAGTCATAAACCCTAAGATTTGCATATATTAATGATCTGTGTCGTCTTACAGCCGTTATCTATAATCTATCTATCTTTAAACGAGATTTCATTAGATATTTCGATGCAATTTATGTTTCAGAAGATAGAGAGGTATATCTATACCTCTCTATATCACCATCAGTATCAGTATCTATGGTGCATATATTTATAGATAGCTAGATTATATAAATGTATATGTCTATTTCTGTTTAATGAAGCGTAGAATTGTACCGACATAGTCATGGTAGCTATTTTAACTCCTTGTTGAAGATAGATAGGATATAGAGAACAGCTGTTAATTGAAATCGATTATGCCCAGAGTGATGGGTATGATAGGTATGACGGGTTTTACGTCGTCACTATCCGTTCGGATAGTTATAATGTAACATCTGATATTTATCTATAAATTCAACAAAGGGAAAATACGACTTAGCGACCTTCAAAAACGATCGTATTCTCCCACCTTAAAAGCCACCAATTCCATGCCCTATGGTGTTGCAGATGTTCATGGTGTTTTTTTTTTATTCTCTGGCCCGGCATAGCGGCGGCATTGCACCTGATGGTAAGCGCAAATGCCGCCCAGGCAGAGTATCCATTGGCATCGGACGGCGGTCCCATGCCAATGGAAACAATTATGCCGGCCTGCTAAGGTGCCTCTTCACGCTACGGCGGAAGGACTCAGGATTGTAAGAAGGAGGGAACACGTGAGACGGCAAACAATTCCACAGCCTGACGGTGCGGCACAAAAAATAATTATTCACCGCCGCGGTGATCACTTACCATCAGGTGAATCGTACGCTGGTTTGCCCCATATAATATAAATAAAATAGTAGGAGACTGTCCCGCCTTCACACTCACCACTGTAACTCCTGTGAGCCAGGATCAACAGTCACACGCAATGTAATGACACCGAGCATGGAAGCTCGGCGAGTCTCCGGGAATGTCTAACTTGTCTTTAACCCGCAACGAAATTAATCAGAAAGTTAAATGAATAGGAGGACTTGGAAATAAATTATTGTCCTCTTCTCTCCGTGCAAATAAAATATTAACCAGTCATTAGATTTAATCCTCCCATTTACCCATAATTTTATTTATACATTAATAATGCATTGTCAAATTTAAACGATGCTTTTACCACGTTGTTCGTGAGTTGTTTAGATGATTCTATTGTGAGAGTAAGCGCCAACGATTGACGAAAATGTCTGAGCGCTGTCTTCAGGTAATTTCATGCTATCTAAATATATTACAAGGCGAAACGTGGGTGACTTATTTGCAACTCAGCCTACCCCTTCTAAAAAGAAGGCGTGAGTTTAGTTATGTATGTATATTACTGAATTATTTATATACATTTAATATCACAGGTTTAACTAATTAGCAAGCATATTTTTGAAGATATCGACGGAGCAAAAAGGTCTGTATGTTAAAAATATTAATTTTATGGAATGAATTTCTCATCTACATTGCATAGTCTATGCATTGATCTCAGTATGTGTAACATTGTATTTTAACTCATATTTTAAGTTACAAAATCTATATCATTACTGTTTTCAAGGTACCAATATTTTTCAAAAGAATGATTTCCATGCAGCCACAGGAATTTATTTGGAACTTCGAACAGTAACCATACTTTCTTATATTTTTTGAAAGCTAGTTCTTCCCTATTGCATATTCATTAAATATACATATTTTTTCGTTTAATATTAAAGAGGAATGAAAGAGATTTCCGCTGAAACTACGGCCAGAAGTTTCAACGTGAACTTGGTAATGTTATGGCCACTAGAAATAAAGAATTTTAAAACGTTCATTTACATAATAGTCTATCTTGAATCGGATATAGTATTTTAAGTCGATTTAAAAGTTTTAAATGAATCGGGTACTGATGTTGAAACAATGTACCTAAGGTATTAACGATGTTATGAAATTATTCGCAAAGGACAAGAATATTCCAATTTTATTTAAGTCAAGTAACTTATGTGAGTAAGTGTAAAATATGATATAAAACATTTAGCAGTTCCAATGAGGATTTTTTTATGACATCTATTAAATATTGAGAATTTTTAAGTGCCGTGTCTACAATTTAGAGATGAAACAGGCTCCACAGTGGATGAGATCGGGGCACGCGTGAGTTGAAAACAAAATATAAATTTCATTTACTTGGGAGGCTGTTCGTCAAACTGCGGAGATAATGAAAACATCGTCTGCAAATTGATTATCTATATAGACTTAATAGTTGGTTTTTAAACGTAAGATACTTTCCAATTTTAAGTTTGATGCTTTTTTTCCGTTAAAAATCTTGAATTTTTAATAAATTTTGATTTAAATCTAATGATGCTTTATTAAAACTGTCATATATTATTGAAGAGGCCTATTTAGTATTTACACCCATTATAAAGGTGGATTAAATTACTTAGTCGCATAGGCATGGCAAGTGCGTGGTGGCCTGTTGGTAAACGGACTAGACGCGACTGCTAACATGTTCACGGTGGTCGCGGGTTCGAATCCCAGGGCACACCTCTGACTTTTCGAAGCCATGTGTGTATTGACAGTCAATCACCACGCACTAAAAGGGTGAAGGAAAACATCGTGAGGAAACCTGCATACCATAGCGATTTATAAAAATTTCTATGGTATGTAAGTCCGCCAACCCGCACTGGGCCAGCGTGGTGGACTATATGGCCTAACCACTCTCAATCGATTACGATTGTAGAGTAGGCCCGTGCCCTGCAGTGGGACGTATATGGGCTGATACAGTACAGTACAGTACATAGGCATGGTAGAACACAACGTTCCTAGCCAGGGACCGAAACCCGCTCTACATTACGGTACCGGTATCGACGAATTTCGGCTACCTTTAAGATTTCGGTAACCGCTATGACACATTATAAAGGTTACTCTTATATACGGTAACCGTTTTAATACCGGTAACCTAAAAAGACATTGAATGCAAAAGAAAACGCGTTGATGATGCAAAACAAATAAATATCATACTTGTCGTGTTGTTTACATAATATTGCTGGATTCGGTTTATTTTCTATTGCGGTATAATTTTGTTGAAAAAAAATAATGAAATGAGTAAAGGTAAGTGTGTGGTGTAGTGCCATAATGTTTATGGTAAAGACCATAGATTTAGTATAAAACATAGATCGGCAATGTGAAAGAGATAGAATAATTTAACTCATATGTTAAAGCGAGATGCATGATGCGACCATACGTTTACACAGGAGTAGCCTGCAGTGACCCAGAATCAAAATATGTCAAACTAAGGGAGCAACAAAATTCGCTTATTTGAAAGAAAGAAAGAAAACTCATTTATTAGCCACAAATAAAATGACGCACACACTCGTTTAACATAAATTTATATATATAGCTAACAACAAAAAGACAGTAAAAGGGAGTTTGTACGTCGCATAAATGTGACACGTAGGTGACCACTCAGCTTATTGCTGCACTGCGACGCGAGCCACAGCGCAACGCTGGTTTTCAGTGGTCACCTTGAGTGACATTCGAACGCCAGCTTACATACTAACATAAATTAAAACATATTGTATAATTAATACTTAAAAAATAACAATAAAAAAAAACAAGTCATAATAAGGATTAATAACCAAGGAAACAAGTAAAATATAAAAAATAAAAATCTACTACACAAACAGTACAACACATACAAAGAAAAAGCAAAAAATAATATCTAAACTAGTTTATACAATTATAGTAATAATTATGAACTCAACGCAAAAACAAGCCTTTGCATAATGCTCTGTCCCGCTTCCGCTCGCACAACACATCAGCATTGCACAATAATAATTATAATACAAAATGCTCTCTGCAGTCTGCATTCGTCGGGCGACGGGGACGTGAGAGGACGATATTAAGATGTTATTTATTTGTTTAGGTACTTAAAAAGACTTAACTAAACAAGACACTGGCTTTACAATTGGGTCTGTATTGCGTAGCATCTCTACTTAATCTGTGGTCTGTATCAAAAGTAAGGCAAACTAACTATTGATTTATTGATTTATGTGTTGTTAAATAATTTAGGAAATGTTATAGTTAATAAATAATACATGCTTACATAAATTAATTTTGACTAAGATTCACAGCTTTGCTTTTGATCTGCAAGAAGAAATTGTTTGTACAAGCGTTTAAAACTGTTCTTACTATTTTTAGATCGTATAGGCGGCGGGACGTTATTCCAGCAGCGCGTAGCCGCGTATTTAAAAGATCCTCTAAAGGCCGCGGACCTGTGAAGTGGCAACGACAGCGGATTCGTGGAAGAACGGGCAGAATATACGAGGTGGTCTTGCCTCCAGGTCAACTTATCATAAAGGTATTTAGGTCGCTTAGATGCAATAACACCAAATAACAAAGAGGCCAAGTGTAATTTTCTACGCGCTGACATCTTAAGAATGTTCGCGCTGTTTAGGTGCGGTGTGACATGGTTGCGGCGGGGAATATCGAAGCAGAACCTAGCGCATGCATTCTGCACCCGTTGGATAAGTCGATCCGTACGAGATAGAAGACACGGACCATATACGACGTCACAGTAATTAAATCTAGACAGTACCAGACTGTCAACTAGTTTTTTCCTAATATTAACGGTGAAGTATTTCCTGAAGCGGTATAATAGTTTTAATCTGTAGAAACAGTTTCTCACAACGTTTTTAATGTGCGCTTCAAACGAAGGTCAGCATCAAAAATTAGACCCAAGTTACGCACCGTATCCACCACGTCAATACTGACTCCTAAAATTTTAATATCTGGCTTAGCAGACAATATGGACTGAACTTGTTTTTTACTGCCTAGAACCAAGCATTTTGATTTAATAGGATTTAAAACTAAGGAGTTGCAGTTAGACCAGGACACCACTTTCTTCAATTCCTCATTAATTTTATTTACGGATGATGATGTCGCATCAGCCTTAAAAGACATATACATCTGTAAATCATCCGCAAACATGTGGTATTTACAGTCTCGCAAACAACTCGTTATGTCAGCACCATATATGATATATAGAAGAGGACCTAATATAGATCCTTGTGGTACTCCTCTAGTGACAAATTTGGGAGAAGAACATATTGAGGAACCATCCTCCTTCCTCAACTCAACATACTGGCAGCGGTTATTCAAGTAGCTGTGGAACCATTTTATTGTATTGGGTTCGAACCCATAATAACTTAATTTCGATAAAAGTAAATTATGGTTTATGGAGTCAAACGCGCGTGAGTAATCGAGCAGAGTGAGAATTGTTCCCTCTCCCCTATCCCGAGCCGTCAGAATATTGTCTACCACCTCTAATAAGGCTGTCCCAGTTCCCCGTCCCTGTCTAAAACCCGATTGGAGGTCAGGGATAATGTGATTTGTATCTAGATACTTAATAACCTGAGCGTAAACAACCCTCTCTAATAACTTTGACATAAACGGAAGTATGCTTATAGGACGCAAGTCCTTGTAGCATTGAGGATTGTTACATTTTGGAATAGGTCGTACGACAGCACAGCGCCAGAGATTTGGGAAGGTATTGGTGGTAATTGACGTGTTGATGATGGAAGTTATTGCAGGCAAGGTATGAGGAAGTGTGAGCCATATCATTTCCCTGGAAATTCCGTCGACCCCTTGAGCATTTGTACTAATGCTTTTCATGATGTTAAGAACCGAAATCTCATCGACTTGCTCGATAGAAAATGTAGACGTGCCATATTTAGCAAACTCAAAAAAAGTTAATTGTGAAATTGACACGTCAGGATTTCCCGGCACATCCAAAAAAAGCAGTATTTATGGCATCAGGATCGAGCAAGTGATCCGGAAGCATATCAAAAGAGTTTGATTGATATACATGCGATTTCAGATTTTTCCATAACACCTTAGAATTATCTAAGTTGTCATTGACATTCTTGGTAAAATATGCCCTCTTTTCCTCATGCAGAGACTTGACAACCTGACGTTTTAATTCAATATAATAATCCCTGTGTGTTTGAAGCTTAGTGCGGCGGTACCTAAGCCTAGCCCTATCGCGAAGCCTACACATAAGTTTTATGGTGGGTGTTATCCAAGGAGTTGGTGAGGTTTTAAACGGCCTACATGTAATAGGGGCATGTACATTATATAAGTTTAGGACATAATCATTATATAAGGTAACCATTTCATTGACGTCATTTAAGTGACAAATTGAATACCACGGGATAACATTCAAATCTGTCTCAAATAAATCAGGCACTATGCTTTTAAAAGGACGGTAAGTAATTATTCTCTCTGTAGGTTTCTCCTTCCTCAGCACGAGCTGACATGTGATCAGAGAATGATGCCCCAACTCACTGATGTGATTGACAGAAAGATCTCTATAGCGAGCGTCAGTGCAGATAACGTCAATGAGCGAAGAACTGTCATTAACAAAATGAGTCGGGTGAGTAACTATTTGCTCGAGCCCACAATAGTGCAAAAAATCTAGTAATCGTTTGGTTTTGGTGTTGGTTTCATCTAACATATTAACATTAAAATCGCCGAGCAATACAACGTAATCATAAGGAGCAAGGGCGTTTAAACTAAGAGTTAATGAGTCCAGGAAAATGTCCAAGTCCAACCATGGCGGGCGATAAGCAGTACCCAAAAGGAGGGATTTACCGTTCAATGCCAGGCTCAACCAAAGCTTCTTGTTGTTCCGGATGTGGGCGCACTCGCGCCTTTACACCCGATTTCAGGTAAAACCCGACTCCTCCCCCTCGACCACCACGCACAGATATCGATCGCGGTATGTGTCTTAATCGGTAACCCGGGACAGCAGGAGCCCGGCCCTCCTCACCTGCTCGCAACCATGTCTCATTCACTGCCAAAATATCCACTGAATAGTTGCTCATCGCAACCAAAAATTCATCGTGCCTGGTCGAAAGTGATCCTGCATTTAGTAGGCCAACTTTTAAGAATTTATTTTTTGACATTTTAAATTGTTAAGTGAAATAACACGGTTATAATGAGCACAACAAGTACATAATACCATTTGTACAACCCAGAGAGAATATGCACAATATGCTGATAGCAGACGGGGTTTAAAAGATGTAATATTAATTAAATAACAAACAATCACAGTTGATGTATAGATGATAAATGAAAAGTTATGCATTAAAATTGTAACAAAAAATGGCGACTTAAAATTGGGTATAATTTGAAATATATAATTGTATATGATTTGAAACATAATATCGTGTATAATACAAAATATAAAATTGTGTATAAATTGGAGTATAAGATTATGTAAAATTGTAAGTGTTTTGTAATTTTCTGATTAAATTTCAGTTTCTCGTGAAGTAACAAACACATGGACGAGACAAAATACAACACAGCGTCAGAAAGGCGGGGGGTATAGAAATACGCAAGATGAATTAAAGTTAGAAGCTCTCCAAGATTGACACAAACCAAATAAGACAGTCTGTCAGTTAATAAAAGATAATTGCTATAGATCCTATTCCGATAATAATAGATAGAAGAATTATCCAGAACCAACCGCCCACTAGGCATCGCTGATCCGAGATCCAAACACACGTTTAATATCCTCCTCACATCTGATGCGACTGACAGTGTCACCAGGATTTTGCCGGGCAAGAATGCGGCCTCTGCTCGTCCACACGAACTTCCAACCACATTGCTGTCCCGCATCCCGGGCCTGACGAAACAAAGATCTGTTCGATTTGGTAAGACGCTCATTGATGTAAAAGCGCCTAGGTGATCCTGGAATGTCCAAGTCAGCTGTGTTTGCTCCACGACGCACTCTTGCTTCTCGCAGGATTGAATCGCGCAGATCGCGGCGAGCTAACCTGACAACAATATGTCTTGGCTTCGACTCGGAAGGGCCAGATGGATTGAGTGAGTTTATAATACGGCCTCCAACACGGTCCACACTCACCAGGTCACGATCTTCCAGAGAAATTCCAAATTTATTTGTAACCAGCTTCACAATGTGTGTTAAGCTTTCCCCGCTGGTCTCCGGAACGTTAGTTATTTCAAGGTCGTTCGCAAGGAGCTCCTGGTCTCTATCATTGAGGTCGCGCTTAAGCTGCAACACCACATCACTGATGTCCGAACTGGGAGTAACATTTTTATTACATTGCTCCAAGACAGTCAGCCTCGACTCAATGCCATCAACACGACCAGCCAGATCCCTGATTTCAGCCATCTCCTGCCGAAATGCTTGGAATTCCGTTCGTACCGCGCGCAGTTCATCCCTTATACGTTTCAGTTCCATATCGAAATCACCCAATATCTCCGAACTAATGCCCGAGAATGCAACCTCAGGCGAGCCCGCCGGCGAGGCACTATCTTGAGACATCTTCTTACAATCAATGCAACGCCAAGAGGTAGCTATTACCTACTCCAGTCCGGGGTAAAGCGACGCAAGCTCGGTGGTAAAGTGTGCTGCATTTGCCGCATTTAGCGCCCTCTAGCGGTGACATGAACTTACTACACCCTCCGCACCGAACACCAGTCATGTTAATTGCGTTAGTTATTGATCTGGTAATAACTTAGTGCGATGTGCAGCCAAAAGATGGCGCTGCTCTCAAATAAAAGTTTGTTTATTTATATCTATAGATAATGGGGTACTGACACCATAGATTAGACACACTTAGTAGGGAAAACGTCCGCACACAAAATAAACGTCACACTTAATTTATTTTCACTTCCTTCTGGTAGACACACTTATATTATTTCAGTTAGGGGTAGAAGTTAAAGAGTTTTGTCCAAAAATTTTTGTTTTACGTCTTTTATATTAATCACAGCACTGATCGGTTATATATCTATATATGTATTTAAAAGCACTCTATTTAATACTTTGATATAGATTTTACAACAAATTACACAGTTTGCTTTATTTTTAAGACAAAATTACACAGAGAGCGTAAGGCTGACTTTGCGTCCGTGACGTCACTCCACTATTTTCAGAATTTATTTAATTTTACAGTACTTGGTTATATTTATTAAACGTAGTTTATTATAGTGAATTGTGCAGTGCCAAGGTGTGGTTCATGCAGGTGTAAAAATCCGAAATAATCAAAGTTTTCACAGGTACCGGTAACTTTTGCACAATACTATTTTGTGACGATATTATAGAATTAAATGGAAATCCGTGTATACATATCGGTAGAAAAGAATATAGTATTTCATTATATAAATGCGCTGAAAGCATCCATTGCGTATAAAAAATAATATCAAATACGTGAATTTACAATAATTTCAACCAAAAGTTGCTAGAGATTGACTGACAGGTTCGATCAATAAAAGGCTGTCGATAAAATAGTCGATGACAACACATGTTTCCTTACATTTTTATAGAGCTATAGTATGTTGTGATAGTGTGCATTCTTCTTCTACCTGGTGTTATCCCGGCCATATTTATTATAGTATTCATTCTACAATATTAGTTATTTAGTTTTTCTCATTTTTTATATTTGTGGAATAATTATTATGACACTTCATGTGCGGGATTTATGAATTTAGAGCCTCTTTCAATCTCTGCCAAGAGGCTGTCAATCTATAATAGTAAAACAATAACATATTAGATATTATTATAAAATATGCGATACTTCTATGCACAATATAATTGTCCAAACCTTGAAGCAACATTATTCATTTATCATACCATTACGTATAGGCTTAAAATTTAAAATTCTCATAGGAAAAACATTAATTTAGGTGACGTGATCGAGAAAAATTCATAGTTTATTAAACTTTCTCTTTCTTCAGTCTCAGTTGTCTGCATCCAACGACTTCCTACAAGCTTAACCAGGTCCTCCGTCCAACTTCAACGCGGCCTAGCAGGCGTCCAACACTTCCTGATGTGTTAAATTCGATTCACTTAAATAAGCATATTTTTGTAACTCTAGTATACATATAGTAAAAATGTGTTTACTCATTGAAAAATCAAATTATCACGGATTTTGTTGCAGACTGAGTCCACCGTGTGACTACGAAAGCTGTAAAGTAATCGAAACTTCGCGACAGGAAGTTAAAAATGAAAAAAATAAACCGAAAACGCTAAAACTTTGTAAATAATAGTTTTATTTCATAAATGTGTTTTTTGTTCCCAGTTTAATTAGGTGTATGTATTATGTACACATCACAATGAAAAAAATAATTTTGATTAGGGGAACATAAAGACCCATACAAAACATCTCAAACAAAATGTTTTCAAATAATATGACCATTTATCTTTATTTATTTGTGTGTTTATGTATCTGTATTGAAATAAACACATCAATAAGTTTTTGTTAATATATAATAAAATGTTGCATATATCCATAAAATGTTATTCCAATACTACAGGCCAACAGCTATATCGATATCGATACGAAAGTATCGAAAGTGCATGGTGCACCACTATATGTCAAGCACACATGTAAACTTCACGCACACAATCGTAAATCAGTTTTGGTCGCGCTCGAAATGACACATTGCCGATCTATGTTCTATACTACATCTATGGTAAAGACACATGGCGGTATAACCTCACATAGGCATTGCCCGCGCAAGCTTTTGACGAACGGCGCGTGAAACATAGAGGTGACCCTTATTTCGGTTACCGGTATGATACCGGTTAAATTCTAGGAATCTAATGAAATTGGCGTCTATTACCTTTAAAAATGCCGGTATATTTTTCGGTGGTTACAAAAAATACCGGTATTTTCGTAAATGGTTTCGGTCCCTGGTTCCTACCATCAAATGTAGTTGTGTTCGAACTCAACTCATCACTAACATCACAAATAAATGAATTTTTATTTGCTGTAAATCTAGTCCCTCAAACTACCACTCAGATTCATTTTCGGTCGCAGTCTTCATATTTTCTGTATAAAGAAATACCAACAAAACCGCTACACATGTAAAACAAGACTTCAATGTTTTTAAATTCGTTTCTAGCAAAGTTACTTCGCCTTGTGTTTTTAATTCAGAGTGTTTCAAGTTTCTAATGAAAACACAGACTTAATGGCGAATACATTGGTACCGCCACAAAGGCTCTTCATTTACACAGCACTTTAAAAAACGAGACTGCTTAGACTTTAGAGAAACGGGGCCAATTTCAATCGCCTCCGCGGGTTCCTGTTGTTTTAGACGCCTTTGTCACTACATTACAGCCCAGGGCCGCATCTGTTGTCATTTCTTCCTTCTTCTATTTACTCTTAAGCTACACAAAGATGGGTTTTGGATTTTCATGCACGTTTGCAAATTGATGCAGTTTATGGATTTCCAAACCAGCCCTCAATTTTGTCTAAAAGGGGGTTACTTTATACTCCGTAACGATCTTCGAATGTTCGAATGTTCAATGTCCACGTAAAAGGTAAAAGATTTCCACTTCTAAAAATCTATTCTATTTTTTTTTAAATTATATTTATTTGGGAAACATACAGAACAATAAAACATATATAGCAAGACACAGTAAGTAACAAATGATCCAGTGAAGCTTCCACAATCAAGTTACACATGAACAAAGCAAGTGTACAAAGCAAAACTAAAATTAAAAACAAACGAAACGAGATGCCGCTAAGATGATGATGATTCTACTAAACTTATCATTCACTCCGAATTTGGTATATATTTACGGCATGCCATGAAGGGTTCCAGCATTTAGTAAAATATTTAGGCATATTAATTATTAGTGCAGTTTTACGTATGATGTTCGGACATTCATCGTCGCGTCGGAGTATAGAGTAATCAAACCAACCCACGTCTTACATAAAATATCATTAGTCGAAACAATTATGCCGCCATGTTCTGTTGCTTCTTGGTTTTATTTTATATGACTCACGAAAAAAATGTTGATATAAAATTTCTCGCAGCTTTAGAATCTTCACCAAGAAAATTTTAATTTTTAATTTTTGTTTTAATTTTATTCATACGTTTTTATAAGATTTTATTTTTTATATTCAGATGATCTCTCGAAATTTTTCTCTAGATACGACCATGTAGCAGCCCCTTCACAATTTATTTGCTTTTATTGCAAGGAGTAAAGTTGAAATTATAAGTGACCTCATTCTAAGAAGAGACTTTTGACTCTTGTATTTCCTTTAGGGGAGACAGCAATTAATTAAGAATAAGGTCTGCCGTTTTATTTTAATGTTTATTATGATTGTAAAGTTTAGAGCGGGATGATGGTATTATGGGACTGAGTTTTATGCGCTTTTGTTCAGGGAACTGTTTTAAATTGGTTTAGAAGGAGAGTGAAATATAGTAAAATTCGTTGTAAAATGCAAGGTAAGTGATGATATTGTGAAGAAGTAAAACTGTAGTTTTATAATAATAAAAGCTGAACTTGGCTGAACTAAAGTTTTTGGAGGGTATAGTAAAAGCAAAGAATATTCTATAACTTTCTATACACATTTTCCAGGGTAATGTATGTATATCCATGCTTATGGAGCAAGAATTGTCATAATTTTTGACATTATTTCATTTTAAATTAACCAGAGACAGAAAGTTTCATACTCCAGTTTTATCCTCGATAATGCACGATATTTTCAGCAAAATAATTTGAATCTAATGATACATTTTATTACAATCACAAAACACAACCCTCATTAAAGAGACACCTGATATCCTCCACCCTTTTTCTCACATCAGCTCCGCAACTCATCACAACACACACAACAATCAGTTTTGGACATTAATCTAAATTAGCCGGGTAATGAGTGGCGTCGCATCTGGGATACAATCACGGCGTTAATTGGATATAGGTAGGTGATATAAGCGACACGCGCGTAGGATTACCTGCGTGGCGATGATAAGGCAGCCATTGTGATTCAATGTCACTCAACGAAATTAGCTTCTTAAATTATTGATGCATTGGTTTGGCCATAATCTTCTGTATCAACCCATACATGTCCCACTGCAGGGCACCGGCCTCCTTCACAATCGAGAGTACGATTGATATGTAAGTATTTTATTTCAGTTTTTTTTATTGCAATGTATGGTGGGATGAGCAAGCCTTTTCGTCTGATCGTAAGAGATACGACCGCTCACGAACACTAGAAAATCCAAACAACACCATGAAAAACAAAGCTATGGTAGGCATTTCACTGCTTGCACAACCATGAGACATGATATTTAAATAGGAGCAAATCGTATAATTTTGCCTTATAATGAAAATGATTTTGCTTCTCCATCTTTCTTCTTTTCCTTACGTGTGTATTTGTCATGGCTATAACTCCAGTTCCCTGCATCAAAACAAAATATATTTCACATTTTTTACTAGTCCTAAAAAATCGATGTCTGTAAATCGTTAAGGGTTACCCAAATACAGTTACGTGTGTTCATCTTCAGTCTGCGCCGGATATTGTCAATCTGCTTGAAAAATTGGAAATATTATTTTTTGCCGAAAATATCTCGATGATTTTGTGCCACGGAGACGTAGTATGGCCCTTGTGAGTTATCATCACAATTTTTATAGCCCCTCTACACGATGGACCTGCTTGTTGGCCATCAATGGCCATGTGAATGATAGAAACGCAACTACACGATGGCGACATTCAGTAGTGATAAACCACTCCCACTGACGTACGCCGGAAAAACAGACACCGACGCCATTCCCAGATCATCGCATGCGTCATCCTTTTTTTTGGCTTAGCATTCCACTGCGCTCGTCATCCGGAGACGTATAAAGTCTCAATATATCCAGTAGTTACTCTGGCTATAATGTCCTTTAATCCGAAACACAACAGTGCATTTAAACTGCTGGTTGGCGGGACAAATAAACATTTATGTTGTAGGGGGCAAACGAGCATGCGGTTCACCTGATGATAAGAGATCACCGCCGCCACAAGCCATTATACGCCACTACGCCCTCCACAATGTGCCATCATAGTGGACCGTCGCGATGGCCCATTGTGTTGACGGCACATTAGTACGAGGAAGACCAATGCTGAATGTAGTTCTTTCCAAAAATACAGAATAATGGTGGAATTTACCTGCATCTTACGATCTTTATGAAGTCATCTATGATAGACGGTAATTTGGCGATGAGAATGAATTTGAGATGAAATTGCAGGTGACAACTAGTGTTTTAATAAAATTTTGTGCGAAGCATAAAGTTCACAGCAAGGTGTTGAAAAGATGTTGGTATAAAAAGCTTAATAACCTCGACTTCTTTATTGGTATTAGAGATATTAAAGTTATTGCGAAGATTTCTTGAATCATATTAATCTGCAGGATATTTAGTGAACATATAGTTTGGTATTTTTTAAACTTCTCTTCGTTGTACATATCTCAAACAATTCAATAAATAGGGGAAAACTGTTAATATTTTGAAAACAGGAGGACAACCACGCATTCGCACGCCGTAACACCATAGACGATGTATACTTTACAGCTTTTGTGTTTGTCAATACGGGGCGGACGAGAGAGTGGTTTTATTTGAATGTGTTACATTTTCCTAAATATAAGAAATCAGAAATCAATTAAGATGTTTGACAGTGATGGTTATTAATTATTATTAATAGCTCAAGCGGTAGCCTAAAGCCTGATCCTTCAAATCAAAACTTTTAATTTTTGGGGTTGCCTGCGTCCTTTAATGGCAGTATGTGTGAGTATGTGTGCGTATGTGTGTGTATGACGTAAAAGATAATTATTATTAGCATTTATAATTTATACTAACTAATTTTTGGAGAGCCTCCGTGACGCAGTCGGTTAGACTCCGCCAGTGAAACGAGAGGCCGCGGGTTCGATCCCCGCACCGAGATAAATGTTTGTGCAGCCCATAAATATTTCTTTCGGGTCTGATTGTTCGTGAGATCAAAAAGTCTCTCGTAGTTCCTCATATCCACGACACAAGACTCGATCTTAGTGTGGGGTCAGAACTACGTAATACGTATGTAACTGTTGAATGTTATTAAAATCATGTTTTTAATTCTATGTAATTCATTTCTGTGTATTTAATTCGAACTAAAATTTCCGTCCTAAGACATTGCTCTTTAAACCTAACACTATCATTGCATATAAGTGTAAGTGCAAGTTATTACATTACCTGTCGAGAGTAGAGAATGCACGATAGGTGCTAAGTACTACTTAGTACGTAGCTTCAAACCCGGTTATAGACGAAATACCGACTAAGTAGTCGAGAGCTAAATTTACTCGGGTGGCTAAGATGGCGCTTTTATAACGATTTATTAAGTACATTCTTAGTTTGAAAAAAATAAATTAAGATAGTTACTTACTATTTAAAGATAGTTTGTAAACTTTATTTACTCGTAGTTATCAATATACGTTTATAAAATGTTTGTGAGGCCGTTAAAAGGAAAATGCCCATTTTAATAAGAAATTTAGTATCTTTGGGAAGATTTTTGTGCCTCTATGAAACCAAATGTTTTGTGTAGGGAAAAATATATTTTCAATAAATATAAAGATAATTGCGACCCAGGCCCGGAATTCTGGGAGAAATTAACTTGAAGTGCAACCAAAACTATATTTTAGTCTTCAGCTCTGAGAACAAAATGTAAAATGTGTAAATGTGATAAATACTTTATTTTATATAAATCTGTCGCCCAGGGTAAAAGAGGAAAACCTTTAAGGACAAATCATAAAAAATGCTATAGTGAATTTTAGGCAGTATCGGCATCGGTATCAGCGATATTTATTACCGATACTATGAATGGATGTTCTCCTTAATTTGTTATAATTTTAGTAAACTTACTAAAATATAAACGGGAAACTTACCTCGATCAATTGTATCATCTTGACTGGAAGATCAAACCTGCATATAAATTTTCTTAAAATAATTACAGGTATTAATAAAAAAATACAACATTGCAGTAGATTTCAACTTATCAACTTTGTGACTTTGAGATATACTGAAGAATTAATTAAAGCCAAGTACATTTCTTACTAATCCGCAGAAAAATATTCCACCGATATTTTCTATCTGAAGTCATAAGACGCTTTAATTATGCAAAAGTAGCCATTGTTGTCGGACGTCAAAAGAGATAATAACGACAATGGCGGATTAATTAAAATCTTACATTTGCCGACGTAGATTAGAAAAAAATATTCCTTTACAAATATTACTTGCTGTGGTAAATAATCACGGCTTTACTCAAAGACAGTTTCAAAACCTATTTTAGCAATTCATGTTCTGTCTTCTTCGCTCAAATTGAATTCAGAAGTCGTTCGAAAGGGACAAAGCATAAATTGCAAACAGCTAAAATAATTTTATTTTGATTTTAAAACTATTTATGTATATATCTAAATATAACTGCCTCGGTGCAGATTACGGTACGATTACAAAGTCTTCATTGTATAGACGGCCTAAAGTGGGCCATTTTGGCCTAACCACTCTGAATCGTAGTCTCAATTGTAGAAGCCAACAGTGGGCCCTATTTGAAATGATATAGGTGTACGATTGTCATTCATACAAATCCGAATATGCTATCTACAGCTGTATTCACAATATCCTTACAACATTTTAGCCGCACGGAGTAGTAAGATTGGGTGATGCTTAGCAAACAACATTAAGTTCCTTAATGAAATTCACTGGATTCCCAACGTTTCGTATTACTGTTGCATTCCTTGGCAATTTGTCTACGTGGAAGGGAACTGATGATATCCAAATTCTCCGTCTTGTTTTAAAGAGTTAAATCTATTGTGTCGTGTCGTCGTGTGGTTTAGTTATTCAAGTTAGAGGACTGTGAACTGCCAGGCCCTGCTTTCGATTCATGTGTGTATTTTAAGACTAATAAAGTATCAGTAAAAATTTAAAAGGTACGGCGAATTATAATTAGTATTCATAGCATACATCATACATAAACTCACGCCTTTTTCTAAGAAGGTAGGTAAGGTAAGCAGAGATGCTAGGACACCCACATTTCGCCTTGTAAGTTCTGCCACACGATGTGATAGGTAGTGAGCCTATCGCCATATCGGGCATAAATTCCTGAATCTGAGCTGATAATGAATAAAAAAATCCAATATTACTTTACCCAACCCTGGATTCGAACCCGAGACCTCAGCTTTGTAACCTCTGAATATCCTTTTGGTGATACAAGCGTGACATCATTTGTGAAAAAAAAACATTGACCTTAAGAGACTCTTCAGCCTCAAAAAGTCCATAGCTAAACGTAGACTCACTAAGTATTCTATAGGAACCTGTTGGGAGTGATTACAGAAAAGTGATACAGTTAAAATTAATTCCAAGAACTGTTCTCAACAACATTAGTCTATAGTTTAAATGCTCTAATATTGCTTAATTATTATTGCAGCATCTTTACAGCCTCGTAACTAATTTATTGCTCAAACAGTTTTATTAAAAAACTAACTTCTGGCCGCGGTATAAACCTTTATAGAACAATATTAACCGCCATTTAAAAAAAATAAGTATGGCTCCCTCTCTGCTCTCCAGCCCATGCATTAACATCGGCATCATCTTCTTCTACAATAATTTTGCTAAAGATGATAGATATACAAAGATTTTCAAAAATTCCAAAAAAAAAAAGATTGTAGGAAGCGGTCTGCATCCAGCAAATTCTGCATTCCGAATTTAATGAACAAATACACCCAACAGTCGCATATATAGTCCTGACTCCATACTAAGATAGAGTCTTGTGTCGTGCATCAGAAACTTCAAGAGACTTTTCGACGTCACAAACACGGGGTCTATCCGTGGCCTTTGGATTCACAGCTGGCGTTTAACCAACTGCACCACGAAGATTATCCCAATTATTTTAATTTGGTACGTTTTCTTTTATTTTATGGTGGGACGAGCATGCCGTTCGCCTGATGGAACAGTAGCAAAACCAAACAGAACCATAAATTACAACGCAATGCTTGGCATTCCATCGAGCTCGCCAATCTTAGACATAATACGTTAAGTCTCAATTTGTCCAGTAGTTACTCTGCCTACAATGTCCTTCAAACCGAAACATTGCTGTTTGAAGGGAGAAATAGACATTGCGGTGGTACCTACCTAGGCGGCTACCACCACTATATGGCAAATACTAAAGATTGTGTTTTGTTTATTTGCAATACCTATACGTTATTAGTGATGCCGCTTTATGGAATCTGATTACAAGACAAAAGATTTAACACAAGTGCTCCCAGTGAAGGCTCATTTTAGGATTTTATTCTCGCACACAAGATCTATGTGGTTAACTCAGCCCTATCTCACTCCTTCATTATAGAAAACTTTTTACAATTTAACATCTATAGGTACTCTGATTCTGCCCTTCAAGGCCAATAGGTCAAAGTACCCAAAATTGTAACATTTCGCGAATGCCGTGAGAATTTCACATAACGCTATTAATAGTCGGCAAAGAATGTTCAATTTGGCACCCCATTGCTTCTCCTATTACGCACGCAGTTAGTATTTTATAAGGGAAATTGTGGATCCAATTTTCACGAAGAATAATATTTAATCATGTTATGTAATACTAAAATTGTTTGAGAACCTTAAGTAAGCGAAATGTGATTTACAAGCAAGTCGTAACATCGACGTTTTTATTCTCCGCGTATGAATTGGTGGTCCAGCAAGGAGAGTAAATTGATAAATTAATTAAGATTATTGCTTCTTAAAATAAGTTTAGATTACGTAATTTCATGATGAGCCACCTGCTATTTTATCTTTTTGCAAAAACTTTATGATATTAAATTGAAAACATAACAACACATCTGTAAAATTCAAACATAAACTAAAAATACGATTCACGGTAAGAAAAAATTACATGAAGGCAATGTAACCCAAACATTCATTCATCTCTATTAGTCACAAACATGAAACAGCTGAAGCTTTTCTTGTTGTAACTACAATAATAAGTTACGCATGTAAATTCAGTAATCATTTGCACTCAGTATTTGCCCAGAGTTCATTTAATTTGTTTACAATATCTTTATTAATACGCGAACATGAGCGTTCGGATTCATCTCGTCGGTTTCCCGCCAGTTTCCATTCAGATGTCGAATGCTGTGGACGCGCCGCTCGCTCCCATGTTCCCTCGCGATCTGTCAGCCAAGTTTGAATTTCGAATGTGCATATGACAATTAAAAGTTTTTGTTATTAATCAGTCAGTGTTTTAAAACTAAAAGAAGGTTTTATAAAAAGTTTCGTTGTATTAATATTGGTGCGTGTGAAATTGTTTGTGCATTGTTATGGTGTAGTTTATGTTTTCAAGAGGTAAGTTATTTATGTAAAATAATTTATTTAGATAGCGCAATACTCAAATAGTTCAGGTATTTATCACTGGCCTTTTAAAGCTATATTTCGTGTCGGGTACATACAGTATAAAATAATTAAATTCCAAGTAACTCTTAAGGGACTTTTAAAGTATAGTGATGCAATTTAACGTTCATAATACATTATAAAAGTATTTTTCTATACCAACCGGGCTCTGAAGTTAATAGAAAAAAATTATAAAAATACCATATTAAAACAAAAGTAAAATTTACATCACTCTATTTGATGAATATCATAGTTTTCCTGGTTATCATAAAATTATAATAGGACTGAATATTGACACTATTTAGCTCTGTGTTTCTTCCTACTGCATATGAGCTGTAAATAAAATTATACTAAAAAAACAACTCTAAATTACACAAGAATTAAAAACAAAACAGAAACGAACAACAAACACGATTCATGAATAAAAGTACTCCAAATATTTGTTAAGAATGAGCGTTAAAACAACACGCAATTGGCCATCAAGAGAAAGCCAAAAAATCTTGGAACAAATATATAATTAATTATCTCCCAAACCTCGAAAGAATGTATGGGTCAGATAGATTGATGACTTAGCATTAGGGTTGCAAGAATATCTCGGAAATAGGACGAAATCGGTAAAATACATAAAGGAAAAACTTATTTCCGGTAAAAAATAAATCATCCAAAAATCTAAATAAAAATAAAAATCGCTTATTTTTAAGCATTGGTTACACAGAAGTTTACACGATGCGAATTTCGTATAAAAGCTATTATGATCAATTTACAATCAAAATTTTTTGAGCATTTGATTCTATCATCGATTTTATAACGATTTAATTTTTAACGGGATTATAACTTCAACAAGAAATCCCTAATCTCATGAATTGTTTATTTACTTCCAAAGGTTAAATTAAATTGGAATATATGCTTCTAATGTAATTCAACTCATCGAATTAAAAATAAATCTGTGAAGTGATATTCCCTACAAACTATTATTAAGTCTAAATTCCGATTTAACGTGGAAGTAGACAATTATTTGTGTCGAAATGTTATTTATATCCATTGTTATTTAATTTCCTATTGGGTTAAGGAGAAGTTAGTGCCCCCTCGAGGCTCGACTAGCTTCGGTGCTCGGTAGTCGGTACAATTCCATGTGTGCGATTGTTTGTCTTGGGTGACAAAAGTAAGAGTGGTATGTAAGAGACACCTACTATCTAGAAATATATTTTACTATATTTTATTAAAGATTTTATTTTATAATTTACGATGTATTTATGTTGGTTAGTTAATCTGGTTAAGAAATATTGGTTTCATTAAATAGAATGCAAGCGTTTAGAAATTGCAAAAACGTTTTGATTTTTTGTCTCAGTGGGGTAAAATAAATTTGCTTGCATATGAATTCAGATGATACTAATTTTATTGATCAATTATTAATTAATGGCAACTAGAGAAACAACAATAACAATAATAAAGTTGAAAGAATAGGCTTATAGAGATTTAAATCTACTTAGAATTAAATAAATATAATTAATATAATAAAAGCATCAATAGTCATATCGATAGAATCAAAGATTAAGTAACATATTATTTTTGTTTCACATCACAAACAATGAGACTGTTTTCAGTCTCAAAAAATTTGATAACGACGTAAACGATTTACCGACTACTATTTTAGGAAGATTTTAAGAATGTAGTTTTTCTCCTAGAAGCTTGTAAAACTATTAAAGGCTGGTTGTGAGCTTAGAATATCAATACTTATCCCTTGAACACGAAATATTATCACAACACTGAAAATATTAAAAAAAATGTGATATTATAAATAAAAATATGGTAAATGATGATTTTCCATGGCAACCCTATTAGAGATGAGGACGCAGTCCCATTGTCCTGAAGAGGCATTATGTTTTATGCAGATGTGGTCAATGGATGCGTTGTTATCCTACAAGGTCAAGGGTAACGAACCATCGCAAATAATAAATCATCGAGAACTGTAATTATTATCATGTGTAGAAAATATATTTTTTTATAATATTATCAATAGAGAGATTGATAACATAAACGAGTCTTGACGTTTGGGAGATGATAATGGAAAATTGGTATAAAATGCAATTTTTCATGGTATAATGAGCTATTTTTTATAAATCTAGCAATGTGATCAATATTAAAAACAGAAAAAATTTGATGTTTTTAAAGACGACTGTATGACAGCGCTCTCTCTGTATATTTTAAATACTTTAAATTAGTGTTACACCTTTAAATAAGTGTTACATCGTTTATTCAGGAACGTTTATTCAGGAATTATTATGTAAATTAGTGTTACATCGTTTATTCAGGAACGTTTATTCAGGAATTGTTATTTAAATTAGTGTTACATCGTTTATTCAGGAATTATTATGTAAATTAGTGTTACATCGTTTATTCAGGAACGTTTATTCAGGAATTGTTATTTAAATTAGTGTTACATCGTTTATTCAGGAATTATTATTTAAATAAGTGTTACATCGTTTATTCAGGAATTATTATTTAAATAAGTGTTACATCGTTTATTCAGGAACGTTTATTCAGGAATTATTATTTAAATTAGTGTTACATCGTTTATTCAGGAACGCATTATTATTTCAACCTACCAACCTAGAAGTAACTATTGCACGCCTGCCGATATATTATTTATAGGAAACAACGGTTGCAAACACAAATAAAAAAAATATATAAATCTGGCCGCCTGGGTATGAAACACCGCAATGTCTATTACTCCCGGCAAATAGTAGTGTAAATGCACTATTGTGTTTCGGTTTTAAGAACATTGTAGCCAGAGTAACTACGGCACATATTCAGAATTAGCATCTTATGTCTCAGGATGGCGAGAGCAGTGTATAATAACAAGCATTGCTTTGTAATTCAAGATGTTTGGTTTTACTAAAGTTCAAAAGATGTCATATCGTTTACCATCATGCTCGTCTCACCATGCATCGTAATAAAAAAATATGTTATAAATAAAAAAAAAACTAAAACACACAAAATGGATAGCTCTCATCCGTCCTTGCAACAAAGTATTTTACGTTTGTGCCAAAAATTTAAAATGCCCGTAACACAACGCATATATTAAACGAGCGCATCAATTTTACAGCTCTCGTGTTTGCATGCGAAAGTATCAATTTGGAGCCGTAAAATTGGTGACAATAAAATTGAATTGCCTTTAAAAAAGGATTTCCTGGTGCACTTACTTTGTTTCATGTAAATAAATTCAAGTGAAAATGAGGGAATTCGATCAAAATTCATATTTTGGTGTGAATGGTGGCAAAATTTATTATTTAATTCCGCTGTATAGCGGGCACCATAAAGTGTATGTGAGTATGTATATACCTTCTTTACCGTTTCAGTGTTTATCGTTTTTGGTTAAGCTGGTGTATTATTACTATTTACTGTCTTATATTGTATCGTAAGGACAGTAAAGTATCCATTCCAGTGCCCTATGGGAGGTCCTTATGAGACCTCCCAGTCTTAAGACATAAGATGTTAAATCTCAATATATCCCGTAGTTACTCCGGCTACAATGTTCTTCAATCCGAAACACAACAGTACATTATACTGCTGTTTGCCGGAAGAAATAGACAGTGCGGTGGTACCTACCCGCGCGGCTTCACATATGAGAGACCAACCACTGGTAAATACTCCATGAGTCAGGAGTACTCTGGGATATTGGAGATCCATCATAATGAAGAACGCCGTAGTGTGAAGAGGCACCTTAGCAGGCCGGCATAATTGTTTCCATTGGCATAGGACCGCCGTCCGATGCCAATGGATACTCTGCCTGGGCGGCATTTGCGCTTACCATCAGGTGCAATGCCGCCACTATGTCGGGCCAGAGAATAAAAAAAAAAAATTAGATTTTTTTTGCATCGACCGAAGTGTGTTCGGCTTTATTCGCAATGCAGTTTCTTTGTAGTTGGGGCAAAAAATCTATACTGCGACAGTAAAATCCAATAGTCATTATTTGAATGGTGCTGCTTTAGATCCGGCCTCTTGAGCTGCCAAAGCCTTTTTATATGAAGTTACGTAATTTAATGAGGTTTTATTTCTAATTCATCATTTTGTTCACTGCTTCGTTAATCGTTAAAGAAAAACGTAGACAATATTATTATATCCAACTCCTCTAAATATTTTAAATTGCTTAATTATATTCCCGGTGGCGTAGTTGTACGATTACAATACCGAGGTGTCGAGTTTGAATCCTGGGTCCGGAAAAACTATATTTGATTTTTCTATTCAATATCAGCTCGGACTCAGGAAGTTATATCAGATATTGCGATAGGCTAGTCGCCCATCACATTGTGGGATGGAAGACAAGGTGAAATGTGGATTGTCTTGTTATTGTCTGCCTATCCCTTCTGGGATTAAGGTGTGTTTATATATTCATTTGAGAAGGAGGCTACGAGGAGGATCCAGCTGGGCTGGGCAGCATTTGGCAAACTACGTCGAGTCTTCTCGTCACCCTTACCACAATGCCTGAAAACTAAAGTTTTCAACCAGTGCGTCCTACCTATTATGACCTAGTTCTGAGACTTGGATACTCACAGCACGACTGGTCCGCCAGCTCAGGGTCAATTAGCGAGCTATGGAGCGTGCTATGCTTGGAATCTCTCTGAAGGATAGGATCCGTAACGGTCTTATCCGATAGAGAACCAAAGTCGTAGACATAGCACATAGGATTAGCAAGCTGAAGTGGCAGTGGGCTGTCCACATTTGTCGAAGAACCGACAACCGCTGGAGCAGATGTGTTCTTGAGTGGAGACCGCGTCTTGGCAAGCGTAGTGTAGGACGCCCACCGGCTAGGTGGAGTGACGATTTGCGAAAGGTCGCTGGCAGATGCTGGATGCGACAAGCCGAAGACTGGGTAAAATGGCGCAATTTGGAGGAGGCCTATGTCCAGCAGTGGACAACAGTTTAGGCTGATGATGATGATGACGACGATGATGATATAATCATTACATTGTGGATTAAAACATATTAGGCATTTCCTGAAAGTTACGAAGCTTGAATACCGAGCATTCAAGTTATTATTCGGTGTTTTGTATAAGTTGAATATTAAATTATATTTGTTATTAATGGTAGACCTAACATCGAACAGCGCGGATGTTAGGTCTACCATTAATAACAAATATAATTTAATATTCAGGCCTAATTCAATGAATGCTATATATTTTGAAATTCAATAAGAATACATACATTAAACATATTTAAATCTACATATTCCAACGACTGACTGCACTTTGCATCGTAATTAAAAAAAAACACTCATACTATAAATGTCAAGTGTGCAAAAAAGCGATAATGTGAGATAATTTTGAACTTAAACTTTATATTTGCTTGAATGAAAACGCTCCTTACGTAGGCGGACGTTTGTTAAATGAATCTGAATTTATCTGCAATAGCCCACGTATTTGAAATACGTTTTAATAGAATATAATAAAGAGCCCTCATATTTGATAAAATAATATTTACCACCCAATCACTGCTGAACATAAAAAAATGGTTTGTATAGAAGAAAATAAAGAAAAGATTTGAGTTCTCTTCCTTAGTCACGGGAAGTCTTCGATCAAATTAAGGGGAATATCAAGACTACTACCGAAAACGAAGCCGGGAGGTAGATGTAATGACTTCAGACGAATTGCAACAACTTAAAAAAAATTGAAAAATAAACGCCTTTTTTATTTTTTTCCTGTCGTTGTAATTGTGCGGTAATAATTTTTTTTCTAAACTAATAGTGTACACCCTATTATTTTTAAAGACGATATGGTACGCAAAAGAATTAAACCATTATTTTAGGAAAACCTATGGATGGAGTTGTAAACTCAAAAACAATATTTTTTTTAAATTACAAAAAATGTCGCGTTTCTTTACGAAATTACTTCCACTCCTAAGAAGTACCATAGCGATATTTAAGAACTGCATCGAGTGAATTTTTTCTGAAGCTGACCAATTTTTTTGTCTTTTAGCTATTTATACCGGTAAAGCCAATTCGCTTAATGGCACGTGAAAAATAGAGTAACTAAGTAAATAATCTCTAAAATCACTCATTACTGTACAATTATACCAGTATTGGCAATTGGTCATTCAAAGGCAAAAATTCCTTGTGTTTCTACGACCGGATTTTGTGTCTACGGCTATCTTAAATACACGAGTAATGCTTTTATTTCACATAACTTATGAAATAAATACAAATAAAAATAACCCAACAGTTACGAATATAGTCCTGACCCCACACTAAGATCGAGTCTTGTGTTGTGGGTGTCAGGAACTACGAGAAACTTTAAAGTCGCAAAAACACCCAGTATCTAAACAAATACCTGTAGGTTTATGTGCGGGGATCGAACCCGAGGCCTCACGTTTTGCAGCCGGCGTCGAACCACCACTGACCCACAGAGGATTCGTAAATAGCTTATATAGCTTAGTGACTAACCACAACAGAAGTCATTTTAAAATAAAAATAATAAATACTGCATTTACTAATTTACATCTGGTGGCAGAGTCTACAGGCAGTAGACTGTAAGGTTCTGGCTTTGATTCCCAAGTCGGGGATTTCAATCCTTTTTTAACTGACTAAAAATACATTATCACCTCACAAAAAAAAAATGGGTTTGTGTTCAACGCATTTGGTTTCCACAACAGAACACAGTAAGTATTCACTAACTATAACACCTCATATTGTTTCTGTAAACATGTATATATTTGTATGCAGTTAGTAATTATTCAGAATTGACGCAACTGGTATTAGCATTACAATCGAAAGTATTACCCGAGCGGCTCGATAATAAACAGCTATTACGATGAGAATTACAGATTCAGAAAATATAAAGCCTGTATTTTTTGGAGTTAGTCTAGTTTTTATACAAAGTAAATTATTTGCTTAATATACATACATTCATAAACTCACGGCTTTTTTTTTTACCAGGTGGAGTAGGCATGGTGCCAGGACACCCACATTTCGCCTTGTATATCCCTTCCCTTGTATGTTTCATCCTTATGTTTTCCTACACTATTATAGTGCGTAGTGATTGACTATCAAGCAATTAATGCTACGGCCTAACAATAACACAATAATTATCATATTTAGAAGGATTTTATAATAATCCTATAGGAAGCGACGTGTGTGATTAGTGATAAGTGTATCGCCATTGCAAAATCAATATCGGGTTTTGTACCGATTCTCGGTATAGCCATGAAGCCGGGCTTAGGTTAAAACATATCTGTATCTGTATCAGCCCATATACGTTCCACTGCAGGGCACGGGCCTACTCTACAATCGAGAGTACGATTGAGAGTGGTTAGGCCATATAGTCCACCACGCTGGCCTAGTGCGGGTTGGCGGACTTACATATATTTTTTTTTTATTGCTGTGAATGGCGAGACGAGCATGCCGTTCGCCTGATGGTAAGCGACCGCTCATGAACAGTAGCAAAACCAAACAACATCTTGAACTATAAAGCAATGCTTGGCATTCCACTGCGCTCGCCATCCTGAGACATAAGATGTTAAGTCTCAATATGTCCAGTAGTTACTCTGGCTACAATGTCCTTCAATCCGAAACACAACAGTGCATTTAAACTGCTGTTTGACGGGAGAAATAGACATTGCGGTGGTACCCACCTAGGCAGCCTCTCACATATGAGAGACCTACCACCAGTAAACATACCATAGAAATTTTTATAAATCGCTATAGTATGCAGGTTTCCTCACGATGTTTTCCTTCACCGTTTTAGTGCGTGGTGATTGACTATCAATACACATCTAGACGCGGCTGTCAACATGTTCACGGTGGTCGCGGGTTCGAATCCCAGGGCACACCTCTGACTTTTCGGAGTCATGTGTGTATTGATAGAAAACATATGCATTGATAAAATTGCCACCGGAGTGATAACTACTGGCTGGAATAAACCTGGCCTACTTTATTAATACTTAAAATATAATTCTTTATTTAAATTATTTAAAAATATTTGAATGTTTTTCAAGCCACTAAATAAAAGCATATAATTTAAGCAGCCTTATGAAATATTTTTAATCATCAACTTTTTATGTCTCGTGGTATTTTTATTATAAAAAATATTTTAGTAGTTTATTATTTTTTCTCATTAATTTAAAGAAAGGAATTCCTTTAAATGGCGGAAAGGTTCTATAATGGAGACCACGTACAGGCAAACGAAGTGTCGGACGCCCACCTACAAGGTGGATGGACTACCTGGCTAAGGTTGCAAGAAGTCGTTGGATGCAGGCCGGTTCCAACAAGTCGATGTGGAGTCCTTCGGGGAGGCCTATGTTTATCAGTTGACTTCCTGTGGCTGAAATGATGATGATGATGATGATTTAAAGATTTTCCATATTATTATTCAAGATTTTGGATGTTTAAATTATGTAAAACTGGTGGAAGTTCTCTCATATGTGAGAGGCCCTCTGGGTAGGTACCACCGCAATGTCTATTTCTCTCGTGAAACTGCAGTGTAAATGCACTGTTGTGTTTCGGATTGAAGGACATTGTAGCCAGGGTAACTACTGGACATATTGAGACTTAACATCTTATGTCTCAGGATGGCGAGCGCAGTGGAATGTTGCTACTGTTTATGAGCGGTCGTATCGCTTATCATCAGGCGAACGGCTTGCTCGTCTCGCCATAAATTGCAATAAAAAAAATTACACATTTACCTTTTTATTTTAATGTAAAACTATGTTTTGACACGATGTTTGTCGTGTTGTTAATCCCGAAGTAGACCTGTTTTTAAAGTGTTTAAATTTTATTAAACCGTTTATTGTCCCCAATATTAATGCGCAAATATTTTCATTTCATTAAACTTAAATCACTTTATCCTTTTACGCTTTAACAAAGAGATATAGTTTTAGTTCGTTAAGATAAGCTTATATGTAAATTGGATATTATTTCTTACAATAATTGCTTTTGGAATGACAATACAAACATCGTATATTAATCTGTATACTATATAGTTCTTTAAAAATTTCGAAGGGATATGAAGTCAAAGAATCTTAGGCGTACATGGTAGACTAGCTTGTAAGAGAATTCCAAGCAACTATCTATCATGGAATAGAATTAATTTATTTGCACCATATTATAGTCGGACAAAAACACTAATTTTTAGTTCATACAAATTTTGACGTGATGTATTATGTACTTTTTTATTGCTGTGAATGGCGAGACGAGCATGCCGTTCGCCTGATGGTAAGCGACCGCTCATGAACAGTAGCAAAACCAAACAACATCTTGAACTATAAAGCAATGCTTGGCATTCCACTGCGCTCGCCATCCTGAGACATAAGATGTTAAGTCTCAATATGTCCAGTAGTTACTCTGGCTACAATGTCCTTCAATCCGAAACACAACAGTGCATTTAAACTGCTGTTTGACGGGAGAAATAGACATTGCGGTGGTACCCACCTAGGCAGCCTCTCACATATGAGAGACCTACCACCAGTAAACATACCATAGAAATTTTTATAAATCGCTATAGTATGCAGGTTTCCTCACGATGTTTTCCTTCACCGTTTTAGTGCGTGGTGATTGACTATCAATACACATCTAGACGCGGCTGTCAACATGTTCACGGTGGTCGCGGGTTCGAATCCCAGGGCACACCTCTGACTTTTCGGAGTCATGTGTGTATTGATAGAAAACATATGCATTGATAAAATTGCCACCGGAGTGATAACTACTGGCTGGAATAAACCTGGCCTACTTTATTAATACTTAAAATATAATTCTTTATTTAAATTATTTAAAAATATTTGAATGTTTTTCAAGCCACTAAATAAAAGCATATAATTTAAGCAGCCTTATGAAATATTTTTAATCATCAACTTTTTATGTCTCGTGGTATTTTTATTATAAAAAATATTTTAGTAGTTTATTATTTTTTCTCATTAATTTAAAGAAAGGAATTCCTTTAAATGGCGGAAAGGTTCTATAATGGAGACCACGTACAGGCAAACGAAGTGTCGGACGCCCACCTACAAGGTGGATGGACTACCTGGCTAAGGTTGCAAGAAGTCGTTGGATGCAGGCCGGTTCCAACAAGTCGATGTGGAGTCCTTCGGGGAGGCCTATGTTTATCAGTTGACTTCCTGTGGCTGAAATGATGATGATGATGATGATTTAAAGATTTTCCATATTATTATTCAAGATTTTGGATGTTTAAATTATGTAAAACTGGTGGAAGTTCTCTCATATGTGAGAGGCCCTCTGGGTAGGTACCACCGCAATGTCTATTTCTCTCGTGAAACTGCAGTGTAAATGCACTGTTGTGTTTCGGATTGAAGGACATTGTAGCCAGGGTAACTACTGGACATATTGAGACTTAACATCTTATGTCTCAGGATGGCGAGCGCAGTGGAATGTTGCTACTGTTTATGAGCGGTCGTATCGCTTATCATCAGGCGAACGGCTTGCTCGTCTCGCCATAAATTGCAATAAAAAAATTACACATTTACCTTTTTATTTTAATGTAAAACTATGTTTTGACACGATGTTTGTCGTGTTGTTAATCCCGAAGTAGACCTGTTTTTAAAGTGTTTAAATTTTATTAAACCGTTTATTGTCCCCAATATTAATGCGCAAATATTTTCATTTCATTAAACTTAAATCACTTTATCCTTTTACGCTTTAACAAAGAGATATAGTTTTAGTTCGTTAAGATAAGCTTATATGTAAATTGGATATTATTTCTTACAATAATTGCTTTTGGAATGACAATACAAACATCGTATATTAATCTGTATACTATATAGTTCTTTAAAAATTTCGAAGGGATATGAAGTCAAAGAATCTTAGGCGTACATGGTAGACTAGCTTGTAAGAGAATTCCAAGCAACTATCTATCATGGAATAGAATTAATTTATTTGCACCATATTATAGTCGGACAAAAACACTAATTTTTAGTTCATACAAATTTTGACGTGATGTATTATGTACTTTTTTATTGCAATGAATGGTGAGACGAGCATGCCTGCCGTTCGTCTGATGGTAAGCGATACGACCGCTCATGAACAGTAGCACGACCAAACAACACCTTGACACAGAATACTAAACTAACAGAAGTCAAGCTCCATACAAAGCGCGCTAAATCAACGCACACATTGACAGCGTTCACCGACACGGTATTTCAAACCACTCGAGACCACTGCGAGCGCGAGTGTCACCCGCTTCGGGCACGCAAATAGTGAGATGTTTTGTGCAAAGTTGGAACAAATGAATAAAAGTTATTACACTTGTATATTAAACACTAGATTATAATAATAGAATGTAAATATCATTAAAAATAGATATATTATACAAAACACAAAAAAACTTGAAGACTAATGACATACACATTCTCAATGACTTCATAAATACAATTAAAATTTATTTATTTTATTATTGTGTTTTATATATTTTATTTAAAAAATAATCAAACGATACGAGTGCTATTAACACGATACGTGTTTTCGCATAAGCCAGAGTTGACAACCCTTGCGCGAACGCCGAGCGTAGTGTGAGTGTGGCAATAAAAGTGAAGTACATACACAAGCTTGACTTCTGTTAGTATTCTGTGACCTTGACTTACATTCTACTGCGCTCGCCATCCTGAGACATAAGATGTTAAGTCTCATTTTGTCCAATAGTTATTCTGGCTACAATGTCCTTTAACCCGTAACATAACAGTGCAAGTTATGTATTTGTTTGTATATTTTTTTTATTTTATATTTAGATTGTAATTTTGTACGGAATGAAAGGACGTTTCTTTAGTATCCATAGTCACTTGGGTGTAGCGCGGCGAGCGTGCACAATAATACAATTAAAATAAATCGTATAAAAATTTCATAACATATCATCAAAGTTTAGGCTGAAAGTTATCCACTAAAGTCAGTTATCACCTTTTATGTTATTCTTGTTATGATTACTAAAAAGCATGCCACAAAATTGACCTCATATAAGCATAATCTAAAGCCCTAGATAAAGGTAAATATAGGAGAATATTTACTAAATCCAGGTAGTTTGTTTCTAGTCCTGTGACTCAGTCGTGAGTCACGGTTCGTATGCGAACAAATCCTTCGAAACACCTGGATTTGCGGTGATATAATGCCAATACAATGGCGAGTGAATCCGCAGTGATTGAGGGTTAGGAAGGTATGAACTTATACAATAAATCCCTCATCAAATGTGTGTTATTATGTGTCAAAAATGTCGCGAGCGATTAATCGTAACATGAAAATTAATATTATACGGGGTTTAATGAGAAACGGGAAGTTATTAATTGCATATTATCGATTTTAATCGATATTTCATAATATTTTTACGAGATGGTGGAACTCTTACATACATACTTACATAAACTCAAGACTTTTTCCCAGAAGGACTAGACAGAGGTGCAATCAGGACACCGAGATTTCCACGTGTATGTTCCTTCCCATGTTGAGATAGGGGGCCGGCCCAGCACCATGTCGGGCAAAAAGCCCTGACTCCGAGCAGAAGAATAAAAATTATTTCAATGTTACAAAAAATCACGGTCTTGCTATACTGAATGCGTCATATACCAATAAGTAATAACCCTAAAACCGTGTACTCTCGTCGGAAGGTTAAGGACTGTATTTGATTTTAGGAATGTTCTGTTCGAAACAGTCTATTCGTTCCTTTCAATTTCAGAAATATAACGTCTAATACAGAGGGTTTACTCTTTTCTCCGACGCGAAGTTAGAATGTTCGCCTCACGCATTCGACGTCCACGTATAAGATAAAATGTTTCCAATTCTAATACTATTTTCTATGAAAGTTATCATTGCATCCGAACTAGTCTAAGGTAAGAAGTACGATAGAGGATTCAAACATTTTGTAAAATATTACTGGTGGTAGGTCTCTGATATGTGCGAGGCCGCCTGGGTAGGTACTACCGCAATGTCTATTTCTCCCGCCAAACAGCAGAGTTAATGTACTGTTGTGTTTCGGATTGAAGGACATTGTAGCCAGAACTACTGCACATATTGAGACTTAACATCTTATGTCTCAGGATAGCGAGTGCAGTGGAATGCCAAGTATTGCTTGTAATTCAAGGTGTTTGATTTTGACACTGTTCATGAGTGGTCGTATCGCTTACCATCAGGCGAAAAGTATGCACAAAAAAAGCATTTATGCATATTCGTACAGTTCTACGTTCGATGTTCGAACATTCGTCTATGTCTGATTATAGAGTAAGCCCCTGAACTGCGGTTATCCTGCTTATCTTTAAGTCCAGAATATCATTATAATAAATGCTTTCAGTTATTTCAGTCGTAAATGTTACTGCGCTGTGTCTCTTGGGAATGTAAGAATAGAATTTGAATTGAAGTAATCCGAGACAAATCGGACATCTTGCTTTTTCGACTGACGATATTATACTCAAGCCAAATGACGAGTCTTTGAATTTCATGACTTTATACTGAAATCCTTCGATAAAATCTATATTGACTTGAATAAGAAGAAAGTCCTGACTGAAATAGGGATAGTTTCATAGGGATAGTTTCTATACGGGCGCTGCAAAGTGACTGTACTGACTTTATGGTAAGCATTATTTAGTCCAAATAAAGTATCCACTTGTACAAAACCTATAGCTAACATAGATCTACACAGATCACATATCTACACAATTATGTAGGCCTACGTGGAATTCGTGACCATCCGAACGGATACGAATGAAAAAATATAAAGACTGTATTCTGTATCGTCCCATATACGTCCCACTGCAGGGCACGGGCCTACTCTACAATCGAGAATACGATTGAGAGTGCTTAGGCCATATAGTCCACCACGCTGGCCTAGTGCGGGTTGGCGGACTTACATACCATAGAAATTCTTATGAATCGCTATGGTATGCAGGTTTCCTCACGATGTTTTCCTTCACCGTTTTAGTGCGTGGTGATTGACTATCAATACACACATGACTCCGAAAAGTCAGAGGTGTGCCCTGGGATTCGAACCCGCGACCACCGTGAACATGTTGGCAGCCGCGTCTAGTCCGTTTACCAACAGGCCACCACGCACTTAAATATAAAGACTAATATATATATATATATTTAGTATAAAATAGATTTAGTATATATAAATATATATATTTAGTCTTTATCCGTCACTAAAATTGAGTCCAAGTCTCACAAACACCCATACACACAAATGTATGTACGTATATTTGTAAACATCACAAACATCACGTCTCTGTCATCTGTCAGGCAGAGGATTTTTTTTATTGCCTTTAATAGCAAAACAAGCACGCCGCGCCGTTCGTCTGACTGTAAGAGATACCAGCGCTCATGGCAGTATCAAAACCAAAAACCACATTGTATTACAAATTACTTACAAATTAATACGCCATCCTGAGACATAAGATGATAAGTCTTAATATATCCAGTAGTTGCTCCGACTATAATGTCTTTCAAACAGGGACACAGAAGTGCATTTCTATTGCTACTTGGCGCAAGAAATAGGCATAGCTTTTAAGCTATTCCACAATGTTAGAGCCACATTCGTCGGGCGCAGCGCGTCATCCCAATGTAATTAATACTTTCGCCGCAACATGAAATTAATAAGTAAATTACTGATTAATATACGTATTAATTATGCTAAAAGCCTGGAGGGCAAACATGCGTGCAACATATTATAACGTTAATTTTCTGTTATGTACGTCCCACTGCAAGGCACGGCCCTCCTCTTCAACCGTGAGTACGATTGAGACGGGTAAGGCCATATAGTCCACCACGCTGGCCTAGTACGGGTAAGCCGAATTTACATACCATAGATTTTTCACAAACCCCTAAAGTTGCATAACGTTTGCCTTCACCGTACTAGAGCGTCGTGATTGATTTTCAATATAGGTACACATGACTCCGAAAAGTCAGGGGCGTGTCCCACGATTTGAATTAGCAACCGTGACGGCAGCCGCCGTGGTCCGTTACTAACAGGCCCTGATGATTTAGTTTTTATCACTAAACAATCTTATTTAATATAATATCATATTATGCATTACTTGTGTTTTCTAGCGATAACCAAGTCAATATATTTTATCTATAACAAAGATTTTTAATATAGATATGGTCACTATATGGTGTTGTTAGGTTAGCCAATTACGTAATAAAATAAGACACTTCACAAGGCACAGCCCCTTAAGTAGGGATTTTTTTTATGATGGCCTGGCATTGTGTCGGCATTGCACCTGATGGAAAGTGACAATGCCGCCCATGCAGAGTTAATTAATTAATTAACCGACTTGATATTATACGAATCTCACAACTTTTCACGGTAGAAGAACTGAGTTGCCAGACTTGGTTTATTTAAACAAGTCTTTTTGTTTATTTTACTTTGTCCGACCCGAGATTCGAACCCGAGACTTCAGCGTTGGAATCATGATAACAACAACGCCACCAAACCAGTCCTAAATACTATATAGAAAATGTTCATATAGAACGAATAATTCATATTTTACGAAAATTGCACATAATAGTATCTATTAAACCATTTCAATACTTTAAACTCTAAAATATTTAAAGACGAGTCTGTTCCACTCCATAAACTTTTATTTCACATGCATTAATAATTTAATAACAGTCTGTCAATTTATAGCGATTAAGTTTGTCGACGACTGTTGCCAAAATTTTGACAAGGTCGACGACCTGTGATCACAAACATGAGTAGAACTAATGATATGTCATCTTTAAAAAATTATGGGCAACTATCGTAGACTGGGTAGAATTTCATTTTCATAAATATCTGGCTGAATAGCTTATAATGTCAATTGATTGTTTTCGGAATTGAACCCACTACGGCTTGTAGTTCCTATACAGTATTACTATTCACATCGATAATTAGACATGCAAAAACAAAAAAGTTATATTTTTAAAAGGGAATAAAAAATATTTGGAAAATAAATTGAAAAATTTGGTTAAAAAATTACAAGATAGCAATAGTGTAAACAAAAAATAGCAAAAATGTTTTTGGGCAATACGGCTATATGCAATGCCTCCTGTGAGGATTGAACTCACGACCCCTGGTTTACGAGACCAGTGCTCTACCACTGAGCTAAAGAGGCTGTTGTAATACTGTCAAAATTAACTGATATTATTATTTGTTGGCACTGAACCTTTTTATATCCAAATATTGGTAACTTTTTAATATTATATTAACTTCTTGTCTACTGAAGCGATCCAGTACTGACTTATTCTATTAAAAAATATAGGTATATCTACAAAATATAATTTTCAAAGTTTTTTTGAAACTACAGAATCCACTAATCCTCTTATCCATAAAAACATCTTGTATTTATTTATTATTTATAGTATAAACGTAAATAGTTAAACCACGTTAAGAGGAGATAAATCATGTATTAAGATTTGCTATTCATGTTTTTTTTTTACATTTTTAATTTATATTGCAACTTAACAGAAATAAAGTAATTTTGATTCATTTGACACTAATATCAAACGTCCAGCTGACAGACACCCGCCATTTTTCTGTTTTAAATTTGAGTAAACACTTGTCTCAGCCATAAAGTTAATGAGCTGTTAAATAGCTGATTAATGATTTTAGAAGTCTATGAATAACGTTTTTAGTCAGCTCATACTAACGGCATTATAAAACTGGAGGGAAGTATTTGACTCTGTACACTACATTTACTATAGATACCTTCACACCGGGGCGTAGCAACATCACCTAGTGTCCGTGTGAAATGAGGTTTTGCTGGTTAATAAAGTTTATATTTTATTTTTAAGGAACGGAAACTGTTATACATATTGTAAAATGCGTAGGCTATTTATAAAATATAGAATTTGTGCTCGCGCACATATTTTCTTGTACGTAATGTTAGTGGCGCTTCTACATTAGTGAAAATTGAACTAATTTATTTTGTTTGATAACCGAAAGTATATTTAGATATAATTCCTTTAAAAAGAGTTTGAGTGGAATTAAAATATAGCGTTATACTACCTTTTTTCTTTTCCAAGCTGTTTGCACATGTCCGACAGCCTGTCAAATATCAGCCCATAGAAGGACAGAAACAGGTGGTCAGGCAACCTCTGTTTTCTACTGTTTTAAACTACGTATTTGAAGTACCAGCGCTCTCTCAACAAAGCAATGAGTAAGTTACAATGTCGTCCACAAATTTTGAAGTTATTGACATAGCCCACAGATAAATATATTAAATTGGCAGTGGGCAGGGCATATAGGACGTCGAGCTGATATCTAAAAGTTTTTGAGTGGAGACACGTTTTGGCAAGCTCAGTATCGAACCACCATCCAATCAACAAGGGACTAGATATTCTGGGGGAGACCTGTGTTTAGCAGTAGACTTCCTTACCCTAAATCAGATGATGAAGTTTTGCATAAAACTGGAAATCGACGTCAAGTAACCATACTGGTTGCTCTCATACTGCCGCCCGTTTTTGTCTCTTCCCCTCTCAAAACCGTTTTCTAAGGAGTATAATTTAAAGGGATATAATCATTAATTTAATACATATTCACGAGTTGCGCTTTTTGCTCTATTGTTACAGATGTTTTTGTATTAAATGTATACTCAATAGACATAATGGCATAGTTTCGACCTCTACACCAAGAAAAAAGATTGTGTGACCTATAAATATTTGTAGTCTGCGTTTCATGATATCAAAAACTCTTTATTACAATGTTTTTTGTGGAATGATCGAATACCCAATCTAATGAATGATTCAATGAATCTAATACATACGCCGTAAATGTTACCTTTGAGTCAAGCCTGTCAATCTCTGTCGTCAATCTATTATAAGAAAGCAAGAAGAAATAAAGAAAGATCAATATATTTATTTGTCAGAAACAATACATCTCACAACCCATACAACATAAGGTAAAATAAAAAACAAAAAAAAACAACTAAAATAGGAAGTAGTTTATGCGTCACATTGCTATGACACTTAGGTGACCACTCAGCATAATGTTGCACTGCGGCGCGAGACAGCACAACGTTGGTTTTCAGTGAATTAAACTTAATTAAATGGTTCTAAATAACTCCCAATATTTTTTAACATCGTCCATCCCTGTAGATAAGTTATCTATGCAGAAGCCAGCTCTCTGTGCCTTATCTGCTATCTAGTGGCACCGAGCTAGGTGTCGGAAGTGGGTCAAGCACTCTTGGCTTAAACCCTTACTTAGTGTAGATTTACTAATTTCTTGAGGGACGTTGGTACGCGACTGTTTGTTAGGGAATGATTTGTTTATTGACAGCCTCTGTGGCACATACAACACATTACCTTACCAAGAAATAGCAATCGTCGATGAATATATACGAAACAGCACACCTGTCATCAAGAAATTATGGCACTACAACAAAAATAATAGGTAATTACAACTATGTCAGAGGGGTGTTGACGTGTCCAAAATGCACTTTTATGAACAAGTTTGAGTACGTAAGTCATCAGGCATCATTAGAGAACGGAAGAACATCGTTCAATTTAAAGATTCCTTTGTCCCATATAACAGTCATCATCATCATGGCAGTCACACAAAGGAAATAAATAAATACACCCAATATTCACATACCTAGTCCTGACCCACAGTCCTGACCCCACACTAAGATTCGAGTCTTGTGTCATGGGTATCAGGAACTACAAGAGACTTTTCGGTCTCACAAACACCCAGACCCGAAACAAGTACCTTTGGTTCACACAAACATTTGTTTGGGTGCGGTAATCGAATCCGCGGCCCCTCGTTTTACACCCGGTGTCCAGCCAAATGCGCCATGGCATCGCACTTAAAATAATACAAACGGAGCTATAGCAACACACCCTTTCAGAATTTTACGACAAGTATTAAAGTGTATATCACTAACATTTTATTATAGAAAATTATTGGCGATAACCTTAATTCGATGTTTGATCTCGTCTATAAAAATAAAGTCATGAGTGCACTGATACGAAGCTTTAAAAACTGCAATAAATAACTATATCAATAAATATTAATAGAAATATAGTGGACAGAATTGATTTGTAGGTTTAATGGGTTCGATCAGTTCAAAAATATTTTAAGTTTTTGATTTGAAAAATGAAATTGGTAATTTTGAGTTATATTGGTTATTAAAAGGTAAATCTGATTTTATAGTTACATATATTATGCGTGAATTTGGTAATCAATTACTTTTTAGCACTATTAATTTAAATTACATGGCTATTTTGGGAATTAAGATACTGATAATAATAATTGTATGTGAAAATATTCAAAGCAAGCTATTTACTGTGCGGAATCGAACCTATGACTTCAGGGTTTATCCTCAATGTCCAATGCCGCAAAATTAATAAGATGATACTATATCTATGTATAATACAACTAATATGTATACCGGCCTTTGTTTTGCGGCTAATCAAATAATACCACACGCGCATGTTTTTACATACAAGCAAACAATATTATTGACGTAGCTCTTGAAGCAAATGACTTGAAGTGTCCGTAATATATAAGACACAATATATATTTTAGTTTGAGTATTGAAGTGAATATCAATGCATACATTAATAGATTTAAAAAACTGAATTTGTCTTTGATTTGAACTCGCGTCGAGCGTGGAATGTTACTTTGTTTATTTCGATTTTCAACACTTCATATAAGGTGATTAATACTCTAATACGTGACGGGTATAGGTTCGCCTCATCTCACATCTCAGACAGAAAATAAGTTTAGGGAAGTGTGGTAGACAATAGTAGCACGTTTGTCTTGATTTTCAAAGACAAAATAGGACAGAAATAAGACGAAATTAGGCCACAAAAACCTCGTCCCAAATTGTCTTCACTTTAAGATCTCATAAGTAAAGCTTTGACACGAGTAAATAAGTGGCCATTATAGGTCCCAGTGTGCCTGTATATTTAATCAACTCCCGCCGTTCGACTGACGTATCGTAAAACGCGCCAATTTGTGGCATAGTAAAATTTTTACTGCCGTATAAGTTTGGGCCTGCTGTTTATACTTGTTTCGATTATGGCGATATTATGTTAAGATATATTGTGCTGTATTCGTAAATAATCATCGACTGATGGACAACGGCCTTATCTACAGTTAAAAGTTTGATTGAAATGAAGTATCAAAGCAATTGAGGAATCTAGAAATCATAGAGATGTTGAATATTTTAAAGTGAAATCCACCGTTAGGTGGATTTCACATTAGGCCTGTGTGATGGAGTATGGCCTAAACTCATTCAATCTGAATTTATTAGAAACAGTTGTGTTTCGATTTGAAAGATATTGTAGCCAGATTAACTACTAGTTATATTGACATAAGATGTTACGTCTGAGGATGGCGAAAGCAGCGTAATGGCAAGCACTGCTTTGTTATTAATGGTGTTATTCATCACGCAAATAGTATGTTCGTCTAGCCATACTGCTGTCTGCTCGTCTATTTCTCCCGTCAAACAGCAGTTTAAATGCACTGTTGAGTTTCGGATTGAAGGACATTGTAGCCAGAGTAACTACTAGACATATTAAGACTTAACATCTTGTGTCTCAGGATGGCGAGCGCAGTGGAATGCCAAGCATTGCTTTGTAATTCAAGGTGTTGTTTGGCTTTGCTACTGTTCATGAGCGGTCGCATCGCTTACCATCAGGCGAACGGCATGCTCGTCTTGACAAAAATGCAATAAAAAAAACCATTCATTGCTTTAAAAAAAATCTGAAGTAAATATGTTTAACGAAAGGTAAACCTCCTGGTTTACCTACTAAGTACACATACTATTCATACGAACTTACCAAAAACAGCGTTAACTATAAAAAAAAAATTACACAAGATATTCTGTGGTAAAAATCCAGTCAGCAAGTTCATTGGTAAAGGTCCCCTCATATCTAAAAACGATTATCCGAATCGCCTAATTTCACGGCCACTTTACGTTAAGCAGTGTATGAGATTAATGAATGTATCGGGTCGTTAGCGCGTGGATCACTGTCGGTGACAACTGCTTCTTTGGCCAATTAGCGCGTTGATCATTTTTGTACTAGAGTTTCGTTTGGTTATTTTTTAAGAGTTATATTTTGTAGAAACACTAAAACGATGAAGGAAAACATCGTGAGGAAACCTGCATACCATAGCGATTTATAAAAAAATCTATGGTATGTACCTACATAAGTCTGCCAACCCGCACGCTGGCCGTGTCGTACACGGCCTATTCACTCTCAATCGTATTATCTATTGTAGAGGAGGTTCGTGCCCTGCAGTGGAACGTATATGGGTTAATAAAGATTTTTTAGAAAACAACGTATGATATACAGGTGTAATAATCTAAAAATAAACTAAAATAGAAAGAAGTTTGCATTTCGCGTCGTGATTGTGAAACATACGTGATCACTCAGCAAAAATGTTGCGTTGCTAGTTTCCAGTGAATGTGTTTAATGTGTTCAGAGTTGTCCTTGCGTATATTTGCAATTTTTGAAAACAATATTGACTGGGTTTGAATCAGGTTTTCGTTGACACAAAACATCGACACAAGTGTATCAAGATACCATTCTTGAGAAGGTAGTTAATCTTAACATTACCATGTTCAATAAATAAGGATGGTCCTTTCAGCAAGACTCGGCGCCGGGTCATAAAGCTCGATCCACCCAATTTTAGTTAAAAGCGAACGTTACGGACTTCTTCAGAGCTGATGACTGGCCATCTTCGAGTCCTGATCTTAATCCACTAGATTATGATTTATGGTCAGTTTTAGAGAGCAAGTTTTGCTCTAAATCTCATGATAATTTGAAGTCCCTAAAACCATGCGATTGGTAGTGAAGAATTTTCCCTTTGAAAGAGTGCGTGCTACTATTGATAACTGGCCTCAACGTTTAGAGGACTGTATTGCAGTTAATGGAGACCACTTCGTATCACCTTTATATATTTTTAATGGTTTCATATTAATGTATTAAACTAACGCACTGAAATATAAATAAATATTACGTACAATAAGAAAACTTTGTTTTCCTTATGAACTTTATGGAAAGACTAAGTATGATATATGTATTTGTATTATATTGTATGTAAGTTTATTTATTATTGTAAGTATATAGGGTATATCAAGAGTGCTACCGAAAACGAAGCCGGGTGGTAGTTTAAGCGACTTCAGAAACAATGCAACAGAAATAGTGTATACCCTTTTATTTATAAATAATCTAGCATAAAAGTGTTTAAATAATTATTTATTATAAAACTATGGATTTACCACCCAAAAATGACGATATTTAAAAAATCATAAAAAATGCCGCGTTTCTTTTCGAAATTTTTGGTTGCATTGTATTTGTAGTCACTAAAACTACCACCCGGCTTCGTTTTCGGTAGCAGTCTTGAGATACCCGGTATATATGACATATTTTACCAGTATATACAGAGTACATTTTTACCCAACAATAGTAAACTATGACAACACTAACACTGTACAAAGTTTGTTTATAAGTAATTGAGGAAGCTTGGAGCACTTATAATTATGTTAGTCCAGCTCTTAGCGTTAGTGATACGGCTATAATTATATTAAGAGGTATAGCATATTACCATGGTCCTTAGATACCATGATCGTGGTGGGACCTCATCAGGTAAGTAAGTTTTCTTTGTAGCAATTATAATAATTATTCGCCAACCCACACTAGGTCAGCGTAGTGGACTTGTGACCAAACACCATGGCCGGTTACATTTTTTTTCTCTTAAATTGTATAATAGTACTTTTCCATACCTTGTAGTAATTTTATGTTATGTTTAGCGTTAGCAATTATAACATGTGTATACATAGTTAGGGATACATCCTAATTGGCTGTATTCAGTTTTGTGTACCTGTACTTAATAAATAAACTACTCGATACTATTCTTGATTGTAGAGGAGGCCCGTGCCCTGCAGTAGTATGTATAAGGTCTGATAAAGATGTATCAATTACTATAGATTGTTACAAATAATGTACCGGTTTAGTAGACAGTCCATAGTAATCTCAAAAAACTTTTTTCCTTTCTGATACTTTTATATACATACATACATAAACTCACGCCTATATCCCAGAAGGGGTAGGCAGAGGTACCAGGACACCCACATTTCGCCTTGTATGTTCCGTCCCACAATGTGATAAGTGGCGAGCCTATCGCCATATCGGGCACAATTTCCTGACTGGGCTGATAATGAATAGAAAAATCCAGTATCACTTTGCCCAACCCGGGATTCGAACCCGAGACCTCAGCTTTGTAACCGTGCCTTAGTACAACTACGCCACCGAGGAAGTCAGTACTTTTATATGGGTAAAGATCCTGAAGCGCTGGAAATAAAATTAAAATCGACTAAGCAATGCGCTTATCTACGAAAATGACCAGTAAAAATTACTTAAAACGGCCCTCCCGTTTTAAGTAATTTAAACAAGATCTGAAGAAAACTGCACTAATTAGAAAGGTTTATATTTTGAAGCTAGCAATTATATATCTCATGGTTAATTGTTCTAAGGAATCAGATTAAGTGAAGAAAAAGTAATATATTATGTCTAATATTTAAGTGTCCTGTACGCAACAGCAAGCATCTAGCTCCTGCGTACAATCTTTAACGGTTCAAAATATTATGACTGAACATCCGATGATGCGTTCGAAAATCAAATTATATTTGTTTTTTATATTTGATGACACGTACTTTAACCATTTAGTCGTGGAATAAACATTTATTTGCTACAAATACATGGACAGAGACTCGTTTTCAGCATAGTGTATTCCGAATTAGAAAGTACAAAAATGTTCCGAAATGCTCTTGTTACGAACAATCATGTTGATTTTTAGTCGATTCATTTGTTCGGATTTGTTTAACTGGAACTTTTGTGTTTGATTTGTTGTTGTTTTATAGAATATGTTATGTTAATGAATTATTTAGGCGTTTTATATGAATATGTTTTGATGCTGGGAAATTAGACTAAGGACACTTTCACACAAGGCCGATTCGTTGTATTTGGAGAATCACGAATTTTCAGGAACAGTGAAAAATGACGGGCACCTTTTAAGTAATAAAAGAGACAAAAGAGGCTAGCGGAATCAATGTGAATGAGCCCTACAGGTTGGAGCCCTACTGGTTCAACCACATAAATGTTTTTAAACATTTTACATAACTCCTATTGGTTATAGAGCTTGATTTTATTTGAAACAAATGATCAATTCCACCTAAACATTTTAGCGATTAGCGTGTTCAAAGAAAAAAAAAAACTAGAGTTCACATATTAAAATATAAATTAAACACAGACACACTCTTATTCATAGACAGTTTTCAAATGTATTTTAGCTAACGAATGTTATCTTCCTCGCTCAATCTTAATTCAAAAAAAAAAATCGAAAGAGACAAAACATTCATAAGCAAAATCGGATTTAAACTGTCTATTTATAAGGCCGTTAAATAGTAAGCTGAAAACATAAAGTTCAATTTATGATGTACATGTTGAAAGAAATAAAATATTAAATGGCTTACCCGATGACAGTTGAAAACTGCGTCGTTGGTGAAATGGTGTTGCTGGACATCACATTGTCACATTTTTACGATTCACAAATTTTAACACTTTTATATTATTTTTTCGATTACGGTAATTAATTTTGATATCAAAATAACAACACTTTGAATGGCAACATTACTATTTACTATAAATAACACCGCGGATAACCGACACAGTAAGAGCCTCAACGTCCGACGTCGTCGGAGGCTCAGTAACAACTGAACTATTTTTGCACCACTGGAGGGTTTATATACCCTAAAACCAGTCACAAAATCACAGATACCCTCAACCTGTAGTCGTTAAAGTTGGTACCATACAATTATTTTTCATCGACAAATATTATTTACATTATGCATACCGCTCGGACCACCTTTCTTGTTTCAACTCCACACCAGAAAAATCTTATTTCTCGTGTTAGCTTTTGAATATTTAAATAAAATTTTAATTGTTGGCTATTTTTTGTTATAATCTTTTGTCTGACATCCTTTTTGTAATTTGGTTTTATCATGCGATTAATCATAAAGTCTATAACTAGATGGGGTGTATTATTTTTGGCGATTATGGCGTAGCTTCCTGGTGCTGGACGATTTATTTTCTGGATTATTGTTAAACTTGTTAAAAAAGAAACAAAATTTTGACTTGCATTGTCAATTTTTTAAATTCTTTTAAGTGGAAGAACTCTGTTAAATATAATTGTTGCGTAACTTTCATCGTTTGCGCAGCACTTGTATATAGATCATATTTTCCCCGTATTTTCAATATTTTTGAATAACTATCATTCCTACTGTTCCCAGGATGATGTTATATAGCTCATATCATTTCCCAATAAATGGGCTATATATCAATAAAATAATTTTACAAATCGAACCAGTTATTCCTGAGAATTGCGCGTTCAAAGAAACAAATTCTTTTAGAATAATATAAAAACATGCGGAAAATATCCTATTGACATTTGTTTTGTTCTTGTCTCTTCACACCTGGCTCTTTGAATGTGGTAGCTCCATACGTTAGTTCCGTAAGTTACTTGAGACTTGAATAAACTCGAAAGATCGAAATGGTACCACAGTTTTATAGAAAACCGGTGTGTATTGTAAATTTAAGACTTGATCGTCGTGTTTCATTTAGTGCAAGATTGCCGCAGATCCTACCCTCGCCTTCTTTCCTTAAAATACCCTTTTCATTCAGAAAGATTAAGGAATACCGCACCTAAGATTTCCTTGCTATAAATGTCTGCGAGCGGCGTTCATCACTTAGATGTTTATAAACGATGTTCGTGTTTATAAATAAAGGTTTTTCCTGACAACTGAAAACACGCTGTCTTTACACAAAGCATATTTCACGCCATTACCAGAACAATGGCACATAGATGACACAGACTAAAATGACGTGTCCTTTTAATAAAACTATAATCACATCTGCAAAGAAGCAATGCAAATTGCACGGATCCAGCGTCATCTCAGATGAAAATGAGTTTTAAAATAAATGCACGAACATTTTCAGGCGCGCCCGTTCTCGGAATGATTTCTGTAATGAACACGGGATTTCTTTAGTCATTTTTCGCGTCCTGATTACGAGTTTGCGGATAGTGGGAGCAATTTATGTGAAAGTTGAAATTTTGTTTATATCAATAATTTTACCTGTGTGTCCTTCTTGATAAAAGTTTTCGGAGTTTAGTTGTAATTTTTGGAGTTATGTGATACGTTGAAGCCACAAGTTGAGTGTGATGTAAACACAAAAAATTAAAAATTATTGCACTATATTTATTACTGATCCGTCTTGAATCAATCCTCTAAAGAGGCAAATCCAAATCCAGGCCAATCTTCGAATCAAGGTAATGACATAGTCAACGAGTTGGTAGCTCTCCAAAAATAATATTAAAAAAACCAAGAACGAATGAAATACAAGTGTTTTTACTTATTTTTTTTTACACGAAACAAATCCTGCTTATACTTTCTACATCTTATTACATGTCCTAAGTCAAAATTAGCGTCTCAAGCCAGGTCATGTAGGTTAACATTATTAAGCATCATCAGCGGCCGCCAGCGCCTAATGGATCCGCCTTATCGGATTATACTCGTTACCAACCTCATTAGTGATATTACTCATATCGCGTATGGTAAGTACGAGCTGGGATAGAAAAAACTGGATGATAGTGGAAAACTTTTTGTTGAGATACAAAAGATGCACGTTTGCGCTTAGAATGTGTATATTTGACTTCGGGAAGACCAGTATAAATATGATAATTATAGGCTTAATTTTGATTTCATTGTCTGAGATAGGTATTCCAAAGTTATCAATAAATAAATACACCCAGCAGTACATACAAAGTCCTGACGCCACACTAAGATCGAGTTATGTGTCGTGGGTATCAGAAACTACGAAAGACTTTTCGGTCTCGCAAACACCCAAACCAAGCGAATACTTGTAGATCACACAAATATTTATCTCGATGTGGGGTTAAAACGCACCTTTCGTTTCACAGCCAGCGTCTAACTTACTGCGTCACGCAGGCTGTCAGTCAATAATTTTATTCCAAGTCATTCATTCATTCATCATTTTACTCCATTTTTACTCTTACTTCAATTGATGCCTTCACAAGGTTTGGTTGCCTACCGCCACGATAAAAAACGGGATGATGATATTAAAAAATATATTTGCCACTGAATAATTACATCCACCATATTATGATTAAAATATCAAAGGGTTCTTTTCTCATGAGAATGCAAATAAGATTTCAAAACGCAAAATCTGATCCTTTCCTTGAAGGTTAAAAATGTTACTTAACCATAGACATAGATACAACACTTTCTTAAACCAATTTCTGCGATGTATCATTACCATAATGTTCCTACTCTGTAGAAATGTGTTTGTTTACATCGGCAGATATTTAGATGTCAGAAGAAAAGTTCTCGAAGGTTTCTACTCTGTTTGATATTGGATCAGTGTCCCGTTTCGCGTAAAAAATATTTAATTTTTCCTCGAGGCTTTTTCGATGAGTATTGTTTTTATTAAGAAATTCTTCATTGTTTTAATGACAAAGAGAGAGGGCCTAGGTTTGGTTTCTAGGTCAATGATTCGTTGGATAAATTTGATTCAAGAAATATAAAACCTCCTGTAGACGCTTGTTAGTAATTTAATTGTAAGTAGATAAATTGAAGTTTTTTTTTTGTTTATTGCAGTGAATGTCGAGACGAGCATGCCGTTCGCCTGATGGTAAGCGATGCGACCGCTCATGAGCAGTAGCAAAACCAAACAACACCTTGATTTACAAAGCAATGCTTGGCATTCCACTGCGCCCGCCATCCTGAGACATAAGATGTTAGGTGTCAATATGTCCAGTAATTACTCTGGCTACAATGTCCCTCAATCCGAAACACAACAGTGCATTTAAACTGCTATTTGACGGGAGAAATAGACATTGTGGTGGTACCCACCCAGGCAGCCTCTCACATATGAGAGACCTACCACCAGTAACTCTGAAAAGTGAAGTCATTACTATACAGGATTATGTCGTGGATTTCAGAAATTATAAGGATTTGCTTCAACCCCACGGTTCAGCGGTGGACTTCCTGTGGCTAGAGAGAGAGAGAAAGAGAGAGAGGGCCTAAGCCTGCTCAATCGAACTCTTGGTTTGAGGCGTTTACTGTGATCTACAGTGGGAGATTAGGAGTTTATATAGTAGTTTTGCATTATTAAATTATTATACCAAGATCCTTAACAGTTTCAGTTTCCACTGCGCCAGTCTGAGCTAACATTAAAAATCCATTAGTCAACACTTAAAACGTGAAATTTCGTCAAAATTCAATTTGAAATGAAGAAGCGTAGTTTATCTGGCGCCGGAGCCTTGTAAATATTTGCGTCCTTGAGCCGGATCGAACGAAAGATTTGCTTTGCGATAAAATCCGGGCCCTTGCTTGACGGAATTAGACGTTTAAACACGTCTTAGTAGGTCTCGGGTAGACGGAGTTTGCACAAGGGTTATCTGAGGGGTTATGTCAATTTTTATACAAAGTGTTTTTCTTTCGCTTTCTCGTGATATTTTGGAGATTAGTGTCTGGCGGAGGGTTAAGTAAGGGTATATATAATTGAGTCACTTGTCACCTTTATTTCAATGAGTTGTCTTGTTTTTTTGATCTTGTCTTTCAGTACATTTTTTTGGAATGAAAGACGTCACAAAAATGCCGTTCGCCTGATGGTAAGCCAGACACGACCAATCGTGCCAGTAGCAATGCATGGTATTTGACTGCACATAAGATGAGATCTTGAGACATAAGATGTTAAGTGTTAATATGTCCAGTTGTTTTAATTAGGAAATTATAGCCAGGGTTGTCACAAAAGTATATTTACACTGTTGTTTGGTTAGAAAAATAGACGTTACGGTGGTACCCACGCGGCAACTCACATATGGGAGACCTACCACCAGTAACCTAACCTAAATAGCTTGCATAATGATAATAAATGTATACACTCGAATCTCTGTAGAATATCTTGTGATGTATTAGAAACTTCAAGTCACTTCTTATTGTTTGTACCACTCCGGACATCGAAACATGTTGCAGTTATTCAGCTTCCTTCCATGATATAAGATTGAGTAAAACTAAAGTTCTTAGTTTCTGAAACCGTTGATAGATTAAAGGCCTTATTCACGGAGTTATAAGACCTATTTTAGTAATCGCATGTTACCTTCTTCGCTCAAATTGAATACAAAAGTCTTTGAAAAGGGACAAAACATCACAAACAGACGGTTATTTTCAGGTTTACATACAGGGATATCAAGACTGATACCCAAAACGAAACCGGGTGTTAGTTTTAGTGACTTGACACAATGAACTAAAACTTTTAACTTAACAATGACCTTAAAACAGAACAACAGTACGATTACACTGCTAAAATAATATAATGGGGACTTAATTCCTACTATTAAAACAATACATGAAAATAAACGTTTTGTGTATCAAAATAAATCTATTGAATTTAATTTTAATATTTTCAATTTAACTTCGGGCGGCTTGAGCTGATAGTTTGATTATTTGGTTGGTTTGAATTGTGAATGGTGTTATTTTGTTTGACGCCTTTAAATATTAACCAATATTTATTAATATTGTAATTGGTATTTAGGAATATGTGTGTGTGAGGTAAATTAATAAATTATTGTACGACAAATGCTTGTGACAGATATCACCGAAATTTCAATTTAATTTCTCCCGCCAAACAGCGGTGTAAATGCATAGTTGTATTTCGGTTTGATGTCAGAGTAACCACAGAGTACATTTTAGATACTGAGATAACTACTGGATATGCTCGCAATATTGACACACACCACGCACTATAACGGTGAAGGAAAACATGATGAGAAAACCTTCAGACCCTAGCGATTCATATAAATTTCTATGCCATGCCAAATGCCGACAACCCATACTATCCAAGCGTGGTGAACTATGTGGCCTAACCCCTCTCAATCATACTCTCGATGGTAGAGGAAGCTCGTGCCCTGCAGTGGAACGTATATGGATTGATACAAGTAGCTGTAACTTTGTCAATAACAAGGCCTTTGTTTAGATATAATTAAGAAAATTTATACAAACTATTTGACATTAAAACCTCTAAATATGGCAATAATTATCTTAAACCATTTTTATAAACCCTAAGTATTTTTTTGCAGATGTAAAATTGTCTAAGTCATCATGTGTGACCTATTCTGTTCATATTGAATTCGGGGTTTACAAAAGCTTACAAAGCGTCCCGGATTTATTTTTTGGAGTCAATGTCTTGCCTCCAGACGGGAGGCAGTGTTATTTGTATTGTTTTGTGATCCTTTATGTATTGGGAGATGTTTTGTATTATTATACATATTGCGATTGATTTCCGTCGGCCTGTAATAATCTACATACGGTTAAGTGTCATGTAAGGGTTCTGATTGAAGGAGGTTACGCCATCTTTTGTACTCTAATATCTAAATTTAAAAACTAGTACTGACTCTATTGTTTAACACACAGTAATGTAATTAATTAATTAATGTAGTTTGTTAGTTTTGTTATTTCTACTTTCTTAATTTTTACCAGGATTTAATGTAGTTTTAGTTAGTATTTTAGTTATTTTTTTATGTTTTTGCTCCATTTTATTTACTTGCTATATAAATGCTGTACACACCTATAAAATGCAAGCTTATAAGAATTTCATTCTATAATTGTTGTTTTTATTGTACATTTATATTACTTATGTTGTGGCTGTGCGTTTCATAGATAAAATTATAATTGCACCAGTCAATGCATGTTAGGATGTGGTATCTGTATCAGCCCATATACGTCCCACTGCAGGGCACGGGCCTACTCTACAATCGAGAGTACGATTGAGAGTGGTTAGGCCATATAGTCCACCACGCTGGCCTAATGCGGGTTGGCGGACTTACATACCATAGAAATTCTTATAAATCGTTACGGTATGCAGGTTTCCTCACGATGTGTACCTTTAAAAATAATTGTAGAATACACTTTTCGGTTTCACAAACACTCAGACCCGAAACAAATACCTGTGAATTGTCTCAGTGCGGAGATCGAACACGCGACTTCACGTTTTACAGCCGATGTTTACCCAATTGCGTCACGGAGGCTGTCTTTAATATAAAGCATTACTTAAATGAAGTATGTAACGCTTGACATAAAATATTACACACTCCTGTGAGTGAAGAGAAGTGAACAATAATTTATTTCGAATTCCTATTAATTTAATTTTGTGATTGATTTCGTTGCGGGTCATAGACAAGTTAGACATTTTCGGAGACTGGCCGAGATTCAATGCTCGGTGTAAATACAATGCGTGCCACAGTTGATCCTGGCTTTCAGGAGTTGCAGTTGTGGGTGTGAGGGCGGGACAGCCTCCAACACTTCTGTGGGTCTTTACCGCAGATTTTCCACGACAGATTTCTATTTTCTTTGGTCGCTGCCACATATCGAGTGATCCTTGAGTGAGTCCAGACGGATAGATACATCCTATCAACAAAAACAACTATGAACACACACGTAACTTCGAAGTCTCGAAAGTTGTCCCATCTGACTCTAAATATCACCTTTATTACTAAATTAAAACGACGAACTACAAGATTAACCCTAAAAGTGAAATTAATACCGACAATGCGCAAACTTCGCCAAATGACTTTTAATATTGGTGTTTATCGCAATTTGATATTCAACTTGGCTTATCTGTGTTCGTTATTTTGGCAGTTCTAAAAGTATGATGGTAAAGTTTTGTCGTAATATTGATCATGTAAAATTATACTGAACCATTTGGTAATCGGGACAGTGGGAATAATTTAAATTTTAATGGATGGAAATTGTTCTTCAACCTTTTTCTCCCTTCATCTACAGGAAAATTGACAGCTTCCGTGGCTCAGTTGGTTAAACCACGTTCCGGCTGTAAAATACATGGTGAAATGATATGCCGCGGGTTCGATCCACATACAGAAAAAAATATTTCTGTGATGCACAGGTATGTAGTGCGTGGTGGCCTGTTGGTAAACGGACTAGACGCGATTGCCATCATGTTCACGGTGGTCGCGGGTTCGAATCCCAATGCACACCTCTGACTTTTCGGAGTCATGTGTGTATTGATAGTCAACCACCACGCACTAAAACGGTGAAGGAAAACATCGTGAGGAAACCTGCATATCATAGCGATTTATAAAAAAATCTATGATATGTAAGTCCGCCAACCCGCACTAGGCCAGCGTGGTGGACTATATGGCCTAACCACTCTGAATCGTACTGTCGGTTGTAGAGGAGGCTGTGCCCTGCAGTGGGACGTATATGGCCTGATATAGATAGATAGATAGATGCACAGGTATCAGATCGGGTGTTTGTGAGACCGAAAAGTCTCTTAAGTTTCTGATACCCACAACACTCCATATTAGAGTGAGGTAGGGACCATGTATGTAATTGATTGGTGATTTTTTTAAATAGTAATGTCCACTGCTGAATAAAGCTAACAATTTCCATAAAAAAATGTTGAAAGCGGCTTGCATCCAGCAACAAACTGTATGATAATATTGATTACATATTTATGATCCTTATATGTGTAACCAGGGACATAATTAGTCGTACATAATTGAAATGGTGGGGTTTGCTAGTTGACTACTGCAGGCATTAATTGATTTTGTCGTGTAAGCATGACGTCATGGAAAACTAAAAAGTAGGTCAGTTGTGCAGGGAGATAATAGGAACTAATAATCTTTACACTCCCCTGCAGACTAAGTATCCGACGATCGCATTATCCCTACAGGTTGTCTTTTTTTAATGTAATGATTGGCAAGACGAGTGTAGTGCCTGATGGTAGGTAATACGACCACTCATGAACAGTACAAAAACCAAACAACACCTTGAACTACAAAGCAATGCTTAGCATTTCACTGCGCTCGCCATCGTAAGACTCAATATGCCCAGTAGTTACTCTGATTACAATCTTCTTCAAACCGAAACACATTAGTGCACTTACACTACTGTTTGGTGAAAGAAATAGACATGGCAGAGGTACCTACCTAGGCGGCCTCTTACATGTGAGAGACCTACCACCAGTAAATTTATTAACCTGGAATACACACAGAAAATGAATTGCCTACCTTGGATTTCTAACCAAGGCTCATACAGCTCATATTCTACACACTCACTTGACCTATGGAAATTTCTATACTCTTATTTAAAACGGGAAGTCTAAGTGCAACAAACACAATTGTAAACTAAAGACAAATATATCTGCATTCATTACTCGGCGTAACTTGAGTGTTCATTATGCATTTTACACTTGTACGATACAGCGGTGTTATGCAAATTTCATATTTAAATAGCCTTCGCTTTGTTTTATGACTTGGGAGCTAAGAGCAGGTGGTACCTATTTTTACCATTTTGAAACATCTGTAGCTCTGTATCAGCCCATATATACGTCCTAATGCAGGGTACTGACTTACCTTACAATCGCCACGCTGTCCTAGTGCGGGTTGGTGGACTTTACTAAGCATAGAAATACGTACAAAAGTCAGTAGGGGTCTAACCCGGCGAAGCTACATCCAAATTAGTGATACACGCAATAAGAGTCAGGTTAAAAGTACCCTGAACCGACGAGAATGCAGGAAAAGGTTGATGAAAGTGGATGAAGCGAAAATAATATGTCAGGATCGAGAAAAGTGGCTGTCTATAGTCTCTGCCTACTTCTATGGGATACAGGCCTGACGATTATGTATGTATGTACAGTCAGCAACATAAGTCCCTGAAAACTTCACATTTTTTGATAACCTTTTAATGAATTAAAATTTGTACGTACTACTCTGTAGTCGTAAATTATAACCAAGTAAAGTCATCTATGCCGAGAAGTGCCATACGATATTGAAACTAATTATTATTTTGGATGATAAGACAATTCCAAACCTCGTGAATGTATAGCAACTTATGTTGCTGACTGTACTTACAAATCGCTATGAGGTGCAGGCTTTTTTTTTCTATTGCCTGACGGTAAGCGATACGACCGCTCATAAACAGTAGCAAAATTCCACTGCGCTCACCATCCTGAGACATAAGATGTTAAGTCCCAATATGTGCAGTAGTTACTTTGGCTACAATCTCCTTCAATCCGAAACACAACAGTGCATTTACACTGCTGTTTCACGGGAGAAATAGACATTACGGTGGTACCTATCCAGATGGCCTCTCACATATGAGACCTTCCACCAGTAAAGTTTCCTCACGATGTTTTCCTTCACCGTTATAGTGCGTGGTTATTTACTATCAATCAGCTTAGATCAAGTCTCTAGCTCTGTTGATACACAAACCATACGCAAAGAACAAGCAATTAAGAAAACTTAGGAATACAACTAAGGATCGTGTAAAAACATAAATCATAATACTGAGTTCGATGAAAAGTTATCTCAAAGATGGTATATACATACAGTAACGTTAGCAAGTAAGGAATAAGCCGTGATATAATATTATCTTTTTGTATCTGCCCCCATACCATACATAGATATGGGATTGGGGCAGTAGATTTTACAAATATTGAAAAATAAGCTTATCATTTCGCAACCTTCTTAACTTAGATTAGATTAAATTTAGGAAATTACAACTAACAATATTTTCGGTTTTTAAAACTATGGAATGTACGAGGATAACTACTGTTAGCTTCTGGTAAGTTATCTACAACATAATATAATCGTTAGACTTATGTAAAGTTTAAGTTTTGGTACAAAATGGTATTCTCGTAAATGTTTAGCTGCGCGTGAGCTGCGCGTCAACTGTACGTCAGATGTATGAAATTTGTTTGACATTGACATATACGCGCAGCAGTAGAATATACTAAAGCGCTCGCGTGACGCGAACTTGACGCGAGCGTATTACGAGAATACGAAAAGGGCTGTTTTGATCGAAACGTAACTGCAACTGCGCCGCAACTGAACATATCTAATTACGCGAATCGCCCTGTATATAGAGTATCAACAGCATTATTAAATTATTTAACTTGCTCCAAATAATTTGAAGCTCCGCCGTAGGCCGGAAGGGAACATCCTAAGGGAGGCAATAACCTCCCGGCCACGTAAAATTTAACCACCAGTATCCACGCTTAAAATATCGTATATTACGGTAATATTACTTATTGAAATCATATTTTTTGGAGAATATATTTTTATTTCATTTGAATTCTTTTTTGCTGTTCCGCAGTTTGTAAAATTTATTTATAGAGTATAATTTTTTATTTGAATTTGAATGCATTTTAAATTCGGTTTTTAGTTTTTTCATTATTCGTGTTTGTATGTATTTTTTGCACGGTATTTACCTATAGATCGTCTACAATCTCTCTTCATATTACATTTTAATACTATTAGATGATGAGTACGAATGCTTGTTGTTTATATTGTAAAGAAACATTTTTCAAACAATGCGTTAAGTATATAATATTTTTTGTATCAGCCCATATACGTCCCACTGCAGGGCACGGGCTTACTATACAATCGAGAGAACGATTGAGAGTGGTTAGGCTATATAGTCCACCACGCTGGCCTAGTGCGGGATGGCAGACTATAATATTTTAATTTAAAATAAAATAAAAATAGTTTTTCTTCCAAATTTCGCCACCAACCAATATATTTATTTATTTAAAACTTTATTGTACACCTAAAACTAACAATACAGAGAAAATACAAAAGAAAAAACAAAAATGTACAAAAGGCGGTCTTATCGCTCGAGGCGATCTCCTACAGACAACCAACCATTGGATGGATAAGATGGAACAACAGTTTTGGGGTACCATGAGGTGTGCGAAAGGGTAATGGACATATTATATAAAGTATATAAACCTAATAAATATATAATAAATATATAAATATGAATATATATATACATATATTTATACATATAAAATACATATATATATATAATATATACTCGCTATACATGTAAATATTACAAGCAATATCTTCAATTTAATTGTGAAAGATAATGTTGTTTTACTAATCTTTTGAATATGGGCAGTGACTTTGCCCGCCTCACTGCGACAGGTAATGAATTCCACAGCCTAGCAGCTTGTACAGTGAAAGATTGGTCATAAAATGTAGTGGAATGCACTGGGATTTTAAGTGTTAAGTTCTCTGATGACCTCAGGGATCTTGAATGCGTATCATGAAGAAACTCGAATCGTTTATTAAGATACGGGGGAGAATGGGGATTAAAGAGTATAGAATAAAGAAGAGATAGAATATGGGTATTCCGGCGAAACCGAATGGGTAACCACTTGAGCTTGTTACGGAATTCGGAAACGTGATCATATTTGCGCAATCCAAAGATTATACATGAAAAAAAGATTATACATGAGTTATACAATGCATCTATCGTATTCATTGGCCAGAAATTGGTTCGTAACAATTTTGCTGGTCTGTGGACATTCGGATACATTAAGTCTAAATCCAAACAGCCACTTACTTGAGTGGGTTACGACGACATTAAAAATAATAGAAAAAATATACTGTAAAGTCTCAAGAGAATAAATGGCAGAATTTATTACAATTCTTATTATCTCCGTAATGAGAATTTCAAGGATTTAAAAATGGGACTCTCGAGAATAAAATGACGTCTTACCATTAGAGAAAAATTTTAGTGTCCATTCATAGGACATCACATAATTTCCTTATATTACGACAATAATTTTCTTCAAATTATATTACTCTGTTATGGTAAGAATATCGTAGGAATTAAGTTGTGAATGTTATGAAAAGTGCACTTAGCATAATCCAATTTAGTAAATTTAAAACTGTAAAATATTCTTTAAGAGGTCTTGTGTGGTGGTTTCCCACGATCGTTTCTCTTGAATTGAAATAAATTACATGTTTGAAAAGTATTAAGTATTTTCCTAGGGTCGAGCAGACGACCTCAACGTCGGTAGTCCAGTCCATAATTGTTAATTATATTTAACATTCCTTGACCAAAATTCATAATATTAAGTTCAAACGATATGAGCTGGAAAAGGTCTACCGTTTTTGAATACAAACACCCCCTTGGGACTCGCGGTTGTTCAAATAAAGTTAAATTAATTCTACTCGTTTTCTTTTGAACATGGGAGTATATATTTTCTCTGCGTTTATTTTTAAATAAATTTTATTTCACTCATAATTCACTTCAAATAAAAGATTATAGACCTATATCTAAATTATGCATCTTTGCCAAAATATTTGAAAAAATAGTTTTTACCCAAGTCTACAATACATTATTACGCACTTTCATTTCAGAACATGGCTTTGGGTGGTCAATTAGATTCTGTTTTCACTGACTACAGCAAAGCTTTTGACCGTATTGATCATCAAATATTATTGCAAAAATTGATGGCTGCGGGAATCCATGGTAATTTACTCAGATGGTTCACGTCTTACATTAACAACCGGTCGCAGGCGGTCACAGTCAATGGGTATACATCTATTTGGCATACCGTGCCTTCAGGGGTCCCTCAGGGATCCTTGCTCGGTCCATTGTTGTTTAATATATTCATTAACGATATTAATTCTTGTTTCCTACATTCGAAATTTCTACTCTATGCGGACGACATGAAAATATTTAAAAAAATTTGCTCACCTTATGATTGTCTGCTTTTACAACAAGACTTAAAAAGATTTGAATTATATTGTTTTGAAAATAATTTAGACCTCAATGTTGATAAGTGTTACGTAATGACATTCACTCGGAAACCCAGTCCAACATATTTTGGGTATACTCTGAAAGGGTTTGTATTGAAAAAAGTTGACGAGATAAGGGACCTAGGGGTAATACATGATTCTAAACTTACGTATGAGAAACATATAGACTATATCTCTACTAAAGCCTATAATAAGTCCTTAGGATTTGTCATAAGATCATGTTCTCAGTTTGACAACATTAAAACCATTAAAGTTCTTTACTGTGCGTATGTTCGCAGTATCCTCGAGTATTGCTCTCAAATTTGGAATCCGCGGTATGCTTCTCATGTACACAGGACTGGAAATGATACAACGAAAGTTTTTGGAATTTAGGTGTGGTACACATGATGAGGGTTATGAGAATAGATGCAAAAGGCAACATATGCTACCGTTAAGTGAAAGAAGGAAGCTAGCAGACATTTCTTTCTTAGTAAATCTAGCTCAAGGTAAAATCGACTCGGCTGAACTTTTGTCGTTAATACAACTGCGAATACCTCCGAAAACTGTTCGCCGACATATTCTCTTACATATACCTCATACTGTGACTAATTATAGGAAAGGTTCTTTCTTAATACGAACTGCGAACTACCTGAACGAACTTGCTGACATAAATGACCTAGATATTTATAATTCAAGCTCGACTACTTTTAAGCGTATCCTGGCTGACCACTGGTTTCAATTGTTTCCCTGACTGTTCATTGTTTGCATAAGTATCGTTATATTTTAATGATCAGTCTTGTTTTAATAGTTAAGTTTAGAAATAACAAGCTTCTCTTTTCTCTTTTGAAAAATAAATGCGAAAACTTATAAATGGTTTGTAGATTACTAAATTGTGTTGTATATAGGCATAAGATACTGTTTGTTTTCGAAATAAAATAAAATAAGTAAACTTACGACAGTAATCGAAGGGGTCAACATAGGTGCAATTGGTGCTACTAACAGTTCGTCAAAATTTAAGGATTCGATACGACGTTCCAACGTTTGACTTTATTGAACGAATGTACCTACTCTACAAAATGTTGGAATCCTCTACCGAACGTCGTATGTAACCATAGACTAAGCTTGAAGTGAATGATACGTATAATTGAGAATAACACTGGTTTATAGAAGTAGAAAACGTACAACTTGTAAGTAATCTATATTCTATTGGCCTGCGGCAAAATTTGGAAATTGAAGTAAAATTTAAAAAAAATCTACTTAACGCATAGATTAAGATATGTTTCATATTATATACAATAAACATTGATACTCGTAATCTAATAGCATGTAGGTATACATGTCCAATAAAAGTAAGTGTTAAGAAAAAAAAAATGTACCTAATATTTTGAAAACAGCATGACAACAATGGCATTCGGACTCCCAAAGATCGTAGGCGATCTATGTCTATACGTGGACGTACATTCTAACATTCGAACGTCCTGTCGATGCATACTGTAGCCCGCCTGATGCGTTGTATTTAAAATAATTATATTTATATTTGCAAGTAAGTGCGTGGTGGCCTGTTGGTAAACGGACTAGACGCGGCTGCCAACATGTTCACGGTGGTCGCGGGCTCGAATTCCAGGGCACACCTCTGACTTATCGGAGTCAATGTGTGTATTGATAGTCAATCACCACGCACTAAAACGGTGAAGGAAAACATCGTGAGGAAACCTGCATACCATAGCGCTTTACAAAAATTTATATGGTATGTAAGTCCGCCAACCCGCACTAGGCCAGCGTGGTGGACTATATGGCCTAACTACTCTCAATCGTACTTACGATTGTAGAGTAGGCCCGTGCCCCGTAGTGGGACGTATATGGGCTGATACAGATACAGATATTTGTATTTTTTGTTATATTTTGGGCGCCCCTGAAGATCCAGAAGAATCTCAGAAGATTACGATGATATTTTTATATGCTTAAAGTGAGTTTTGATTAAAAGTGACAAAGCTTGTAAGCTCATCTATTCAAACGATTACAAGAATTATGTTAACACATTCTCTTGGATAAAAATACCTGAACAAGAAACGTGGCGAACTAATGGCACATTGTATCATTTTCTCAACGAGTATCCATTGAGTTACGTCCAAAAATACGACGTGCGTATGTATGCATTAATTGCTAAATAAACGTAAACATTATCATCCTGTCGAACGTCCAATATTGACAGCGCCGTATTAAGGATACCAGATACTACTAAAAATTACTATGGAACTTATGGAAATTTTTAGCTGTCTACTTTCTTTTACTGAAAGAGGAATAGGTAAGGCAAAGTGGGTCAAGTAGAATGTGATTGGTAGCTCCTCCAAGATTTACGCCCAAATACTGGAACGCAACTTAAATATAAATGGTGCTTAACTACGTTAATCCCGATTAAATGTACTGGCTAAGTGGGTCGTGCGCTGTTAAGAGCAACTTTTGAATGGCGTTCCAGTATTCGGGCGATAGTTAGATATACCAATGAGTTGCGTCGGCCGGGGTGTAACAAACATCTCATAATCATGATAGTGAAAAAATCCTCCTTTTAGCTCTTGTTATCACATATTTTATCTTAGCTGCCTGTTTACTAGTAGCTATTGTTTTAGAGAATGATAAAAAATATATACTTCTCATCAGAAAAAATCGAAACAAAACGTGTATATTTAGGAATATATGTAAATTGTCGTTTAACAGTGAATAATATGAGTTGTCAAATCATGTTGATGTTCTAAATTCAAAGTAAGTTTATACACATTTATCTGATGATCCTTAAAACATAAACTTGCAAGTTGTTTCAATTTTTGTTATGAGAAGAATATTTGTAAACATCTTAATATTACCAATAAAAAGTTTTAACTAAGTAATTATTTATTTTATGGGTAACGCTGACGTGTTCTGGATTAATAACTCTTTATTTAACTTACACAAATGGATGTTTCGTTGTGTTTGCTCGATTGAAACTCATTCAACATTTACCCACGGTTCTGTTTGAGTTGATTCGAGTTTATTTGTTGGTTGTTACTCGCACTCATGAATGACTAAACAGCCCTCAGGTATTTACTTGTATAGAGCCTTTTGCTGACGAGTTACGTAGTTGACTTTGTAATAATCCTTGTAAGAATTTCAATGTCGTAGTGGTATGTATCCGTATCAGCCAATATATGTACGTCCCACTGCAGGGCTCGGGCCCCCTCTACAATCGAGAGTACGATTAAGAGTGGTTAGGCCATAAAGTCCACCACGCTGGCCTAATGCCGGTTTTTAGACTTACATACCATATTTTTCTTTATAAATCGTTATGGTATGCAGGTTTCCTCGCGATGTTTTCCTTCACCGTTATAGTGCGTGGTGATTGACTATGAATACACACATGACGCCGAAAAGTCTGAGGTGTGCCCTGGGATTCGAACCCGCGACCACCGTGAACATATTGGCAGCCGCGTCTAGTCCGTTTACAAGCATGCCACCGCATAGTGGTAATTTTATGAAATTGGCAAGAAAAAAAAAACAGATAATTTGATTGATCATCTCACCATCGCCTATGAATAGGTACATAATCTAGGGAATTTCTTGTGTGAGATCACAACTTAAGATATTGGAAATTCTGCAATAACTTATACAAATATGATAGCAATTCGTCATTCTTCAGCTTTCCCTTACGTTTGCGTTAAAAATATCATGTTCATGAAAACATCATGATAAAACTTCATACCATAGTGATTTGAAAAAAAACTACGATATGTAAAATCCGCTAAATTGGACGATGTCAGTGCAGCACGGTGGAATATATGGTGTAGCCTCTCTCAATTTGCTGATAGGGTATTATCATATCCGATCGCCTTCAATAGGTACATAATCTAAGGTATTGATGGTGTGTGATCGATACTTATTCAATTGGAAATTCTACAATATCTGATATAAATAGGATAGTATCTAACCGTTTCTTTTTTCTGATTCTCTTATAATTATCGTTTACTTTAAAATAGTATGCAAAATTTTGGTAAAACGGTGGAAAAAAACATCGTGAGAAAACCTCATAACATAGTGATTATATTTACGATATATATGATACACGTTTTAAAATGGCGGTCAAAATGTTTAATTCTGACTATCAGTTTAGAATATCGAACAATCGGACCACGAAAAACGAACAAAATTTCCTCGTATTTGCTAGAAATATCACTACTGCTTTCCTCCTATAGGTCATAGCGTGATAATATATAGCCTATAGCCTTCCTCGATGGAAATCCTGAATGGACTACCCAACACTGAAAGAATCATTCAAATCGGACTAGTAGTTCCAGAGATTAGCGCGTTCAAACAATCAAACAACAAACTCTGCAGCTTTATAATATTAGTATACTCGTAGATGTAAAATCTGCCAAATCGCATTAGGCTAGCGAGGTGGAATATATGGCCTAACCTCTCTTAATTGTACTCTTGATTGTAGCGGAGGTCCGTGCCCTGCAGTGGGACGTATATGGGCTGATACAGGAAGCTAAGTTGTAAGTATGAAAACATCTGAATCCAGCCCTGACGCTCCGTATGCAATGTGCCATAAATCATAGCTCTACACATAACTCAAATAATAACACATAACAGGTAGCGTAAACCGAACGAAAATACTCTCAGGAATCTGCTATTGAAATATTACGAAAACATTACATATAAATAGTTCGAATGCCGCATTTATTGAAGCTGTCTTTAGAATTGTATCCCTCTATTAGCCTGATGGTATGTTATGGATTGTTGGTAAGGACGGGACGCAGCTAAAGAGATGGTGGTTGAGGGTTAGAAACACCGAGAACTTTCTGAATGTTCAAAGTTCATGGTACCCACGCAGTATGAAGTTGAAGGAAAACATTGTGAAGAGATCTGAATATCATAAAGATTTATAAAAAAATCTTTGGAAAGTGAAGGACCGCCAACACTCAATAGACCATTGTGATAAATCTATGCCCAAAGTCACTTGAAGTTAAACCTTCCCAAAGGATGTCAACAAAGACTGTTTGTAAGGATCCAGAATCCAGCGAGTTTATTCTTTTTCTATTTGATTTTTTAAAACAATCTGTCGACAGCTGTCTGTTGATGATAAATTGTTTAAAATAACGCTAAGATTTACACGTACTCCAGTTACTCTATTGTTATTATTATGTTCCGCGTAACTATTAAACCACCTGTTTATTTTGATTAAATTTTATATATACCACAAGTGTTCCGGATAACATTACTGTTTTGGTGAACTTGGTTTAACGTGACTCACATCCGCGTAAAGTTTGTATTCAAAGAAATATAGTGTGTATTGATCGTAATTGTTGATTTTCTTTGTTACGTTTTCAATAAATAAGTTTTGATTTTAGTTTGGCGAAACAATGTTTTTGGCAGTTCATTTTAATAGTTTATTTTGATAAATAAATACATAATAATGCTTATATACTTACGTATAAACGTAATCCTTAGCTTTGTTTGTAATCTTGTAGTTATTTTTCCGATTCTTCTTGTGGATTAGCTTATTACTTTAAAATGACAAGCACATGTAATAATTCACAATGATAGCATCATTGCAGTGCAATTAAAATAAAGTATTCAACGATGAGAAACGATTAAATATCTGTGGTTATTTTTTTAATTTCGATGGATGGCGAGACCAGAATGCCATTCGCCTGAGGGTAAGCGATACGAACGCCCACAAAAAGAAGAAAAACCAAACAGCACCGTGCATTACAAAGCAATGCTTGCCATTCCACTGCGCTCGCCATCCTGAGACATAAGATGTTAAGTATCATTATGTCCAGTAGTTACATGGCTACAATGTCTTCCAAACCGGAACAACAATGCATTTAAACTATTGTTTGACGGGAGTAATAGACATTGCCGTGGAACCTAACCAGGCGAACTATAATTTATTGGGTACCTACCACCAGTAAAATACATTATACTGGTAATACACAATAATTTATTTTTAACTCCTATTAATAATTTATTTTTAACTTTCTGATTGATGTCGTTGCGGGTTAAAGACAAGTTAGACATTCCCGGAGACTCGCCGAGCTTCAATACTCGATGTCATTACATTGCGTGCCACTATTGATCCTGGTTTACATAATCCCATCAAAAACATCCTGTACAAAAATTCCATCGCATGAAAACATAATGTATCGTACAATTTATACATAATGCTGCTGGCCAAGTCGATCTATTTATTTAAAACGTAAAGAATTTTTAATATTGATATGGTAATAACTAACGTAATAACTTTATATAGAAGGTCCCTTAAGGACTAAATAAATTAATCGACTTGGTATTACATGCATCTCACAACTTTTTGCGGTAGAAAACCTGAGCTGCGAGACTTGGAATTTTTTTACAGGATGTTTTTGATGGGATCTCACGTCTTTTTGTAGAGTCCTACTTTTTTCCTTTTCGGTACTTCTTACTTCTAGAATATCACTAACGATTTTTCTTAAAGCCTCTGTCTTATGGATTTTTCTTATTTTTGTAGGTATCAATTTATCACAAATATAGCGGATTTGATTATTAATGTTCTTTCTTTCATTGTAATTGATATTTTCGAGTTATTTAATCTATTTATTTGCAAGTTTTTCTTCGTCATGTTTTTCTAGAGGAATGTTGTACAGTTTCATGGGCTGAATACACCATTTCCCTCTCTATATCCCCTCCTGTTATGCCTCATGTATATAGATATCTATCTACAACTATTATTCCATTATATACGGGTACAATGATTCATTAACTGCAAATGTAACGTTGTAATCCTATACATTTATATGGGATTACAAAGTTATTCACGCAGTTGGTCTATCTAGAAAACTAGACACAAATTATGAAATGTTTGAATTTTCCCTTACTTTAGACACTAAACACTAATTATATTCTAAATTTGAAGGTTCTATGTCTGCTAGAAGTGCCTTAGACTTTTGATGATCGGTCAGTCAGTCAGTGAGTGACAAAATTAAGAAAGTTTGACATGCTACAATTCTTAAACTACTGGTTCAAATTGAATGAAATTTTAAATATACCGTGTTTACACAATGCCTGCTTAGTAACTAAAAATTCAGGCTTCATGCTTTAGCCACAACGAAGTTATAGGGGGTTGAAAATGGTCTGAATTGCTTCGAGAAAAGGATGTTACGGCCTATAGCTCGACTTGGAGGGGGCTCGGCCGCGCCCCCAGATATGCCAATCTATTCCAATGTATATATAGATTGAATCGTACACGCAACATTCTTGCAATTGATGAATTGGACGCTGGCACCGATTGAATCCCACAAAAACAAGTAATAAACTAAAAGTGAAATATTTTTTCTCAATCAAATTCTCATTTTGTAGGATAGTCTCGTGCATTGCAGATATAAAACATTAGCGTAAATATTTTTTCAATGTCTTACTTAAGCTGTGAGTTAAGTCATGTTAGTTTACAGCACTGACTTCTAGGATTAATGTCAAATTAGATTTCTCTGCAACTGTGAGGTTGGGTAATACAGACGCCGTTGCAACTTGCAAGCTTCGTAATCTTTTGGATATACCTGTTACGGTATAATTAATAATTTCTTTATAATATCCTATAGAGTTAGAGAAATAAACTCTTTAATCCTTTCCAATCAGGGTTTCGTCCTGGTCATAGCACCACTACAACTTTGATTCATGTTACGGAAGGCATCAGATCTGGCATGGAGGAAGGCAAGCTGACTGTTCTTGCTCTGCTGGACTTCAGTAATGCTTTTAACACCGTTGATTACGATGTGTTACTTTGTATGCTACGTTCTCTTAACATATCTCCAATGGCAGTTGATTGGTTTCATAGTTACCTGTATGGACGCCGGCAACGCATCAGTGTGGAGGAAAGTTTTTCCTCCTGGGTCCCTGTATCTGCTGGCGTTCCTCAGGGCGGCGTGCTATCTCCTCTTCTCTTTGCTCTCTTTATTAACTCTATAACTAATCAACTTCAATCTTCCTACCACCTCTACGCTGATGATCTCCAGATTTACGCTCAGGCTACTTTAGACAGGATGGTTGACGCGATTGCAGCAATAAACATTGATATCCAACACATCTGTCAATGGAGTAAAGCTCACGGCTTGAAGATTAATCCCTCGAAAACCCAGATCATTGTTGTTGGCAGCCCCAGGATGTCCTCAAAGCTAGATTGGACTAAACTTCCTCCTGTCTTTTGTGATGGTATCACCATCCCATACAACGACTCCGTTCGCAATCTAGGTCTACTTATAGACAAGTCCTTCACTTGGGGTCCTCAGCTTCGAGAAATAAGTCGAAGGCTGTTTGCTTCAGCAAGGTCCTTGCGAAGGTTAAGCAATTTTCTACCCGTTGCCACGAAAATTTCGCTTGCGCAAACACTCCTACTCCCCATCCTTGATTATGCCGATGTCAGTTATCTTGATCTCACCGAAGACCAACTTAATAAACTTGAGCGTCTCCAAATTTTTGCATACATTTCATATTTGATTTACGCAAATATGACCATGTTTCTGAGTTTCGTCTTAAGCTCAAGTGGTTACCCATACGGCTTCGTCGGAATACTCACACTCTTTCACTTTTATACAATATATTATTTAACCCTCTCACCCCCTCTTATCTCAAAGACCGTTTTATATTTCTTCATGATTCCCATGAAAGATCCCTGAGGTCGTCAGAGAACATGAAACTGAGAATGCCCGTACACACCACGACATTTATGGACAAATCATTCTCCGTACTAGCTGTTCGATTGTGGAACTCACTTCCAGATGTCGTGAGACGGGCTAGAACATTGTCATCTTTTAAGTCACTAGTCAAGGAACACTATCTCTCTCTCTGAATTTACACATTAATGTGCTTTTACTATTTCCATTAGCATTTATTATGTATATATTTATTATATTTTATGTCTATTTTGTATATGTATATATGTATGTATGTTGTACATATTTATATGAATGTATTACTTTTATTTTGTGTTTTTAATTTGTTAGTATAGTTTGTTTTTTTTTTTTTTTTCTTTCATTATACACCCTAGACTGCCCTTTCTCTCTCCTGTGTCTTATCTCCATCCAAAGGTTGCCTGGAAGAGATTGCCTAGTGCAATAAGGCCGCCGATTGTACTTATTTTTAATATTATTTTTAATTTCTGTTATTGTATTTGTTTTTTTCTGGTGTACAATAAAGTTTATAAATAAATAAATAAATAAATATTTATTTAATTTTGAAAATTCAGTTTAACGCCTTACTGTTTATAAAAACGTTGCCTATTTTTAATTATTTATTTATTTAATCCTTTTTTGCGCTATACAAAGATGTTATCAAGATAATAAACAATAAAAATAATAGTACAAGTGGCGGCCTTATCACACTAGGTAATTTCTTACAGACAACCATGGGATGGATATATAAACAGGAGATAGAAAGGACAGTCTAAGGCGTAAATGAAATAATAATAATCTACAACTAATAACTAAATATATAAATAGGCAAGGTATTAAACGCTAATAAGCAATAATATTATAATAAAATTTAGTTTGGTCATAAACCTATAGGCGGCGTTGTTATCTTATATAGAATAAGTCTAGATGAATGACAGTAAAAACAGGTTTTTTACCTTGATAAAAAACTGATGTTATTAAGTTTGACACTCTATTATATCGATAGATCTTTCAGTCACTAAAATCATTTGAGTCTAAAAAAACCTTAATCTTCCATTCTGCATAATCTTTGTTAGTTTCCTTTTCATAAAGAATTAATATCAACGCATTTGCATACGTCCTTTCTTCACACAAAGCGCAGAATATCCCTCAAATCCACTATTTCTCCAGCCATTCGTATGCCATGATCCTAAATCCAAGGTCAAATCGAGCTGGTTTGTACAGCAATGCTGCATCAACAAGGATTCGGAAACCATGCGACTAAATCTCGACATACTGGTATTGTATGGGGCTCAGCAAATTTAGGTATTGATTTATGCAAGTGTCACTTGAAGATAGCTTTATTTGGGAGTTTAGTCTTGGGTGCCAAAATTTTAAATCCTTGAGTTTTGATAGATATACGAGGAATGCGTTGGTATTTAAAGGGATTAACTTAATTTTTTTATTGACTAATTAAATCAAGTTTATGGTTCTGGGACATTTTATTTTTGTTTTTTTTTTTTTTACTATGAAGCTAAGAATCTATGCAGTGCTATCCAAATAGTGTTCTTCATTGATCCATATAAAATAATTGAAGGGGAATGATTAAAAGGAATGAAGGGGTAGGTAGAGGTGTAACTAGGACAGCCACATATCGGTTTGTATGTTCTGTCCTATAATATGATATGGGGGCGAGTCTATCGCCATACGGGCAAACATTTATGGCTCCAACCTGATAATGAATAGAAAAATCCAATATCCCTTTGCCCGACCCAGGATTTGAACTAGACACTTTAACTTTGCAATCATACCGTATCACAACTATGCCACCGAGGCAGTGATGAAATATTGTCTCATCAACATCATCATCATCATCATCTCAGCCACAGTAAGTCATTCAGCGACTTTCTGCAACCTTAGCCAATGATGATTATCTATATACTTAATAATAATTTAGGTGGTTTGCTCGAAACATTTACATCTATCTTGGAAAACAATAAGTTTGTTTTCTCTGGTGATAGGTATCTCATACGTGTGAGGCCGCCTGGTTAGGTGCCAACGTAATTTCTATTTCTCCCACCAAACAGGAGGGTAAATGCACTGTTGTGTTTCGGTGTGAAGGAAATTGTAGCCAGAGTAACTACTGGACATATTGAGACCTAACATCTTATGTATTAGTATGGCGAGCGCAGTGAAATGCCAAGCATTGCTTCATGAGCGGTCGTCTCGCCATGCATTGCTATAAAAACAATTATTATCCTGAGTTCTGCTCCTTAAATTACGACGGATTCTATCCTTGTAGATCTTTTTATTCTAGGAATACCTTCCTGCATACTTATCTACAATAGATCGAAGTTTCATAGAACGGTGTTTAAATCGCAAACCCTTGTTTTGAACTTTATTCACCTGACATATTGCTATTTCCTTGAAAACTGCACTGCTATCTAATCGAATATTCGGAGAACTCATATTTCGTACATAGAAATCGATTTAATATTTATGGTCAAGTTTGCTAGTACGTCTTTTGACACGAGGCATAGAACAATTAACAATTAACACTAAATCGATTTCTTTTCTCTTTCATAGGCAAATTGTTACATTACATGACTCGTGATTTTATGAATAGATACCAATGGGGCGTTCATTTTAAGTGTAATTTTAATAAAAACAGTGACACAATATTTAGCTGGACAGCTCGGTGGTTTGACAATCAAACCCAAGACAACGTACTTAAACCAGTATTCTACTCAAAATTAACTTATTATGGCGGTGTCTTTCTTTAAAAATAATATTCTATAAGATATTTTGATTACTCAAAATTAAAAATACTTTTAACACCCGTTAGGAAATTTGTAATTATTCTGTCATGTCACAATGTGTGTATATATATGTATGTTTATTCATCTATAAATGTATATAAGTATGTATATGTACAATACTTGTATGTATGTATATACAATATGTATTTATATGTTTTCATTTCATTTGTCTTTATTTTACACTGCCCTTTCTTTTTTCCTACTCATATATCCATCCCATGGTTGTCTGGTAGAAATTGCCTTAGAGCGATAAGACCGCTATTTGTACTTTGTTGTTTTATACTGTCTCTAAACTGTTATTTGTTTTTACTGTGTACAATAAAGAATTTAATTAATAAATAAATAAATGGTAAAATATTAAAATTAATAATGAACGTTCAAAAATGAAAAAAAAAAAACATTATAGTCAAAATCCGAGGTCACTGATCGACTGATAAACGCCCCTGTCCATGCCAATATCAATTTGTAGATCATATCAACAAAACATCAAATCCTAAAACAAAACAAAACTCCCCTTTGTGCATCACTCATACAGATTTATGTCGGTTGCATTCGCGATATTTCCTTCAAGTGACGGGCGTCGCTGCTACGTAGTGGACGCAAAAACATCCGGCTTGACCGACGCACTGGCAGTGAAGGGAATTTATGGGTATTCATTGGGTTTGTTCCTTTTTATTTGTGGTGGGAATGCGTTAATATTAAGGGTGCGATAATATAACCGGCCGGGTCACGCCAAGTAGAAGAAAAACATAATATAGTAATTAAAAGTTGATAATATTTAAAAAAGTGACGCTAATTTTTTCGTAAACTATTCAACCAAACTTATCGTGTGGCAAAAAGAGTGTTTTTAATGGGGGTGCTATGATCGAATTTGTTGTTAATATAGATATTTGTTATTTTTTTTAATAGTCTCTTTGTTTATTTGAAATCACAAAACTAACAAAAACCGTACGAAAATGTATAAAAATACAAACGTAAAAAAATATTCAAAGAACACAATGACATTTTTAATAGTGTTGCCATATTTGTTTTTCTTTCATGCCAATTGTCACCGCATTGCACTCTTTTTTGCTAAGTTATTATGAATAGCTGAAGAGAAACAAGATGTAACCAATAAACTTTTATGACTACGTATGTGTTAATAACGATATTTTATTGTGAGCCTATTTTTAAATGCCTAAGTTTAAAACTTTTTATCCTCCATTCCGGGTAAATATCTTTTCAGTCACATTTGACTAGGTTACAACTACTATTAACATCTGTACTGCACTGTATCAGCCCATATACGTCCCACTGCAGGGCATGGGCCTCCTCTACAATCGAGAGTACGATTGAGAGTGGTTAGGCCATATTATAGTCCACCACGCTGGCCTAATGCGGGTTGGTGGACTTACATACCATATAAATTATTATAAATCGCTATGGTATGCAAGTTTCCTCACGATGTTTTCCTACACAGTATTAGTGCGTGGTAATTGACTATCAATACACATACTATTAACATAAGCTTCGATACATATAGCCAAGACCACAAGCGTAAGCAGTATTCAACTGCGTACTATTCCAAACCCTTGTTAAATACTAGATGTGAGTAAGTTTAGCAATGTAACCACACTTCCGTAGTTAAGTTAACTAACCGGACCATCTGTCGCAGGTAGTCGCAAACTTTGCATTGTTGGGACCCGTAACAACATGTTAGTTTCAAAATTATACAAAGTTTATATTGTCTTTCATAGATATAATTTTGACTTTTCGGAGTCATGTGTGTATTGATAGTCAATCACCACGCACTAAAACGGTGAAGGAAAACATCGTGAGGAAACCTGCATACCATAGCGATTTATAAAAAAATATATGGTATGTAAGTCCGCCAACCCGCACTAGGCCAGCGTGGTGGACTATATGGCCTAACCACTCTCAATCGTACTGTCGATTGTAGAGGAGCCCCGTGCCCCGTAGTGGGACGTATATGGGCTGATACAGATACAGATATAATTTATAACTATTTATGTATATAATGTGGAAACGCTTATTATGATTATAATTTCGATTTCTGGAGCAATTTTTTCTGTGAGTTATTTTTAATTAAAACACGCAAACTTTCAGTAGGGTAGTATATACAGGGTATATCAAGACTGCTACCGAAAACGAAGCCGGGTGGTAGTTTAAGCGACTTCAGACACAATGCAACAGAAAAAGTTGCAAAAAAAAGCGACATTTTTTTTTTGTTATTTTTTTCCTATGGCCATATTTGGGTGGTAAATACATTTTTTCCTAAAATAATAGTGTACACCCATTTATTTATAACTAATCTAAGGTATAAAAGTGTTTAAATTATAACTTTAGCAAAAACTATGGATTTACCACCCAAAAATGACGATATTTAAAAAATCATAAAAAATCATTGTCGCGTTTCTATGCGAAAATTTTTGTTGCATTGTGTTTGTAGCCACTAAAACTACCACCCGGCTTCGTTTTCGGTAGCAGTCTTGAGATACCCGGTATATGCGAATAAATTAAAATAAGGCGCAGTGCAGTCATTATGCCGTGAGTAAAAAAAAAGTACAATTGATTATGTTCATCGATAATTCAATTAAAAATTATAGATCCACAAGCTTAGGATGGATCTATAGGAGCAATATATGGAATACACGGCACTTATCTTTTTTTCATAACAAATGATAACAAGGTCAGGTCGTAAGTCTAAGCAAACTTTGAAGCGGGGAAATTATTCCAAAGACAATATTTCGCGAATAAAAGATTATGGATAAACAAACTTAACTTTGTGATGTTTGACTTCACTAAGTACACTCTGGAAGGTACCATTTTAGAGTAAAATTCACTTAAAAAATATTTTAATGGCTAATATTTTAATATTCACACAAATAATTAAAAAATAATTATGAGTTATCTAAGATCAGTTTGTGATTACATCATTTTTTTTTTGTGAATTTTAATCTAAAATTTTGCTTGATGCCCAGTACCTTGAGGAATGAACTACAAAGTGATATGTAAATCTCGAGGACGCAAAAATGCAAAAGTTATAAGTGTACTTCGTATCCACACAATAACACGCGAAAATTGTTAATGGGCCGCACTGAAAGATTTCCTACGCGACATAGTGCGTTGGTGTCGCGTTTCAACCGGTTCCGTGCAAGGAGAGCATGGCGACTCAGGTTACAACTTGTGCACTATTGTGCATTGTAGCCTCATTTGTAAATCTGAGGTCTTGATGAGGTATTTCTTTGTGTTTATGATTTTCTATGGTCCATCGAATAATTTTATTATCACTGGCTTAGAATACGATTTAAAAAATTCTTGACGTGCTTCGTGTAATTAATGTGTACAATTTGTTTGCTATTAAAGGAAAAGTACCGATATAGCTCTAGGTTATAATCTTGAAAATTTTCAACGTGTTACTTGTTCAAAAGAGGATAATTATGAGCTGATACATTACTTAGGAGGCGGTCGCGGATTCAAATCCTTGGGCACTCTGAATTTTCAGGGTCATGTATGTATTGGTAGTCAATTACCCATGTTTTAATATACCATAACAGCAAATTAAAACATCATGAGAAAACCTATATACCATAGAGATTTGTATGAAATTCGATAGTACCTAAAGCCTGCAAACACGTACTAAGCCAACGTGTTGGATTATATGGCCTAACCACTCTCAATCGTACTCTCGATTGTAGAGGAGGCCCGTGTCCTACAGCGGAACGTATATGGGCTGATACAGGCTGTACAACGGAGCTAATATTTGTCATTAAAGCAAATACCCCCAAAGAACTCATGTCACCAAACTTATGAAATAACTCGCAAGATAAATGTACAAATGTTCAATTTAGAAGGCACGGCTTGTGCGTGTGGACTAAGTTTCCTTGTGGTATACTTGTTTGTTAAGTACGGATGTTTTGGGCACTCTGTCCTACTAGGAGCTATATAGCTTCGATGTTTGTTACTTTTCAGCAGATTTTTTTTCGTCCGTTATTCCATTCCTTTCATAAAGTCCGTTTATATTTTTATGAAGTATATGAGTGGCTAATGTGCAGGAAATCGCTGGATGCAGGCCGCTTCCAACAGGTCGATGTGGAGATCCTTGGGTGGATAATATGACTGGTGCACATGCCGCTCACCTGATGCTAAGCAATACGACCGCTCATAGACAGTACCAAAACCAAACCATATCATGAATTATAGAGCACTATTTGGCATTCCATTGCGCACCATCCTAAGACAAAATCTTCAGTCTCAATATGCTTAGTCGTTCTGGCTACAATCTCCTTCAATCCGGAACACAACAATGCGTTTACGCTTCTGTTTGGCGGAGAAAAAGACATTGCTGTGGTACCTATCCAGGCGGCCTCTTACATATGAGAAGCTACCAGTACCACAAGTCTTGATACATTTATCGCTTTTAATAGAACTAGTAGTTTCCTGTGTGTAGTACCCCTTATGTAACTGATAGTGTAATCCTTTGGAAAGTTGTGGTCAACTTTGCTTCCCTTATAAGTTGGGAATTTACCAAAAGCATATCCGTATCTAAATATAGAAAATAACTTGAGTACGGAGCGTAAGATATACGGTAATATCTTTAATCAGAAGCTATTTTAGTTATACCGGATAGTTACCTTCCCGTTGAAACTATTTTAGAACGAAATCCTGTGGCAGTGGTAAAATTCAGTGTTTATACCCGCTGACTAAATGTTACTCAATATGACGATATAGTCAAACTTGAATAAAATATAATATTGCCAGCGTTATAATATACAAGCTGAATTTTATACGGGGTATAACCGGACTGCGACGGTAAATGAAGCCAGAAATTTTTTCTTCGCTATTATAGTGCGTGGTGATTGACTATCAATACACACATAAAAAATATAATAAATAAATAAATAAGAAATTAATATAAATAATATTGTAAAAAACATTTTGTGTATTTAGTACACCGTGTATTGACTTGTCATAAGAGCTCGTTAATTGCCTACATGACTAATAAATAAGCAAGAGAAATTTCATGGCACATGCCTTTGTGGCGCAGTTGGTCAAGAGTTGAATGTGAGAGGAAAGGTTAGGGATACAAATTCCGTAGAAACTCAAATGTTTGATTGGTCGATGATTTTGTTCGCCTTAAAAGTCTTTGCAGTTTCTAAAATCCACGACATAGTTAATCGCACTGGTTTTGAACTATTTGTGACTTTTGGATGTATTTTTAAAAGCACAGTTCAATTTATAGCTTCATTAGTGACCCGAGTAATATCAATCAGCTCAGTTATGACCTAAAACACGAAATCACTTTCGCTGCGCCCAATTTTAAAGAGAATTTATGTGAGTGAGAAGAACTCGGTGGTAATTGTGCCATCAGCCGTTTAAAAGGTTAAAAGTTTCATAAAATCCTTATAATATTACTACAAATTGAAATAAAATGAGAAACTTGCCTAGCAAGACGCTAGTGGTGGAAATTTCAGTGTAATTTAATCTAAACATGCGCAGCGGCGCAGCTCGGCGACGCAGAGCGTGCAAACGAGACGGAAATGTGCCGTACACTCGCGCTCGGAACTCGGTTCGCCAAAATTATTTGATTGGGACCTACCCAACACTCTAATGTATCCTTTACTGCATCATTGGGCTATTGGAAGGAGTATTCGACACATTTTTTTCATTATCAACACTCTAATGTACCCTTTATGGCATTATTAGGTTATTGGAAGGAGTACTTAATGGGTTATGTCCATTCTTATTGACCTGACCCGGTGTTCTCTCATCCAGAACAGAGCTGTAAAGATTGCCGGCATGTATTTTTCAGACCGTCTATCAGAAAGTTGGTAATATTCATGATTCTTTTTGTTGGTCGGTTTTTATTAGGGCACCAAACAGTTCACTTGAGTTCTAATATGTACATGAATTGTAAGAATTTTCGAATCACTTAAAGTTTATGATAGTCCCAATAACGGGTATACTTTTCAAACAGCTTTGCTTACAGTAAGTATACAGCTTTTGAAATATTGGCAACACAATTGCTTCCTTCCTTCTACTTGGTTTTATTATTCCGATCGGTACCTGGGTCCTACTTCAGACTGACTCCTCTATTTCGACCGGACCTTCAGCATCGTCAATAATTAAGTAAGTAAGACTATCGATTCTCGTACCTTCCTTGATGACTTCTAGCCAGCGCTTCTTTATCTTAGTATGTAAAATGTACTCTGTGCTTCTTTAGTCTACCCCTCGGTTGTTTGTCTGCCACATCGTGGACACCAAGGCTGCCGCGGATGTGATTGTTACGGTTTCTTTCCATACGCGTAACGTTGCATATCCACCGCAGCATTTTCATCTCTGCGATATGGACCAGGACATGTCGCCTGAGGACAGGCCACGTATCAGACCTATACAGGAGCACAGGCACATGTATTGGTGTTACCATCTATGTTATTGGGGGCAAACGAGCATGCAATTCACCTGATGGTGAGTGATCACCGCCGCCCATGAGCATCTGCAATATCATAGGGCACGGAGTTGCGTTGCTGGTCTTCAAGGTGGGAATATTCTCGTTTTTTTAAGGTCTACGTTATGTTACGGTACGCTAGGTTGTATTGCATTGGAAATATATTTTGGTATGCATGTTTCATTACATAATAGAAATCTTTACGTATATACGTAAAGATGCTTACATAACTTCATTTATAACTCCTTGGAATAAATCAACATTCTCCACATGATCTCATTAATATTCTTTTAGAACATTGTAACACAACTGTACCTTATTTGATTGTTAAAAAATGAACAAACAATTCCTATTTCTATTACAAATACGCACAGCACCCTCATCAAATTTGAAATGTAGGTCGGTAAAGAAAATTGGGCCGCATGTCTAAGAAGATGATAAATGTACATTTAATTTTTATGTTATGTATTCGGCTTCGGAGAATTTCAGTTATATGCTATTCTATTTGAAGGCATTGTTGTGGTTCAGGATAATTTAATTTATTGCTTCGAAGTTTTGGGTTTCAGAGCGTATAAAACTAAAGTTGGTTTTATTACAAAGTTTAACATTTTATTGAATACCATACTATTGAAAAGCCATACGTAACCTAATACAGCGACATCTTGCGACAACCTTTTGAACTACATGAATGTATAAATTGTATTACCAAGATGTAGATAGCAACATTATAGAATTCAATTTCATGATGCATCACTACATAGTATAAAACAAAGTCGCTTTTTCTGTCCCTATTTTTCTTGTTCGCTTAAAACTTTAAAACTACGCAACGGATTTTGATGCGGTATTTTTTAATAGATAGAGTGATTCAATAGAAAGGTTTATATGTATAATAACATCCATCAAACAGTGGAGAAATATTGTTATTTTTGAGGTTTCTAATGTGATGTCGTTAATTATCAATATTTTTCCGCTTACATTGCAAACGCAGGCTGAACCCTACGAGATTTATCAAAATAATGTACTACATATTTGTACACATTGAAAAGGTCTACAGAAAACTCCGCGATGGTATATGCCTATCTCTTATGGATATCCCACAATAACATTTTTTTGTCATTTACTTTTTACGACAAATAATGGCTAATTTTCGAAGCGATTTTAACCAATACAGCATTAACCCTTATCCAATTAAATAGCTTAAATAAATTGTTGATTTAATATAGATCTATGTGGTCCTTTACAGCACAAGATTTAAATGAATACTTTCGAAGATATTACAGATTTAAAATTGCGGGACGTAGCGCTTGCGGCGGTACTGGCCGGCCGGGGCGGCGGCAGCGTGCCTTTATAGGAATGTTTATATGTATAATAATAATACGTACATATTATTGTACAAAAATCTATTTGTACCCGGGCGAAGCTGGGCCGGGCTGCTAGTAAGCTATAAATGAGAGATATAAAAGCAGTTCATCAGCTGGTCATGGTAAGTTTTCAATGAATCTTACTGGTAAATTTAACTGGTGGTAGGTTTCTCATATGTGAGAGTCCGCCTGGATAGGTACAACCACAATTTCTACTTATCCCCCCAAACAGCGGAGTAAATTCACTGGTGTGTTTCGGTTTGAAAAACATAGTAGCCAGAGTGACTACTGGAAATATTAAGTCTTAACATCTTATGTCTCAGGATGGCGAGCGCAGTGGAATGTCAAGCATTGCTTTGTAAATCAAGGTGTTGTTTGGTTTTGCTACTGTTCATGAGCGGTCGCATCGCTTACCATCAGGCGAACGGCATGCTCGTCTCGCCATTCAATGTAATAAAAAAAAAATATTATGATAAATATCATCGTGTCAATTTAAAACAACTTAGAAACAATCATCTTGATATAATGTTAAAACTAAAATCGATCTTATTCGGGTATATGCTCATACACTATGTATAATACATACCTATATGATATGAATAGCAATGTACTACAAAAACAATCTTTTCTTATGCCAATTATAAATTTCGGAACAAACATTCAACAACCAATACTCAATATTGAAGTACACGTAGCAATCAAAAACATGACCGCTCTACATCTCTAATCATTATTTTTAATCCCAAGTATGAATATCTTAATATTAACCTCGTCACATATCGACGATATCTCTGCACTAAAGAGCATTTGCCTAATGGCTTCAATTTGCTCGGACATGCATCACATCAAAAACCAGTGGATGCGGAGTGGTTGAGAAACAACTAACTCGCATTGTTCAAACATACCGCGAAAATGAGCAAAATGGTTGACGATGTCTGTTTATTAACCGACTTCAAAAAAAGAAGGAGGTTCTCATTTATTGTGTGATACCACTGATTTTGAAATATTAACAACGATTAGCGATAGGAAAGCAGCAACGTAAAGTTTTTTTAGGGTTAGAAAAAAACATTAATATGAATGAGGCTTAGAAATACGACAAGATTCACGATGGTAAGAAGAGCAAAATAAATTCATTGGGATTCACAGTTTAAATATATTCCATCCATCAGTCAAGGGAAGTCCACTGCTGAACATAGGCCTCCCCCAATGATTGTTAAATATATTATTATTAGATATTTGACAGCCTCCGTGGCGCAGTTGGTTAGACGCCGCCTGTGAAACGAGAGGCTGCGGGTTCGATCCCCGCACCGAGAGAAATATTTGTGCGGCCCACAAATATTTCTTCCGGGTCTGGGTGTTTGTGAGACCGAAAAGTCTCTCGTAGTTCCTGATACCCACGACACAAGACCCGATCTTAGTGTGGGGTCAGGACAATGTATGTGACTGTTGGGTGTATTTATTATTATAATTATTTTCTATACAAATATTAATAACTCCTGTATACACGAAGGGGTACTAATTTCCCAAAGCAGCCAGAGTAACTACTGGACATATTAATACTTAACATTTTGTGGCTCAGGATGGCGAGTACAGTGGAATGCCAAACATTGTTTTTAATTCATGGTGTTGTTTCGTTTCGATACTGTCCATGAGCGGTCGTAACGTTTTATATCAGGAGAATGTCATGCTAGAAATAGCATTTAAAAAGTGTGAATTTGCTACGAGCTGGTATAGTTTCGTAAACTTTTCCAGTAGATTTATGAAACCTATACGAGACATTCTGTTCAGCGACCATCGCTTTATTTCAGCGCATTTTCGGCGACGTTTCAGCCAACTTCGTTGACGAGGATAAACCAATAAGCTGGAAACTTGCAGCCTCATGTTACACAATTTTTAGATTTGGAATTATTTTAGCCAACTTGCAATATAGCCTACTATTTTTGGCGCAGATTACAAATTTTGTTGAGTAACTATATTATCTGTGACTTACAATCTAAAAGAACCTCTATTCAAGTAGCCCTAATAAAGTTCTTGGAGTCGCTAAATAAGGCTATATACCACTACTTTGGAACGTATGATAGCTATAACGGGATAGAAAATAACTTTGAAGTATCAGCCACAGTCACACCTAAAATATAAACATGTAATCTAACCCAGACACGATTTGCACCGCGACCTTAAATCTTGATTTTCAATTTCTGTATATTTTATATTTGTTATTATTTACTTCTAATATGTTTATGTCGCGTTTACTTCTAGGTTGCAAATATTTTATTTTTGTATATTTTAATATTTTGTGTGCTGTATCAATTTTTTTATAAATGTTATTTGTTTGCTTTGTGGACCTAATAAACTTTAAAAAAAATAGATACATGAAAAAACAATAAGGTCACACCAAAAACACTTCATTACCAAGTTCCAATGATTAAGCAAGCCAATTTCTATTCATATTATATTGACTCAGCTATGCAAGCACGGCTGTTTGTTAAGGACCGCCTCGATAAGACGGCCAGAAGGGTTTGTGGAACCGATAAACGCCCACGTTGATGACGTCACCTTCATTTCCATCCCTTCCTTGAGGAACGGTGTGGTTTGTATGTTTTCAAGATGCTGTTCGTTTTTGTTATTATGGGAAATTAATAAATTATTAATTGTTACTATTATGATTATCGATCTAAACGTCCGTAAAATCATAATGTATAAAATAATAACAGCAATAAATTTTAATTTTTATTTAATTTTGGACATTGAACCATGTGGCGTTATATAAAGATCATTGACACGTGAAAATAATTTTGATCAGTCAAGCTGGTAGCACAGAAGTATCCATACATCGTGAGATTTTTAAAGCCATCGTTTTATTAATTTATTAGTGTTGTTCGATTTCCGTTTCTAAAGTAAATAAAAGTTAGAAAACGGTGCACTCTAATAGTTTAAAATAAACAATACAATAAATCAAGTGGCACCATTTTGCACTGTGCTAGCCACCGCACTCAGAAGGAATCATTACAACTCTGAGTAACGTAAATAACTTTTAGTCAATAAACCAATTATTTATCGATGTGGTAACCTTTACACTTCCTAATACACATACATGTGGGATTGGAATATGAAGAAAGATGACTAAAATAAAACGCTAGACGAATAGTTGATATGAAACATGGTTGTGTGAAAGAGATGACGAATAAAACTACTAAATATGAAAAGAGTTAGAAAATGAAAGATAAAAATGTGGAAGTATGGTAGGACCGAATAACAGAACGTGAACCACGAGAACGATAGCGTGAGAAGCAAATAAACACGAAAGGAGAATTCAATTTTTTTATCACCTTTTCATTTCCATTTCAGAAATTTATTTTTTACGTTAACGTCACTCCCGTATCCCAGAGGGGTAGGCAGAGACTATGGATTGCCTTTCTCGTTCCTGACATACAACTTTCGCTTTGTACACTTTCATCAATCTCTTCATGCATTCTTGTGGGTTTGGCTAATCTCTTCATTCATTTTTGTGGGTTTGGGTACTGTTGACCTTAAGCTTGTCTAGGGTGCCATCGATCTCAGTGAAGTAGATTCGATGGGATCGTCGTACTGACTCTTCCTCTCAAACTCGACTCGCGTATTTGACAGCCTTAGTACTGCAGTTCGTTCGACGTCGGGTGTGAAACGAGTGGCCGCGGGTTCAATGCCTGCATCAAGAAAAATGTTTGTGAAGACTACAAGTATTTGGCTTGTGTCTGGGTGTTTGTGATACCGAAGAGTCTCTCGTAGTTTCTGATACCCACGACACAAGACTCGATTATAGTATTAGGTCAAGACTATGTACGTGACAGTTGGTTGATTTTATTTATTTGATATTTCCGCACAATTTCTTTATGTTACTACGATTAAAATGTGACCATTCACTTGATGGTATGGTAATTGCAGTGTAATCTAAATAGGGTGTCTACCGGTGGCAGATGGTTATTTATATGTTATTGCTATTGATCCATATAATACTAACTAGGCTTACTTAGTTAGGCCCTTTCAATTGAATACATGAATGTGGAAGTGACCCAAGCTCAGCAGTACGCGATTAATGGTTGATAGAGTGCAGAAAAATGATTTATTTCATCGTTTGTTTGCATTGAATAAGCTCTTAAACTACTGTTCGGAAGTGGAAAAATCTTTCACCATTAGAATAATACATTATCCCTGATGAACATACGAGATAGATTATTTTCAAAGGGGTGTATCTGAATCCGAGCGGAGCAGGTTTGGGCCGCTTGTTATGCAAATTCAAATATATTCGATTTTTTTATGTATTACAAGCATTACATTTAATATACATATAACCACAAAGATATAACCGGCGTACATACATTTGAAAAAATAAGATTTTGACGAATTAAAAACCTCCTCTTTTTTATCATAGGTTAATAAAAATAGATGTAAACATATTAATTAATAATTTACGATCCGAAAAATCTTATCTCTAACCACTGACATTCGCATTTCCAGTCAAGCATAAACAAAAATTCACGGAATTCCTCCAATTCACTAGTTTAAAAGTATCACATCCATTTGGGTGTCACAACACATGTCCCGCCCGCTCATTTTTCTCTCCACATTCATATCCCAGGTGTCGCTAAAACTTGATGAATCTAGCCGATGTTATATAATATATCGTCGTACAAACGTAAATCTTTACGGAACTTTTCATTCAGATCAATAATACTGGAAGGAGAATGCCCATTTTACTATGAAACTTGGTAAGGTTTTATATTTAGGTATTAATATTAAGCTTTTACTGGGGGGCCCACGAATACATTCGTATCGTATAAAAAACTTCGATCGTACGAAGTATCAAACTTCGTTTTGGATGATTATGGTAGGGCCCCTGTTTCGTATAAACCTTAGACTGTTCTTTCTATCTCCTGTTTATATATCCATCCCATGGTTGCCCGTAAGAAATTACCTAGTGTGATAAGGCCGCCACTTGTACTATTATTATTATACCGGGTATCTCAAGACTGCTACCGAAAACGAAGCCGGGTGGTAGTTTTAGTGACTACAAACACAATGGAACTAAAAATTTCGCAAAGAAACGCGACAATGATTTTTTATGATTTTTTAAATATCGTCATTTTTTGGTGGTAAATCCTTAGTTTTTGCTAAAATAATAATTTAAACACTTTTATATCTTAGATTATTTATAAATAAAAGGATATACACTGTTATTTTAGGTAAAAATGTATTTACCACCCAAATATGGTCATAGGAAAAAAATAACAATAAAAAATGGTCGCTTTTTTTTGCAACTTTTTCTGTTGCATTGTGTCTGAAGTCGCTTTAACTAACTTTAACCCGGCTTCGTTTTCGGTAGCAGTCTTGATATACCCTGTATAATTTCTTTATTGCTTCTGTACAGAGCAAAAGGGATTAAATTGTAATATAGAGGTTTGGGAATGTTGGTCTTAAGGTATATAAGTCATGCTGTTTTATTTTTCCTTTACTAATGCTTTCCTTTGAGAAGTATGGTGCTCAGAGGATTTTTTTAGAAATCTAAAAAAATCGCATTATTTTGAATGGAGTTCATTTATCTTACAGATTTTTCGATTTTTCCAATTGAAATATGTATTATGTTTTCGATATTATGAGGCTGAAATTCCTTCGTTACCTACGTGACACCAGTTAATACAAGATAATGTTATTATTTTTATTACAATAAATTTATAAAGAAGTTTACGAAAATGGCTCAATCATGTTATGTTTTGTAGCATTAAAAGGTATTTTTAATATAGAAAAAACAATGCAAGAGCGTACGCATCAATTCCTATTTCCGCATACGAACCCATTTCAAAAATTATAACTTCCATTACACAAAATCTGGCACGATTCTCAAAGATGACGTAATTTAGCCCATTCCTTCACGTCACGTATTTTTGTCCACTTAGGCCTAATATACCAAGTTGTAACGGCTTCGTCTAGTGTTAGCTATTTAGCCCACGCAAACCGTCACTGATATCCAGAAAAAGCCTGTGGAGCTAATTAAACGAGGGCATAAATAAACGTCTCGACGCCTATTTTCTATGTCGTGTGACTACGGAGGCGGTCATATTAACGCTCGGGAGGGAGAGATTAATTGATAAATATTTCTTGAGATTGTTTTCAGTAATCAGCCGATTTTTCTATAATGTTATGAAATTATCAAAAAAAATAATGTTTTATTTTAAAACATATGGAGTTTTAGATAATTACATAGATAAACTGATACATCGTTATCGGTAGTAAAAATAAGCGCCGCATAAGATAATTATTATTTCAAAATATAACTAAGCTAGTTATGAATACTGAACGTCTCCTAAACTTTTAAAAATTTCAATAACATATTTATTATACATAATCTCACGCCTTTTTTCAAGAACGGGTAGGTAGAAATGCAACCAGGACTTCCACGTATATCCTTGTATATTCCGTCCCACGATATAATAGGGGGCGAGCCTATCTTCATATAAATATAATAAAAATATATAAAAAATAAAATGTCAAGGATACAATAACTTTCTCTTGCATCGCGTTTCGGATTTTGCATGCGTACAGTGAGCGACATAAGTCGCTACACATTCACGAGATTTGGAATTGTCTTATCATCCAAAATAATAATTATTTTCAATATCGTATGGCACATCTCGGCATAGATAACTTTACTTTGTTATATTTTACGACTACAGAGTAGTACGTACAAATTTTAATTCATAAAAAGCTTATCAAAAAATGTGAAGTGTTCAACGACTTATGTCGCTGACTGTACATCCCTTTTAGAGAAAATCGGCATATTTGTAGATACCTTTATCAAATTGCACCGTACTTATTATCATGAACAATGCACTCGCATTACCGTGCCGGTATAAAAATAATAATAAAGCTAAGTGCTGACTGCCGGAGCGGATAAGCGCGCTCGCATATTAAAAACTAAACGTTTGTGACATTGTGTCACTGCAGTATTTCTCTTCTTTGTATTTACTTTTTAATAGCTGATATTTATTTTTAAACGTTAAGTTAAATGTTCCTAGCATTCAGTAGGTTGGCTACTGAACGCTGGGAACATTTATATTAGAAATAATGAGATAGGTCTACTGAAGCAGCGCAGTGGTTGGGAAACTTAAATGAATTGCTAATGGGTGCATCTGATACGAATGAATTTACACATTATGGCTTTAAATGCAAATAAAATATATTTTATTGTTACTTGATATTTTCTACCACTAAGCGAAACTTTGAGCGGATATGAATATTTGATCACCAAATAAAAGCAAATGGATACATTTTTAGTAGACGGTTTGAATTAAATAAATAAATACACCCAACAGTCACATTCATAGTCCTGAACACTAAGATCGAATCTTGTGTCGTGAGTTAATGGAACTACGAGAGACTTTTTTTCGGTCTCTAAAACACATAGACGCGAAACAAATATATACATGGTTCACACAAATTTTTGTTTCGGTGCGGGGAATCGAACCCGCGGCCTCTCGTTACACAGCCGGAGTCTAACCAACTTCGCCACGGAAGCTGTCAAATGAGGTTACCAATGCCCGCTATCCCCTATCAACATGACCGCAGTAGTCTTAATCCTTTGGGAACTAAAGTTAATTTCACTCACACACACATAGTTTGATTATACAACATTTATCTTAATGGAGTTTCACATTACCGTAATTTTGATTGTTCATAGAATGGACCTAAGTGCTAGTCTTGAAATAATCCTTTAGATAGGTTACTAGTGCTAGTTTTATCCTTTTGGTCATTGTTATGATTATTGTGGCTATAAAATATAATTATAATGTACTTTTCTACAGTGTCATCCTATTCTAATGACAATAAAGGCTGAAAGCTAAATTTTAGTTTTGTTCAGTTTGTGTAGTGTAAATTAATATATATTGTGGATTAAAATTTGCTTAGATTCTAGATTTTGAAATTAAAATGTAGGTAATTAAGTAATATTTATGGCATTTTTATCACTACACTTACAGGCCTTGCGGAAGACCAGCGATGGTTTTATTATCAGCACAGCTGAGCATTAGCTGTTTCGTGACAAGCTCTATTATATTAGTACTTTTAACAGCTGTTAACCATTGCTTGTTACAAATAAATATTTCTTTTTTTATAAAAAAGTACATAGTTTTGGTTAGACGGCGCCGACTGTGAAACGTGAAGCTTCAGGTTCGGTCCCCGTACCGAGACAAATGTTTGTGTGATCAACAGGTATTCTTTGCTGGTCTGTGTGATCGAAAAGTCTCTCGTAGTTCCTGATACTCACTACATAAGACTCAATCTTATTGTGGGGTCAGGACTATGTATGAGAATGTTGGCTGTATTTGTTTTTTTTTATTCTATTTAAAATACGTTATAATTTATTTCAAATATTGGAGGATAGTGTTATAAATGTGAATGTTACGTTTGCTTCTTATTTATTTTATATATTATTTATTATTTAAATTCAGTTTTACTTATTTTTACTTCTTATATTTTTATTTCCTTTATTTTCTCGCTGTAAGTATGAACCCTTCCTACAATTGCGTAATAATCTACTCACGACCTTGCCCACGCTCGTCTAACATGTTTGCCTGCCATTATGCTTTCAATATAACCGTATTGAAATATTCATGTGTTATTGAGGAAGTCTTCCTTAGTTATTATATTTTCATTCATTTGTTTATTATGCGTATCAGCTGTCCTGTAACGTAAGGTATGCAATTCTGTCCTCTCCTGTCCCATGCCATCCATTCGAGAGGGAAAGAGAGATAACTATAAATAGTTATTTGAATTCTTAACTCATCCCACAGGAACAGTTCATATTTTGGGTTAAAAAGTAGTTTTAATTCAGAGTGTTAGCTACCCATATACCAAATTATATTAAAATCTGTCTAGCCATTTTGCGTGAAATTGTAACAAATATAATACCTAAATATTTACATAATAATGTCTACAGGTTGCAGGCGTTCTCGCCTCGCCTCGGTGGTGCAGTTATACTACGGCACAGAACAGTTATTCATCTGTTCTGCGTACTACGGTATAATTGTAAAGTTGAGGTCTTGGGTTGGAATCCCGGGTCGGGCAATGTGGTATTGGATTTGTCTATTGATTATGGGCCTGGAGCCATAAATTTGTGACAGATATGGCGATAGGCTCGCCACTATCAAACCGTCGCGTCGTGTCGGACAGAACACGCAAGGCGAATCTCGAATGTCATCATGTCAATTATACAGGGTATATCAAGACTGCTACCGAAAACGAAGTCGGGTGGTAGTTTAAGCGACTTCCGACACAATGCAACAGAAAAAGTTGCAAAAAAAAGCGACAATTTTTTTTGTAATTTTTTTATTATGGCCCTATTTGGGTGGTAAATACATTTTTTCCTAAAATAATAGTGTATAACCTTTTATTTATTAGTAATCTAAGGTATAAAAGAGTTTAAATTATTATTTTAGCAAAAACTATGGATTTACCACCCAGAAATGACGATATTTAAAAAATCATAAAAAATAATTGTCGCGTTTCTATGCGAAATTTTTAATTGCATTGTGTTTGTAGCCACTAAAACTACCACCCGGCTTCGTTTTCGGTAGCAGTCTTGAGATACCCTCTATGTGTATGTATGCAGGTGTCCTCACGAAGTTTTCTTCACCGTTAAAGATTCGAATCATCAAGTCTTCATATTTTTTCACTAGAATTATCTTTTCCTGTTTATCTTTTATAAATGCAGCTCTTATTTCGATAAATATTAAATGCTTTAAACTGCAGCAATTCCTACTTTTGAAATGGCCATTTCATATTTCGCACACCCGTCCGCTTGCATGACAGCTATTCGACCGGACAAAAGAGATATATAAAGAAATTTATTTAATATATTCTTCGCGTTTTGTTGTATTTATTGCAGTTTTGGTTTATTTTCATGAAATTTATTTTTTATGTCACCAAATTGGTATAATATATGATCAAATGAACTACGAGAAGCAAAGTTCGAGCATTATTATGTGAATTGTTTCATTCGAAGGTATATCAAATTCTTATTTTACAAAATTGCTATAATAAGAGTCAATGTCGTTAACAATGGCGTAACCTATTTAACTCGATAATAAATCTTGCCATCCTAAATAGCCACTGCTGCTTATTAGTTTTCCTACTTAATTATAATAATTTCGACCTGGGAATCGAACCCAGGACAAGGTACTTCAACGCTCTCATCAGTCTTTCAAACATTTTTGACTGTACATTAAGTTGCCACTGTAATTCTTTTGGTATCAGATATGTAACGTTTTGGTTTTAAACGACCCATACCAGAAAAATATATTTTTGGATCACACAAACATATTTTTCTGACGAGATTAAACCCACGGCGGGCGGCATTATATATATATTTATTTCTCTTCACAAGCGGCATTATATCTAACTTAGTCAGGGCTTTCTTGGGAGATTTTATTTGTCAATTTCAAAATAGGAGTGTGAGAATGCATTGCTTATGCAAGTTTCCACCTCCTAGCTTCCTGACGTCGATTAATGATAGTAGTGTCGAGTCGAATGAATCGAATTCTCATGCTGAACTTTTATTGCAGCCACCAGTGGTACTGCAACAAATAGCATTGTGATTTTAGATTTGTTGGGGAATTGATAGCTTAGAATTAGATGTGTTTTGTGGTTGTAGTGTAAATGAAAATGATATTAAAGTAATTTATTGCATCCATTAAAATGTTAAACATCGTTTAGATTCTGTAATTTTTTTATTTACCACCCGGTTCGGAAAGCGGTTCACAGTAGAGAAAAACGGGCAAGAAACTCTAGTGTTGCTCTTATCAAAACCAGTTTACTTATTACAATACTATATTATTACAAAATTTACAAGTTGGTTTAAATCAGAGCAGTTCATTAATAATTTGTTGTAAATTTACAATAAATAATTTTCATACGAATATGTTTATGTTATAATTAATATGGCGGAGTGAAGCGAAGTCGCCTAGAACATAAAAAAAAAATAAAAACCGACTTCAAAACAAAAACTCACTAAAAACCAAAAAATAATAAAATAATAACTACCACTGCAAAGCAATAAAATAATATTTATTTCATAGAACTCGTGCATGTTGATTAATTTGCTTAATGACTTGACTAGCCAACAAATCAAAATATATACATAACATCGCCATCGGGTCGCCCAGTACCAAACATATAGATATTTAAATTAATATAAGGCATAGGTCCTACATGTTTGGTACTTGGCGGTCCGCCTTCAATATGTTACGCATATATTTCGATTTGTTGGCTAGTCAAGTCATTAAGCAAATTAATCAACAAGCACGAGTTCCATGAAATAAATATTATTTTATTGCTTTGCAGCGGTACTTATTATTTTTTGTTTTTTTAGTGGATTTTTGATTTATATATATTTACGTGATTCATATATATTTACGTCATAATTATTCATACACATAACTATATATATCCACTATATTATATCATGTATTGACCCTATATTTGTATGTACCTATATTTACATATACATTATTTATGTTTCTATTTTTTTTTCTCTAAAAATTTATACGCCCACTTGATCTCATCTCTGTATCACCCAAAGGTAGACTGGTAGATAATGCCTCTGGCATTAAGTCCGCCTTGTATACAATGTATATGAAGTATAATAAATAAAATAAATAAATAAAAAACTATAGAAATATTTTTTTTATAACAATTACATGTGAATATTTTATTTGTCTTCAGTTAAAGCCTGCTGTAGAATTCCTTAGGCGAAAGATAAGGCGAGGTTGATGATGACGATAAAAATACATAATATAATATGTATCTTCAAAATACCAAATAATAGTAAGACCAAGATATGGTGGTAGGTCTCTTATATGTGAGAGGCTCACTTGGTTGGTATCACCGTAATGTCTATTTAGCCCGCCAAATACGACGAGCATGCCGTTTGCCTGATGTTAAGCGATACGACCCCTCATGAACAGTAGTAAAAAAAGAAAAAAACACCTTAAATCACAAAGCAATGCCTGGCACTCCTCTGCGCTCGCCATCCTGAGACATAAGATGTTAAGTCTCAATATATCCAGTACTTACTCCGGCTACAATGTCCTTCAAAGCAAAACACATTAGTGCATTTACACTGCTGTTTGGCGGAAGAAATAGACGTTGCGTTGGTACCTACACATGCAGCCTCTCACATATGAGAGACCTACGACCAGTAATTTTTTTCACGTATGCTCGTTTCAGTAACAAATACAGCATATTTATGTTATTTTTAGCAAGTAAATAGAGGAATGCGGGCACACGTCGCTCGTTCTGCTAGGTGTTCACAACACGCGTTCATTAATACATTCATTATTCACGTGTGCACACGCTGCGGTCTTTTCATATTATGTCGTGAGAATGGACTGCTACGAACAAATGGGCGTTATGTAGATGTAGAGGGTTATGTAGTGTGAACGGTTTAAAACTATGGACAAAATATGAGGAATAAAACATGCGAGTAATGTATAACATACATTCAAAATATTTAGCCTTTGTGGCGAAATAGGTTATGATAAAACGAAAAACGGAAAGAAAACGGTTTCATTCATAAATATTTATTTTTAGTTTGAGTGTTGTAATACAGTTATACATATATACATTACATAAGTTTCTTGGTTAGGCAGCTCATGACACAATACCTGTGTTCGATGTGAAGCAGATTTATAAGTGACTGTTGGCTGCATATTATTTCAATATACAGTATCTATGTTATATTGCTACATATCTAAAATGATCGTTGGTTTAATGCTGGCTCACGTCGCACGCTCTGCTGGATATCCACAACGCGCGTTTATTAATACATTCATAATTCACCTGTGCGCTCGCTGCAGGACTTTGCCCCGTGCAGCAAGTCTTTACACAATTATTTTGTGAACATGGACTGCTTGGAGCAAATGGGCTTTTAAGGGTTATTTAGTGTGAACGGCTTACAACTATGGCATGAACAAATGACGAAAGAAATATGTGGAATGGGAAACATACCACCAGAATGTTGACACCCTCTGTAGTTGCTTAAAAGTGCTATGAAACGAAGGCCCCCAATTTCGAATATATATATTTTCAATAATATTTTATAAGCAGTGTAACGGAGGAGGAAACCATCCATCGAGTAGCCTAGGCCAGCGTGGTGGACTATATGGGCTAATCCTCTCAATCGTACTGTTGATTATAGAGGAGGCCCATATCCTACACTGGGACATATTTGAGCTGATAAGGATAATATTTTTCTATGTTATTTAACTCAAATGTACAAACTATAAAACTGTAAAGTTTCATAAAAATCAGTTAAGTAGTTTTTGCGCTGAAGAGCCACAAACCTATTCTAACATTTTATGTTAATATTAGTTGAAGAGCTTATTGATATTGTTACATTATACGATTGTACATTAGGGGAATAAAAAGGTAATATAAAAAAGTACTAGTGTGGGAGGCAACATTAGAATGCTCTTATGAATCGCATGATAACAAAAACTCGCGCGCGCATCGTGTCAAGAGGGAAATAACGTAATGCACTTAATTCAATCAATAACATCCGCGCTGTGTTACTATGCGTTGAGTGTTCTTATCTGCCATCTTGCTTATGTTATTTTCAATGATTTTTACTTTCTGCCTCGTCAAAGTGGAAAAATGATATTGGTTCTTTATTCATTATTAGCCTGGAGTCAAAAATATGTATCAGGTATGGCGATAGGCTCTTCTCCTATCACATCGGAGGACGGCAAATTTAAGGCGAAAAGTGAGAGCTCTGGTCGCATCTCTGCCTAACCCTTTATGGAAATAAGGCGTGAGTTTGTGTATTGTTGTATGCAGTATGTTTTACTAAAAAATATAATAATTAAACCTAACAAACCTAAAATAGTCACATATACACTCTGACACAGACTCCACGGGTTCAAACACGAATAAGATTGCCTCGGTTTGTTTGGGAATCTTTTAAATACGTCTATTGTAGTCTTAATTCTAACACACTACGTCAAAATTTACCTATGTTCATCTTAAAAATTGCAATTACCCAAGTATCAAATATTAAATTTACGTAATAACATTGTCGTCAAAGACTTGCACAGCTTTTCATTCCGCCCTCTGCTCACTGCACTCTCCTTAAAAGATTAAAAAGTGCTTATCAATAATAATTTTCAGGGGATTTTTGCATCTCGTACAATCGTGGACAAAAGCGTTATGAAAAAAGTCGCGTGATCTCTCCGCCGTCACAGTCCACCGGTTCCCAGCGCATTTTCTTTGAAGCACCCCTCAACGGCCACCATTTCACAAAGCTAAAACCTGTGTGAATAACTACGAGATGTTGGACTCGCAATTGTGTGCGCGATGCTACTGAATATGCTGGCTCTAATTAATTATGTAACTTGTGTTTCTGACAGCAGTGAAAAGTGGACTGGAAATTTCACGTTAACAAAAAAATTAGTAATATGGTGAAATTAGGGATTATAATATTATTGACTGCGTCTATAAGGTTATTAGTAATGAGTTTACAGCTCCATTTGCGATGAAAAACAAATCCGATTGAGTTATTTTATCTTAAAAAGATCTTAAAAGTACAATAAGATATGATATACTAGATACTGTATTGTATCAGCCTATATACCTCCCAGTGCAGGGCACGGACCTCCTCTACAATCGAGAGATATAGTAGAATTTAAATACATTCATTTAGCGTGCAATATTCGAACTGGTGTTATTTACATAACCGAGTCTCTTTACAAGGTTGCCACTCGTCATTTCCACATCAATACACTTGACGGATGAATTCACTATAACTCTAGAGAAATGTAAAAACATCCATCCATCCCATCAAAAACATCCTGTTAAAAAATTCCAAGTCTCGCAGCTCAGGTTTTCTACCGCAAAAAGTTGTGAGATGCATGTAATACCAAGTCGTTTTTTTTTCTTTTTTTTTATACTGGCCTGGCATAGTGGCGGCATTGCACCTGATGGAAAGTGCCAATGCCGCCCAGGCAGAGTATCCATTGGCATCGGACGGCAGTCCCATGCCAATGGAAACAATTATGCCGGCCTGCTAAGGTGCCTCTTCACACCGCAGCGGAAGGACCCAGGATTGTAGGAAGGAGGGAACACAACTATTCCACAGCCTGACGGTGCGGCACAAAAACGAATTTGAGAACCGTTTGGTTCGCGCCGGGATGGTGTGGACCGTCAAGCTATGGCTTCGCAAGCCAGTACGCGTGGTTCTGGTTAGGAATGGAGAGGACGGGAGCAAGTTGAACAATTCTTCAGAGCACTCACCGTGATACAGGCGGTAGAACACGCATAGAGAGGCGACATCTCTCCGGAGTTGTAGCGACTCCAAGTTGCTCGTAACGTCTGCATCATTCACAATGTGGATGGCCCGCCGCTGCAATCCATCCAAGGCATCGAGCAGGTACTGGGCGGATCCATCCCAGAGGTGCGAGCAATACTCCATACCCGGCCGGACCTGCGCTTTATATAAGCGACAAAGCTGACCGGGCGTGAAAAACCGACGCACCCTGTTCAGGACCCCAACCCTGCGTGATGTGGCAGATATTACGCCCTCGATGTGATTCCATGGATTGAGATCACAGCGGATATCCACACCAAGGATACACAGGTCATTCCGCACTGAGAGTACCCTGAAGAATGGGGAGGGGAGAGAACGGGGATTTTTGCACGTGAACGCACACACCTGGGTTTTCTTGGCATTGAACTCAACCATATTCCTGGAACCCCATGTAGAAATGAGATCCAAGGTCCGGTTGAGCTCAATGACAAGATCTTCGCGTCCCTTCACAGTTTCGACACGGCAACCTGGAAGCCCGCAGTGGTATCGCCCATGAACCGTGCTGTCATCTGCATAGCAATGAATGTTGCCAAGCGACAACATGTCATTGATATGCAGAATAAACAAGGTGGGCGACAGCACCGAGCCCTGAGGAACTCCGGCATTTACCGAAATGAGCGCCAAAGCGTGTCCGTCAACGACTACACGTATTCTACGCCCATGCAGAAAGCCGGAAATCCACGAACACAGGTTGCCGGGTAGACCGTATGCCGGAAGCTTGGACAGGAGACCACGGTGCCAGACCCTATCAAACGCCTTGGCAATGTCGAGGTTCACAGCAAGAGCCTCGCCACGCCGGTCAATCGCCTCACCCCAGCGATGCAGGACAAACGCTAGAAGATCACCCGTCGATCGATTATGACGGAAACCGTATTGCCGGTCACTGATTAACGAGTGATTCTCCAGGTAGCAGATCAATTGAGCGTTTATGATCCGCTCCATGACCTTACACATCACTGAGGTGATAGCGATAGGGCGGTAATTGGTAGGGTCCGACCGATCACCCTTTTTGGGGATCGGTTGCACATTGGCCTGCCTCCAAGATTCCGGCACAACACCTGTGCGGTAGGACGCTCGGTAGAGACGAGTCAGTGCTGGAGACAACTCGGCTGCACAAGCCCTCAAAACCACCGCTGGTATCCCATCCGGACCACTGGCTTTCCGCACATCGAGATACCGTAACTCACGTCGCACATCACACTGCCTGATGCGAATATCTGCCATTGAGAAACCGCAATCAGGCAGCGTAGGCAGCGACTGGGAACCACGGTCTTCGAGGCGGGAATTAGCCGCAAAGAGATTTGCCAGCAAGGCAGCCTTCTCTTGCGGCTTGTGGGCCAGCGACCCTTCTGGGTACCTCAGCGGCGGCAACGCTGGACGGCAGAAGTTAGATTGAACGGCCCTGGCCAACCTCCAATAAGCACGACTGCTAGTTGGGTGATCGATTAATTTATTTAAGGGACCTTAAGGGACCTTCTATATAAAGTTATTACGTTAGTTATTATCATATCAATATTAAAAATTTTTTACGTTTTAAATAAATAGATCGATTAGATTTACGCGAATGTTACACATTGAAATAAAACTATTACTGACCACCCCGGTCCGCCCCGTGACCACGAAAGCTGTAAAGTAATCGAAACGTCGGGAACTCAAAAAATGTAAAATTAAACCATATCCGCGATAAAATCCGTAAATAATAGTTTTATTTCAATAAATAGATCGACTTGGCCAGCAGCATTATGTATAAATTGTACGATACATTATGTTTTCATGCGATGTAATTGTAACCATTTGTTTTTTTGTCTGGTGCTATTCATTGAATGTATTTTAATATTTATAATAAACAACACCCAACAGTCACACACATAGCTGTGACCCCACACTAAGATCAAGTCTTGTGTCGTAGGTATCAGGAACTACGAGAGAGTTTCGGTCTCACAAACACCCAGATCCTACTGGTGATAGGTCCTCATATGTGAGAGGCCACCTGGATGGTTACCACCGCATTGTTTATTTCTCCCGTCAAACAACGTATAAATGTACTGTTGCGTTTCGGATTGAAGGACATTGTAGCCAGAGTAACTGCTGGACATATTAATACTTAACATCTTATGTCTCAGGATGGGGAGCGCAGTGAAATGTCAAGCATTACTTTGTAATTCAAGATGTTGTTTGGTTCTGCTACTGTTCATGAGCGGACGTATCGCTTACCATCAGGCGAATGGAATGCTCGTCTCGCCATTCATTGCAATAAAATAAAAGATCCGAAAGAAATATTTGTGTGCCGCACTAACATTTGTCTCGAACCCGCGGCCTCTCGTTTCACAGCCGGCGTCTAACCGACTGCGTCACGGAGCCTGTCATTTGTGTCTAATCTACAAACTACATTGAGACTATGTATGTTATTTACGTTACCCTTCCAAGGTCTTCACTCGTCATTTCCACATCAATACACTTGTCGTCCGGTGCGCGGCACGTGTTTACCTCACCCCACCGTTTTACAATAGTTCACGTAATGGAAACATAATCTCGGATGTAGATTGAGCTTGGTAATATGATAGTCGAGTTATGTTGTAAATATACGGGGTGATATTGAAATATATTATTTAATTGAACCTACATATTTTCATCACCTCAGTGGTATGAAAAAATGGTTAGGGAATAATTTTGCACCAATTGCTTTATCAGTATAAAAGTACTATCATTTATGTGGTAGAATACAATATTCATTTATTGCGCTATCGTACACAAACATGACAATTTATATTACATTAAAAATTTAACACTTTAAAACTATTACAATTATTTTACATTAAAAAGTTTATCTCTCCGAAAAATCAACTTTCATCCATAATTTCAACGACTTTTTCACCATCATCATTACCAGAACTATCATCGCCAATCTCTAAAACTGATACGATAGGTTTATGGTAGCTGAAGTAAGAAACGAACAGTTTTGATTCGAACCTATTTAAATGTCTAATAAAGACCGCATCAATAGTAGTTTTGTATTTCGTTGTGCTAAGATTGCGATCATTCGACATAGTTAAACCAAATTCATTATTTAAAAATTCAATTAATAGTTGATTTTTATCGTCTGCGAAGTTTATGTTGAAATCTCCACTCAAAATCATTGGCAATTCATCAAAGCTTTATAAACTGACAGCTAACTGACAGCTGTCTACTCTCCATCCGTCTTACGCTTTTCGTCTTACGATCAGGTCACGTGTCCTGACGCGAGTTTAAGATTTTATACCCTTTACAGAAAAAGTGCTCAATGCCGCTAAAGAAGTTTTCACTTCAAAAACAATTGAAAAAAATCCGAGGTGACCTGTCAAAAATCGTGAATTAAGTTTTTATGTTTTCTCGCCACCCATGGTAGATAAGAGTACCTATCTTACCGGTTCGGGAATTTACTTGAGCCGTAAAAGTCTCGTGCCTATATGAGTTATTGAAAATCCTTGAAATCGAATCATCGCGATTTTTGACAAACATACCAGTTTTCTTTTGAAACTTGGTACAGTGTTAGCTGAGGTGGTAAGGAATATGTAGTCTAAAAGAAATACCATATGTTAATTTTATATTTTATGATAAAAAATCTGATCTTGCAGAACCTTCAAACTGCACGACGTTTAAATACTCACGATTTTTTATTGTTTTACATACATAAGTTCTGATCATTGTTAGAGGCATGAAGATAAAGATGATATTCTACTTTAGATGTATATAAATTAATCATTGAGAGATAAATTGATCAGAGATGAATTATTATTAGTAAGCAAATTTTTACAAAAATACAATAATAAACTACATCATTACACATAATTACAAATAATTACTACATAGAATAAAGCAAAGTCGCTACCCGTCTGTCTGTTCCTATGTATGTATGCTTAGATCTTTAAAACCACGCAACGGGTTGTGATGCGGTTTTTTAAATAGATGGTATTAGTTCAGTCAATATGTAACCGGTTGTCTGGAAGAGATCGCTTAAAGCGATAAGACCGCCAGTTATATCACCAACGTTATGTTTCTATAACTATTGTTTTCTTCTTTTTTCTTTTGTTTTTGTGTTTTGTTTATCCTTTGTATATGGTGTTATAATAAAGAGTTATTATTATTATTATGTAAGGAATAATTAATTGCCCTCCGAATAAAGACCTACCCATATTTAACATAATGAATCGTTAGGGGGACATGTATAATTTATATAGTTATAAAAAAACATTTTTTCCTATCGAAAATAGCGTTGGAACACTTTTTTGATCAATTAGCGCCCTCTACTTTTTGTATTTCAAGTCGGATGACGTCACTCTAATGACAAAAAATGTAGTTCGCAATGCCCTCTACATTTTTTATTTAAAAATCTTTTTCCTAAAACCAACAGTTTCCAAGAAAAGAGCGTTTTTAAATATATTTTTTTATTCATTTTTTGAATTTCTCAAAATCAGCAAACAGCCCGACCTTTTTAATTTTTCTGTGACCTCTTGACATGTCCTCCTAACGATTCATTATGTTTAATAACGGTAGTTCTTTATTCGGAGGGCAATTTACATATTGACTGAACTATATTCACAAGAAAGGTTTATATATATAATACATATAAAGGGTGTCCCAGTTTGTAAGATATATAACAAGAGTGTGGAGTGGAACCAAAAACGAGAGACGCCGCGAGTAACTAAATAATTAATATCACTCCTTCTGTGCTTGCCGATCAGTTCCATTAAGACGCATACAATATTAAATTCTACCTCATCAGCAGGACACTGTATTCTAAACCGTTCAGCCTTTCAATCATATCTAAGGGACTGTGTCGAAAGGTTCAAACGGGTTACGGGCGGTCTACTTAACCCCTTGCCCTTGGCAATCGCGTTGGCCTTTAATACGCTGCAAGAACCCTTGCGAATGCTTGTGTCGGCCTTTTGTGCCTTCCGTACCTGAAAAATCAGGGTCAGCTGTTTGATAACGTATTTGAAAAAAATATGTTAACTTTCTGTGTTTAGAATTCAAAGTTGCATTCGGTTATATGAGGTTTACAGGTAAAGGTTTTATTGATTAGAGGTCATACTATAGTGGGACGTACATATACATAATAGGGGTGATATAGAACTGAATTACCGAGTCCACAAACGACATAAACCAACAATAACCAGAATTATTGTCTAATCCAACTCTAAAATTAACTCCAGTCCCCTCGCCAGGAGAAGATTTACAAAAGGCGGATATTTTACCAAGACTTGTTTGGCAGCGAGTCTGCGTATGACGTTGACTATGAGCCAAATGTACATCCATCCTATTTGTATAATGCTGACAGATTGAAGCGTGCGTGCGCCCGTACATTTGTATGTGTCCGCTAGTATATTTGTTTTAGTCGGTGTACCGTTGCTCCGTGGTGCTAATTGATTGCCGAAACTTAAATAGCATGTAACTCATCAATAGTGTGATTATCTGTAATGTTAGTATTATTTATTGCGTTTCCGTCCATTGCAAGGTTTGGCAAACATCATTCAAAGCAATAACTGGCCGGTATACTCATATTTTTTTTAAGAATAATGTAACAGTATTTTTGCTGCACTTGTGAGATGTTTGCACAATAGAGTATGTTATTGAATTGCATCTCTTCGCTTCTAAAATTTTTTGCTAGTAATTATCAATCCGTATCAACTTTTTGGTTTGAAGCAATATTCGGGTACCAAAGATGGCTGACAAAATTATGATGTGGCGTATGTCAATTCTTTCTATAGCGTTTTGAAAATTGTACTGCATAGAAATCAGAATGGCACATAGTATTGGTCCGAAAAAGTGATAGGGACGCACTTACTTTTGTCTCGGGTTATCGAGCCCACATCTCGACATCGATCTTTGGGTCCAGCAATAGCAAACTGCGGTACTCAAAAACATTTACCTTTTATTTAGGTACCTACTACTTCTAGTTTTATCACAGTTGTTGCTACATCTACGAGACAATTGTACACTATCAATACAAAATTTTGATCTAACTCTAATTGTGAATATTTATTTACCTTATACTAAACTATGATTTCTTTGTTACAGATTCCGAAGAAATGTGCAATGGGTGACACAACACCAAGTATGCCTGAGGTGACGTAGTACCGTCATGGAATAATACCGGACATGACGAACTACACGTACGTTGACACCACGTTGCAAGACTTAAGCTGCCAACTGTACACCCGGCGAGGCTGTGGCGACTCCATCTACGGACTCGACTGCAGCTCCGAAGACTATGTCCCTTACCACTGCAATCTCAACATCGACATTCAAAATGAAACTTCCTACAGCTGCCATACATGCTTCAACACAAGTCTGGACATTAGCAGCAACAGTACTCTATGTAGCTCTGGATTCAAGCTAAACATTCTCTCCGTAGTCTTTGAAAATGCACTTAAAAACATGTGGTTGCGTTTACCAACATCTATCTGTGATCTGGACCTGGTCTGTTTCAACGACAACTTCAATCGGACGTTATACCTTGACGTGTTAAACGAGACAATTGAGAATAAAGCAATAGAAACATTTCAATGTAATTTAAATTTCGGGAATGTTACGGAAGGAAGTGTTTACGGGTAAAGGTTACGATTGGAGTTTCTTATTTGTGATATTATTCATAATTGCGGGCGGTGTGGGCAATATTCTAGTGTGTCTTGCCGTGTGCTTAGATAAGAGGTTGCAGAATGTGACGAATTATTTTCTACTGTCGTTGGCGATTGCTGATTTGTTGGTCAGTTTGTTCGTGATGCCGATGGGAGCTATACCAGGGTTTTTAGGTGAGTTGAACGTTTCATTTACAATACAACGTATTAATTATAGCTAGCATATTATTTGTGTACCATTATTTAATGTCGTAAATTTTAATGGGTCCAGTAGTCAATGGAATGTGAGAAACAGATTTATGTTACCACACCGCCTTATAATAATTCCCTATTATATAAATGGTGGAGTATAGGTTTCTAAGTTGCAATTCTATTTCATTGTCAATCATATAAACATATATTGAACTATCATATCAGGAAAAAATTAACGCTCAAACCCTTTAGTTCACAAAGTGGTCCAGATGGATTCTCAGAGGATCATGGGAGACTCGACGGGCGCTACCTTCGCGTAAAAAAGTTGGGGGGGTTCACAATTCCTAAGCGTAAATCTGCATGTAGGCAGATAATATTTTAAGAAGCTCAGCAACTGTTACTTGTAAAAATTTGCATATTCCATATTCATTAAAAACTCTGCCGCAACTCAAATTTCTATAATTAAGTCTAATCTTCACATTTTTTGGTAGTATGGTAGAAATGTAGCTGAAGGGGATCCATCGGAACCAACTAAAATTTAAAAGGGTTCTATGAGAGAAAAAGTCTGTAGGCCTCTGCTCTAACCGATTTTTTTAAATGATCATTGGTGATACTAATTGCACCTTAACAATTACCGTGAACGAGAAATTAGACGTGGGAAGCAAAGCAGCATTATTTAAAAGGAACTGGATCATGTGACTCGAATGCATCCAGATCGTTGGACAAATATCGTCATGCAACCTCGATCCTGGAGCCCATGAGGCCTGATTTTTTTTCGAGTGTGAATTGTGGAATTGGTGATGGGAGACCGAAATGGGAAAGGAGGGAGATGAATTAAAATCCAATATCATAAAAATATTCCCATCGATTTTCTAAATCAATCCAAGTGATACTAATTCGCGATCGATATATTTCTATGTTCGGCAATCAGCATTCAGACAGTCCCATTAGTCTTAACTCTGAATGTAACTTCGTAAAATATACTGACGATAACCACATAGTGAGTGTTCATGATCAGTACAATTTACAATCATATAAACACTGTATAAATAGAATGACATTTGCAGTGCACCTATTCAAATACTATGTGAGTACTGAGTATAAGGCTATCACGAAATATTCATATATCGGTTTTGATGAATATTATATAATATTTTAGTAAACTTTGTATATCGACAGGCCTAAAAACAAAATCCTGCAAAAGTTTTGTTGTTTAGCGTATTTGAAAATACGAGAGAAAAAATATTGAGACGTGATCTTTGACGTTAAAATTAATTGGCCATGTGTCTCTCTTAAATAAAAGTTTTTACATTCAGTAAATTTATTTATTTACATGTTTGGTAGCCAAATAGTAACGGACCAGGCACAGTCGCCTACATGTTTCAAATCCCAGAGTACAGCTCATACTTTTCGGAGTCATGTATGTATTGATAGTCAATCACCACGCACTATAACGGTGAAGGAAAACAAAGTGTGAAAACCTGCATAGAATTATTAGATTTGTAAGAATTTCAGCGTGGTAGATTTTAGTTTAACCTCTATCAATTGTAATCGCGATTGGATATGCCCATGCCGATGTCCGATACAAGCCAATACAACGTATAGAATACGACGTCCAATATGTTACATAATGTCTACGACTTTCAAACGTTGGCGTCCTAATGATTTCCATAAATATGCCTATAATCAATCGTCACCCATCAGTCGACACTGCGTCTCCCAGAACTCATTATCACGCCTTCACTGGTATCTTTCCTGTTTAAAAACACAGTTATAACAGTTATATATTTTTTGTAATGAATGGCGAGATGAGCTTGCCCGTTTGCCTGATAGTAAGCACAGTTGTTTGGAAGGAGAAATTGCAGTGGTACCTACACAGGTGGTCTATCACATATGAGAGACAATTAAAATTTGCTTCATAACATACCACTAGACTTTCCTATCTGTTTTTATTCTCTCTCCAATTTGCCATCTCGTCTAATCTCGTCCGTCCATTTCTAAGACCAACACAATAAATATTTAACATTCATGAGTGTTTATAATCCCTGATCACTTTTCAAAACTCCACCCGATGTCACTCTGCGTAATGTACAAAATGTGCTCTCTCAACTGTAAAATATAGTTATTTCAAAGCCACTACAAGGCAACAAAGACGCCCACGCGTCGTCGGATATGTTAGCAAGTTGTAGGATATCCGCCGGCCTGCGGAACAGTTCAGCTCATATCCGAACTCGTGTGGGAGACGACCTTGGTGTTTGTGTATTGTCATATTTATTTAATATCGACCTGGCTTCGCTTGGAAGCAATTTGTTTGGTTTTATGCTACATTTATTCACTTTCGCCAATCTTAAATCAAGTGTCTAACGGCCGTTCTCTATATCCCATCTATCTTTAACAAGAGGTTAAAATAGATACCATTACTATTTTGGTACAATTCTACACTTCAATAAACTAAGATTGAAATATAGGTTGGTCTTACCTAGCTATCTTTAAACATGTGCACCATATTTATATCTCTCTATCTTTGTTAACTGAAACACATACTGTATTGAAATATCTAATGAAATTTCTGGTTAAAGATAGATATATTATAGAGAACGGCTGTAAGTTGTACTCTTAGGGCCTTACTAATAAATTCGAAATAACGAGAGACTAACTTTACTTTTGACACGATTATGACAAGCCCTTTACCGAACACATATGCGTTTGGGACTTAGATTAAAATTCAATTAAATTTTCACTCCTCATCCTTGCTATGTGTGTGATGAAACTCGCTTCTTACATCGAATTTCGCAGTAACAAATATAAATATTCCTACATGTTACATTCTCAGATCTCACCAAATACGTAGGCTTCAAGAGACACATGTAACGTTTGATAATAACGGTAATTTAACACGCGGAGGCAATTTCGAGCCTTTTTGCCAGAGGAAGTACAAGCGATTGCTTGCATGCGTTCAGTAATATTACATGTTGTGACATACGGGATTGGGGGATGGCGCATTTAGTTTAAATGTTGGCCAAAAAGTACGATCACTTATTATTCCACAGAATATAATATCTATATTTATCAGTCCATATACTGCAGGGCACGGGTCTCCTCCACAATCGAGAGTAGGATGGTAAATTTTAAGCCATATACCATACCGGCCTTGAGTGGTTTGGCAGACTTTACATACTATAGAAATTCTTACAAATTACTATAGTATGCAGGTTTTCCTCACGATGTTCCTTTACCGTCCTAGTGCATGGCGATTGACTATCAATTCACACATGACTCCAAAAAGTCAGAATTGATTACATTTTGTCAGCTGCGTCTGAGGCGTCTGTCGCCTGTCATCAGCAGGCCACCACGCACTTTTGGCTTCCGATACACAGAGAAAAATATAAACCCATAGAAAGCGTTAAGATTCCCCGCGGCATGCTTTAGGCATTTAGCTTTAGCTTTAGGCATCCCAAAACTGAGTACAGGTCACCCTAATGGACCTCCATAGCGACTTGTTAGAAGCAGCCTGTGTAAAGATTTATAAAACACCCCTTGTTGATAAAAACACGTATGTCGCCTTCCGGGGCCAGCTAGTAATTATCATACGTCCGGTGTCGCAAAGCATAATAGCATCGACTAGCAAAAGAGGACCATCCTTTATCATGAAACGAAATTATCCAATCACGAGAATAAACTTCACATAAAATGTAATGCCATATTTGGGAGTTTGGTATAGCAAAAATTGATTATATTTGGAATCAATTCTTGCAATGAATAAATTTCAATCCAAACTCCAGAAAATGAATAATTTCAAATTTAATTCAATTTGTAGCATTTGGGTTGACCGGGTATGTGGGATCAGACCATTACCTAGAATCCCTTATTCCTACTTTAGAATCTTTATTAAGACAAATAAAGCATAAAAATACGTTTTTAGCCGATATTTTTCTATTCACAAATTTCCTTCCAACTAAACCATCCAGCAAATAAATTACCAATTCCCGACGACCATATGTCTCACTCCCGAGTATATTGAATGTTATCCCCTACTCCTGAGCCTTTGAATTCGGGATATTTGTCAGTTGGAAGCAATTTTCCCGCCATAGTTGTATTCCCATCGTGTATGCACACAATACATCTCGCGCATTGTACCGCATAATTTTATCCTAACTCGATTTATTTTGAAGGTGTGCTGAACATTGCTGTATTTCTGACATCTGTGTAAGGAAAAACATAGCAAGACGATCAATGTTCGCGCATTATTCATAAACTACTGAACGGATTTCGATTTTTGTAGGATTTTTTAGAGGTTTCGTAGTTGCTTAAGATGTTATAATAATCCACTGTCTCATTGACGGGCTGTCTCGGTGGTGCAATTGTACTACGGTATGATTTCAAAGCTACGATCTCGGTTTGAATCCCGGGTCGGGCAAAGCAATATTGGATTTTCTATTCGATTTAAGCCCGGAGTCAGAAATTTTTGCCTGATATAACGAAAGGCTCGCCCCTATACCATATTGTGACGGAAAATACAAGGCGAAACACCTTCTTGGTTGCACCTCTTCTGGGACAAAAGCGTGAGTTTATAAATGTATGTAATAATAATTTATATTATTGTATTATCTTCATCTATAGATATATATGGGGGATATATTGCTCTCTCCCCGATCACAATATCTCTAGAACTACTCGTATATTTTGTTTGTACTCTTGACTACGAAAATCTTTAACTTTTTATCGCCAGGATTTTTCGAAATCTTTCTTCTAACCACATTCTAAAACCAAACAACATTATTATTGTGTCCACGGTATTTAATCAAGATATTTTAGATTCTCAGTTGACTGATGAATGTTCATACAACGATTTAATCCAAATATATTTTATAGGCTTTGTTTGGTTTTTAAATTGATGGAACAAAATCTTTGAACAATTGGCGTTCACTTTGATTTATATTACAACTTAAGAATAATAACGTTTTCCTAAAATCGGAGACAAACATTTATAAAGTTTATTTCAGGATTAGATTGATATGTTTCACTTAGAAGATTTCAAGATTATAAGACCGAAATAAATCTAACAAAGAATTTTAATAGAAAAATCTCTATTCTATTTATTACCTTTCCATGATTTAATGCTTTGAAACGTTTGTAATAAAATTCTTAATTAATTTATTGTATTGTATTTTTAAAGTCTTCATTTTACTCTACTTCACTATCTGGTCAATTGGTTTTAACCAAAGCTTACCTGCGTAAAACGGCATTATAATCGATAGAGAAAAAAGGTATAACGATGGTTTATTTATTGCAAAGTTCCGGCAAACGAGCAAACAGTTCACCCGATGGTAAGTTATCATTGCCGCTCATGACCGTCCACAAACGCTGACTCTTGGAAATTTTGGCTTTCCATCAAATTGCGACACAAGTGGGAAGGAAATCGGTTGAAAAGAGGACAGGAGCAAGCAAGCTATCGCTTCTAGTCAATTTCCAGTGAGACCGTGGTATCGCCTCGGACGAGCGGCCCATTCATACTGAGCCATGACTGACAACGGCCTGGCCGTTAACTCTACTACTCTTACTCTAATCTTGATATTAGCGTTAGCGTATATCTCTGCAGATATGCCTAGTAATGGGAATTATTGCCTTTTCAAATTAACATCACTATCTTGTTATTTTTTGAGCCTTAGCGTGCGCTATATTTCTGCTATTGCTAATTGACCCCCCCCGCCCCTGAAATTGTATACAAAAAACTGACCATATATTGTAGCTTTTTTAACATCTAAAATTACACACAAAAATGAATTTTCAGTATCTTCTAATTATAACCGTATTTAATAAAAGTATTCATTTGAATATGTTTGCATTTATGTATGAGTATGAATATATGGAGTATAAACAATGGGAGAAGAGAGAAAAGCAACGCATTATTTTTTCTTTTCCAAAAAAGGGGAGATGAGTGAAACGCAATGCCATTTTTTCTTCTTCAAAGATTTGTTGTATGCCGTCAACCCACATTAGGACTGCAATGAGACGTACATGGGTTTACAGTCTGTCTGTATCAGCCCATATACGTCCCACTGCAGGGCACGGGCCTCCTCTACAATCGACTACCGATTGAGAGTGGTTAGGCTATACAGGGTATATCAAGACTGCTACCGAAAACGAAGCCGGGTGGTAGTTTAAGCTACTTCAGACACAATGCAATAGAAAAAGTTGCAAAAAAAAGCGACAATTTTTTTTTGTTATTTTTTTCCTATGGCCATATTTGGGTGGTAAATACATTTTTTCCTAAAATAATAGTGTACACCCATTTATTTATAACTAATCTAAGGTATAAAAGTGTTTAAATTATAACTTTAGCAAAAACTATGGATTTACCACCCAATAATGACGATGTTTAAAAAATCATAAAAAATAATTGTCGTGTTTCTATGCGAAATTTTTAGTTGCATTGTGTTTGTAGTCACTAAAACTACCACCCGGCTTCGTTTTCGGTAGCAGTCTTGAGATACCCGGTATAGTCCACCACGCTGGCCTAGTGCGGGTTGGCGGACTTACATACCATAGAAATTTTTATAAATCGGCTATGGTATGCAGGTTTCCTCACGATGTTTTCCTTCACCGTTTTAGTGCATGGTGATTGACTATCAATACACACATGACTCCGAAAAGCCAGAGGTGTGCCCTGGGATTCGAACCCGCGACCACCGTGAACATGTTGGCAGTCGCGTCTAGTCCGTTTACCAACAGGCCACCACGCACTTACAGTACAGTAACATGTTGTTTGACGCAGGTTACTGGCCTCTGGGTGTGGTGTGGTGCAACGTGTACGTGACGTGCGACGTGCTGGCCTGTTCTGCCAGCATCATGCACATGTGCTTCATCAGTATTGGGAGGTATGTATCTAGAACTACATCATCACCATCCTTATCATCTCAGCCACAGGAAGTACACTGGTGAACATTACCCTCCCCCAAGCCAGCCAGCGACTTCCTGCAACTTTAGCCAGGTCGTTCGTCCACCTTGTAGACGGGCGCTCGACATTTCGATTGCCTGTGCATGGCCTACACCCTAGAATCTTTCGGCCCAACGGACTTCGTTTCTACGCGCCATGCGCCCGGCCCACCATAGGATTAGCAAGTTCTAGTACAACAATAAGACTATAGAAGATAACTAATATTTTTAATCAATTATTTTGTATCTACGTTTTTCTTGGCTTCACTGAACTTTTTTGTTTATAATAATTTGAGTAAAATGAGATCCCTATTAATGAATGTGTTAAATTCTTGTAGTAAATTAAACTTATCGGCTTTCATCATTTTCGGATGACAACGCTTGGAATCGGAAAACTTGTAGTACATTTTCACAACAAGGAATCGACTCTTGAACATCATGTTAAACAATCGTGACACACTGCCACTCAATCGGATGGGGGTAAACTAAATAATTTTAATAAAATCTATTCGACCCTAAAATAATTGATTTCGCCTTCGTCAAAGTAAAATAAAGTACAATCGATATAAGATAATACATCTAAATCATGAAATGTTATGGTAATGCCACCGCAAGAGCCGATCATGGTCACTTTACGAGGGGGACAACGCGCCCTGCGTCCTTTTATGACCCATCAAAATCTATAAATTCGGTACGAGTCAAAAGTGGGCCATAAACTCATAATCTTTAGTACATTTGCAGTGAGTTCCATGCAGCGTCGCAGTTTCAGAAATATGGATCGGGTGGTATAATCTTTATGATAGCAATGCACTAAAATCATGTGGTTTTACTGGTGGTAGGTCTCTCATATGTGAGAGGCCATCTGGGTAGGTACCACCGCAATGTCTATTTCTCCCGTGAAATAACACTGCTTAAATGCACTGTTGTGTTTCGGATTGAAGGACATTGTAGCCAGAGCAACTACTGGACATATTGAGACTTAACATCTTATGTCTCAGGATGGCGAGCGCAGTGGAATGTTGCTACTGTTCATGAGCGGTCGTATCGCTTACCATCAGGCGAACGGCTTGCTCGTCTCGCCATTCAATGCAATAAAAAAATGTATTTTAGAGATGCTAACACTATTATGCCGTTATCTTCGACGGGGTAGTCAGGTATATTACTAGTTGTACCCACGTTTCATACATACAAAAAGAAAATAAAAAGGAACTGCTCAAATTGTGAATCCTTTCCTTTTTTAAACAACGAAAACGGCCTTAAATATCCAGAACACAAGATCCTGTGTACAAAAAATATCACAGTAAAACAACTTCTGCGACAAACACAACAACTGCCGAATAACCTGATAAACACAAGAACTCGAATGTGTAATGGAAACAGGTTAATGAGCCGGGTAATCGCGACTACACTGAAGTTTATCCGGTCGCGGCGCCGCCGTGCAGTAAAGGGTTTGCCCGTTTCACCCGAGTTTATTGTCCGGATTTAAATTTTGTTCTTTTATTTTAATGTTGCAATTTATAGGTCGGAGTGGAAACATTGGGTTTTCTGATTCGCGGGAAGAATTTTTATTCCGTGACTTCTTGTTCTTTTGTGCGGTTAGAACGGTTTTTGTGTAGGCATATTTATAATGTAGTTTTTGATATCATAAAATGCTATTGACTTAGATTTAGTATCAGACATAATATTGATTATAAAATGATACTTAAATGTGTTTTTCACATACTAATGTTTTGTTCTATCACCTCCATTATACATGTTTACATCTTTAGTTCGTAAATGTCACACATTTGCCATATTTTATTTTTAAAAGGTCAAATGATTGTACATCTCAATATATTTTTCTCACAAAAAATAAAATTATCATATTGACTGCCGTATTCAGAGAAAATTAATTTAAATAAAATCATTACTTAGTGTAGACTTTGTGAAGAAAATCTATATTTATACTAAGAAACAATAGGCTATTTGACTGTATAAAAAATATTGACTTATTTGTTTCCATCCGCGTAGATAATTTAATTTTAAAACATATTTCATTATCATACATTAAAAATATATTATTTTAGCTAACAACCACAATTATAGTTTAATTTATTTTGAGTTCGGGCCACGTGATCGTAAACGATTTTGATTAGCTATGACGTCATGCATTAGTATGAACTACTCACGTACAGGAAATGAATGGGATTGATAACGGCATAGATGCAAATTGAATATAAAAAATACCTTTAAAACGCATTATTTGTCATTTATACCCGTGATTCCTGTGAATTAATAATATTATCATGTCCAATGTAATAAAATGTGAAGAAGGAAAAATAATTCTAATTTTTTTGCCAAAAACTCATTCGGACGATTGATCTATGGTTGATTTGAGAATGAGTGACATACAGCCTGACGCAACATAGAAGAAAAACCATTTTGTATGGAGTCGGCATGGCAAATAATGGTGGATTATTGTCATAAATAAGTGTATTATCTATGGGTTATTTCTATTGCATTCATTCGGCGCGCTTCTCTTTCTGATTGCAGATGTCAACACTTGTCAGTTGTCACTCTTTGTTGTCAGTAATTTTGTTTGTAATATTTATTTTTGTACGAGTTTGTGTTTATTCCATAAAATAATTATAAAAGAAGTGTGAAGTGCTTAATTCAGTTCTTTGATAGATTTTCTTAAAATGTCACCGAAACAAAACGGTTTATAACATGTGAAATTTGTGGAGATGGTACTAGTAGCGAAAAAAACAAGAAAATAGGAAGTTTATGGCTACATTTCCTTTGAATGAGGCTTGGTAAGTAAATTACATGATAATATTTACTGTTAGGTAGGGATACCAGGCTGTATTCAACCAAAATGTTATGTTGTTTACTATAACTAGGGATGTTACATACTGTTATTATCGATAACTTAAAAAAAAATTAATTTAAATTAATCCCATATTTTTAAGTTAATTCCTTGCCAACTAATTTCTGCACAGGGTTTTGCATAATATGTCGAAATTATAAATCATTTATGAACTGCTCTGAATTAAAACAAGTTGTGACTCTTGTATAATCACTATAGTATCGAACTCTGGGTTAAATTTGTGTTAAAACAACAACAAGAAGAAGTGTTTATTGAAAATACTTTACTTCATCATTCATACATTGAAAGATGTATGTGGAAACTACTTTAAGAAGACATCTTTTAATTGGAAACAAAATCGCCTTAAGAAATCTGCAGTACCATTACAAAACTTAAAAGCTGATCCACTTCTTGTTCATTCATTCCACTTCTGTAAGAAATCACTTTGTTTCATTTACTGAAACAAAACTATTATTCACGGATATCGCGGATTCGGACTTCGGACCTCGGACTCCGTCCGCCCGAAACTTCGTTGGATTTAGTATTAATATTTTAAACGTGTCGATAGTTACTATTGTTATGTTTGTTTCCCAAAGACTAATAAAAAAAATTATTAGATAATAATAAACATTTCATAAAGGTCGTTTTTATTTTGTTTCGGGTACTTTTAAGCATTATATTGTATTAGGACTCTCCAATGTACAAATTTGTGGTTATAATGTGGAATTTAGTAATTCATAAAAAAATGTTTAAAAATAGGCTTCATTAGATTCCGTAAATTTTATCGATATCGATAAAATCAGGCGCATTGCACGCACGAGCAGACCAGCACTATTTGCTTCGTTAGTTTGGCACTTTTGACGTAATGACAGACGTTGTTGGCCTAATGTTTGTAACAGAATGCCATGTAAATGGATAAAAAAAATATGTATGGAGTCCCGTCTCTTAATGTAGTGTTTTAAATTCTCTTTGACATATGCGAACGAATCTGTGGACCGGATGTTTACAAACTGGACGCCAGGCCCGTTTAACTCGCGCTTAAAAAGTAACCCAATTTTCTTTCTCGCTTTCTCATATGCCGTTTTGGCCCCATCTCTTAACTTTTATGAATGTGTGCGTGTGCCGGCGTGCGCTGTCGCCGCCATATTGCCGAATGCCGCCATATTTTTCAACAGTCGATTGCTGTTTAGTTTGGATTTGCTTATTTTATTTTAATTGCATGTTATTTCATCTGTTTTGTAATCAGTAACGTAAATATTTAACAGTACAAACGTGATATAATTTGGTTTGTGTAAATCGTATCTAAAACTTGTGATTTACGTGATAATTATTAATTTTAGTTATGTGTTTTGTTCCCGAGTGCACAAACGAAAAAAACATAGAAATATCTGTGCAGCCTTCACAAACAAAATATACAAACACTTTAATAAGTGAACAGCTATGTTGGCGGAGCAAGAAATACCAAATTATTGAAATTATTGAAAAACATAAATCTAACCTCATCTGACATAATTAAGGTAAATATAATAATATGTTATTCCGCTGTGACCCTATTTCTAGTTTAATCTGCTACAGGAATATAAGAAATAACAATAAGCTGAAATAAATACCCATTAAAATACAGATTTATTAGATCTCTGAACATGTGATAAGGTTAACTTTTTGTTAGTGTCTAGAGTTGATGGATTATGTACCCTTACTCCTCTTATTCGTACTCTCGACTGTAGAGGAAGCTTGTGCTCTGCAGTGGAAAGTATAAGTCTACCCAGCACAGTACAGTGCAAGATTAAAGCTATTGGTATAGGTATTTCCAAGTTCCTAACATATTAATGTATAATTATCAGTTTTTATGGTTATATGTATCTAAAGTCAGGAAAGCAGTCAACTTCAACAGATTGTGCCCTTATAATATTTATTTTTTTATTAATTGTTTTATAATTTCTAGGCTAGACTCGGGTGAAATTTCCAGTCCAAGCAATTTGCAGGCAAATGCGTTCATCGTTGGAAGTACAAAGAAAGTCTCTACTATGTCTGCAGGATCACTTTTTGTAGACTTATATGTTAATATTGGTAAAGGTTAAATCACAACAGAAGTAATTATGTTCATTAATAATCTGTATATAATATTTATACTTCTTGATATAATTAAGATTCTCATAAAAATGCATTTGCTAAAGATTTGGTTATATTTTCAAATTCAGTGCAATGCAGTTGTTTATAAGATTATATTATAGACCTATATTGTGCATACTATAATAGTAATAGCATTAACATTCTTTAAAATGACTTTATTTTAAACATATGTTCTGCCTATTTAATATATTATAATAATTAATCAAAAAAGTTTTAGTATAGCTATTATGCATTTAATGCGTTCCATGATTTGACTAATTATTTGTTAATTAATAGCTTATTTTAATTATGTATGTCTTGTTTTTGCTTTTCAATTTCTCCAAAAGTAAGCCAAATCGCTTTGTTATTTACTTAATGTCAATTGTGTCTAAGATAAAATTTGCCAACAAAGTAATCTTGTGCTGTTTCATGGTATTGTAAAATATAATTTGCAATTATTAATGTTTCCATTTAAACTTTTATTTGTCAATGCATATTTCAATTCTGTAGTCATGTTCTTAAATTTGGCATTGTTTTATTGGTCCTAAAATTAAGAGAATTTTAAGTGATAAAATTAAGAGATATTAACAAATTGAAAATGTTTAAATTAATCTGAAGATATATAAAAAAGTATTGGAGGTTATAATATTCATTAGGATAAAAATGTTTAAATAAAAGTGTTTTAATATAAAAATATAACATCAAATAAATCAAAGAATATATTATTGATTAAAGGTTTAGAATTGTAACTTGGTTTTATTTGTTATTTTCATTTTGAATCCATAGATTTGAACATAAAAGCATGAAACCCAAATATAAAACCGGTAAATTTCCGGTAGTAAAAATCGGATTACTGAAAGTATAACGTACATCCCTAAATATTTCAAAATCGGTAATTTCGGTAAAGTACCGATTTCAGATCAGCTCTGGTGGGAAACGCATCTAATATATATACGTATAACGTACGAAAGAGATGGCTCAAATACGATGAACAAAATTCTTTAATACTATTGGTCAGTGACAAAATTATCAATGAAAAGAAAGAAAGATCCGATGAAGTTTGAATGAATTATATATGTAGAAAAGCATGTTAGGTTTCGATGTGTGAGTTTTCATAACGTGTTAAAAAATTTGTATGGAGTTGGCCGTCTGTATTTTTAGTCGTCTGTGCTGGACGCCACATTGTCCGACAGAGCGTTTTGACAGTGTTTTTTATTCAGTGTATTTTGTAAATTTATTTTTTAAACTAGCTGTGCCCGCGACTTCGTCCGCGTGGAGTTTAACAAAAAAGTTTATTTGTTTTTAAAATAAATGAAATTTTCTAACACAAATGTAGCCTAAGTTACTCCTTATTATATCAGATACCTGACAATAAAAGTCCCGTCAAAATCGGTCCAGCCATTTCAGATATTAGCCGGAACAAACAGACAGAAAATAACATGTCTAAAACAAATGTAGCCTAAGTTACTCCTTATTATATCAGCTACCTGACAAAAAAAGTCCCGTCAAAATCGGTCCAGCCATTTCAGAGATTAGCCGGAACAAACAGACAGACAGACAGACAAAAATTTTTTAAATATCATTTTCGGCACATATATCGTGTATATGTTATGGGCCAAGTGATCAGGCACTATTCATAATGCCCGGGCAATATGAATAATGCCCAATAAGAGCGGGCAATGTGATTATAATCAATCAATTTATCACATTGCCCGGGCATTATGAATAATGCCAAGTGCCTATTGGGCAGAGTGATGTAAAGCGAATCAAAATCAAAACAATGAGCCTAAGTGGTAGAATTTAGAATAGGGCAGCACGAGGGAGTGGGTTGGGAGGAGTGGAGGGGGAGGGGGAGTGTCGCATCGCCCCTGGTACCACTCCCATGAAAAGGTAACGCACTATTCCTGAGAAATATCTATTATAGCAACCTAACCCTTAAAACACTTGTTGTCAATACAAATTAGCTTCTGCGTCGTCTCCGGCGCTACGGGAAGTTCAGCCCCTTCACCCTTGCGTAACAAAAGATAGGCACCCATGCTCACCTCCGCAGCTTCGGCTTGCTGGTCGCCTCCGGCGACCAGCCTCAGCCGCTACGGCTCGCACGGTTGCCTATCCTTCGTTACAGCAGGCGGGGGCTGCTCTCCTTCCGCGCCTCCGGCTTTTCATAAACACTCTAGGGTCGGTAGCCAAAAGACTACGTGAAGTCGAGGTGTTCCGAGTCGATTTTGGGGCACAGTCGACCTAACTGATCCATAAAGTGGGTACACTAATTTTATTCTGAAGATAATGTTTCGGACGTTAAAAAACAACTAAACATAAGCAGATCAATTCATCCTTTCTAATTTATGGGTCTATCGCAGATGCGACAATGCGGCAGCGCGAAACCTAAAAAATCACCTATTAATCACATTGCCCGATCATCATGTAGCCATATTCATAATGCCCGGGCAATGTGATAAATAGGTGAGTTTAGATTGTAATTAATCACTTGGCCCGATATGGCTCGGCAATATTCATACTGCCCGGGCATTATGAATACTGCTCGCATTAATCACTTGGCCCATAACATATATAACGATATGTAGTAGGATTTTTTTTTAATTTTCACTCTTAAAACAGACACTTCAATTTTATTTATATGTATAGATGATATAGATATAGTGATTAAAAATAACCTTATTTGTAAGGTCTATAGACCCCACTTCATAATGTGGTATAGTTTCCAGAAACTAGTCAAATAGCCTATTTAAATGACATTAAACATCTCTAAGTGGGGATGTATGTCTTTGATAACCGTCTTTCATATTAAGTCCTGAGACAGTTAAATTCAGCAAAATCCGAGACATAGATTCTGGTCCTAAATATCTACTATATAGGTGAAATAAATCGATAATGTAATTCAATTCCTTACATAAACTAGTGAAATACTTGTATTTTAGCCAGGCTGTCCGCGTCGTAAAATGTAGACCATTAAAGAGACAGTTTTAGAGCATTTTAAAGTTTTTATGAGTGCTTTAGACAATGCAGAATAAAATTCAAATAGTTTACTTGGTGCCCCCATTTTTCTTGAAAAGAAGGTATATAGTCTAGTTTAACATTTGAATTTATAGTAAAAGTTGCATACTGGGTATCTCATACTGCTACCGAAAACGAAGCCAGGTGGTAGTTTAAGTGACTACAAACACAATGCAATTAAAAATTTCGCAAAGAAACGCGACAATTATTTTTTACTTTTTTTAAATATCGTCATTTTTGGGTGGTAAATTCATAGTTTTTGCTAAAATAATAACTTAAAATCTTTTATACCTTAGAGTATTTATAAGTAAAAGGGTATACACTATTATTTTAGAAAAAAAAAATGTATTTACCACCCAAATATGGACATGGGAAAAATATAATAAAAAAAAATTGCCGCTTTTTTTTGCAACTTTTTCTGTTGCATTGTTTCTGAAGTCGCTTAAACTACCACCCGGCTTCGTTTTCGGTATCAGTCTTGATATACCCGTATATTATCTATCATAAAAATAATAATATTACTATTTGTATTTTTTTGTATGTATGGGTGGTGACGCTCAAGTTACCCGTTACTAATTAGAGTTTGTAATTCTTTTTGAGTAGCTCCGTGTGCGACGGGCCTAAGGCTCGTTACATACATTATCATACGAGGCTCGCACACGACGCGATTATTCACTAACACGTTGGTAAAGCGTTGGCAACAAATCTCGTGTGATGCGTCGTGCTGGTCACCACGCCACTGGATACCCGAGTTTACCGAGTGTTTTGTTGGGAATAATGAATGTAACTTATAAGATGCAAATAATATTAATTTGTCTAAAGGCTTACCAAATGTAAATGCATAGAAATAATGTTTCGTAGAATCCTTATAAATGTACAGAATTGAAATAAATTGATTTGGTTTAATTTTGACATTTTTGACTTCCCGACGTTTCGATTACTTTACAGCTTTCGTGGTCACGGGGCGGACTGAGGTATTAGTCATCCGCTCAGTGACTGTTACAATTCAATTACCCTTATTTTACAATTATTAAATTAAAAACTTAATTTAAATAGCTAGTCTGTATTTGCGTTCCGATCTACGCAGAAGGAGCTCACAGTGTCTGGCAGTTGGTCTTTTGGGTTCCGATTTAATTAAATATAGAATTGGATCCCATGCTTGTGCAAGCTTCAAGCCATCTTCGCTATTGAAATTTGGATATTTTCTTAATTTCAATAGCCTCGCGAAACATCCTGGGCAGGAAACGGTGTTCTTTAGGTCAAAGTGAAGGTTATGCTTGGAGCCTTCTTCTATATGTTCAGCAACTGCAGCGTTCGCTGCGTAAACCTAAGAAATCATTAAATGTACAGAAGATTAAAATACTCGAAAACTTTGTACTACTACGGTATGATTGGGAAGCTGAGGTGTTGGGTTCAAATCCCGAGTCGGACAAAGTGATATTGGATTTTTCTATTCATTGTCAGCCCGGAATCAGAAATTGGTGCCCGATGTCGCGATAGGTTATCGCATCGTGGGACGGAAAATATAAGGCGTGGTTATCCTAGTTGCATCACTGCCTACTCATTTGGGGAAAAAAGCGTGAGTTAATGTATTTATGAATTGAAGATAAAGTGATACAAGGTATGAATGCAAGAAAAAGCTATGGGGTAATAATACTAAGTTGCATCCATCCTAAATCTTCAAAAAAGATCTAATACTACAATTTTCCTAACAGCTCAATAAATTAGGCACCTTTATTAGATTTCAGTAGACTTGTGCAAAAAAATAACGTGGAGTGATTGTTGGCGTGCTTCCAGCAATCATATCGTTCCTATCGGGACTAGGTCAACTAACATAGCCATCATTCATTTGGCGATACTCTTAAAAGCTGTTATAATTGTCACTTAGGTAATTGTAGCCTTGTCTTTGATATTTAGTTTCTTTGTTGGAAATAGGCTTCTCTGATATGTATCAAACCATATACATCCCACTGCAGGACACGGGCCTCCTCTACAATCGAGAGTACGATTGAGAATGGTTAGGGCATATAATCCACCACGCTGGCCTAGTGCGGGTTGGTAGACTTACGAGTACATACCATAGAAATTCTTATAAATCGCTATGGTATGCAGGTTTCCTCACGATGTTTTCCTTCACCGTTTTAGTGCGTGGTGATTGACTATCAAAACACACATGACTCAGATCCGGTGCGCCCTGGGATTCGAACCCACGACCACCGTGAACATGTTGGCAGCCGCGACTAGTCCGTTTACCAACAGGCCACCACGCACTTCTTCTCTGATGGCACGATCAAAACCCGTAACAAATGTTACTTATCATATTGTTCGGGTCGAACAAGCTAATAGATAATATTAATAACTAGCGGCCCGACCCAGCTTCGCCTGGGTACATGTTATTTTTCGTATAAACTCTTGTATACCTAAACTCAATCCCGTCTCATCAGTCTGTTCAGTCTCTTCCCGATCCGTCCCCGGCCTTTCTCTTTGTTATCCATCCCGTCTTATAACGTGCATTTACATTTCGTCTTATCAAATTTGTCAGCTATCCCAGCCCTCTCCCGTACCTTCCACTCTATTATATCCCGTCTCTCCATATACATGTACGTATAAAGACTGCCTTATGAAATTTTGACATTAAAAACTTTAGCGTTTTTTATTGTCCATCCAATATTCCTTCCCTTATTTCAGCACCAAAATGCTGTTTTTCCAAATAATATTACACGCCATTACTTTTTGTTAGTAATAAAGTAATAATAAACATTTTAAAAAAAGAATTGGCCAAATTGGTCCAGGCGTTGTTGAGTTATGTGCTTACCAACACATTTTGCGATTCATTTTTATATTATAGAAGAAGATATAGTCTACCCCACTGGCTTAGTGCGGGTTGGCGGATTTTATTTCACGTAGAAATTAATCCGAAAAGTCGGAGGTGTGCCTTGGGATTTGAACCCGTGACCATCGTAAACTTGTTAGCAGTCGCGTCTAGTACGTTACCATATACAAATTAATAAAACCTTCATACTGCCTTACCAGGTAACGTAAGTAATAAAACAAATATTTAAAAATATAAAACTGCATATCGTTTCATTATAATGTCTAGATACGGCATCAACGTACCAATATTTTTTTTAATTCTTGAGTCTGAAAACAATACTAATGCGGAATTTAAATTTGTCCCCCAGCGCATCTAAAAGTATCAATTCAAAAAACAATGTCCTTTATGAAAACGAAATATTATAATTAGATATATTTTGGTTGTACTCTGGCAAAACGCTTCGATAGAGTATGTTTAAAACTGTTGCAATAATCTCAAAAAATAATGGGCTATTTTGGTAGATATGGACATCGTTTTATTTTACATTTAACACAATTACGCGCAAGACGCCGTATCTAGATAATATTATATACACGATGTACACATTTTTTTGAATTTTGTTCTATTTCGTCAGCCGTCAATGAAAGACAATGGAAAGATAGATCATTTTACGTTGGATGGTAGTTGAAGCTTGACCGTCTTTTACGTCTCCCGTCAAATAAACAAAGATCATCCTATATTGGCTGGACGCATCACGCTTGAACTATACCCAAAAAAAAAGTTTTTTGTATCTTCCTTAGAATTTTTCCAATTTTTTTTCACTTCTAAAACCTTCCCAGGACTTTCACAAATATTTCAAGACCAAAATAAGCCAAATCAGTCGAGTAGTTTTTGAGTTCATCGATGACATACAGACAAATATTCATTTTTATATATATAGATGTGCGGTGGTCTGCCCATCATATGACTGAACTTGACCCAGATCATGATCGCGTACCAAGTTTCGTGAGTGTATACTTATTCTTCTTGATCGAATTAGAGGCTTAAAAAATATATCATCACTTCTCTTTCTATACTACACTCTCTAGTATTTTTAAATCAATTTCCCATATGACTATCTACCTACATCCCATGATTGAGCCATCAAAAGCCTTCCAGCGGATGTTTGGCATCTGTCCAGCCCCGTACCTCCGCGGATTAATTTCTACAAAATATATAGCTACGTTCGACGCGGACGGAATTCCTGAATTCAGTTCGTTTGCCTCTCTATCTAATGCTGTTGCATTCCGCTACTCTGTATTATGTTAGATTACGGACTTTGATGTGAGGTCGGTTTAAGTTTTTTATTTAAGTCTTATTTGGTAGTCGATGTTTGGATGATCAAAATGTTTGTTTCAAGTCTGGGAATTTTGAGCCTGTTAAGTTATTCTTGGTTTCTAATGCACAAAAAACGAATTTCAAAAGTGCTGATGAGACTGTATGATCATGATTTTATATACATATATTTTATTCGTATATTCTATGGTATTATTGCTTACGTAAGCTCAAAGATCTTATTGTAGTATAAGCAGACATAAATTACTAATAAAATTCTTATATGACATCTTTCCATTACTATAAAACATATTTTAGTAAAAAATACGTGTATTATACTACAGGATTAAAGATAAATTCAGTAATTGCTATTTTATTATCACAAATGAATTATTCAACAGTCTAATGGTCTAATGGTATTTCATAATGGTCTAAGATCCCGCCTAAGAGCGACCTTAACTCATTTACGTGTTATGTTCCGTAAAACATTGATTTTATTAGGAAACTCGACGAGAGACGGTCGGTTTTAGACGGGATCTTCTGCTATAATAACAAAATTATGACACAATAGATACGCACTACTGTAAACTGATATCAACAGTCTGATTTTACCGCAAATATCGTTTTAATTCGGTGGGGTTCGGTATGATACTGTGGTACATCATCAATCCCACATCGGGGGTGGGAAATGAGGTAATTTAAGAGATTTTCTACGATGACTGTTGCGGCTGCGGACTTCGAGGTCGCGACGTGAGAAGACTTATATTTACTGAATATACAGAGAGCTGTTTTGAATTAAAACGCGATATTTATTGTTACTTTTTGCTGATAGTTTGTGATAAAAAATATTTATTGATGGTTGTAAAAATTGTATTGTACACATAAATCGTGTTAGAAAATAATCATGATTACACAAAGGTGTTATATAGTTCCTACGTTCTTCTATAAGATACGTAATTTTATTTTGTAGGTATCAAAAATCGTAACTGCCTTCGTAAATCATTAATTACCCACTTAATGAATGGCTCATTATGGGAATCGCACCCGCCAATCGTTTCATAAACACATTGTTTATTCAGCTATTTTGATAAATTACCCAAAGTATTACCGATACTCGGTTTTAATCTTAATACATGCCACCTACCTCTTAGCTTTCAGGAGTTGAGGTGTTAGTGGACGGGATAAATAGCCATTTATGTGCTATATTTTGCTCGCCACAATTCACTCTATTATGTAGGTAATTTATATTGCACTAAACTTTTCCCTTGAAGCTTCACGTCTAGTCCCCAGTAAGCCTCTATTACCATACTAATATCACGAAAAGTTTTGGAATGGAATAGTTCTGACGGCATAAAATAGTTTCGGTCGGCGCGCGCGTCCGTAATATTTTCCCGTGTGTTTTCCAACGTTTCCAGGTGCATTTCAAAATGTAGTCGTGTTTTACAAAACGGAAATAGCATACAGATGTTTTTATCATGAAATATGTATCGAAATAACGCTTAAAGAAAGTTCGTAGTTGGACGTCGTGTGATGATTTATTTCGAGTGTACGGCGTTTATATATCTTTGAATTTATTTATCGTTGCGCTTGTGACACTTTTGCATTTTGTATAAGGTATGGGAATTGGGAGGACATGTCTGCCGGTACGGAGGTTTCAAGTCTGAGTCAATGCGATGTTGGAGAATCGGTCATATTTATGGGATCACAAAATCCTTTACCAAGATTAGACAGAAAAGTAAGAAAAAAAGATTACTGTCACAAACAATACATCGCACAACTCACACAACTTACGGTAACATGCAAACGAATAATGGGAAGTAGTTTATGCGTTACATTGCTGTGACACTTAGGTGACCAGTCAGCATAATGTTGCACTGGGGTGCCAGCCACAGCGCAATGCTGGTTTTCACTGGTCACCCAGAGTGACAAGTGAATGCCGGCCAACATAATAACATAATAAGTAACTATTTAAAAAAACAATAATGAAACAAGTGAAACAAATAGTTACAGTAACAAAGACAAATACGGATAGATTTTTTGAAGAATAATATGATGTTTGAGGTCAATCAATCAAGAAATCATTCAGATTATACGAGGACTCATGGACAGTAGCAAAACTAAACACCATGAATTTTAAAGCAATGCTTGGTATGATACTGCGCTCGCTATCCTGAAACATAAGATATAAAGACCCAGTATGACTGGCACACAACAGTACTTTTATACTGCTGTTTGGCGCGAGAAGTGGACATTGCGGTGGTTCCTCGGCAGTCTCTAATTTATGAGACCAGTGCAGTTGTGAAAACGTGACACATAAATGAAAATTTTGTATTTACGTAATTAGTTCATGTTGAAATATTTTTAATAGGTGGAATTTGGCAGATTTATCGTTTGCAAAGATTATTTTCCGAGTTAGCTCCTTCTATTAGTATTCTCGCAGTCGTTCTGCAGACGTTTTGAAGATTATTCGTGCCAGTGATTATTGAGACTAGAATCAACATCGATTATTTGAGGGCACCTAACACAGCTCAGTGCCATACAATGCTGAGCAGTTATACAGAGTTATTTTTCAACGCATGCCGATTTTGATTTATTGTACTTTAAAAAATAATGGTGGAAAATATATTAATTTAAACATAATAAGTCTTCTATTTCATAATATCCTATAGAATGTTCAAATTATACTCAACTACTGCTACAGGTAAGGTTGCCGCTCTATGCATAAACGCGCGCGCGCCTGTTTGTGTTTGTAGCTTATGAATGGGCTTGTAATGGTCATGCGTATTGTCTAACTATTTTGTTTTTTGAGGACAAATCTACACTAATATTATAAAGAGGAAAGATTTGTATTTTTGTATGTAACGAATTAACTCAAAAAGTATCTGTATTAGCCCATATACGTCCCACTGCAGGGCACCGGCCTCCTCTACAATCGAGAGTACGATTGAGAGTGGTTAGGCCATATAGTCCACCACGCTGGCCTAGTGCGGGTTGGCAAAAAGTACTGGACCGATTTTAATAATTCTTTTTTCATTAGAAAGCTACATTATCACTGAGTAACATAGGCTATATTTAATACTAGATTACTATAGAAATCTTTAGAAATTCCTATAAAAACCAACCGAAGGTGTAAAAAAATTAGCCATAAAATGTCTTTCATCGCATACCCTGCGAAGAGTATTAATGATAGGACAAAAACATGTTCGACAATATTATAGAATATATTAATATCTATAAAAAACTCGCGAGACCATATGTCTAACTATTATAGTTACGTCACTATAACTACCTTTTTACATTTAACAAATTGATAGAAATGCCGATCAAAATCAGACCGTGGTTTATGTGTATAATACGTGCATATTATTGTAGAGAAATCTACATGCACCTGGGCGAAGCTGGGCCGGGCCGTAAGTATAGTATATTTTGAAAGAGAAAAAAAAACATTTTATGTCTCTAATTACTATATTCGTGATACTGAACCTCCTGTTAAAATTTGTGCACTGAAATAAAAATAACCCTATATTTATGTCTCATGTGGCGTTTAGTATCAGGCAAGCGATCTAGCCGTCTAATCAATAATAAAACAATAAATTTTAAACAAAATTAAACCATACCCAATAATTTTATGAATTCGCCTCAACTCAAGTCTTTCCGCTCAATTTGATAGAACTCTCTAAGGATAATTAAAATTATGTATAGGTGCTATTAGCGAAATTGCCGAAACCGTTTCAATATTTCTTCTTTAATAACACCCCGATGATAATGACTGTTTTCTATCACAGGGTTTTAAAAATTAGATACGGGAATTAAATCTTAAGCATTTCTGGAAAAAGACTTACGTTTATACTTTAGATTAGAGCCTTATAGTTTAGAAATGAATGTGTTTTTAGACAACAACGGGTTTGATTCCACCCTCTAATCTAGTTTTTTTGTATCAGAATTCTAAATATGGAATTTCCCTGGTATTTAGAAAACGATAATCAACTAATTGTAGCAATACATTTGACTTTTCTAATTTTTGCTGCAGTAGAGTCTATGCTCTAAACTCTCTAAAGGCTTTATTCAAAGACAATTTTAAAACCTATTATATTTTCTGAATGTTTTGTTCCGTTCGTTCAAACTGAATGCAAAAGTCGTTCGAAAGGGACAAAATATTCGATTCTAAAATAGATACTTTCTATGAATACGGCCGTATATAGATTATAACTGATTTATACATGAATTATTATTATTGTTGGTTTTACATGACAGTTCAGGCTCTTTTCCTAACTTAGCTCATGTTTATTAACTTTTTTCCATAATTGTGTAACTTAGCTCACGTTTTACATTCGAGCTAGAAAATTAGGATCCCAAATATTTTTTTAACCCAAAAAAAAAACAACAATCACTCCGATTAACTTCAATCATCAAAAGCGTCATTGCCATCACGACAACAGCATTTACAATCTCAATTCTTCCAGGTACCTGGGCATTCGAAATCCTCTGAAGAGTCGACACCATTCCACGAAACGTCTGGTGGTGATCAAAATAGCGCTGGTGTGGCTCCTCAGCATGTTTGTATCCAGCTCCATCACTGTTTTGGGTAAGTTTATGTTTTGACAGCCTCTGTAATGCATTTGGTACTACGTTGGTATGATGATTGTGAAACTAGAGGGCGCTGTTGCGATCCCCACACCGAGGCAAATGTTTGTGCGATTCAAGCTTTTGTCTAGTGTCTAGGTGTTTGGGAGTTGGAAAAGTAAGTCGTTGCTTCTGATATTCACGATACATAGTATGAACATGGGGTCAGGACTATTTATTGATTGTTGGGTGTTATTTTTTATTGAAATTAATGGCGAGACGAGCATGCTGTTCGCATTGTGGACGCTCACCCACATAAATAAACACACATGTACACATTCAAATTTAAACATACATTCACATCAAACAAACACGCATACGTACATACATTCATATATACAAACATACAAACATACATACATACATATATACAAACATACATACATACATGTTTACACTCGTACACACATATAAATTACTGACAAAGTCACTAACGCGAGTGACACAACTGGTCGTTTTCGAAATTGTCTGGAAATAGAGAGACTGTCCCGCCCTCACACCCGCCACTGCAACTCCTGTAAGCCAGGATTAACAGTGGCACGCAATGTAATGACACCAAGCATTGAAGCTCGGCGAGTCTCCGGGAATCTCTAACTTGTCTTTAACCCGCAACGAAATTAATCAGAAAGTTAAATTAATAGGAGGAGTTGGAAATAAATAATGTCCACTTCCCTCCGTGCAAATCGGGTGACAAACATTGAACTAAAGAGGTAAATAACCTCCCAAAAAGACTTTTACAGCCGGAGAAGCCAGCTGTAAAGCACCACGAAATTCATTATTACATTTAAATGGGACCTATTGTGTGAGCTGTTCTACTTGATTCCAGTAATAGGTATGGCAAAAACGCCGGAAAGCACGGAAATTCGTCCTAGTCTCCACTAGGTCCATGTAGTATACGACTCCGGATGATATCTGCATATTATCAAACATGATTTTACGCTCATTTTGCCAAATACTACACTCCCAAAGTATATGATGCGCGGACTGTTCATACTCGCAATTAGGTGTTGAACATGGGCATGCAGGCGAATCAACGAGCTTAAAAGAGTACAGTTTAGACTTAAAGTTACCATGGCCCGTAAGGAAAATATTGATATAAATGACGTCCCTTCAAAGATACCTCCCATCTATATTGCCATTCATCTAATAGTTCGCTATATACTACTGAAAGCGGTTTAAATAATCTGTCAACTTTTAAAAGTTCACGTGGAGTTAAAAATCTTTTATCCATATTCTCCCTAGTAGAGTAATACATGGCGGCGCGACGTTGCACCTCCAGATCGACTGGAAGTACACCCGCCAGGACAGGCAATGCTTCGGTACTAACAGTTCTATATGCCTTACACAAGAATATCAACGCCAAACGTTGGCTCTGGAGCAGTTTTCTTCGCACAGCACCGATAGTAGCCCTATCAGCCCATACGGGGGATCCATAACATATACACCCTAAGTAAGTTGCTCCATAGATGATTTTTAATGTATTAAAAGATAATCCCCACGTTGATGTCGATATTCTTGTCAAAGCGAAAAAGTTCCTTTTCGATTTTTCCCCGACGTTCTTAATATGCTCAAGAAAAGAAAAATTCCTTTCCAAAAATAAGCCAAGATAGCAAAAAGATTCCCTTCGCTTGACAGTTGTATTATTAAACTTGATACGTGGTGGCGATTTTAAGATCCCTTTAAGAAGTAATTGGAACGTTTTTTGTGGTGCAAACTTTAAGCGATTTCGGTCACCCCATTCAGATATTAATTTTAAACACGTCTCAGCCATACTTTCTAGTCCCGACCTACTATTAGACTGTATAAGTAAGAGGCCATCGTCAGCATAGCCCGTTAGTGAGCATCCTAATGGTAAGGGAATAGACAAGAAGTCGTCAAAGCCAAAATTCCACAAATATGGACCTAGAACCGAGCCCTGTGGGCAGCCCATTGTAAGTGGCTTCGACACGGCATGGTGGCTAAGTTTTAATTTAGTTGTTCCATGCAAGAAATACGAGTAAATAAGCGAATAAATATTCCTAAAGCAACCTCGTATTTTCAATTTAAGAAGCAGCATTGGCCACCAGGCAGTATCGAATGCACCGGAAATGTCAAGAAAGATACCAAGTACATACTTGTGGTCAGATGTGCTCACCGCCCTACGGACCGATATCGCCGCGTCTACGGTCGATTTACCGATAGTAAACCCGAACTGCTTCTCGTGGAAAGTTGGACCTCCCGGTAACAGTCGAGGAACAATAAGGCGTTCGAGGAGTTTTCCTAATGACGGCAAGAGCGTAATGGATCTGTATGATTTAGGATCTTGAGGGGATTTATCCCCTCCTTTAGGTATTATTCGTATAAAACCAAAACGCCATACGCGCGGAAATACACCCTCAACAATACATCGATTAAAACGGCTAATACGGCATCACCGGCAGATTTGCACGCTTCTTTAATCATTCTATTAGATATTTTTTCCTCGCCGGAGGCTTTATTAATAGGCAATGATCTAACAATGTTAATAAATTCGTCAAACGTTGGAAGACTCGAAATTGGAGAATTTGGCAATTCAGCTGCCCACGACCTAATGTGATTATGATATACTGTGTCATTTTCAACCGAATCGTCAGGTATTAACGAGTTTAACAGAGCTTCCGTTGTCTCCTCAATACCAGTTGTATAACTATTGTTGATTTTTAAGTTATCTATGTAGGCTAAGTCGATTGACTTATTTGCTTTAAATTCATGGTATAGGGGAGACCACGGACCCTCTTTTTCCAACCGGGCTACAATTTTTCGCAATAAGTTACCCTTAGATTTTTGGACGGCGGCTCTATAATGTGACCTGGCAACTCTTAGTGAATTAAAAGCAGATGTAAATGTTTCATCAGTAACGCAGCGTTTTTAAGTCTGTTAAACCGCCTATGCGCCCTGCGAAATGTTCTACGCAGATGGACTAGGGATACACTCCACCAATCACATCTACGAGTACTCACAATGGGACCCCGACCGATGGTGACGTCAGCACAATACGTAAACGTGTCCGACATAATCTCGGCACAAGATTCAGCTGATAAATCATCGCGAGCGAAGTCTTTGGCATGCTGAGCAAATAACGTGCTAAACCAATTCCAGTCAGCACCCTTTGATTTATACCTATAATTTGAATTATTGTAGACAGGACCCTGTGTCAATCTAGGCACGAACTCGTACACAATCAGGCGATGATCACTACATGACGCGTCCGGCAGGACGCGCCACCTATCAATACGAACGTCCCCACTAGAAAGTGTGACGTCAATAGAAGATTCGCCCGTAGGGCTACTGTAAGTAGGTGGTGCATCGGGGGTGTTGTGTATTTGTCTGGAAATGCGTTACGGGCTACTACAATAACTGTGCGCCCAAGTTCGGCTAGCTTCACTGCCCATGACGTGTGTTTCGGGTGCCCGAACCACATCCGAGGGCCGCCGAACTCGAACGAACGCGCGGAACAAATGGTGAACCAGTCAGACCCTACCCGCGCTGATATACGTTGCTATCTGATGAGACCAGCTGTTTTCGCTATTCGCTCGCTTTGATTTAGTACGCACTGGCTTATAATTAACATACGTAGTAGTTATTGTATATATGTGTCTTCTATCTTTTGTGCTTGTCTGCTGTTCTTTGTGTGAACGTGTGAACTGTCGCTTACGACCCTTCTGACTATTTTTCTATAGTGTGTGTGGTGAACAATAAACTGTGAACTATCTGTGTACTAGCTTTTACTTCTCTGCTGTACCCTTACACACTTCACGCCATCGACCACAAGGTACCCACACATCTTTTTATCTCCACAGCATGATGGTAAAAGATACGACAGCTCATTAACATTAGCAAAACCAAACAACGCCATGAATTATAAAGGCATTTCACTGCCCTCGCCTCTTAGACATAAGATGTTAAGTCTTAACAGGTCCATTAGTTCCTCTCAATATGTCCCGCAGTTGTATTAATTAGTTACAGGCAGGTATTGGAAACTATAACACACAATCTTTTTTCTTCTTGTTTGATTCAAAGCCTGTCTGGACACTGATTTTATAGTCGGCTTTTTATCCACCAATGACCGTTGCCATATAATTATTAATCTAGATACAATTTGCACTAGGTATGGAATGTCTGATATTAAATTGTAAATTCGCCTTATATCTAAAACAATGCAACAAATGTTTGGCACCAATTTCAATACTCTATTTATTTGTATTGCAGCATTGTCTATCAGTCTAATGTTCGCAGTCCATTTATGCATCGCGATGATAAGAGTCATACAAACATGTCGGTTGTATGCAATATTAGATATTTAAATATGAGCAAAATATAGAATTATGGCTAACTTCATTGGCCGTCGATGACAACAATTGACGGCCGTGAAGAATATAAAATCAAAGAAACTGTCTATAAGAGTTTTAAAACGTAGTATTAGGGCGAGCGCAGACCGGGACGGCATTGCAAGGGATAATCCCTTGCAAAAGATATTCAAACTTATCTGGTAATGTCATGGCATCGAGAAATGCCTTTTGGTGCCACGGAATAAATTTAAAACATTAGAATTTATGTCGTATTGCCACCGGAAAAGTTTGAATATCCTTTGGTAAAAAAATAAATACCTTGCCATGCCATCTCGGGCGGCGCTGGCCTTTAGTATATCAAATGGAAACAAATATTCTTTAATTTATTATATTAAATGTGTATTTAAGGCAATAACGGTAAATATTATGTTTTTTCAGATTCGTTTTCTCTGAGAACATAATACTCAATCGTCGACCCGGTTCATTCTAATTAATAGCCTTTATGGCTACATCAGTCCTCTAATTGCCACTAACCTATCGCACAAACAGCATCTTTAATCAATAATAAAACCTATCATAAATTCACACTCTCAAACTTTGATGTTTCAATTCCGACCCCGATTGCAATGCAAAGTCGGAATCAGCAAGATCTGTTCAGTTTCAATTTAAAGATGCGATTCTGATTCTCGGACCCGCCTTTGTGTCGAGTGGACTCGAAACTTCTCGAAAAGTCGAGATATCGAGCTATAAATGTCATTACAGCATTCATTATTTCCCTTTGATCCGCGGGCTTTTTTATACTTCAGATGTTGACCTCGTTTTATTTATTTTATATAAATGCTTACGCTAATGGAATGTGGAGAGGCTGTTGTGTTTTATACATTTGTAATTTTGGAGTGTAGATTAAGTTGAGAGATTGGAAAAGTTTTATTGTATCCCTAATCGTGCTCATCGTCATCATCATCTCCGCCACAGGAAGTCCACTGCTGAACATAGGCTTCCCCCAAAGGTCTCCATTGACCTGTTGGAAGCGGCTTGCATGATGACATCGAAAAGTTATAGGTGTGTCTTAGGATTTCAACTCGCGACCACCGTAAACATATTGGCAGTCGCGTCTGGTCCGTTTATTAACAGGCAACCACGCATACTCGTTCACTTTATTTCAATCCAGTGTCTATTAATTGGCGCTGATCGATGAAGAATTAATTAGTAACTGAGACGGTAAAAGCAAAAGTGCCTTCAATATTTAAACAATGAAAAAGAAAAAAATGAGTACTCAAAGTTAAAATCAAGAAAAAACCAAAGGACATTGTTCAATTTTGGCCTAAGAACCGAAGTGAATATAAATTATACTATAATTTTCATTTATTTTTATATTGTTTGAAACATATTTTAGTATTCCACGGACACTTCAAATAAATAAATTCCAAATAAAAAGTTGGGTCACAATTATTGATGCCGTTTAAAATGTTTTCCGTCAGCCAGTGCTGCCAGTTTCGGAAGTTTTCGCGATTTCGGTAAATACGGATCGAATTGAGAACCTTCTCCTTTTTGAAGTCGTTTATTAAAATTAGTTGATAACACTTTATTCATTTAAATACCTAAATTGACTAGCTAGAAAAAAACTAGTATTCTATATTTTTTTGAGCGAAATCGCTAATTTCTAGCTTGGCATTCGAGTATTCTAGTTTTCGTAATTAGCAACACTGGTGTACTTCATACCATTCAATTTTTGATTGCTTTGCGACTATTTTCTAATTGGTCTGTGGCGACTATCGTTTCTTTTGTGATTTTCTATGCGTTTCATGGTTGTATTCTAACAACTTTGGCTTGATTACGGACTCCGATTAGATTGCGTACTTAGTAGACTCGACTGTGTGTAAAGGACTGGATTTTCCATAGGCATTTTCGGATGTTGCTCTGTCTGTGATCGAATTTAGTTGTATCTATTAACTCTATCTATTAACAAAAATCGCACCCAAATCCGTTGCGTAGTTTTAAAGATCTAAGCATTCATAGGGACAGATAGAAAATGCAACTTTGTAAAATGATAATTGTCAAAGAATTATCTTAAACTTGACTAGGTACTATCTCTTTTCCTAGTATCTAGTAGAGTAGTCCTTTTCTAGTTCTAGAAGAGAACATATATAGCTGTACATAGTATTGTTAATATTACTTTGATATTACTACTCTAATATTTCACGCAAGCTTGGTTATTTTTTATTTATAACCTCAAAATATTGACTTTTTCGTAATTATTTTAGTTTTCTGAAGTGTCCGTTTGTGAAAACTTATTTCATAGGATTCCATATAATTTTAAGAGTTTATATTAGTCACTTTCGATTCGAACGGTTCTTAGGCAGAACATGTATGGAGCCGGAACAATGTCCTTTAGAGAAACACTTACAGATTTTCCTGCGTAAGTGAATTTCGAAAATGAGGCACTTAATAAAATATGAGTATTCAATATATGCCTTACTGATTACTCAAAGGCAAATGGTTGCGGGAATTCTGTACTGGAAGCGAACGCACCCGGACGTCTAAAAGCATTGATCATAAACTTATATTGGCATGAACTGTTTACGAGTGGAAGAATAATTTAGCTTCCGAATTGAAGAGTTATTGTGCGATTTAGTTTTACGTTTATTTTATTTTACTTTGAAGACAATTAGCTGTAGATATTAAAAACAAAAAATGATTAATTTGATTTGGTTTTAGCACTAAGTAAAAAAAAATCCACGAAGATGTTGTAGGCGTAAAAAACGGCATCTTATTACTAATTATTTAAAAGGATATACGAGATTATTAATCTGCAATCTGTCCGTAAACTTGGATTGAGTTTGTAGATTGTAGTAGAATATGGAGTCGCAGGCCATATCGATCAAGATATTTAAAAAATAATATTTTACAAGAACTTTTGAGGCGTTAAATAATACTAATAAAGTTTGGCAATGTGTTAAGCTTGTGAAGAAGTTACGTCGCAAGAAACTCCCTTAGCAATATGAAGTTTATTATTCTATTTATTTTTTGTTAATCCTTTTGAAATCTATGGCCAAAATACACATTTTTTTAGAATATATGGTACAGTGTCAAACAGCGACAGTGAAAAAAAGTTTACATAATTTATGAAGAAGGTGCACAAACTTAAAACAATATACCGTTTAGTATAAAAATGTAAACTCACTCATTCAACACATTTTAAGTAAAACTTGCTCAATATGTTTTAGACAAATATTGTTTGATTATTTTATTAAGTACCTGAATGCGTTAGAAGTGCATCTTTGGCAAGAAACTTTGAATATTTCTTGATACCTATGGAAAGCGAATGAATTGTAGTAGGTTCAAAAAAATATAACCTACGGGCGTTTATTGTTATCTATTGATAGATACTCATAGACTAAATTTGTAATAAATAACTCAAGTATTAAATAGTTACACCAGCTGTATGTAATACCATAATTCGTGGAAATGTTGGGTTTTTTATAGCGATCAATGGTGAGACTCGCATGCCTTTCGCCTGGTGGTAAGTGATACGACCGCTCATGGATACTGATCATGAGCGGCAAAACCTAGCAACACTACGAATCAAAAAGGAATATTAGCATTCCACTGCACCCACCATCCGGAAACATTACTGGTGGTAGGTCTCTCATATGTGAGATGCCATCTGGGTAGGTACCACCGCAATGTCTATTTCTCCCGTGAAACAACACTGCTTAAATGCACTGTTGTGTTTCGGATTGAAGGACATTGTAGCCAGAGCAACTACTGGACATATTAAGACTTAACATCTTATGTCTCAGGATGGCGAGCGCAGTGGAATGTTGCTACTGTTCATGAGCGTTCGTATCGCTTACCATCAGGCGAACGGCTTGCTCGTCTCGCCATTCAATGCAATAAAAAAAATAATAATAAGATGTTAAGTCTCATTATGTCCAGTGGTTGCGATGGCTACAATTTCCTTCATATCAGAACAGAAGCGTGCTGTTTGGATTTACCTGTATTCTATTATTATTATTTTCTTAAATAAATAAAAGAATGAAAATTACCTCAACGTATGTTGAACCGCCAGTAATGTATTTCCACAAAATAAATTCTATAACAATTTTCCAAGAGGCCTGAATTTGAGAAATTTCTACAACGACCAGTAAATGTTGGGCAGATATAAATTGCTCCTTGTAAACTGTCGTTTAAGTGACTGCAATATTTCGCTTAAAATTTAGTTGGAACGTGGTTAAAATTACATTCTGTTTGTTTTAAATATACTTAGTTTATTGTGAAAAGTGATAATGTCAGTTTGACGAAATTGAAGTTTTAGAAAGCCTGGGTTATAATATAAAATATGGTATGGATGGCGATGAACAGATAAATACAATACCAAGATTTCTATATTAAATTATATTTATTTGAAACTGGCTATCCCAAAATGTATTATAGTCGTCTACATATTCACTAAATACTTATATATTTTTTACAGTAGCTCAAGAACATCCTGCCTTTTAGGAGTCATGTGTATGGAGAAAAACATCGTAGGGAAAAATGCACACCATAGCCATGTCAAACAATTTTAATTCGTCAACCCTCCCTAGGTCAGCGTGCTGGACTATATGGCTTAATCTCTATCAACTTTACTTTTGATTGTAAAGGAGGCCTGTACCCTGCAGTGGGACGTATACAGGCTGATACAGATACCAAAAAAATATGTAAACAACTCAACATAAATCCGAAGATAAGTAATGCTATAATATGTTTTCATATGCTAATATATGTTTTCAGTTCCAAAAGTCCACTTATAAATTAGATTAGAGGCAAGTAAGTGGGATAAAATACTCAATGCTGGTGACAAATGGGCACTAACTGTGCAAATAAACAGCGCTCCCGTACCAAAGCCGCTATTAAGTGGACCGAATTCAAATAAGATTTGAATACAAAACCATTGGAGCACTATAAATAATTCCGTTGTTTGGTGCGCCTTGTAAAGCTTTTATCGAGTTTAAAAGTTGTACTTACTGCAATGTTTTACTAAAGTATAAGTTTGCATTGGTGTAAGTAAATTTTATAAACATTTTAAATTTTACATAAAATAAAGCAAATATTTGGAGCTAGAACGATGTGTTTTGAAATGGTAGAGCATCGGTCGGAGGTAAAACGTCTAACGGCCGATGCCAATAACCAATCGAAAAAATTAGATTGAAGTCAATCTGGATTGTTTTCTACTTTTCGATTGGTCTCTTGTCATGTTGCCATAGTTTTTTCACTACTGAGATTGATTATTGGCAATATAGTATCAGAAAAAAGATTGAGCTGTCTATCTAAAACGGCAAATTTTGATTATTTATTGGCAGCGGCTGTAAGTTGTTATACCAATCGTGGATCTCGAACGGGGTAGTAATATTGAATTTTGGAAGAACTAAAGTCAAGTAGAAGCTTTGTTGTATTTCGTCTGATGTGTATTTTTTAAATTGCAATGAATGACAATATGAGTTTGTCTTTCGCCTGATGGTAAGCGACATGGCCACTCATGGACAGTAACAAAACCAAACAATAACATGAATTACAAAACAATGCTTGGCATTCCACTGCGCTCGCCATCCTGAGAAATAAAATGTTAAGTCTCAATATGTCTAGTAGCTAGTCTGGGTAAAATGTCGTTCAAACTGGAACATAAGAGTGCGGTTTTTCGGGAGAAAAAGACATTGCGAGAGATTTATGCAACTTCTAGATGCCCAAACAGGTTGAAACCAAAACCCAATTTTTATTTTTTATTGCAATGAATGGCGAGACGAGCATGCCGTTCGCCTGATGGTAAGCGATACGACCGCTCATGAACAGTAGCAAAACCAAACACCGCCTTGAATTACAAAGCAATGCTTGGCATTTCATTGCGCTCGCCTTCCTGAGACAAAAGATGTTAGGTCTCAATATGTCCAGTAGTTACTCTGGCTACACTGTCCTTCAATCCGAAACACAACAGTGCATTTACACTGCTGTTTGGCGGGAGAAATAGACATTGCGGTGGCACCTACCCAGGCGAACTCTCACATACCGGGTATCTCAAGACTGCTACCGAAAACGAAGCCGGGTGGTAGTTTTAGTGGCTACAAACACAATGCAATTAAAAATTTCGCATAGAAACGCGACAATTATTTTTTATGATTTTTTAAATATCGTCATTTTTGGGTGGTAAATCCATAGTTTTTGCTAAAATAATAATTTAAACTCTCTTATATGTTAGAGTATTTATAAATTAAAGGGTATACACTATTATTTTAGGAAAAAATGTATTTACCACCAAAATAAGGCAATAGGAAAAAAAATTACAAAAAAAAATTGTCGCTTATTGTTGCAGCTTTTTCTGTTGCATTGTGTCTGAAGTCGCTTAAACTACCACCCGGCTTCGTTTTCGGTAGCAGTCTTGATATACCCTGTATAGAACTACCAACAGTAAACATAAATTTCCTCCCAAGGAATGACCATAATTACGGTGTGATCTCTATTCGGGCGGCTATGAATTTTCCATTGACAGCTTATATGTCCTAGCTCTAAGGCAGTCTAACTAATCCAATGAAACACAATATCAGACTTATTAATATACGCCAGTTTGTGAAACAGTGATATGTATGTACCACACTTTCCGAGCCATTTCATTGATGTTGTATCTTAAAGGACCTTCACCAAGGCTCTATCTATTACAAATAAGAATTACTTTACGAAATAAAGCAATTTTAATCGTGGGGTCTTAATGGAGATGGTTCTGCATCTGTTTGATAATTTCAACAGCTTTGAGAGGACCGAAATAGCTCAGTCTGGTAGAGCACTAGATCCGTGCGATCTAAGGTCCCTGGTTCAAATCCAGGTTTCGGTATTGGTGCCTGCTGTAACATCACTAAAACCTTTTTGAAGAATATTATAGTTGCAAAAAAATTAACTTATTGATATTTTTACTTTTTTAATTTAACAATGAGTAAATACACTTTGATCTCAGTAATAAATCTGACTTATATAATTCGAATTTTGAAGAAGACGAATGCCATTGCACCAACCAAGATGGTAACTTTAACGATATAAATAATGATCCTCGTAAAATTGAACTATCCGGTGTATTTATTTATTTATTGGAATATTTGTAAAGATCCTTGTAGGAGACCTATGCTTAAGACTTGCTATGTCTAGGGAGAGGGAGAAAGAAGCATTATCTCAAGATTCTGTAAATAAAAAGTATTTCAAGTTACCTAGCCGTCTGATGACACAGGTGTTTCTTCTATAACTACTTATAGTATCGATTTTAAATTTGGCGCAGTACCAGGATTCGCAAGCTCTCACTTATTACCGCAAATGAGATATTATTTATATAGTCTGTGTATAATTTTATGTAAATTGTTTTGAGTTTTTTAATATGTTTTTTTTTTATTTATTGAGTGATGCCCATGATAATATTATGAGGTACAGTCAGCGACAAAAGTCGTTGAGCATATTCAAAACGCCAAAAGTCATGCACACATGAAGCAACAGAAGTGGTTGACCAGGTTTAGCCACAAAAATTCGTGAACACCTTGAGGTTACAAAAGTTTCTGAACAACAAAAGCAACAAAATTCCTAAGCACGCAAATCGTACATAAGTCGCTGAACACTTTTGAAAAGTAAAATTGCCGTAGATGTGTTCATATTCTACCTTTGTTGCTTTGTTATGCATTTATTGTAAAATGTTATTGCACAGTCTATACTTTTTGGTTTTCTCTACATTACATATTGTTTTCTGTTTTTGTGAAATAACATTCATTTATGAGAAGTTTTAAGCGTGTTTTATATCAGTGTGGTAAATAAATAATAATAATTATTACATTCAGAATGATAATGGTGGCCGCAATTTTAAATTGAATTTATTGGTCCGATTGGTTTAAAAATCAATTTCCGCTGGGTTCTTTGCTCTGATATTCAAAATTGAAAGACCAATGGAAAATGATACGTACGATTTGGAGATAATAAAAAAAAATACAAAGACAATAATAGGTCCACATAAAAACAAGAGTACATAAGAACACAAGAAGTTTAATAATTTATTGTATATGTAATATTAAATATTGATTATTTACATAAATTGAACACTAGTCTTTTAATAAGAAAAATAATACTAAATGAAATTAATGCAAATTTAACCTTTCAAAATAAAAAAGAACTCTGACTTAGAGTACCTCGAAATTCAAGTAAAATTTGTATGCCGACATCACGCAAAAACTACTTTGAAAAAAACTATTAGATATGAAGGAGCATAAATGTATAACGACTTGCCAACAATCATAAAAGAAACAGATATTTTTCGTATTTTTAAGACAAAAATTAAATTATTTAAACAAAAATCAAAGCTTTGAATGCGGCCTTGGCAGCAAGTCTTGGTTTGTGAATTGACATGTGGGTATTTTTATTTTGTTATTGTTTCAGTATAAGCATATTGTAACTGTCTTACCCACATTATTAAATTATAGATTAGTACTATCCGATACTAGCATAATTTTACCTATAGAATTATTGCATCTCATGAAGGGAAATTTAAATAAAACTTTTGAGATAAATGTTTTTTTAAACTTAACAATTCATTGATTAATATCACGCGCAAATAACAGACGAACAAGACATTTAAACTTCTCATAAATAAATATTATTTCACAAAAACATAAAATAATAAGTCAATGCAAAGGAAAGCAAAAAATATAAACCGAGAAATGAAATTTGAGACCAATTGACCAATATCTAAAAAGTTTGCGGCCACTGTTTTCATTTTGATTAATAATAATTATTATTTATTATCTCTACTGATATAACACATGCTAAAACATCTCATAAATAAATTTTATTTCACAAAAACAGAAAACAATAAGTCAATGCAAAGAAAAGCAAAAAATATAAACTATGAAATAACATTTTACAATGAATGCATAGCAAAGCGACAAAAGTAGGTGAACACATCTACGGCAATTTTACTTTTCAAAAGTGTTCACCGACTTATGTACGATTTGCGTGCTTAGGATTCACGAATTTTTGTTGGCGACTCTGGTCAACCACTTCTGTTGCTTCATGTGTGCAAGACTTTCGGTGTTTTGAATGTGTTCAACGACTTTTGTCGCTGACTGTACAATATCACACAAAGTCATAACAGAGGTGCAAATAATGCATTAACTTTTAAATAATAATTATCTTTATTCTAGGAAGGAACTTTATTTATTAGTATGTATTTATGTATGTATTTAAACATAGTTTGTAGATATATATCGAATATATTTACGTAACCATTTTTTCGTATATTAGAAACACCTTTTTGATCTCATCTCTGCATCTCCTAAAGGTTGACTGGTAGAAAACGGCGACGGCATTAAGTCCGCCTGTACATTTTGTATAAAGTTTAAATAAATAAATAAATAAGGGACTTACAGAAGAAAAAGTCATATAGTTTTTATGTTTCTATGAAACTAAGAGCAACTGAATCCGCGAATCCACAATCGATCAAATTTGAAAGATATGCTACCTTGGTTCTCTCAGCCCTCCTTATACGCTATACTAAAAGAGTGGTGACCCTAACATGCCCTCCCAATTTTTCCTCAAGAACCAAGGGAGATAGAGGTATAAAAAGAAACAAAAACAAGCTAACACAAAAAATCTCGAGACAAAACCCGATCTACATTTTTTATCTTCGTTTATGAAACTTTGAACAAGTAATCAATTTGATTCGACACGGCAACACCTGTTCGCAACTTTTAATCATCGTCTGTGCGGGAGTTAACAATTTGGCCACATTCAAATAAAGAGGAAACTTTGAAGGATTTACATCGATTTGAAATTAAAATTTCGCCGAGCTCGGGGTTGCTTCGGATTTTCACTTAATGTAAAAGTAAATGAATGGGTTGCGTTTTTAGATTAAACTTATTGGTGTACTGGTTATGTTTGTGATATTTAAATGTTTCGAAAAGCACTTTTGTATTTTCAGTTTAAGTGGGTAGATTAATGTTTATTTCTCCCGCCAAACAGCAGTGTAAGCCAATAACTACATACATAGTCCTGACAGCACACTAAGATCGAGTCTTGTGTCTTGGTTATCAGAAACTACGAGAGACTTTTCAGTCTCACAAACACCCAGACTCGATACAAATACCTGTGGATCACACAAATATTTGTCTCGGAGCGGGGATCGAACCCGCGGCCTCACGTTTCACAGCCGGCGTCTAACCGACTGCGCCACGGAGGATCTCAAATTAGTTTAATATTGTGTCATCGAGTTCCTATTTGGTTAACAATTTCAAACTCAAAAAGGGTTTGAGAAGATCAAGTTTCCAATTTAATTGGAAATTTAATTTTAACGTAAAAAGTGTAAAAATAACAGCAATAATGTTGGTAGATTATTTTAATCGTTAAATAAATATTTGTTTTGGATCGTGTAACAACTATTCTCAGAAACAAGATATCTTGTATCCTATTTTTTTTTGTTTTTTAATATATATTATGTTACATTATTTTGTTCCATTATTGAATTGTTTGCATTGTTATAATTGTACTGTGTTGTATGCGGCTGATTTCCGCGATAATAAAAGCATTTCATTCTTTCTTTCTTTCTATTTTTTCTGTATTAATTAATATTATAAAAAGTGTGTAATGGTCTATTGGTAAATTTAACAGACGCGGCTGCCAACAAGTTCACAGTATTTGCGAGTTGGAATCTCAGGGCACACCTCTGAATTTTGGGAGTCATGAGTGTATTCAATCACCACGCACTAGAATGGTGAAGGAAAACATCGTGAGGAAACCTGCATACCATAGCGATTTATAAGAATTTCTATGGTATGTAAGTCCGCCAACCCGCAGTGTGCCAGCGTGGTTGACTTTATGGCCTAACCACTCTCAATCTTACTATCGATTGTAAAGGAAGTCCGTGCCCTGCAATGGGATGTATATGGGTTGATCGAGTGATGAATATTAAATTTAATTAATGATACGAACGAAATAATCTCTGGCACGGAACATATCCTTAATCTTACCTGTAAATCATATTTTCACAACTATACAACTCTGACTGAAAACACGTTTATCTCTGTTCATAAATCTACCACAACCAAACGCTAAGCTAAGACGAAGCATGCAAACGCTGACTCCAAACCATTAGTTATAATATGAATTAATAAGTACCCAAAGTGTTCACAGGAATTTGCTACGAAACTGTACTGATGCCAAAATAGCTTCAAAGAGCTTGATGTTTAGTATGCAGTTTGGACTTGGCAGTGGATGAGGCAATTAGATGGGTCTTAAGAGTTTGAGGACGTCTTTATGCATCCTGCTCGATAGCATGTTTATGTATTTAGTATTCACGCTGTTTTTGAATCAATGTAAAGGGAAGTAGTCAAATTGAAGATTTAACCTGGTCACATTTATGTTTCATTTTATTTATTTTTTATGATTGGTCAATCGTTCATGACATTCGCCTGATGGTAAGCAATAGTAATGGACAGTTGTAAAAACAAACAAACAAACAATACCATGAATTACAAATTATAATGCTTGGCATTCCATTGCTCTGGCCTGAGACATGAAAAAAGAAAGGAAAACTACAAGGATATCAACAATCTCACCTGCCAAACTAAAAAACGTCAAACTGGCTACAGAAAAAAATTGTAAGTTCTTATTCAAGAAACACAACTTACAGATAATTCTTACTTACGAAATATGCCATTTTTCAGAATACAAAGTGTAAAAGTAGCAAGTTTTGTAAATTGTAAGCATTCTTAAGCGGATGGAGATCGCTTTGTTAAAATTAATTGTGGCACGTTTCTTTTGTCTTGTTTTAAAAGATGTCTGTAAGGTAGTTAGTTGCAGATTCATTTACAGTGAAAAGGAACTCATATTTCATGTTTAAAGTTTTTTGCTGTGTAATTTGCATCTTCACTATCGCTCATTCATCTATTGAGATTAGTTAAAACCAATTATTAGTTTTATTTAAATCTTAATTTTACACCTAAATAAATACAATATACTGAAACAAAAAGAAGTAATAAAAAGTACAAATGGCGGTCTTATCGCTTAAAGCAATGTCTTGCAGATAACCATGGGATGGATTTAAAAGAAGGAGAACAAACAAACAATACGACTATTAAAAAATAATAATTATTTTACATTACCACCGCCCATTCATGTTGATTCATATCTCACTAAAGCGTGGCTCTACAATTTTTAAAAGATCTAAATTCCATACTTTATAAGGTAATTATGCAGATGGCTTCGGCTTCTGGCTCGTATCTAATTAGTTGGCAATCATCGTACACGATAGCATAAAACCCATCATATTGACCTATGTAACATAATGTGTTGAGTTTTAGATTCTGTGTAAATCCGGCTTCAACTAGCCCATTACATCTACCGTGAGTCTATTTGGGACCGATAAACACCCCTTTTTTATCTGTGAAAAGGCGATGATGCGTCACCGAACCGAATTTGTACCACATTTACCATCAAGTATAGCCCAGTTATATTGCACAGCTGTTATAAAAATGCTCCAAGATGCCATTTGTCCACAGGTCTCATCAACCGAACCAACATAATGCCAACAGAAGACCTGTGCGTGATCAACAACAGATTGTTCTGGATCTTCGGCTCGCTGGTCGCTTTCTACATTCCTATGCTGATGATGGTGGTATCTTTCGCTCTGACAGTCCAACTGCTGAAGAGACAGGCGAGGTTGGCAGCCACGCCTGTGCCCGGAGGAACGCAGAGAAGGTTTGTGAAGTTGAGAATATATTGTATTATTTATTTATTTATTCAACAATAACATATGATAAGAACTATAGTAGTGTCCTACAAAACTGTACCAACAGTTTGAGTGAAGGATCGGTGTTTACACATGTAAATACTGGTACATTAGGGCAAATTGGCTAGATAAAGCCTTTTGACTATGTATTTAAATATAGTTTTAACGGACTCCTGCCTTATGACTAGACTGGTCTATCCGAGTGCTTACATTGTAACGGATTAATTGATGGATTACATAAGGCTTTCGCAATTATTCACTGCTTTGGCGAAAAAGAGTATACTGATTCTTTGTTCTGGGTGACTTCGCTACTTTCGGCCATAGTAATTATAACATAAACATATTCATATAAAATATTTTGTTGTAAATTTACAACAAATTATTAATGAACTGCTCTGATTAAACCAACTTGTAAATTTTGTAATAATCCCTACATTGTAAACTGGTTTTGAAAAGAGCAACACTAGAGTTTCTTGCCCGTTCTTCTCTAGTGAAAACCGCTTTCCGAACCGGGTGGTAGATAAAAAATGTCTGAATCTAAACGATGTTGAACATTTTAATGGATTCAATAAATTATTTTCATTTCACTTTCATTTTCATATGACGTCGATGTTTTAAAATATTGTTTCAAAATTTTAGATGCATTGTAGAAACTAGTTGATGATCTGTATGATCAACTTAGTACAAAATCACTTGGTATCCTACATTTAACAGCTGGCATTTATGGCTGTAAAAGTATCTTTATTTGAGAATATTAGTTATCTACTCCATCAATTTGTCTACATTAGGGAAAGAAGTGGACAAAAATGTGTTTCTAATCAATTTACTCCTTGATATATTTCCTTGAGGGTTAAAGTGATATTCCGCCAACCCGCACTAAGTCCGCCAACCCGCACTAGGCCAGCGTGGTGGACTATATGGCCTAACCACTCTCAATCGTACTCTCGATTGTAGAGGAGGCCCGTGCCCTGCAGTAGGACGTATATGGGCTGATACTGATAAAGTGATATTAGGTATTCCTAGAGACTTACCGACCATCAATAGTTGGTGTAAATAAAATGCATAAGAATCAATTACGATTACAATCCATAATATATTGGCAGAGTCTTCGTATAAAGTGCTATATAATCACAATAAAAGTAAAGGAAAAATAATGTATTATGTATTCATAATATTTTGGCGTACTCCGATAGTAATTGGCAATCCTTTTATACCGATATTTGGAAGCACACAGACGTCCATTACCGTGTTCTTGACGCCAGACTGGAGAGCCACTGAATCTGTTCACAGCAGACATTCCTAATGGAGGAAATGGGAGATATTGAATGCTCGTTTACACTGCTTATTCGCTTACATAATGCAGCACTCGGTTTAAGTGGAGGTAAATATGACTTTGGAAACGATAATCGACTCGGTTTGAATTTGGAGTGCGATCTTGAACGCAATAGTAGAACTAGAAATTTCGAGATTCTTTTTGTTATGCCTTTATTTACTAGGAATACAACTACACCTTAGTTTGATAAACTCTAGTCTATATAAAGAGGAACCTGACTGACTGACTGACTGACTGACTGACTGACTGATGTATCAACGCACAGCCGAAACTACTGGAGCTAGGAACCTGAAATTTCACACAGGGGTTCCTATTATGATCTAGGGTAGCACTAAGAAGGAATTTTTGGAAATTTCAACCCCTAAGGGGGTGAAACAGGTTAAAAACCGTTGTATGGAAAATCAAAACCGTTAGAGTTACAATTATCAAACTTGGCATTTTAGTTCTTCATTTAAAAAGAACATTAACTGCATACTTGGTTTTTCTAAGATTATCCCTAAAAGGGTTAAAATAAGGGTTGAAGTGTTGTGAGACGACGGTGATTTAATGTCTGTCTAATCAACGCACAGCCGAAACTACTAGAGTTAGGAACGTGAAATTTTGCAGAGGGGTTTCCATTGTGACGTAGGGTAGCACTAAGAAGAGATTTTTGGAAATTCAACCCCTAAAAGGGTGAAAAGGGTAAAAAACGGTTGTATGGAAAATCGAAACCGTTAAAGCTACAATTCTCAAACTTTGCAATTTAGTTAGTCAATCAAAACAAATATAACTGCATACATAATTTTCCTAAAATAAACCCTAAGTGGGTATAAATAAGGGTTGAATTTTTGTAGAACTGAACTATCGGATCAACGCACAGCCGAAACTACTGGAGTTAAAAAGATGAAATTTTGCACAAGGGTTCTTATTATAATGTAAAGTAGCACTTGCGCAAACCCTCCTTCTCCCCATCCTTGATTATGCCGATGTCAGCTATCTAGATCTCACCGAAGACCAACTAAATAAACTTGAGCGTCTTCAAAATTTCTGCATAAGATTCATATTTGGTCTTCGCAAATATGACCATGTTTCTGAGTTTCGTGCAAAGCTCAAGTGGTTACCTATACGGCTTCGTCGGAATACTCACATTCTCTGTCTTCTTTACAATATTTTGTTCAATCCTCTCACCCCATCTTATCTTAAAGAACGATTTATTTTTCTTCATGACTCACATTTGAGGTCCTTGAGGTCGTCCGAGAATCTTAGGCTGAGAATGCCTGTGCACACCACGACATTTATGGACAAGTCGTTTACTGTCAAAGCAGTTCGATTGTGGAACGCGCTTCCTGTTGTGGTGAGACAGGCGCAATCGCTGTCTTCATTCAAGAGGCAAATCAAAGAACATTACCTCTATCTCTCTAAATAAACAGATTTTAGTAGATAATATTATTTCCTACTTCTAATTAATTTTAAATTTGTATTTATTATATATTTATATATGTATATGTTTGTCTTATATATGTATGTATTTATGCTTTTTATTATGTATGTATGTATGTATGTTATTTTGGTGTATTTTTATGTTTAGATTATATATATAGATAGTATGAGTTTTATCTAGTTTCCTCACTTTTAATTATTTATTTTACACTGCCCTCTCTTTTTCCTTCTTTTAAATCCATCCCATGGTTGTCTGTAAGACATTGCTTTAAGCGATAAGACCGCCATTTGTACTTTTTATATTTTTTTGTTTCTGTATGTTGTATTTTTTTTATGTGTACAATAAAGATTTAAATAAATAAATAAATAAGAAAGATTTTTTGGAAATTCAACCCCTAAGGGAGTGAAAAGGGTAAAAAACGGTTGTATGGAAAATCGAAACCGTTAAAGCTACAATTCTCAAACTTTGCTATTTAGTTAGTCAATCAAAACCAAATATAACTGCATACTTATTTTTTCTAAAATTAACCCTAAATGGGTATAAATAAGGGTTAATTTTTTGTAGAACCGAACTATCGGATCAACGCACAGCCGGAACTACTGGCGTTAAAAATGTGATATTTTGCACAAGGGTTCTTATTATGACTTAAAGTAGCACTAAGAAAGATTTTTTGGAAATTAAACCCCTAAGGGAGTGAAAAGGGTTAAAAGCTGTTGTATGGAAAGTTGTAACCCATGAAATTGCAAATATTAAACTTGACACATAGGTTACTCATCTAGGAACAAGAGTAATTGCATATTTTTTTTCTATATGAGTTAAAATAGGGGTTGAAATGTTGTATGCAAAATCGAAACACTGAAGTTATTGGTATCAAAATGCGTATTTCACGACTTATTTTAAACGAAAAATAATGGCGTGAACTACTTTTAGAAAAATAGCACTAAGGGGGTGAAATAAGGGATGAAATTTTCATATAATGTATTGCTTTTACGTCCGTATTATGATACCATAAACACGCAGACGAAGTCGCGGGAAAAAGCTAGTATAGGGGGCATTCCACGCGAAGCGGACAGGTAAAAAATCTCGATGTTTCTGATTTCAGAAATATTTGAGTATGTTCTAACTATATATGTCCTTGATTCGTGTATCAAATATTTTTTTAATATAGTGACTGGTTAAAGAATTAAGGACCTTTGAAATTTTGGCCAACTGGTGGGCATACAGTACTTCAAAGCCGATTATCTAGTCATAAAATTATTGATTAAAATAATTAAACCACTGGATTTAAAACTTCATTTAATGAGCTTTTTAATTGCATTTTTGGATACGAAAATAAATTGTTTTTTTCCATATTTTTTTATTTTATTTTTTTTAACTTCGATTTTCACAAACATAGACCATTTCGATTTTTTTTATATTTTTTATGAAAATAGCTAGTATTGTATAATAGCTAGTTTTGTATCATTGGGCGAGAAAATCAATTCCACAAACGCACATTTTCTATGCTCGAAAAGAGTCATTCAAAAGAAGATTTGAGTCGGCAGCGACAATACCAGGCACAAAAAAATATCATGCCTTCATTCCTACTACTGAAGGTGTTATGGTAACACGCACAAGTAACAGTGTGACATTTAAAGTTGTAAAAGCCTATAAATAAATTTGTAGTTAGTCTCATAAAAATAATTCGTTTTATTTTAAATATTATATCAAAGTACTAAAGAAATAATGTCTGCAAGCTCACGCACGTGACGGGCGTTTGGCGCGGTGCGGCGCATATTTCCAGTATAGCTCGTAAACCACTTCCCAACCCATAATAAAACTTGGCAAGGATGTTCTATACAATACTAGCTATTTTCATAAAAAATATAAAAAAAATCGAAATGGTCTAAGTTTGTGAAAATCGAAGTTAAAAAAAATAAAATAAAAAAAATATGGAAAAAAACAATTTATTTTCGTATCCAAAAATGCAATTAAAAAGCTCATTAAATGAAGTTTTAAATCCAGTGGTTTAATTATTTTAATCAATAATTGTATGACTAGATAATCGGCTTTGAAGTACTGTATGCCCACCAGTTGGCCAAAATTTCAAAGGTCCTCAATTCTTTAACCAGTCACTAAATTAGAAAAATATTTGATACACGAATCAAGGACATATATAGGTAGAACATACTCAAATATTTCTGAAATCAGAAACATCGAGATTTTTTACCTGTCCGCTTCGCGTGGAATGCCCCATAGTATAAAAGATGACGGAGAAAAAGTCATAATGACCTAAGTCAAGGCACTGTCTTATAGAATACCGTGGGAAGAATTATTTTTCTATCATGTTAAAAGAATAGGACTCGTTGCTTCTTTTTCCGCCTATTTTCGCAGAATATGAAATTGAGACTTTCTAATTTGGTTGTTATGAGCTGCGGTATTTTTTACTTTTTATCTGTCCTTCTACATAATAAATATTATCTGGACTTGCGAAAATGCTACATAAAGAAACTTATTAATATATAAGCGTCCCATGTCCCGAAGAAGAACGTATATGGACTGTCAAAGCTGTTAAAATTACCAGTTGTACATCAATTCGCAATCGGGTTTCGCAAATCTCCATTCCGGGTTCATTATGATGTCGGCACGAGCCCACTTCGTTAGGTCGTTTGGCGTGCAGCCAGTATGTATTAGACTGCTGCTAATAAACTAGAGGTAACACTGCAAGGCAAAGTGGCTGGTACTGATAATGCGTTCACTTGCATGGTAATTGATATTTCGATACATTGTTTAATATCCTTGTATGGGTTAAGCAGAGTGGTGTTTTAAATGTTAGAGTCTGCTTTTGTTAATAAGACAATAGGCAGCCTGTATGGTGTGGTAACATTAATCACCCTTGTGGCTCGTATGATTTAGGAGTAAGAAGATAATATTGATATTATGATATTGATGAATCGTAGAGTACTCGTATATTGTGGATCGATAAATATATAGTAATAATTGGTAGGGTCAACAAGGGCGGTAGCATTGAAATGAAATGAAATGTATTTATTGGCCATGTAGGCAATCAAAGAGCTCTTACGACTAGTTAATACAAATAGTACTTAAGAGCGTATACACCTTGCGCGCAAAGTCAACTATAGGTATTTCTTCGTTAATTTCACGCACACATAAGCGACCAAAGCTGTGTGCGTAGAGCTGCCGCGTCGGCTCGCTATACAAACGGCTCAAACAACTTTGATCCATGCGCTTCAAATATTCATTTGAAATGTAACTGTATTATAATATCATAAAATATTTTATTTGCATTATAAGTAGACAAATATTACTGTGCAAGCAAAGAATAATACAAATTTAGATACTAATCATATTTTCGTTATTATTACATTGTTAAGTTGCATTAAAATCAGTGTTCAATCAGCAGATACTACGGACGTTTTATTAATAATTTCGTGTTCGAACACATAAATAGTGTTAGGGGCCTTACAACCCCTTACAATTACGAAATATATTGAATTTTATATTACAATACATAACATAATTTAGCCTCGGAATTAAATCCCATTATATTACCTGAAATATAATTTATACTCACTACAAAATCATTGTAGGTAATAAAAATAATTAAATATTTTACCACCAAAGTACTAAGATGTGGTAATCGCAGTCCGCGCGTAGCTATTTTCACTACGCGCGGCAATAATCGACTGCAGCTAGGCCGGAGCGACGAGCGATACGTCCTCCCTCTAGAAGGCCTTGCGGCGGTTTGATTTGATCCACGTCGGACAGCGTGTTTTGTAGTGGTTTTTAAAATATTTGTAGAAAACATGAAAAGTAATTTTGTTGAAATATAAAAATTGTAATTTATTGATAATATGTTCTTCTATTATAATATGCAATGGCTATAAAAAATTATGTACGATAAGTTGGTGAAAAAAATATGTTCTTGACGAGAGTTTCTGAATAATTTCGCATTGTTTAAATTTTTATTTTTCAGGAACTAAACACAAAAAGATTATTTTTCTCAGTAAAATCCCTCCATAAGGGTCTTATTAGTCTGATAATATTTTTATTTTTAGCTTATATTTAGTGGTTTCGGATATCTTAAGCTTCTAAATTGCCATTTAAAGCCTAAATAACGAAACTTGTGTTCAGTAATCCTTATAGTACTCACAAATTATCCATCAATCTATAATGTTTTCCACCAAAATCCAAAAAAATGACAACCTTTTCTAAAGTTAGTACTAATTATTTTTCCTTTAAATTGTTTATTGGTGGCTATTAACTCATTTGAAAAGTCCTGTTTTTAAGCCAAAAAGCGCGTGCAGGGTATAAACGGTCTTAATCTCTATACACAAAATATGTTATATAGTATTATTAATATGAATTTCTTTATTTATAATTTTATCAGCCCCGTGTCAGAAAGTGATTATCTAAAATGGATTGTCTTCAAGACTTTTTTTAATTCCATTTCTACATACAGGGTATATCAAGACTGCTACCGAAAACGAAGCCGGGTGGTAGTTTAAGCGACTTCAGACACAATGCAATAGAAAATGTTGCAAAAAAAAGTGTAAATGTTTTTTTTGAATTTTTTTTTCTTTGGTCCTATTTGGGTGGTAAATCCATTTTGTCCTAAAATAATAGTGTGTACCCTTTTATTTATAAATACTCTAAGGGATAAAAGAGTTAAACTTATTAATTTAGCAAAAACTATGGATTTACCACCCAAAAATGATGAAATTAAAAAAAACATTAAAAATCATGGTCGCGTTTCTCAGCACGATTTTTAGTTGCATTGTGTTTGTAGTGACTAAAACTACCACCCGGCTTCGTTTTCGGTAGCAGTCTTGATATACCCGGTATATTACAAAAGTACTTTGGAAATCCTACAGTCAATTTTAATACAAAAACTTCATTCATATAATTTAGTGTGAGTAGACATCTATATGGCCTAACCACTCTCAATCATACTCTCGATCGTAGAGGAGATCCGTGCCCCGCAGTAGGATGTATATAGGCTAATACAGAAGGAGTACATCTACTATATTTTTCGTAACATTGAAAACGCGCCTAAAATATACACTCCAAAAATATTTAAATTATCATTCCCGCATAAGCTTTAAGTGCGTGGTGGCCTGTTGGTAAACGGACTAGACGCGACTGCCAACATGTTCACGGTGGTCGCGGGTTCGAATCCCAGGGCACACCTCTGACTTTTCGGAGTCAAGTGTGTATTGATAGTCAATCACCACGCACTAAAACGGTGAAGGAAAACATCGTGAGGAAACCTGCATACCATAGCGATTTATAAAAAAATCTATGGTATGTAAGTCCGCCAACCCGCACTAGGCCAGCGTGGTGGACTATATGGCCTAACCACTCTCAATCGTACTCTCGATTGTAGAGGAGGCCCGTGCCCTGCAGTGGGACGTATATGGGCTGATACAGACAGACAGATAAGCTTTAAAATCGCAGCCAAGAGCAGTAAACGAACCGCCGAAAATTACGATCAGCCCTTTATTACGAAGTTACGTAAATTTAATAATAATATACGCGTTTAAAACACAAGTTAGCACAATACGTTTTGAGTTGCGAAATAAGTTCTTAACTTACCGCCGCTTATGTAAATTTGTCGTCACTCAAAAGTTGCGAGATGGAATTTTATTCAAACTTTGTAAACGGGTGTTGCAAAATTATTGTTGGGGATTCTTTCAGATGTTTTTCATGAGCGTAAAACATCTTTTAAATTCCACCGCCATTGTGTAGTTCTTACATTTTTTTAATGCAAGGTATGGTGAAACGAGCATGCCGTTCGTCTGATGGTAAGCGATACGGCCGTTCATGATCTGTGCCAAAACCAAACAACGCCTTTAATTACAAAGCAATGCTTGGCAGTTAACTGCACTCGCCATTCCATGCGAAATTCCATCAAAATTGGTCCAGCGGCTTGAGCGTGAAGATGTAACAAACACACAAACATTCGCATTTATAATATTTGTAGGATTTTCTTAGATCGATTCCTTCTCTTCTAAACTTGGGTTATAAAAAACATTGCAGAGCTCACCCTGGTAATGGCGCTATCACCTCAACTTTACGTTGCATACCAGGTATGAGGCTATAAATCTTCAGAAATAAATGGCATTCAAAATTTTGTACAAAGTCCGCGCTTTTGTCGACGAAACTGGGTCTTCTGCTATAAAAGACTGCAAAGTTGGTGGAAATTTTACTTGGGAAGTTATTGTTCGTATATGGACAGATGCAGAGTAATATCCAACAGATGTGCCTGAAGTAGATTTTAATTTTACTACAGTGCGCTATAAACTAGGAGAAGATTCGAGAATATTCTAGAGTATTTAACAAATTACAGTGATATTTTATAAAACTGAATTATAATATATCAGAGATAAAAAAGGTGACTCAGAAACATCTGGGCTGATTTTAAACTGAACTTTTTTAAGTACTAAATATAGCTTTCCAAGATACAGGATTGACTATTTTATTACTATACATAGCGAAGTAAAACACTGTGGAAAACCGAATAATGACTCCTATTCGAAAATAATTTTAAAGATCTGATTAAAACTTTATCAGCGGACTGAAATTATAATATCTGTGTCTTAATCAACTGCCTCCCAGGCAAAGTTGGTAAGACGCTGCCTGTGAAACGAGAGGCCGCGAGTTCGACCCCTTCAATGAAACAATTATTTATTTATTTAAATCTTTATTGTACACATAAAAAACAAATACAATATTCAGAAACTAAAAAAAATTAAAAAGTACAAATGGCGGTCTTATCGCATAAAGCAGTCTTACAGACAACCATGGGATGGTTTTAAAGAGAAGGAGAAAGAAAGGGCAGTGTAAAATATATAATTAAAAGAGAGGACACTAAATAATATATATACTAACTAAAAAATAATAATTACATCATCATAACATACATACATACATAATAAATAGCATAAATACACACATATATAATAAAAAATAAATATATATTAAAACATATTATACACACAAATTGTTAAATAATTTAGATGTAGGAAATAATGTTAACTACTAAAATCAGTTTAATTAAAGAGAAAGGTAATGTTCTTTAATTTGCCTCTTGAATGAAGACAACAATTATTGTTTATGTGACTCGCAGATATTTGTAAGGGACTAGTTGTTTGTGATATAGATGTCTCTTATAGACTTTTATCTGTTGGTTGTTTTTTTTTTTGTCATAAAAAAGGTGGGATATATTATTCTCATCGGCACGTGGTCGTCCTCTAGTGAACATAGGGCACTACCAAGAGTGAAATATTTAGAGTATTCTAAAATGTGTTTAACGTTATATTGTACTCCTTGTAAAGTCAAATTTTAAAATATGTTGTCATTATTTTTGTTTATTATTGTTGTCGATAAGAAAAAAAAACTTCAGTGGCATTATTTAATTAGACAATTAATTTAATGGTACCCACGCTGAGGTTTATAAGGAAAAAAAAGAATTTAATTCAAGTGAAAGAAGAAAAAAATTGTATTCGCCCTATCCGAAATTATTTTTGTTGCGTACACAAACATTTGTACTTCGTATTGTGATGAAACCCAAACCCCATATTTCCAAATTCGTTTCACCGATCACTTCAATAAGTCATACTAACTTATTGATCACATAATTAATCTGTATATATCGACAAAACTAAAGTTTTACAACCAATTTACATTCTCCATCACATCACTGCTTTCATCCACTTCCAATATTCATACATCGTAAACACGTGTATATCGTTCACAAACAATTGCATTACCGCTTTTATAGGCGATTATTCCGCACAGTTCGATGTAAAGCGTCGATGTTTATGCGAGACGCTGGCCGGTTTTATGATCGCAATTTGGGTATTGTTTGCCATTATAGTTTATTGAGTTTATTACTTGATTGGTATGTATGATGAGTATTGCTGTTTACTTTCAATCTTGCTAGTGATTATCTTTTGTGGTGACGTTGCTTTGTGGTGAATTCAATTTAGATAAAGTTTGATGTATTCAAAATATTACTGATTTTGTTAGTCGTCTATTAGCGTCTCATGTTACTTGTAGTTTTTGAGATTCTTAATTTTCTAGGTGTTAATCTACTTTTTTATTATTAATACTAGTTTCAGTAGGAAAAGTCAGTGATACTCCGGACTGCAAGTTATCTCCATTTAGATATTTTTCAACTATTCATTTACGATTGAATAAGTTCAATCGTAAATAAAAAATATTCAGCAAAATCTTAATTTAAAAGCCTGTTTTTATCTAGATAACCAGGTACAATAAATATTTATTCCAAAATTGTTTAATAAATTCACTTCAATTTATAGTTTCACAAAACCCAACCATTATTCCTGTATTCCATCGAATGCTGTCAAATAAAAAAGGCAGAAGAATAAATTATCGGCCGAGACCTCCCTAACCTATTCGGCTTAGTATTATCAGGGACGCAATTGCTGTTTCATCTTGTGAAAAAAGTATTGTACATTCATAACTTGAGACACGAACTTCGAACGGATACGTATTAAGAGGAGAGGGCTGAAGATCATGTTATAATATAAAGGATGGCAGCAAAGAGATCATAATATCACAAAAGTATCTACAATACGAAGTGCGTGGTGGCCTGTTGGTAAACGGACCAGACGCGGCTGCCAACATGTTCACGGTGGTCGCGGGTTCGAATCCCAGGGCACACCTCTGACTTTTCGGAGTCATGTGTGTATTGATAGTCAATCACCACGCACTAAAACGGTGAAGGAAAACATCGTATTTTTTTTTTTGCATACCATAGCGATTCATAAGAATTTATATGGTATGTAAGTCCGCCAACCCGCACTAGGCCAGCGTGATGGACTATATGGCCTAACCACTCTCAATCGTACTCTCGATTGTAGAGTAGGCTCGTGCCCTGCAGTGGGACGTATATGGGCTGATCCAGAGATCTACAATACACATACTTAATTCAACAATCCAATTAAATCGATACAATTATGTGGACCTGGCAAACGAAGCGTGGGACGCCCTCCAGCCAGATGGCAGGACGACCTACACAAGAGGGTTGGCAGCGACTGAATACATAAAACAGCAGACTGGGCTCCGTGATGTACCTACCTTGGAAGAGGCCTATGTTCAGTATTTGCATGCATGATGATGATGATGTGGACATGGTTGAATTGGGACATATTCAAGCTGAATCCGAAACGCAGCGTTCTTGCACCCACTATGGCAGCTTTATAGCATTTTGAAGCGTGGTTGGTATTCAACTGGATCATATGGATTACCTACCACCAATATGTCATCAGCAATATCTACTTCTCTGTATAATTCCTATCCATTATCATCTGTATTATATTTTCCTCTCTTCTTTACATTACCTACGAGCGTCGCATACCAACTTGCGAGCCTATACGAATTTCATTTCATACAAGATAAAAGTATCGAATTGGAAGATTATTATCGTTTATTCCCGCGCGATACCATCCATTTTCAAAACTCGTTTGTAAAGGACCCTTTGTGCAAATCCTACGAGAATGAGATTGCGAAGTATCTACATTTTTTTACACAACTTTTACCTGGCAAGCTTCGGTTGGATTACGATAATAAAGTGATCATCTCGAGGTTTAACCTTCTGAATTGTTTTTTGCTTTACATATGGCCGTATTTTCTTTGCTCCTCGGATTATGGGTATATCTTTTGATTCAATTTGGAGATTTTTACTTTGTGAAGGTTGTATTAAAGGTTTAGTGGGTCGAATGTAATTTGGTTCTTTGATTTTGTTGATGGATGTTATTATTTTGAGATTTTTATGTTGCAATAGATTACAATACAAACAAGCATCCGCAGGTTACTTTGTACCAGTACTTGTACTACACTTTGTAGTAGAGTGCAGATTAGATGCATAGGCATGTTTAATAACATTTCAATAGTCAGTGCATTTAAAAATAAAAACTAGTCTTAAGAGCGTTTATACCCTGCACGCGCTTTTTGGCTTAAAAACAGGACTTTTCAAATGAGTTAATAGCCACCAATAAACAATTTAAAGGAAAAATAATTATTACTAATTTTAGAAAAGGTTGTCATCTAGGGATTTTGGTGGAAAACATTATAGATTGATGGATAATTTGTGAGTACTATACGGATTACTGAACACAAGTTTCGTTATTTAGGCTTTAAATGGCAATTTAGAAGCTTAAGATATCCTTAACCACTAAATATAAGATGAAAATAAAAATATTATCAGACTAATAAGACCCTTATGGAGGGATTTTGCTGAGAAAAATAATCTTTTTGTGTTTAGTTCCTGAAAAATAAAAATTTAAACAATGCGAAATTATTCAGAAACTCTCGTCAAGAACATATTGTTTTTCACCAACTTATCGTACATAATTTTTTATAACAATTGCATATTATAATAGAAGAACATATTATCAATAAAATACCATTTTTATATTTCAACAAAATTACTTTTCATGTTTTCTACAAATATTTTAAAAACCACTATAAAACACGCTGTCCGACGTGGATCAAATCAGACCGCCGCAAGGCCTTCTAGAGGGAGGACATATCGCTCGTCGCTCCGGCCTGGCTGCAGTCGATTATGCCGCGCGTCGTAAAAATAGCCACGCGCGGAATGCGATTACCACATCTTAGTACTTTGGTAGTAAAATATTTAATTATTTTTATTGTAGGTAATACAATGATTTTGTAGTGAGTATAAATTATGTTTCAGGTAATATAATGGGATGTAATTCCGAGGCTAAATTTTGTTATGTATTGTAATATAAAATTAAATATATTTCGTAATTGTAAGGGGTTGTAAGGCCCCTAACACTATTTATGTGTTCGAACACGAAATGATTAATAAAACGTCCATAGTGTCTACTGATTGAACACTGATTTGAATGCAACCTAACAATGTAATAATAACGAAAATATGATTAGTATCCAAAATTTGTATTATTCTTTGCTTGCACAGTAATATTTGTCTACTTATAATGCAAATAAAATATTTTTATGATATTATATTACAGTTACATTTCAATTGAATATTTGAAGCGCACGGATCAAAGTTGTTTGAGCCGATTGTATAGCGAGCCGACGCGGCAGCTCTACACACACAGCTTTGGTCGCTTATGTGTGCGTGAAATTAACGAAGAAATACCTATAGTTGACTTTGCGCGCAAGGTGTATACGCTCTTAGACTTGTACGGGCGCTATTTTAACGCTAGTTAAAAATGATGCAATGAAACAAATGTAAATCCATTACTTTGTTCACCCGAAGGCGATTTTCAAAAGCGACGCTTTTTTATCAAGTACTATTGGTGTTTCGACGTTCAGCGTAGAACGTTAAATTTTCATTTCATATGGACATAAATATGGGAACGGTGAAAACAGTCAGAGACGACACTTTTTAAACGCCTGTGCTAATGGGGCCTAACATTTAGATACAATTCTATCTCTTGTTCAAAGGCAATGCGGAGGCTTTGACAACGGTCCTCTGCAAGGAGTGAGGCGTCTCGGCGCCAGGAGTTCTCCAGATCTATCCCCAGGAAGATCAGTCTCCAGACAGCTTACTTGGAGGATTACCAGTACATCCAGGTATGTCTTGTTTTGGATCTTTTATACTGCCACGATGTAGGGATAATAAATGTACTTGGTACATCTAGGGCGATATATGGTCTGACCCCTCTAAATTGACTCTTGATTGTAGAGGAGGCCCATGTCCCGCAGTACTACTTACATGGGCTGATACAGACATCAAGTATAAAATCCACCAGCTCTATTTTAGTTCTGTGGAGAACAATTTTTTTAAATATTTGTTTGTAACAAAAAATAGGTGCAATAAATAATTAAATATACCCAACAGTCACATAAATAGTTTTGACTCCACACTAAGATCCAGTCTTGTGCCATGGGTGTCAGAAACTATGAGAGACTTTACTGGTCTCTCATATGTGAGAGGCCATCTGGGTAGGTACCACCACAATGTCTATTTCTCCCTTGAAACAACATATTGAGACTTAACATCTTATGTCTCAGGATGACGAGCGCAGTGGAATGTTGCTACTGTTTATGAGCGGTCGTATCGCTTACCATCAGGCGAACGGCTTGCTCGTCTCGTCATTCAACGCAATAAAAAAAAAAAAGATCTCGCAAATACCCAAGCCTGAAATCACTAAAATATTTGTCTGTGAATCACTAAAATGTTTGTCTCGGTGCGGGGATCGATCCTGCGGCCTCCCATTTCACAGCCAGTGTCTAACCAACTGCGCCACGGAAGATGTCATCTAAAATAATATGTCATCGTATATTATATCTTTTGAGTATGAATTGTGACTGCTTAGTTGAAAAAGTGTATAAATCCAGTGAATAAAAAAAAATTTACGTCTACCATCACGAGTAGTGGTCGGTGTTGGTGCAAATACGAATATCCTACGGCCAATAATTTTTAAGTAGTTTCGTGATATTATTGACAGACCAAATATAATTAACTTCATGATCATTGATATAAATATATGGACAGTGCGGAAAGCGCGTTAGTGTTCCGACCTATGTAAGTGGTGCAGAGCTCCCGTACATCTTTAGTGGAGCGTTACTGAAATCATTCTTTCAGAAGAGTTTTGAAAATATTTCCTTGTGTTATGAACAAAAGTTTTATAAAAATAAAGGCAATAATTCTTATCACGTATAGATGCAATCTATTCAATTAAGTTAATACTTATTTTAACCCGATTTTCACGGTCGTCTTTTTGTAATTCCAAATGTGCTGAAGGGCCTAGTCGTAGTTTTTAAATAAATGTTTATGACTTACTTATCCTTTATTATTATTTGAGTGAAATGTTTGTTTGATATGTTAAAATAATTGAACATTCAAAATGATTTGAAATTAATGGAAAATTTGAACTTACAAATGTGCCGTTTCATTGTGTGGTATTAGTAAAGATGATTTGCAAAATATTACACATAAAGCAAATTACAAATATCCATACGTTAGCTTGTCTAAATTGCATATTCTAAATTAATTATTTCATATTAATATCAATTAAGGTTAACAAAATTAACATTTATTTAATGACAGGTTAAATGGCCCCTAAAATTGTGAAGTTAGAATGGACACATGAAGAGAATTAATTATCGTTTTCATTATGTGTTATATATCATTTAAGATTTGATATTTTTAATAACTTTATGCATTAATGCGTAAAGCAAGTCGTAGAGTCACGCTGTTGTCATTCATGACTAAGCAAAAATGTACCACCATGTACCACTGTCTCACAGAAATTCGACGTGAAGCGACAGCTTTGTTGTCACGTTTCGTTTGGTGAATGAGATTGCCGGATTTCTATACCCTTTCCTCTTTCCAACTCTATGAGCCAAGCGTTGTCGATATTTATGGACGGCAGTGATCATTTACTATCAAGTGTCCTGATTGCTCTTTTGCCGAACCTAAGCTACCAAAAAATGATATGATTTTAAGTCATTGTAATAACTCCTTCAAAGCCATAAATCGTATAGACTGGCTAAAGAATTTTCTTCATTCGACACAATTATTACTGCGTAATTACTGTGAAGAGCCAATCCTCTTCACTCACACTAAAGCAGCAAAAATATACAAAACGGAATGTCATGAATCCCCATCGATTTTCGATCATTACATCACGGCTACTCTGAAACTCTCATAAACAATAACCTATTGACTGCTATCCAACGAAACGAAAAAAGGTCGTCCATTCCTTATACAATAGAACCTTTTTAAGCCAACAATACTTGCAAGTTGCCAGCTTCCATGGCACAGTTCATTAAATGCCTGTTGTAAGATGTGAGGACGAGGGTTCGAATCCCACATTGAGGAAAATGTTCATGTGACCTCCAAGTATTTGTTTCGTGTCTGTAAGACCGAGAAGTGTCTCATAGTTAATACTTTCTGGTAACTACGACACAAGACTTATTCCTAGTTTAGAGTCAAGACTATCTATGTGATTTTTGGGTGTATTTTTCTCTCAGTCTTTTCAATCACAGAATATTCACCGATGAACAGTTAGCAACATAAGTCGCTACACATTTATGAAATTTCGAATGGTCTTATTATCCAAATAATAATAATTTCCAATATCGTATAGCACTTATCGACAAAGAAGACATTACTTGATTATATTTTCCGACTATAGACTAGTAATTAGAAATTTTAATTCATAAAAGGGTTATCAAAAAATGAGAAGTGTGTAGCGACTTATGTTGCTGACTGAACATACACTTTCTTCAAGAATTTCCAAATCGACTCGTTGATATATTTATGTAATGTTGAAGGATACATTTATTGTTATGTGAAGATTCTTGGAAGATGGCCTATGTTAAGCAGTGGACTTTCTATGGCTGAAGAGACCGAAATAGATAGAGAGAGAAATTTATTGTGTATTTATTTTGCAGATCACAACGCAATAAGATTGGGATGAGCGTTTCCCACCCTCAGTTGAGCTATATGAACGGCTGTGGAGGGGGGAACGCGGGAAATAGAAGGGGGAGAGACGTGGCCACTCAGACACCTCCCAGCATCGCGGCGGAGACTCGAAGGGCCAGGCTGAAGCCGCTGAAACTGACCCTTGCTGCTCCTAACGCCTTGACACTTAGGTGAGTTGGTATGATATTGGTGTACACACGTCTCACGTCTGCAGGAGAGATTTTAAGTTATGTTTAGTATTTTTTTCTATATGTTCTTAACATATAACGTTGTAACGTTGCTCTTAGATCCAGCTTTTAAATGTTACATTTCAGTTCGTATACGCACGATTTTATGCACACTGTTGTATATTAATATAAATAACGTTGAGGACGGTTTTTATATAGAGCTTCTTACTACTGGCGAAGTGAAAGTGTTAGACTTTTTATAATTAAATTTGCTAGTTAATTTTTATCACATTAAAATGAATCTTAACTTAGCTTTCTAAAAAATAAACACTTCCAGAATATATTTTGCTTATGAGCTCCCTCCCTGTCTCTTTTACTATAGGAAATCCACTGCTGAACCTTTCACCATGCCTGCCTTCATCTTGGATCACCATGTAGCCCAGTTATTTTTCATTGAAATTGATTTCAAAATTACTGTGACAACCCCCTAAGAAACATCTCTGCCAATAAATAACTTTAGTTAAACAATAAAACACCTAGTTGAAAAGTGCGCCATTATTGCATAAAACTGGAAAATTCTCGAACATTTCTGAAGAAACATCACAAACTAGCCATTGTTCTGAACTGAACGCGATTGATTGGAACTATACGCTAGGGGCGCCTCCCTGAAGCACCATTCTTTCTATATTCGAAGTGGAAAACTTTGTCCTGCGATTTCTAAAGGAAATTCAACATTTTATGTATGACTAGCGATATTTTATAATTGACGATGGGAATAAGCAATGAGAGTGCAGGAAAAATACTGTGGTTTCGATTGTGATTTTGCACTTTCGATAATGGATTTTTTGTTACATCTAGGTATAGGTATGTATGGATAAAACATGTAAGTGTTAAATACAAAAAACAATCAGTCACTGACAAATATGTTATACAAATTTCTTAACAAATATGTTAAAATAAAAATGAATTTAATAGAAAAATTGGATGTGCTTGGGGGAGGCCTATGTTCGGTAGTGAACTTTCAGTGGTCGAAGGGAGAGAGATATTTGCATCACTTAACAATTAAGATGATGAGTTATATTATAGGGAAGATGTTTCTGAAAACTTTTCAACAGCTACCTAAAAATACAAGACAACACTAAAAATCCAGTCCAGGAGCGAGTTGGAATCGAGCGTCTAGGTTTCTATAATATCATTTCTTATTATGTAATTGCTAGTGTTTGTTTTCATTGTTAGTACAAACCCAAAATCCTTATAATCACAATTTTGTGACATGATTTGGATTTATTCCTATAACTTGTTTGTTGCCACTTCTTCGATGGGATCGCAGGGTAGTTTTTATCTCCATCCTGTCCTTAGGTTTCATATAAAAGAGATGGACACTAAAGTGATCCTACAAAGTTTACAACTTTAGTTTTTTGTACGGTACCCTAAAAACTAATGTGAAATCTCAGTCATTCGCCAAGAGTCCTTTACACATGTCGTAGGATAACGACCCTTCCATTTGCGAGGGCACAAATAAAATGAACTTAATAAGGACACGTTCGGACGTTTCAGATCCTATTTGTAGCTTAAATGGGTTTCACAATTTCATCGTAAAGGTTTTAGGGAAGCTGAGTTAGGTATACATTGATGAGTTTGTGGGTTGAGTTATGTAATGATATCGTTGGTTACCAATGTATAATTGATTGAGAGAAAATCTTTTGATGATATTGTGATGTTAAATTAGTCATGTGTAAAAATGTTTTGGTAATGTATTTTTAGTTGACACAAAATACGAATTAAGTTGATCAAAAAAGAAAATACAGATAATATCCATAATCTCTTTTAATTAACGGTCTTGATATAAGCTGCCTTGACAAAAAATATATTTACTAGCCTATATAGGTCTAACTGCAGGGCACATGCTTTGTCTATAATCAATAGTACAATTAAGGCCACATTTCGTCTTTAGTATTCCCGCCCACGATATGATAGGGGGCGAGTCTATCGCCATAGCGGACACAAATACCTGACTCCGGGCTGATAAATGAATAAAACAATCCAATATCACATGATCCGGCCCGGAATTTGAATCCAAGACAAAACTACCGCGGCAGACAATAAAGAAATCATTATCTATATTTAAAACAAAAAGTTTATCCTAAAATAAGTTTCTGTATTCACAATCAGTCCAATTTATCAAAAAGTATGCGCGAGTTTATTACAAAATTTAGTTCTTAGATCAAAGTGGAATTTGATTACTTCTCGTATTTTACGACGGGATGAATCTAGAAGCTCTCAACTTCATTATTTTGATAGTTTTCCGAGTGTTTGGTTCTTTTGATCTAGTATCTACATCTAGTATTTATTTTTGTATTTAAAAATATTGTTTAGAATACGAATCGCTGTTTCAATGTTACATTAAACTGAACTTTTGACGTCAAGTGTTTTAATCTTTGCGGCTTATATTATCAGTGGACTGATTATAAATTTCATTTATATTTTTATTCACCGTGATTATTATGAAAAAGCTGTCACAAGCAGTTATATTTTAAAAGTTGACATTTTATACTAATATATTAAGCTGAAGAGTTTGTTTGTTTGTTATCTCTAATCTCAAGAACTACTCGTTCGAATTAAAAAAACTCTTTTGTGTTGGATAGGTCATTTATCGAGGAATGTTATAGGCAATACATCATTACGCTATGACCTAAATGAGGGAAGTAGTGGTGAAAAATCTAGCAAAACCAAGGAAATTTTATTCGTTTCTCGTGGTCCGATTGATAGATATTTTAAATTGATAGTCGAAATTGAATTTTTTGTATTAGTTTAGTTAGTTTCGGTTGGAGCCGGGGCGGACCGCTTGTAAGAAATAATTCTAAGAGTTGTTAGAATGAAATTTGATAAATCATTTCTTAACAAACTGTTTAAATTGAAGATACGAAGCGAATTTCACTTTTATGTATTACTAGCGGTTCCGCCCAGATTTGCCCAGCTGTTGGTAATTTTTGAGAACAGTCACTTTAGAAACATAAAATTTTTCCCATCCTACTAATATACTAATAATATAAGTTACTACCCTACTTAAAACTTCCCATGCGATTCATTGGAGTTTTTAAGAGTATCAAATATATTTCAAATCTGTTAACATCGTATGAGAGCACTATATTTGGCAGTATTTAAAGTAATCTATGTAGTAATCCAGGGTGTGAGCTAATCCATACCAAATTTTATCAAAATTGGTCCTGTGGAGTGAGCGTGAATACGTAACATACAAATTATCGCATTTATAAAATTAGTAGCATAAATTGCGCTTGCATTGTATCTTTTCCAAAACGTTCTTACATGTATTCAAACAGTTATGTAACATACGAAATATTAAATAAAAAAAAAACAATCCTTCTATTTCTTTTGTTCCAGATTCCTAGCTAATCGCAAGAAGGGCAGATCTCTCTCCGCGAACGCGGTAGCTAACGAGCAAAAGGCCACAAAAGTTTTAGGCCTGGTTTTTTTCACCTTCGTACTGTGTTGGGCGCCTTTCTTCCTGCTTAATATTCTGTTTGCGTCGTGTCCCGCTTGCATCGTTCCAGGTATAGTAAGGTCCTTGGACCGTATGCTAATTTTTGGTTTGACAGGTTGGGTGAAATAGATACCGGAATATGAGTGAATTACCTATTAGCTGGGAATGGAGTGATTTGTGGATTTATAAATTATTGTTTCTGTATCGGCCCATATACGTCCCACTGCAGGGCACGGGCCTCCTCTACAATCGAGAGTATTGAGAGTGATTAAGCCATAATATAGTCCACCACGCTGGCCTAGTGTGGGTTGGCGGACTTTACATACTATAGAAATCGCTATGGTATGAAGTTTTCTTCACAGAAATACAAAAAATATTGTTTGTGATAATTATGGTGATCTGTCATGATAATTATTTATAGTGATTATTAAATTACCATAAATAACAATTTGACAGTCCCCGTGGCGCTGTTGGTTAGACGCCGACTGTGACAGAAGAGGCTGTGGTCTTGATCATCGAACTGAGACATATATTTGTGTGGCCCAGAAGTATGTAAGGGTCTGGGTATTTGTGAGAGCGAAAAGTCTCTTGTAGTTTCTGATACCCACGACACAAGTCTTCATTGATCTTAATGTGGGATCAGAACTATGTATATGACTGTTTGGTTGTTTATCATTATTTATTGTTAAATTGACTGTCGTGGATTTATAGTTAGGGAAATCTATGTGACTTGATTGTACAGAATAATTAAAGAGCGAAACATAGTTTTATAGTGCCCAAACAATAAAATTTAAAAATGTAGGTAACTTTTTACCTCAAATTAGATATTTTTAAGAAGCAATTAGACATAAATACTGGGTAACATTCACTTTCTTAGTTTTCGTATTTGAGTCGATTTTCCAGAACCTTCAACTAAGAGATATTTATTTATTAAAATCTTTAGTGTACACATAAAAAAAGTACAATATTCAGAAACTAAAAAATATAGATAATTATCAGAATAAATTGCTAGTCACAATATAAACTCAGTTGCAAAAAAAAACGGGCACCTAAGCAATGAACCATTTCAAATGTTACTATTGGTTTGTTTGATAATTATAGGTAGTTTATGGGTTTTAATGCTAAAGTTCACTAGTAGTGTATGCTCGCTAGTAGTGCATATGCTCGTGAAGTAAAAGTTAACAAAGATTTTTGTTTGTTTTTTCTTTAATAAAGTAAAAGCAGATAAATGTTTAGTATCAAGTGTGACCCCATCTAGCTGAAATCACAGCTTGAATTCGTCTGGGTATGCTAGCGAGGATATCCCGGATACTTGCTTGTGGAAGACGTTCCCACTCCGCGGTAATCACATTCTTCAGCTCTCTGATGGTCTGCGGCGCCGGTTGTACTGATCTCACGCGTCTTTTCAGAACGTCCCAGACATGCTCTATAGGATTGAGCCTGGTTCTGGAAGAAAACCATGTACCCAACCACGGGATGATCGTACGATCTATGATTAATCCGTTAGAGGTTAGAGGTACAATATTTTATTTTTTTTATTCTTTGCGGCGAAAATTACATATTTAGTTTTAGCTATGTTGATAGTCAATAAATTGGACTGATACCAGACGTTCAACGGGTCAAGATCATGTTGTGCGTCAACAACAACGGAGTCGAGAGAGTTACCAAAGTAAAAAAGGCAAGTGTCATCCGCATACAAAGAAATGTCTCCTTTTAAACCTATATCCCGGATATTGTTTATATAAATGAGAAATAGAAGAGGTCCTAATATTGAGCCTTGTGGTACTCCACATGTTATTTCTTGCGATGTACTTTGATATGTATTAATTTTAACTACTTGGTAACGGTTTTTGAGATAAGATTGAAATATATTAAGTGCCGTTCCGTTAATCCCTATATCTTTAAGTTTTTTTAGTAACAGTTTATGACTGACAGTATCGAATGCCTTTTTCAAGTCAATAAATACTCCGAGTGCTATTTGTTTTTTATCTATGCTAAGCTTAATTTTGGTAACTAGATCGATTGTTGCCGAGAGTGTATTTGATTTTTGTCTAAACCCATACTGTTTTTCGTACAACATTTTTTTTGACAGTAAATATGATTCAAGGCGCGTGTAAAGTACTCTTTCAAATATTTTAGATAGCACTGGTAGAACCGAGATCGGACGATAATTATTCGGATCAAGTTTGCTTCCGGCTTTATGTATTGGGGTGACTTTTGCAATTTTTAGGGTATCTGGAAAGTATCCTTGTTCTAAGCATTTATTTATGCATCTAGTTAGATCGGTTGTGACAAGTCGTTTTAAACATTTAATACATTTTGAGCTTATTCCGTCCAGTCCAGAGCTTGAATTAGATTTAAGGTTGTTTATAATTTTTAATATTTCATCAGTGGTTGTTGGAGATAAACGAGTGAGTGTGGTGGTGCCAACGTCCAAGTAGTATACACTATATTATTATGAAATTTGTTTGGAATATTACTTGCTAAAGTTGATCCAATAGTGGCAAAGAAATTATTAAAGCATTCACTGATTTCTCTTTGATCGGTAATAGTTCCAGTCGATGTATGAAGTTTGTTTATACTAGTTGCTTCTTTTACTTTATTATAGCATAAGTTATTAATGAGGCTCCACATTTTTGCCGGGTTTTGTTCACATTCACGGAATGCTTTGCAGTAATATTTACTTTTTTTGTTTTGTATAAATTGTGTTACTTGGTTCCTTTTTTGTTTGAACAGTTCTTCTTTTTCTTTATTATGAGGGTCGTTCCTATAATCTTTCCATAGCATATTTCTGATATTTATTTCGTCTATAATCGATTTTTCAATCCAGTCCTGCTTACGGGGGGTTAATAATTTTATATTTTGTAATTTTACTCTTATTCATACTAGCCAATATATTCTTTTCTAGTTGTACATGATTCGAATTTTCGTTAATTTTCATAATTTCATACAATTTGTCGTAATTGAAGGCTTCGTATTGGACTCTTTTGAGGGGTTTGGTTTGGTATTTTTTTAGTTCCAAGTAGATTTGTTTGTGGTCTGAAATTGGTGACTCGATAAGTGCTAAGTGAAAGTTGTCTTTAAAAAGGTTCTTTAACATTAAAACCCATAAATTTTATCAAAATTTTATGATAATACTGACAAAAACGATTATTTGCTTATTAATTTACAAAATTGTGAAAGTAAAACTACCTATAATTATCAAACAAACCAATAGTAACATTTGAAATGGTTCATTGCTTAGGTGCCCGTTTTTTTTGCAAATGAGTTTATAAACCATTCCAGTTATTTCTTATTCAACTGTTTTGAAATCATATCAAAGTTACAGGAAATGTTTGCCATTGGATGTATGCCATTCTTAACAAAATATTGATGGCAGTTTAGAAACTAAAGGGCAATGTCGTGCCAAGATCGCTATCTTTTAGAATTATATTGAAGTTTGTATTGAGTTGCTTGTTCAGGATATTACTTCGCTTTTACCGCGATAGTTTTATGTATAATATTCTTGAAAGAGTATCAAACAGCATCTGTTTTTTGAATAAATAGAAAAGTGAAAATGCTCCCGTTTTATTTATATATCTAGAGAATGGATTGAATGAACAAAAAATCAGAAAAAATATATTGCACTTAAAGGTCCATAGGCTCTATGTTGCAGTTGTTTTTTTTTAATATTATAGGGGGCAAACGAGCATGCGGTTCACCTGATGGTAAGTGAACATGAACATGGTAACTAAGGTTTCTAAGCCTACTATGAAATGATTGCAGGTTCGATTCCCGAACCAAAACAATTGTTTGTTATCTTACTAATATAATTAGTTTCGGCTCTAATACCAAACACTTTTCATAGCTGGACCTTTGGACCTATGGACCTTTAAGTACAAGATTTTTATGTGTTCTATCCGATCACTAGATCTATAAATGAAGAGTCTTTTGTCGTGGGTATCAGAAACTACGAGACAATTTCGGTTTCAGAAACACCCAGACCCGACAAATACCCGTGGATCACACAAATATTTGTCTCAGATCGAGGATCGAACCCGCGGTCTCACGTTCCACAACTGGCGTCTTACCAACTGCGCCACGGAGGCTGTAATTATTATAAAATTAATACATCCTATTAATTAATTGATTTTTTTGTTAGAGCACGTGGTGGACATCTGTTTGTGGCTGGGCTACGTGTCTTCCACCATCAATCCTATCATATACACAGTATTCAACAGAACCTTCAGGGCAGCGTTCTTGAGGCTACTGCGATGTCATTGTACTAGGTAAGTGCTACCAACTTCTAACTGCCTTAACCCTCTTGTCCACACACAGTTTTATTGCTTAAAAATTTACGGTCAATTCGCCGTGCCTAGGCATGGTTGTCAGTAATCAGTATAAGTATTAACTTTTTGACATAGGCACGTATCGTATAAGTTTTTTTTTATTGTTACGGTTGATTTTATGAGCAATGAGTAATGCAACCTATTCTACTCGTAGAATCTGCATTAAATTATGGGTTAATTTATATTAAATGTATCTGAGTACGATAGTTACGCACAGCCATTTTAACAGCCATATTGGCAAATTTTATTCTACGGTTCTCCTCGATTTGGAAAATCTTATCTTAGGGAAATACGGAAAACAGTCATAAGTTTACTGGTGGTAGCTCTCTCACATGTGAGAGGCCGTCTGGGTGGGTATCACCGCAATGTTTATTTCTCCCGCCAAACAGTGGTTTCAATGCACTGTTGTGTTTCGGATTGAAGAACATTGTAGCCAGAGTAACTACTGGACATGTTGAGACTTAAAATCTTATGTCTCAGAATGGCGAGCGCAGAGAAATGCAAGCATTGCTTTGTAATTAATGCTACTTTTCATGAGCGGTCGTATCGCTCACCATCAGGTGATCGTGAACGGCATGCTCGTCTCGCCATTCATTGCATTAAAAAAAGCTGTTCACGCTATGTTACTCTGTTCACTCCCACACATGCTAATTATTATTCTCCCACTCCTCAATGCAGCAACATAGGCATTTACAAACAATAAATTACACCCATTTACATCTTTCGTTATAGCAATTATTCAACAGATTATAAAACCCCGCATACCCGTAACATTCCAAAAATTGATAAAATTAATTACCAACGTCGTACAAGTTTGGGTGTCCGAAATTTATTCGATAATTGATTAGTCGCATTGATCTTGCGGCTTGTGGAAACGCGCCAAAGTATTATCCAATACTTTGGTGCAAGTACTCTCGGATTTTGCTAGATTATTATCGAATGGTTTGAATTTAAAAATATTTAGGCAATTAGACATACGTAAGCCTATATATCACAGAGTGCTATACCCAGAGACATCCCTGAGGTAGGCAGAGATTTCGCTAATGCCATCTGCGATTACTTTCATATGATGTTTTAGGAAGCACTCCTATCGTTGTGCTGAATTTATTTTTTAATCCTGAGCAACCTTGTGAGCAACAGTATATTTAAATGACGTTTTATAACTGAACAATTCAATTGACTTTGCGATTATGTTTGGACGTTGACTGCCCAACTTGGTTGTACAACCTACAACCTACAACCATGAATTTTAAACACACTTTACTAATAGATAAATGAAGTTTTTAGAAAAGGAATAAATAAATATAGAGAGAGAACATTCACACATAAACCACAGCTGTGCAATAAGCATCAGAAAGGAAGACTAACGTTTTAGTCCTTTAGCTATCAGATAAATGTTAGTTACACAACCTCTAGGGCCTTATTAAAAAATTGGATGAGCGATTGATTAACTCAAGGTTTTAGATATTTATTTATTTATTTATAAACTTTATTGTACACCAGAAAAAAAATAGAATTACAGAAATTAAAACAATATTAAAAATAAGTACAATCGGCGGCCTTATTGCACTAGGCAATCTCTTCCAGGCAACCTTTGGATGGAGATAAGACACAGGAGAGAGAAAGGGCAGTCTAAGGTGTATACTGAGAAAAAAATAAAGTATATACCAACAAATAAACAAATAAAAAACACAAAATAAAAGTAAAACATTCATATAAATATGTACAACATACATACATATATACATATACAAAATAAACATAAAATATAATAAATATATACATAATAAATGGTAATGGAAATAGTAAAAGCACATTAATGTGTAAATTCAGTGAGAGAGATAGTGTTCCTTGACTAGTGACTTAAAAGATGACAATGTTCTAGCCCGTCTCACGACATCTGGAAGTGAGTTCCACAGATATTTTTTTCATTCATTCATTCCAGAGATATTTTTTCTTCATACGCATCTTATAGTAAATTATAGTATTTATAAGTATATTTGTTAATGTGTATACATGTATTTATTAGATTATTATTATAGATTATTATTTATTGGTAGTGTGTGTATTGCTGGTGTTTGTATTCATATAGTGTTATTATCTATTTATAAGATTTTTATATTCATTCCAGCTAATTATTAACTTCTTAGGCTGCTTTTACAATCTCCTATTGAGTATTTCTATCTCAAGTTTGCCTCGAAGACATTTCCCAGGGTGGTAAGGCCGCCTTATGTAATTATTTATTATGTTATTTCTTCAATGTAACTGGTTCTATGTATGGTGCAAAAAAGCATAAATAAATAAATATTTACTTTGAATAGCGATGTATTTCTAGCCTTTATTAATAAACACGGATGTACTTCGGCCTAACATGACAATCCTGTTATGGCAAGCCAATGGTTTCAAAAGTAAACAGAATTAACAAAATAATCGATTCAATTTCATAGCCTTGGGCTAAAGTTAATCCATAGCTGATTATTAATTAGGCCCCTATAGTTGATTTGTGTACTATAGGGGCCTAATTAATAAGGTTTATTCATCCCTTTTAGCTATCTAGTGCACGCAAAATCATCAATGTCAGGGGTGCACAACATTGTAAATTGAATCCAAAACGCACGTAATTAAATCTTTTGATAATAATATTGCCATTGTTTTGCCTAGCAGATTGTGCGCAAGAAAATGTCCAATTATTCTCTCTTAAAGCGCCATGTCTAAATTGAATTAACAAAATGTTTGCCACTGCTGCATTAGCGGGACAAAGGAAACTAAATCAGTGAACGCAACGCTGAACCAAGTAACCAAATGATAATGAAATATGCTTAAGAAACAAAGGGGCATGTAACTCTATTCAGACTTGAGAGCGGAGTGATATTGTATATATTTATTTTGAATTATATATTTGAATCCTTACGTAATCATAGACAGTTTTAAAAATCATTTTAGCTATTCTGTTTCTGAATGTTTTGACTTTTTCGCTCAAACTGACTTCAAAAGTAGTTCGAAAGGGACAAAACATACGATAGGTAAAATAGATTTTAAATCTGTCAATGAATAAGACCGTTGGAGATTATTTTTTCAGCATTACAGATGTAAAAATGAACACATTCTACAGTTAAACGTAAAGGATAATTTTACATTTATGAATGAAACGTGTGCTATTTAGGTTGCAAGCAATGAGAAATGTGGCCGAGAAACTATCTTACCTACTTACTTTAGCAATTCTTATTAGCCAGGATCAAAAATCACCCAAAAAATGTCGCTGAGCGGTGTAAAACAAAAAAAGTAGCTCGTCTTTAAGTGATGAAAACGTCCAAATTTGGTGTCCATTTGAAGAGTTTGCGGTTATACCAAATATTAGTGGGTTAACAAATATTTGTTTAATTGAGGGAATCGAACTTACAGTACATGCTTTGACGTTTTCTTATCCACTAGGGTACCGGGTATCAACAAAGCTATGGCAAAAAATACTTTACTGCAATTAATAATGAATAATTACTAATTATAAGTTAAATAATATTAATTATTAGTTTTAAAAGCTGAAGAGTTTGTTTGAACGCTCAAATCTTAGGAAGTAATAGTTCAAATTGAAAAATTATTTTAATTTTGGGTAGCCTATTTATCGTGGAAGGTTATAGGGTATTTTTTATACCTGGAAAATGTAAAGAGGGACTTTTATCTCAGAAATAATCATGTGGATGGAGCCGCGCACTACTAGTACAATATAATTGAAACCATACAATATACATACATATGTACATAAACTGTCGCCTCTTTCACAGAAAGGGCAAAGGTGAGTACTTGGACATTCACGTTTCGCCTTATGCGTTCCTTCCCACGATGTTATAGAGGGCGAGCCTATCGCCATATTGCGTAACTGACTGGGCCCATAAATAAATAGAAAAATACAAAATCATTTTGCCTGACCTGGGATTCGAATCCGTGATCTCAGCTTTGTAGCCGTACCATAGCACAAATATGCAACCCAGGTAGAAATAATATAATATATTATTGTATGAATATTTGTTTGTAAATTGATAGCCCAATTTTGAAACCACCACTCTTCGCCACTCACATCTTTAATAAGCCGCGATGGAAATCCACCCATTTGCGAATCTTCAAAAAGCGAATCTTATGAAGCGGAAAATTTCATTATTTCATTTGGAATAACCGTCTCGCAAGTAGACTCGACGAGTTTCAGCCTCCGGAGCAGGCTGGGTTTCGAAGAGGATATGGCACCATAGACCACATACATACAGTACGGCAGATTGTACAGAAAACAGAGGAGTATAATCTGCCCCTATGTCTGGCGTTTGTGGACTATGAGAAGGCCTTTGACTCCATTGAGATCTGGTCTGTTCTGGAATCCTTGCAACGTTGCCAAGTTGATTGGCGATACATCCAAGTGTTGAAATCATTGTACGAAGCTGCCACTATGTCCGTCCAAGTACAGAATAAGCAGTCTGAACATATCCCTCTGCATCGAGGCGTGAGACAAGGGGACGTGATCTCCCCCAAATTGTTCTCAAACGCATTGGAAGATATGTTCAAGACCCTAAACTGGAAAGGTCGCGGCATCAACATCAATGGCGAGTATATTTCACACTTGAGATTTGCGGACGATATCGTCATAATGGTTGAATCCGTGCAGGATTTGCACCATATGTTGACCAGCTTAGCTGATTCTTCAGCTCGCATCGGTCTCCGGATGAATTTGGATAAAACCAAAATAATGTTTAATAAACATATTGATCCGGAACCGATCGTTGTGCACGGAGCTCCTCTTGAGGTTGTTTCGGAATATATCTACCTCGGGCAGAAACTGCAATTAGGTAGAAACAACTTTGAGAGTGAGGCTCGAAGAAGAATCCAGCTGGGCTGGGCAGCATTTGGGAAACTTCGTCGGGTCTTCTCGTCGCCAATACCGCAAAGCCTGAAGACGAAAGTCTTCAATGAGTGCGTCCTACCCGTAATGACATACGGTGCCGAGACGTGGACACTGACGGTGGGACTGGTTCACCAATTCAAAGTCGCTCAACGAGCAATGGAGCGGGCTATGCTCGGTGTTTCCCTGAAGGATAGAATCAGGAATGAGGTTATCCGACAGAGAACCAAGGTGACCGACATAGCCCAGCGTATCAGCAAGTTGAAGTGGCAGTGGGCTGGTCACATTTGTCGGAGAACCGACAACCGTTGGGGTAGACGTGTTCTCGAGTGGAGACCGCGCCTCGGTAAGCGTAGTGTAGGACGCCCTCCAACGAGGTGGAGCGATGATATCCGAAAAATGGCTAGCAGCGGTTGGAGACGTTGGGCTGAAGATCGAGCCCAGTGGCGTGCCATAGGAGAGGCCTATGTCCAGCAGTGGACGCGAATAGGCTGATGATGATGATGATGATGATGATGAATGAAACGTGTGCTATTTAGGTTGCAAGCAATGAGAAATGTGGCCGAGAAACTATCTTACCTACTTACTTTAGCAATTCTTATTAGCCAGGATCAAAAATCACCCAAAAAATGTCGCTGAGCGGTGTAAAACAAAAAAAGTAGCTCGTCTTTAAGTGATGAAAACGTCCAAATTTGGTGTCCATTTGAAGAGTTTGCGGTTATACCAAATATTAGTGGGTTAACAAATATTTGTTTAATTGAGGGAATCGAACTTACAGTACATGCTTTGACGTTTTCTTATCCACTAGGGTACCGGGTATCAACAAAGCTATGGCAAAAAATACTTTACTGCAATTAATAATGAATAATTACTAATTATAAGTTAAATAATATTAATTATTAGTTTTAAAAGCTGAAGAGTTTGTTTGAACGCTCAAATCTTAGGAAGTAATAGTTCAAATTGAAAAATTATTTTAATTTTGGGTAGCCTATTTATCGTGGAAGGTTATAGGGTATTTTTATACCTGGAAAATGTAAAGAGGGACTTTTATCTCAGAAATAATCATGTGGATGGAGCCGCGCACTACTAGTACAATATAATTGAAACCACACAATATACATACATATGTACATAAACTGTCGCCTCTTTCACAGAAAGGGCAAAGGTGAGTACTTGGACATTCACGTTTCGCCTTATGCGTTCCTTCCCACGATGTTATAGAGGGCGAGCCTATCGCCATATTGCGTAACTGACTGGGCCCATAAATAAATAGAAAAATACAAAATCATTTTGCCTGACCTGGGATTCGAATCCGTGATCTCAGCTTTGTAGCCGTACCATAGCACAAATATGCAACCCAGGTAGAAATAATATAATATATTATTGTATGAATATTTGTTTGTAAATTGATAGCCCAATTTTGAAACCACCACTCTCCGCCACTCACATCTTTAATAAGCCGCGATGGAAATCCACCCATTTGCGAATCTTCAAAAAGCGAATCTTATGAAGCGGAAAATTTCATTATTTCATTTGGAATAACGTCTCTGAGTAATGTTTTTTTTTGCCGCAGGTAATATTGCCTAACATGAAAAAGCTTTTTTCTCCAAAATACACTATAATTATGTTGGTTTTGCTTATAAATCAGCGGTTTTTGTCACGCCTTTCTGGGAGTTACTAAAGTTGCTATAGAATGTCGCAGTTTATATTAAATATTTTGCTATTAAAAATGTTTTTGTGAAGTATGTTGTTTATTATTCGATAGACTGTACATGGTACATAATTTATTTAATATTTCACTGTGTTTGTAGTCACTGCAACTACTACCCGGCTTCGTTTATGGTAACAGTCTTGATATACTCTCTATATTGATAGAAGATACAAATATTACTATTGTATACAAGGTTAGTCATAAAGGGTATATAAAGCCGAAATGGGGATGGTATACTCATAATAATGAACAATTATTACTATGGGAATGTTTGCCAAACGCTATGTTTGCCTTCACCATTATAGTGCTTGGTGATGACTATCAATGCACACAACGCCGAAAAGTTAGGTGTACACCCTGGAATTTCCTGCGTCCACCGTGAACATGTTGGCAGTCGCACCTGATGCATCTGTGGTGTTGGTAACGACCACACACTTGCAAGTCATCCTAATATTTTCACAGTAACCTTCACCGTTGAATTATGATTAATAATCATTGAGATAATATACTAGAGGGGACACTGCAAACAAAATGTTTGTAACCAAATGAAAGGTACATTCTTTTTCTGTCTCTGTCATGCCTACGAAGTAACATATCTTCGCTCTCGCTTCAATGTGTACCCGTGTGCACGCACCATACGCACAGATTTTGTTCCCGATGTCCGCTCTAATATAATACCTCAATATTAATAATACAAACATTACTAGATACGTGTGATTATTAAGTTTATCTATCCATTATATCTCTCTATATCAGCCTATATATGTACGTCCCACTGCAGGGCACGGGCCTCTTCTACATCAACAGTACGGTTGAGAGTGGTTAGGCCAGATAGTCCATTACGTTCATGTCGCAGAAGGAGAGCGCTGAGCGGGATCGGGAGCAGACCGTGATGGGTTATGGACAAAAACACCAGATGCAATAGAAAAATTATGATTTAATTAACATGACAAACGAAACTGTTACAATGGGTTACAATGGCATAGACAAAGGAAGAAAAAAAAAAATTGTCTTTGACAGACCACAGATATATAAACTTAATATAGATAAAAATAAACTTCAAATGCTTGTAACTTTATTGTTAGTTTACATTTCCTTCACTGGCCCTTAAACTTAACAATAAAACAAAAAGTTATTCACTGGCCTTCAATACTAACATCCATTCATAAGATATACTATGTTAAACAAAAATACAACATTTCATAAATTGAGTGCATACAATATGACAATCTAATGACAATACTTTACATCAACAAAAAATTCTGTTATATATTGAAAAGGAACTTTACAATCTCATGTTCAAACATGAAACACATTTATGTATTTAAACCAAAAAGTTACATAATGCTTAGACTCAAAACTTTAACAAAATTATTATGTTTCTCTATAGTTAGAGGTTTAGTCAGTATATCTGCAACCATCAAGTTTGTCGACAAATATTTCACTTCTATTATTTTTTTACTTATAATATCTCTAATAAAATGATGTCTTACATCTATGTGCTTTGTTCTGTTATGATACATAGAATTAACAGTCAGTTTTTGTGCTGACTGATTATCATTATACAAACAAACTTTCACATCTTTGTCTAACAATTCTTTCAAGAAATTACGAACAAACAATGTTTCTTTGCATGCATCGGATAAGGCCATATACTCAGCCTCCGTGCTTGAAAGTGCAACCGTTTTTTGTTTCCTACTCTCCCATGTAATAGGAGATTTACCTAACATGAAGACAAAACCAGTGTACGACCTACGATCTACTTCATCCCCAGCCCAGTCAGCATCAACATAGGCTGTGACATTTAATCCTCCTTTCTTAAATACTAAACAATAATTCAAAGTACCTTTGAGATAGCGTACCACACGTTTTGCAGCTTTCCAGTGACTTTCCGAATAAGATTCATTGAATTGACTAAGTACACTTACTGCATGAGCAATGTCAGGCCTACTGCACACCGCTATATACATAAGACAACCAATGAGATTCCTATAACAATACTTATCATCCTTTTTATCACCTTTTTGAAGTTTCAACCCTGTTTCCATGGGAGTTTTCGAAGGTTTACAATCAATCATCTGAAATTTTTCTAAAACTTTCATTATGTAACTAGATTGATCAAGAGTAATTTTATCTTTACTTTTACAAACTCGCATGCCTAAAATGTGATGAACAGGACCAAGATCTCTCATTTCAAACTCACTCATCAATTCTGCTTTTACTTTATCCTTTAAAATTGAATTACTGGTAGAGAATAACAAGATATCATCAACATACACAGCAATAATTAACATTTCACTCTGTGTTTTCTTAAAATAAACACAGGGCTCTGATGATGTTTTTCTGAAAAACAATTTCTTTAACAATACCTCATTAATCCTCTCATACCACATTTTAGATGCCTGTTTCAGCCCATAGATGGCTTTGTTTAATTTATAAACCATATGTTCTTTTCCTTTTATTTTAAAACTATCTGGTTGTTCCATATAAACAGTTTCCTCAAGATTACCATTTAAAAATGCGGTTTTTACGTCTAGATGATCAATACTCATATCATATTCTGCAGCAATCGCTAGTAGAGTTCTAATGGTGGAATGTCTAACTACTGGAGAGAATGTTTCCTCATAATCTATTCCATATTTCTGAGTGTAACCTTTTGCTACAAGGCGAGCCTTGTATCTCAACAATTCTCCATTTGCACCAGTCTTTCTTTTAAAAACCCACCGACACTTTATAGGTTTTTGACTGTTAGGTCTTTCCATAAGTGTCCAACACTTATTTTTATTAAAAGACTTATACTCATCTGACATGGCTTTTCTCCAGTCAGCTGCCTCAGGACTGGATAGTGCTTCATCCACAGTCTCTGGTTCATCATTACTGCATAATTTTTTCACTAACAGTACTGAATGCTGCATTGTTTCAGTATCTTCATAGGAAGTGTCTGTAGACAACTCCTCTAAGGTCGATTCACCTGGAATGTATGAGGGATCATCGCGACTATTTGACTCATATGAAACATCTTCACTGTCCGAGTCATTAACTGTAATTGTGCTAATTCTGTTTCTTAATTGGTCATCAGATGTCTCTGCAATCACAGTAGATGGCTCTGACAGTTCACTGGACAGCATTTGTTGCTCATTTTCATCCACTGAATGAGGAAAATGAACCACATCTACATCAACCGCAATATCACTATTGGGGCTATTAAATGAGACTAAATTATCATCATGTGACCTATCCTTATAAAAACGATTTTCCAAGAAAATCACATCTCTGGCTTTATTATACTTAAAAGAATTTGAAGGATCCAGGAGCCTGTAACCCTTCGTATTTTCACAGTAGCCGACAAAAATATATGGTTTAGATTTTGACTCTAACTTATTTTTGCGATTGTGTGAAACAGCATAACATAAACATCCAAAAATTCTTAAATGGCTTATGTTCACCTTTTTATTGCTCCATTTCTCCTCAGGCACGAGTCCTGCTACAGCCTTGGTTGGTGTTCTATTTTTGAGGTACACAGCAGTGTTGACTGCTTCTGCCCAAAATTTGTTATCCAGCCCAGCATCACGTAACATGCATCTTGTCTTTTCTACAATAGTCCTGTTAGCTCTTTCGGCCACACCGTTCTGCTGTGGAGAATACGGGACTGTTGTGTGATGCTTAATACCATTCTCTTTCAGGTACGTCTCTAATCTGGAATTAACAAATTCACCACCATTATCACTCCTAAGAATTTTTATTTTATGGTCAGTTTCATTCTCAACCAACGCTTTAAAATTCCTGAAATGATCAAAAACTTCATCTTTTGTTTTTAGAAAATACACAAATGTTTTCCTTGTGTAATCATCTATAAAAGTGAGAAAATATTTTGATCCACCAAAAGAAACACACGGCATGGGACCACACAAGTCTGTGTGTATCAGGCCTAAAACTTCAGTAGCCCTACTATAAGACCTTTTTGGAAAAACTTGCCTGACCTGCTTTCCCTCGATACACGTTTTGCAAGGAACAAAACTATTAGAATTATATTTGATACCTGAGACCATACCTTTATGTAATAGTGACATGCTTCTTGAATTTAGGTGACCCAACCGTCTATGCCATGTATCCTGGGATGTTTCCTTATTTACTGCAACATTTTGTGGCTCTGATGTAGGTACCTGATTATTTACAGAACTATAAAAAACAAGATTATCACCCATTTCCATACATGGAGACTGAGTAATGACATCAAGTTGATACATGTCATTGATCAACGATGCAGTTGCTAAAATGTTATCATTATCAAATATTATACACTTACATTTATCAAAGACTACTTTATAACCTTTAGCGACTAAGGTACTCACTGACAGTAAATTAGTTGTAAGATTAGGTACATGATATACATTTGTAATTGTCCTAACACAATCTTTTAAATTTACTTTGACATTACCTTGCCCTGATGCCCACAATTTCTCACCATTTGCAACACTAACTTGTAATTTTTTAGTAGCGACATAATCACACATAATATTTTTGTTGTTGCACATGTGTACCGTTGCACCACTGTCTACATACCACATATCACGATGGACACATGCTGACAGTGCGGTCAATAGAGTTGTGTCATCTTTCTCCACCTTATCCTTTGTCCTCGCTTTCTGGTTATCATTATTCTTCTTCTTCTTATAACCCTTTTTGCAGTTTTTAATAAAATGTCCAGGCTTGTTGCATCTAAAGCACTTTAGTTGCTTCTTGGTAGCTACGGTTAAAGCCGACACCTCTTCAGTCTTATGGTCACGCCGCTCGTGCTCCTGTAGTAACTTGGCCTTGACATCATCGCTGCTCAACTTGGTACATGAGTTCTCGAGGGCCATTATTAATGGATCATAGTCATCTGGCAGTCCACTTAGCATAACAATGGCTAAGAACTCATCTTCGAGTGGCTCTCCAATGTCTGTCAATTGTTGCGATAGGTCTGTTAGTTTCAGCAGGTAAGTGTCCATACTTTCACTACCACTGTATTTAGTACTAAACAGTGATCGCATCAGGCTCAACCTTCGAGACAAACCTTTGCTCTCATAGGTTTTACTCAAGTTTGTCCATGCCTCTTTTGCATCTTTTGCGTTTCTTACATGAGAAAAAGCAGTTGAATTTACTGACAAACTTATTTTGGCCAGGGCTTTGAGTGATTTTTTCGCGTAGTCCGAAGCTTTTGTGTCTACTTCTCCTTCCACGTACTCCCATAAGTCTTCTTGGATGAGAATCATCTTCATGAGGAATTTCCATGTAGAGTAATTTTCTGCTCCGCGCAATTTCTCAATAGGTGTAGAAGTATAAGTTACGTTGGCCGACATTGTGGAGGACGTCACCAACAAACCATATAACGGCAAAGGACTTTAACGGAAATCGTCACTTTCGCAATACGTTTTATTGCGCCAAAATAAAATTATTAACTGTAATTACTACGTGCTCTGGGCCCATAACCTGATGGGTTATGGACAAAAACACCAGATGCAATAGAAAAATTATGATTTAATTAACATGACAAACGAAACTGTTACAATGGGTTACAATGGCATAGACAAAGGAAGAAAAAAAAAAAATTGTCTTTGACAGACCACAGATATATAAACTTAATATAGATAAAAATAAACTTCAAATGCTTGTAACTTTATTGTTAGTTTACATTTCCTTCAGACCGATCCCGCTCGTCGCCACAGGAGACGTAGGAGGCGCCGGGACAACAACTAACCCGGCGCCGCAAAGGCCACGCGGGGCCGCCGTCCCTACCTTGGCGGCCCCCGAGACGTGACGCTACAAGCGTCTCATACCGCGTCGCTAAGCGGCGGTGCACAAAGAGGCGGTCCTGGCGCGTCCGCTCAACGGTAACCCGGGGCCGTCTCTGTAGTGCACCGATGGTGGCCGACGCGGGGTTTTTAGTCGGTATTTCGGCGCGTATAGTGGTAGGGACCCGACCCAGCGGCCGCCCGTCCACATCCACGGGCGGCACAACATCTCGCTGGGCTCGGAAGGCGCCGGTGAGTCCGACACACCCTCGCCCCTTCGGGGGTGGGATGGTCCGTAAAGGGATTTTCCCCGCGAGAAAAAAAAAAAAAAAAAAAAAAAAAAAAAAGATAGTCCATTACGTAAGCAATATTCATAACCCTCAGAGCAGACACTTCAAATATTCTCGAAGTAACTGCATCAGAAAATTTGAATAGATGATTTTGCTACGTAGCGGGTCTCTTGCGAAGTGCAAGTTAGTTTGGAATAATACATTTATTATTCAACGGAGACAAAACGTGGCGTCATTGCAGAATTAATAAACTTGTGAGCTTTACTGCTGGATGTTGAATGTAAATATCTTTATCCTTAAAGAAATTATAAGTATATCAGCCAGTATAATATTAATCTGGGCCTGATTATAAGCATTCTCTACTAATACGATAGGTTAGGTCTTAGATCTTCATCTAGGTCACTGGCCTAATGCAGAATGAATATGCTCGATCGATGGTAAGCAGCTGTTTCCCAAAGGATTCTCTTCATCGTGAGGAGAATTTACAAGAGTTTCTTGGGTAGTTATAGTGAGCGACATTTATATATCAATGAATTATAAAGTCGAAATAATTGCATCGTTTATATCAAACGCGTGGCATCATCCGGATCTCAGTATTCATTGTATAGGAATTCATACAAGTGAGTCCACTGATTCGCATCATATGAGTACACACTCATAATATTTTCTTTGGTTGTTATAGTATATTAAATTTATCATATTTTCTTTATTGTTTACCGCCACCTTCTTCTGATACTATCCATATAAAGGTTGTCTGGAAGAGATCGCTCTAAGCGATAAGGCCGCTCATTGTAATACCATGAGTCTTATATTTAATTTGTCTGATTTTGTGTGTTCTTGTATTTGGTTCAATTAAGAGTTTTGTATTGTATTTTGTATGTCTGCATTTATGTGCGTTCAAAAGCTCAGTTTGCGTTTCTTTGAGTTCCGATTAGAATTCGACTATGGCTCGGGTTTTAGGTACGCTAATGATGTCAACTACCCAAGCCAGTATGGAATTGGCTACCAATTATTTTATACATACATATGTACATACTTTTTTTGTCAGACGGGGTAGACATTTCCCCTTTTGGTCCGTCCCACTAGTGCTGCTAGGTGGTAGCCTACGATGTTTTTATCACAGGAAATAAATAGATTCCAAATTAAGTAGTAAATATAAAATAAGTTATTCAGTATAGAAATTACGGCCTCGGAAGCAATTTATTTCAACTTATAATGATTGTTATTAACCATGTCCCAATCAGGTAACCCTTGATTTAGGTTTCTCTCGATTTTGCAAGGAAGCCAGAGGCAACGATCCGAAAAATCTATTGTCTGACAAACGTACATTCATTTTAGTTTCGATGGCAAGAAAACTCAACAATATGCTGGATGTTTAATTCATAAATTTCTGAGTTTATTTATTTTATAAATGCCATAGAGGCCGTTTCCATCAGATTACATGACAAATTTTGATTAATGTGTACTTTATTTTGCCACCGGCGATAAATAATTATCTTTAAATAATCTCATTTCATCATTGAGGCCTTCCTCCCTATGTTCAGCAGTCCTGTGGTTGAAACAAAAGTACCAACCTTTGCATCGGAATCTCGATCAGTACAATTTAATCCAATGAATGAATCAGGGGATTCAGACATTAACATGTTTTCCTTACAGCTCTACAAACATTAATTAATTATGTACAGTTGGAACTAGTTTATTTTATTATTACACTTTTTATTATATTTATTACTCCACTGATTTCCTTTTAATTTAATTATTTTTATATTTTGTTATCTTTCAATAATACTATCTATAACTCTTTCCTTGTTTTTTTTTCTTGAAATATATTTTTCTTTGTTTTTGTTTACACGTGTGTGTTATTTTGTGAGTATCGTGTAATCCTATAATAATTGTTATGTTTATCAGAATGCCACTTGCAAAGAATAGTATTATATTTGATAAAGTGTATTTTGTTGGATAACCTTAATGAAATAAATAAATAAATTAATGAATGAATCTCATTTCCAGTCGACAAACGTTAACGATTATAAGCATATTGAGAATTTACAATTTGGTATAAAAAAAAGTTATATAAACTAGTATAAGCAATTATCACCTCGGATAGTAGTTTTTGAATTTATGAAAACTAGGGCCATAAACAACAATGTAATAAGCGATGAATGGAGAAATCGAGAGTGGACGAACAATAGCGTCAAGAAATAATTACCCATCGCTGTTAGATATTTTACAAGCGATGCTCGCCGGTTTACCCGCTGTAAAGTTTTTCCGGGGTATTCTCATATTTAAAATCTTATTACATGTATCCTGGGTATGGCTGTGGATACGCACCAGCTATTTCTTTACGTGTTGTAATCTGGAAACTGTTGTGGATTATATAATTTCAATTTGTTGTCAATTTACTGTAATATTTTATCTTTATACAAATCAATAAAAAAGTCCCGCTATATATTCTCCGGGATAAAAGCTAAAGATTATCTCGATAAATGAATTATCCGAAACAATATTTCTTCAATTCAAATCAGTAGTACTTGAAATTATTTTTGTTACAATAAACGGGGAAACGAGCGTGCCGTTTTTCTGATCGTAAGCGATACGACGACTCATTAACAGTAGTAAAACCGAACAACACCTCGAATTACAAAGCTATGCTTGGCATTCCACTGCGCTCGCCATCCTGAGACGTAAAATGTTTAAGTCTCAATATGTCCAGTAGTTACTCTGCCTACAATGTCCTTTAAACTGAAACACAACAGTGCATTTACACTTCTGATTGGCGGGAGATTAGCTAGTTCAAACAAACAAATTTTTCAGCTTCATACAGGGTATATCAAGACTGCTACCGAAAACGAAGCTGGGTAGTAGTTTAAGCGACTTCAGACACAATGCAACAGAAAAGGGGACATTTTTTTTTTGTTATTTTTTTCCTACGGCCATATTTGGTTAGTAATTACATTTTTTTCCTAAAATAATAGTGTATACCCTTTTATTTATAAATACTCTAAGGTATAAAAGAGTTAAAGTTATTATTTTAGCAAAAACTATGGATTTACCACTCAAAAATCAGGATAAAAAATAATTCGCGCGTTTTTTTTGCGAAAATTTTAGTTGCATTGTGTTTGTAGTCACTAAAATTACCACCCGGCTTCGTTTTCGGTAGCAGTCTTGATATACCCTGTATAGTTGTGTACATGCATGTCACATGTTATATAGTAGTACATGTATCGATACAATGCCTACGTATCATACAATCCCGGGGCGTTTTAATATTAAATTTAAGTTTGTTTGAAATTTTATTTTGAATGTGTCAGAGGTTATTCCCAATTCAGGGGCCCTACTATATTCATCCGAAACGAAGTTCGAAACTTCGGATGATCGAAGTTTATACATATACGATACAAATTTACCTACATATACTTATGGTCGTTATTGACTTATGGTCGTGACCATAGACTTATAGTTACGATGTACGTTATACAAATTCGAACTTTTACAGAGTAGATACATTCGTATCGTAATAAATCTTCGATCGTGCGAAGTTTCGAACTTCGTTTCGGATGAATATAGTAGGGCCCCAGAAATAGTAGACAGGTTCGATTTCAGTGAATATTGAATATTCATATATTTGAGGACGTATGCTAATGTTGGAAAGAGTTTTAGTTTAGCCCTTTATTGTAGTTTAGTTGAGGATGCAAATATGTATGGTATTAGTCAGTTTATTTTACTTCAAAAGAATGAAAAGTTATTTTTTGGCACATCGAAAGTTAAATTAAGAATTGTCACAAGATATAAAGAAAATAAAAAGTATGATAAATAAAAAAACTTAATCAATAACAATTGCAGATAACAACGTATTTAAATATGTATAAAAGAAGATACAGAATTTGATTTCAATTACGGCGTTTTATTTGTGGAATTCATACTCTTCAGAATGTTGTGTACTTTAGCGTGTATTTTACGATTTATTGCACTCCACTGCAAAAGTGATTGTATATGTCAAAATCAAATAATTCCACCTAGCCAATACGTTCTATTTCTTAACACTTAAGAAATAGTAACACATTATTACTCAGTATTCCTAATTCGAATCTCTTTAACCCTTCTAGACGCGGAAGATGCACGCGCTACCGGTCGGTCGGATCGACCCGAGGCGCGTCTCAACTATGCGCGCGGTCGGCCTTACCCCTCGCCATATCACTACGGCCATCAGGCCTATCAACCCCCTCACCTGCGGCCCAGGAGACCACAGAGACGGTCCTCATCGAGGCACCGCTCGCTGACTACAATATGAGGTACTAGGGTTAAAAATAGATGAAAGTAGTGACTGGTTAACATAGTGGATGGCAGTTTAGGGCTAATTGAGTGCGTTGATTAATTGAATTCGTGGATTGATTTATTGAAAATATAAAACTAATTCATTGATAAATATTGAGGAAAGTATTATAAAAGTATTATAAATTATTGGAGATAATTTCTGTTTTAATTTGAGTAATATGTTCAGAATCTATTTTTTATGTTAAATTCATATTGCGTTAAATTTCATTATTTTAAACGAAATATTATTTAATTAATTAACGCATTCTATGTATGTGAATTTGGACGTTGTATGTATCAATATTTAATAGTAATTGTATAATAACGTCTGTTTTAAATAGAGATCTTATTAATTTGAGATATATTATTTTTAAGAATAAAATATACCAAATATAATTATGTTTTATTTATTTATCATCGGCTATAAATGACAAATTGTATATGTTAGATATAAATGTTAATTTAATGAGGTGGTATTCTTTTCATTTGATGATAAAGGCCGAGTTTACTGACATTGCTATTAATCCCAAATAAAAAGAAATTTATTTTCCAGATTTAAATTATAAAGAAATTATTTGAATCATCGGATAACTGTTATCAAGCAAATATAATACTCGTACATTCGAAACATCAATTTTTTTTTTATAGAAAATATTTAAAATTTGGTGCGTCATTTTTGGAATATCAATTAATTATTTATCTGACGATTGAAAAGTCCACCCTATACAACAGCAGGTACAATAAATACAACATTTTTGAAACATGACAAAAATATTATTATTACAAAAACACCGTTTTCGACGAATGTTTCGATTCATTCATTTCCTGTATTTCACATTGTACCACCCACACAACAGTTTTATAACAGATGATCGCAATGCACCATACATTTGGAATGACTCAATTGAAGCATTGCAATGCTATTTGTGACCTCCGCCTTAATGCATCAAATAAATGTTAGCCAACGTGTCTGTTTATACATTTATTTATAAATATTTGTGGATTAATGTATACATATGACGTGGTCGTAACGTTGCCAAATTGATAACACGCCAATGTTTGAATAGAATAATATATTTGCTCAAATAATTTTTATTTTTTGTTAATTTTTGTGAATTGTTTTTAGTTACGAATTTATTTATTTTTGTTTTGTTACGAAATTTGAAAATAGAATAAATTATAGATTAATAGGTTTTCGAAAGATTAAGTTTTAATTAATTTATTTTATTTATTATACACACAGTTTTGATTCAAAATGAATTATATAAAATACTTCGACACAAAAATACAAAAACAGATAACACAATTATGTTCTTTATTCAAATATTAAACTTCGTCTCAATTCAAGAGTTTCAAAATGGCTTCCCAAATTCATTTAATGATAATTAAAAAAAAAAACTAAAAAGCCATTAGATATATCCGAATCTTCAAATCGATTGAAGCCCGCCAATTATGGCCACAAAGTTCAGAACAGCTGCCAAGCGGTTTATTCGTATTTTCACAATGAAAAATTCCTTACAAAGTTTACCCTGACAAACTTTAAAGTGTTCTAATTAAGAAACCCCAGTTTTGCGTCATTAGATTAAAACGGCAAATGAACACGACATTGTCTGGCCTTTGTAATAGTGGACATTGGAGGAATATTTTTTTATGTGAATTCTTTGTCTATATCAGCCTATAGTCCAACTACAGAACACACGCCTCATCTACAACCGAAAGTACAATTGAGAGGAGTAAGCCATATAATCCACCACGCTGGCCTAGTGCGGGTTAGCGGACTTTACATACCATACAAATTGTTACAAAATCCTATGGTATGAAGTCTCCCTAATTTTTTCGTTCACCGTTTTAGTGCGTCGTGATGGACTATCAATACACCTGGTTTCCCTACCCTTCAATAGTATTGCATGACATGCAACAAAATTCCAGAATTGTAATCCCAAAGAATATTTTTGAGTCAATGGTGAATTTTGTGTCAATACCTAATTCTTACGAAGTAATTATATAAGGTTCTTTTACCCTTTTGCGTACGGAACCTTAAAAATTTGAAAACAGTTTTTTTGTCTTGTGATTTAATAAATTACTGTCGTTAGTCCTTTTAATGTATCCATAAATTCTTCTTATTGTCGATTTTCTTCCAAGTCCAATTGGATTTACATTAAGTGTACATTTGGCTCGCTTGAATTGAACACGTTTTTCTTCTTTCAAGACTTCCGCGGATTGTATGGAAAATCTCATTAACTCAGATTTTATAAAAACTTCAGTGTATTTATGTGTTCTACATACTGGTATATCGGTTATCGATCAATGAAATATACACTTAGAAATTAAAAATTAATCCCTTTTCTTATTATAAAAATGTATAGCTTGGAGACAACAGAATCGAAGTGACGAGCAATTTCATAATAATATAATTTAAATACATAAGAAAATAATATGACCCGTTCTTTTCTAAAGAGTTCCAATTTATATTTTTTGGCATTTAAAATTAATAAAACCAATTATTTACTGATATCTTTGATAAAGTACTTATTTTTATAATTTTATCCAACTGTGTGATAATTGATATATACTTCGATCATAATTTTATCCAGGGATTTATGAAACCAACCATACCATTTCAGGTAACCATTAATCAATTTCTTTTCGCTTTACATTTCTGATATTACTAAACATAAAATAACAAAATAATGTAAGAATCAGGCAAATAATGTTGTTATTTTGTTTATATCAAACAGTACTATTATCATTGGGATATTAGACTGTACCTCATAATAATATCAAAGGAAATATTTAAAAAGGTTTAGAATTAAATACATTTTGGAAATATACTAACGCGGTACTCCAATTTGTAACTCGGACTATCAAACTGTGCCAAAGTAAATAGTAACATTAATTGCCTTATTTCAGAGTTAATTAAACACCTGAAGGGCACCGTTTAGAAACGGTCTCAAGAAATTAATTATATTTCTTCGTATTTATCTCTAGAAATTGTTTGAAATTACTTTGAATCTGTTTTATTTTTCAATTTGATTTCAAAACTAGTTATTTTATTTATACTGTATTTGGTGTATCCGTAAAATTAATTATTGTCGCAAATATTGTCCTAAACATGAAAATCAAATTAAATCCTTTAAAGAAATCCATATTGAATATATGCACAAACAATTAACTAAAGTGATTAAATCACAAATGCAATTAAATTAATATTTTCGTCATTTGAAATCAAAGATGTTTGCCAAATAGTAATAGACATATTGAATATTTAACAAATGTTTAATTAATAAATTCTATGAATTTAATTATATTATATGGTGGTGATTCTGAATGCACTAATAATATTCTACATTTTAATTACTTTATTAAATTATTTTATGAATGACCATTTTATTTATTTGTTTATAATATACGTTTTAATTTAAATGTAGAATATAACGTCTGACACAATTATTTTACTAATAAAATAGTTGTTTCTATATTTATAATATTATTAGTGCATTCATTGTTAATTTTAATAACATATTTACATTAATTAGTATGTATATATAGCATTAGACGTAAGTGAACATAGATTATATCTCAAAAGATGTTCAATTAAATATTTTTGTGTATTAAATGAATGTAATGTAGAATAAACATTATTTTCAAATTAATATATGTTTTTATTACTCTTTAGTTCTTTCTCCCTCTCCTCAACTTCAGGAAGTCCACTGCTGAACCACAGAATACTAACAGAAGTCAAGCTTGTGTATGTACTTCACTTTTGTTGTCACACTCGCACTACGCTCGGCGTTCGCGCAAGGGTTGATAACTCTGGCTTATGCGAAAACACGTATCGTGTTAATAGCACTCGTATCGTTTAATTGAATTTTTAAAATAAAATATAATAAACACAATAATACAATAAAAAACAAATTAATTTTATTTACGATCTCGCTGAGAATGTGTATGTCATTATTGTAAGTTTTTTTGTATTGTTTTTGTATAATATATGTTTTTTTTTTAAATGAAATTTATATTCAATCATTATAATCCGGTGTTTTATATACAAGTATAATAACTTTTATTCATTTGTTCCATCTTTGCACAAAACAACTCACTATTTGCGTGCCCGAAGCGGGTGACACTCGCGCTCGCACTGGTCTTGACTGGTTTGAAATATCGTGTCGGTGAACGCTGTCAATGTGTGCGTTGATTTGGCGCGCATTGTATGGAGCTTGACTTCTGATAGTTTAGTATTCTGTGGCTAAACATAGGCCTCCCCCGAGGATCTCCACATCCACCTGTTGGAAGCGGCCTGCATCTAGCGACTTCTACCAGTTCTTTATTTACCACTTCCATTAACAACATCTCAAAACTGCGCATCTATACATAATATGTTTCCAACCGATTGATGTCTTTACATGGAAGACAAATAAGAAAAACCGATATGGAGGGACTGTATTAACGTAATACTGTTAATAAAAATGGGTTTATAAATTATTATCCTTTGTAAATTCCACTCAATTTCAACCCAAGTCTAAAACAGGCTCAAAATTAATATTAGTCAAAGGCAACAAAATAATAAGTAACAATCGTTTGCCCTATATATGGGCCGAAACAAAATTACCTGCAAATGTTGTTTTATGAAATAAGGTCCGACTCAAAGGGATACAAAATTAACTGGGAGAATCATTCCTACCTCAATACTTCTTGCTAAAGGTATATATTAATTATTTAAACTAGAGTTCACTGAGAGGTCCAATTTTGGAAATTGTTTTAAAGTGATACTCAACTTTTAAACCTGGATGGTGACGTAATTAAGTAGATCGACATTATCGTAACAACACTGAAAAATATAGTTGCTTTTTCATTGCAATGAAAGGCGAGACCTGCTTGCCGTTCGCCTGATGGTAAGCGACACAACCGCTCATGAATAATAGCAAAACCAAAAAACACCTTGAATTATAAAGCAATGCTTGGCATTTCAATGCGCTCACCATCCTGAGATGTAAGATGTTAAATCCCAATATGTCCAGAAGTTATTCTGGCTACAATGTCCTTTAATCAGAATCACAACAGTGCATTTACACAGCTGTTTGGGGGTAGAAATATACATTGCGGTGGTACCATAGGTCATGCAGAGTGGTTGTTTACATCTAAATATGTATACACAGATGCAATATTAAATCTTAACCACGATAATCAATTTGCCGCTTCTTCTTCACAGCTACAACACGTTCGAAGCGGTGGTAGCAGAAAAGGACGATTCAAAAGATCTTGTGAAAGACTATTTGAATAAAGAATATTTTGATTTTGATTTTGAAAGGTAAAAATATGTCAAAACGACTCACCGGACTCCCGAATACGAAGCTACATAGTTACCACCCACAACAATGGTCTATGCATCCAACAAACATCGCTCTGCAATTAATATAACAATAAATTAATAAACAATTAAAATAATAATCCTCATATACGTACATAAGTTTTTAACCCTCACAAAGGAACAAGTCTTTTGTCGTGGGTATCTGATATTACGAGAAATTTTGACCTGAGAAACACTTCTGGTAGGTCTCTCATATGTGAGAGGCCGCCTGAGTAGGTACCACGTTGGTAACGCAATGTTTATTTCTCCCACCAAACAGCAGTGTTAATGCAATGTCGTGTTTCGGTTCAAGGATAATGTAACCAGAATAACTACTGGACATGTTGAGACTTAACATCTTATGTCCCAGGATGATGAGCGCAATGGAATACCAAGCATTGTTTTGTAATTCAAATTCTGTTGTTTTCTGGTTTTGCTCCCGTATAAAAGCAGTCGTATTGATTACTATCAGGCCAGTTCAGTTCATCAGTTACTCGTCTCCACAAGATAAATAATTCTTTTATGGGTCAAAGTTTACCCTTCTTTAACAAGCTTCCCAACAGTTTAAGAGAACTTCAAATTAATAAGTTCAAAAAAGTAATAAAAGTTAAGCTGTGTAAAAAGGCATATTAAAGAATCTCAGATTATGATCATGTTTTGCATCAAATTGTATAAATTGACATTATTGTAACTTGTGACATGAACCATTTTATTTGTAAATGGCGATATAAAAAAATAAAAGAAAAAGAAAGAAAAAAGAAGACAGTTCATGTTGCTGACGGAGTTTCTTGCGTCGCTTCTTCTTCACAGCTACAACACGTTCCGAAGCGGTGGTTGCAGAAAAGAACCATTCAAAAGATCTTGTGAAAGACTATTTGAATAAAGAATATTTTGATTTTTGATTTCGCCAACGGAATGCTCAGCTCGCCATTAACGGCAACAAAACTTAAAAAAAAAACATAGGCCTTAACTTCGTTAAAAAAGTCGACATGATTATAAAAATCATTGAAAATAAACATTGGTTAGGTGGTGCAGAGAGGTTATTTCCACAAATTTAAAAAGGCATAGAAAGAGTACTAATAACGCAGCCGAAACGTACGCATGCAGTAAACATGTCTATGCAGTACTGCAGCAGTGAACTGAAGTAGAGGTCCCATTGCAGGCGCAATATTTTTAATTTAATTATCTTTTATTTATTTATTTTACTTTTAATACTCTATTATATTAAATATTTCTATTATATTAGTCTTTTAATACTTTTAAAAAGATATATATTATCGTTTATTTTATACATAAGTGTTGGCAAAACGGATAACACACGGCTGCCAACACGTTCTCGGTGGTCGCGGGTTCGAATCCCAAGGCATACCACTGTCTTTTCCGGGTCATATGTGTATTGATAGTCAATCACCACGCACTAAAACGGTTAAGGAAAACATCGTGAGAACACCTGCATACCATAGCGATTTATAAGAATTTCTATGGTATGAAAAGTCCGCCAACCCGCACTAGGCCAGCGTGGTGGACTATATGGCCTAACCACTCTCAATCGTACTCGATTGTGAAGGAGGCCCGTGTCCTGCAGCGGGATGTATATGGGCTGATACGATTATTGTGACAACAAAAAAATGTATAGTCAACTCACCGAACTCTCATCCTGAAGCTATACAGTTGGCGTCAACAACTGTTCTATGCACACAAACATCGTCGTCGTCGTCGTATCAGCCCATACGCGTCCCACTGCAGGGCACGGGCCTCCTCTACAATCGAGTGTACGATTGAGAGTGGTTAGGCCATATAGTCCACCACGCTGGCCTAGTGCGGATTGACACAAACATCACTTTACACCAAATAGTCCACAATAGAACCAACAAACCACAAAACACACATGTAACATGCATTTTGCACTTTGAAGCACTACCGATACATGAACAATGGCATTCAATGTGAAAAGATGTAAAACTACCTTGTTTTAATTTATTTATAAATAATATTAATAAGTTAATTAACTACCCTGCCATGGATTAATATTTTCGATAAAAAGAAATACTAAAAAACTATATCAAAATCGGTTCTACAATGCTTTAAAGCTAAAATTTGTTAAAAAACTTGAACTGCCTTATTGGCGTACTTGTATTACTGTATGATTCCAACGTTGAAGTCTCGGGTTGGAATTCAGTGTCGGTCAAACTGATATTGGATTTTTCTATTCATTATCAGCCCGGAGTCAGCAGTTTGTGCCCGAAACAGGTATGCATAACGTGACCAAACGTTCCGCTTTCAGGAACTCTGTCCCGGCGTCTCCAGCATAGTCCGACATAGTCCCGCTTTTGCAATCAGACCAAAAGATAGTTTAAAATGTATTACCCGCTCGCAATGCTTTACCGAACTACTACTGAAACTGTTGGGTCGAATTATTCCAGCTCTATTTTACAATAGAAATTTGTAAAATACTAAAAAAAAATATATTAGTTTTTAATTCCACAGATGTCCCGCTCTGGCATAAAAAATAAATGGTCACGTTAGGTATGCATGTCAACACGTCACGCCTTCATTTTGTGAAGGGTTTGAAAGTAAAGAAATTTTGTAAGATTATAGCTAAAAAAATAAAGTCAGCATTCGTAGCGCAGTTGGTTGGCTCTGAAACATGAGGTGGCAGATTCGATTTCCGCGTCGAGACAAATGTTTGTGTGATACTCAGCCATTTTTGCATTGTTTCTGTGTGAGACTAAAAAGTCTTTGGTACAATAAAGTATTCTCGGATACCCACGACACAAGAGTAGATCTTAGTGAAAAGATGAGGCTGATTTTAGAGTCACGCTGACTCCGCGCTGACCGTCAGCGCTGACAGCTCAGCGCGTAGTTTACGGTCGGGGGTCAGCGCTGACAACTACGCGTTGTTCTAAGACGCTCCTTAGAAACTCATACATTTCAACTGTCTCACTTATACTATATCTCTTATGCGCTACAACCCCATCTACACTTTACCCTTCGGTTCGTAGTCAGCGTTAATAAGCTACGTAATCTGCTACGGCTAAATGGCTACGCGACTACGAGATATTTCAGTGAACTTCTTTAAGTCCGCTACGCAATTAGACAACTTTACGCCCAAATATTGGAGCACAACTTAAATATAACTTGCGCTTAACTACGTTAATCCCGATTAAATGTACTGGCTAAGTGGGCCGCGCGCTGTTAAGAGCAACTTATTATTTGAATGGCGTTCCAGTATTCGGGCGTTAATATAGTGCTACTTAACTCGGATTATTTCAGTTTTCTTTATAAATACCATTCTTTACTTTGATATAGGATTGTTGGAAATTGGGTTAATAGGAGCACTCCGGGAGGAAACGAATTGCAGGGTTATTAGGATCTCTGAGGACGGAACTAATGCAATCCGAGAATAACTGAAATGGGTGAAACTAATTGGTTTATTGCTAAAATTACTCAGAGTATATATATATAGAGGGAGCGCTGGTACTTCAAAAACGTAGATAAAAATGGTGGTGCCGGGCCACCTTTTTCTGCCCTCCTATTGGCTAATATTTGAACAGGTTGTGCAACATACATACATTATTTGAAAAAAAAATTAAAAATAAATAGTTTAGGTCTATTTAATTCCACTCAAACTCGTTTTAAAAAGATAATAGCTAAATATAATTTCGGCTATCAAAGGGATTTATAGCAATTTATTGCTAAATAATTAATTTAATTTTTACTAATATAGGAGCACTACCAACATTACGAACAAGAAAATATCTACGTTTTTCAAAACGCGAATATATGACAGCGCTCCCTCTATACCGGGTATCTCAAGACTGCTACCGAAAACGAAGCCGGGTGGTAGTTTTAGTGACTACAAACACAATGCAACTAAAAATTTTGCTAAGAAACGCGACAATTATTTTTTATGATTTTTTAAATATCGTAATTTTTGGGTGGTAAATCCATAGTTTTTGCTAAAATAATAATTTAAACTCTTTTAAACCTTAGATTATTTATAAATAAAAGGGTATACACTATTATTTTAGGAAAAAATGTATTTACCACCCAAATATGGTCATAGGAAAAAAATAACAAAAAAAAAATTGTCGCTTTTTTTTGCAACTTTTTCTGTTGCCTTGTGTCTGAAGTCGCTTAAACTACCACCCGGCTTCGTTTTCGGTAGCAGTCTTGATATACCCTGTATATAAATACTCTAAGTAAAATTATTATAGTCGATTTATTTCAAATTATTGGATTTACCATCGATTGGGCATTTTTTCATGGAGGAACATATAAATACGTACGAAGTTTAAGCAATTGATGGAATATTGATTACTTTTTACTTTAAATAAAATGGTAATAGAGCGAATCAGAGAGACCCGAAAAAAATACTTATAGCACACACAAATATTTGTCTTGGCGCAGGGGTCCAACCCTCGGCGTCACGAATTAGAGCCGGTGTCCAAGCATCTGCGCCATGGAAGCCTCCATGGCGCAGATGCTTGGACCTCGATGTCAACTGGTAATTTATAATTTTATAAAAAAAATGTAAAGACTGAGAAACTATGTCTTTATAATGATCCCTTTTTATACATAAAATGTTATTCAATTTAATCAATTTTGTATTTCATCAAAAGCGACGTGCACACAAACCCTTTTTTTTTTATAAAACTGCGTTGATGCGAAAATTGTCTGTCAGTACGTGACCAGAGAAAAAAGAAAACTGATGATATTATTTTTGGAATATGAACATGATGGCCATTGATTCACATTCAGCATTTATACACATTTGGCAAAGTAAAATATACTTTTCTAATAAAGCTATACATTAAACATATTATTTCTCACATTAAATTTATTATTTTGCAAAAAATCATCAAAGAAAATATGTTTTTTAAGGTCAATTAGTTTTTATACATTGTATATAAGTACAAAAAATTGAATAATTATTTATTTTTGTATTAATTTTAGCCTGAAGTTAAGAATTTGTGCCCGATAGAGCAAAAGTCTCGCCTCCTATCACATTGTACGATGAAAAATACGAGGAAAAAATAAATGTGGATGTCCTGGTTGCACCTCTTCCTACCCCTTCTGGGAAAAGGCGTTTAAGTAACCAGCATAACTTGACCTTCCTAAGTTCTTACCTACCGCGTCGAGATCAGTCATACCAAACAAGACCCCAAACCTTCGAAACAATGAAACTACCGTGCGGGCGTAAACGTACAAAGTTGGCGTGAGATAAGTTTTTACGCCCTCCGCGCCGCACAATACCTTCATAAACATTCAATGATGTTTCACAACACTGGGAGTCGTAAACGCGAGTTTATCAAAATAACGTCTGCATCGCCCATTTTCGGTACGGCTGTAGCTGGTGTATCGGCTGATTATTACTTTGTAGGCTAAACGTGAGGAGACCAGCGTGTAAAGAAATTAAACAGCTTTAGGCCAAAATTACAAAAATATTGTGCCCCTTCATCATCATCATGATTTGCCCGTTGCAGTCCACTGCTCGAAATAGGATTTCCTCAAAGTAGGCCACAGAGTCCGGTCTACTGCTTTATGCATACAGTTGCTGCCGGCCCTCTTGTGTAATGTAGAAAAGAATATTTAAAAAGCGAGATTTCCTCTAACCATTGCTATGTCGCCAGTAACCTTTTTTTTATTGCAACGAATAGTGATATTAGCATGCCATACGCCTGAGGGTAAGCGAAACGACGAAACGAAATGAAAGCATTGCTCGGTATTTTACTGCGCTCGTCATAAGATGTTAAGACTCAATATGTCCAATAGTCACTCTGCGGAGAAACAAACATTCCGGTGGTAACCAGGCGGCTTCTCACATATGACTGATATGCCACTAGTAAAAAAAACCTCTTGTAGGTAGACGTCCTATACTGTAGAATTCCGGTACATGAGCACATAAAATCTTTCTTGTACCTTGCATTATGTATAGACTCTTTACTTTAAGTTCATTCTCAACATTAAACAATCTGACACTCCAGAAAATTTGTACAAGAGAACTATAGGGATACAGTTAGTAACTTGGACCTTTTGCTAATAAACTTGATTATATAATTAGCACACGAAGTTCAGATCTTGTTAAATTTATTAATTTTCGCCTGCTTTTTGAGATAAAATAACATAATCTGTTATAACGGGTATAAAAACGGTATAAAAGCTTCAGCCCGGTTTCTTATGGACGTAATTATTAATTCAATATTCTCTTAACATCTATTCTCCTTTTTCTAATGAACCAATACACGCATTATATTTAATTCAGTCTATTTTATTATATCGTGTAGATTTTTTAAATATTATTAAGAGTATTTCTCGTAGATTGTGATTTTTTCCTTTATGATTATTATAACTCGGAATTAAAAGACGAAGCAGATATTTAATACCATTCAAATATGTCTGAAGATAATAAAACATATGCTGAATTTACGATCAAATATGAGCCTATTCACGCCCCAATATTAGACATTGAAATGGCGGTATTCAGACCTTAATCTACAACAATATTGCGCTTTGATAGGTTTTTAAAATATCCAGAGTAATAATAAATTGCATACGTACAAAAATTAAATAGCGCTAAACGATAAATATCGAAATAATTAAATAAATAATTCTAAATCGCACTGTCGATTGTGGAGGAGGTCCATAAGGAGTGGGACGTATATGGGCTGATACAGCAAACGATAAAATCTCTACAACTTTAATACTACCACGTGAAGCCTAATTTAGAAATAATTGAAAAACAAATTGAAAACGTGTTAACTGTTGGTAATTAGTGGTCATTAGTGGCAGTGTTTCACGAGAAGTCCGCCTCATGGTAGTTTCGCGTGTTTGTATGCATGTGCTACGTGACCACTGTAAGTTGAACTCTGAGATTCTCTGTTTTTCTTCAGATACATAAGGACCAGTATAAGTTGAACTCCGGCGCATCTTTTCTCTTTTGTTCAGTGATCGTCGTATTCTCACATTCACTCCAACCCTTGTCAGCTATGATCAATAGTAGCACACAAAAAATTGGCACCAATTTCTTGAGCTTAGTAGTCTCTTAGGTACACTAGCTTGTCTTTATCAGCATTGAAATTAATAAGAATGAAAAACAAATAGGAGGAGTTTGCGATCCATTACGGCCACTGTAAGTCGAACCCTGAGATTGTTTCTCTCTCTCTTTTCCTTCAGAAATGATTCCACCCTCATACCCGCCACTGCGACTCCTGTAAGCCAGGATGAACAGCGGCACGTATTTGTGATTTTCTGTAACTTTTACCGTTTATTAATAAATACACCTACTGATTAGTTTGTTGGATGTTTCGCGATATGCTTGCCCATAAACAAGAATATACTGGATTGTATTGGGGCAAAATACAAAACGTGCGATGGAAAGAGCTATGCTCGGAGTCTCTCTTCTTCTTCTTCTTCTTCTTCTACCTGGCGTTATCCCGGCCGGGATCTCGGAGCTCGGAGTCTCTCTAAAGGACAAAATTCGAAACGAAGTGATCCGTCAGAGAACCAAGGTAACCGACATAGCTCTGAAAGTTAGTAGGTTGAAGTGGCAATGGGCTGGCCACATATGTCGCAGAACGGATAACCGCTGGAGTAAGCGTGTTCTGGAGTGGAGACCGCGTCTTGGCAAACGTAGCGTGGGACGTCCTCTGGCCAGATGGCGGGATGACTTGCAGAAGAGGGCCGGCAAGAACTGGATGCGTAAAGCTACAGACCGGGCTCTGTGGTGTACCTTGGGAGAGGCCTATGTCCAGCAGTGGACTGCAACGGGCTGATGATGATGAAATACAAATGAATATTCCAATAATTGTTTGTTCTCCATATTATAAACCGAGCAGTCTGGTTTATAAATACATTAAAGAGCATTTGTAATAAACGAATTAAATAAACAAAGCAAACCTCACCTTTTCTGATTATATTTTGTATATTCTAACGGGATCCGAATTGTAGATCTTATAGAAAAAAATATATGGCACCTATTTTATTTATATAATTAATAGGATTTTCAATTTTGAATAAAATGGCGTTTATGTATTCCGGTAGCTGGTAAAATATTTAACTACCGACTACTACATACCTGGATGGATGGATGGATGGATGGATATCAGATTTTTTAATTATTACATCTTCACAACTATCAAAATCGTCATTTATCAACAAACATCGAGAGTCCACTACTGAGGCCTCCACCAGGCAAAAAAAATGACATGCCGCCCCGATCCCGTCTTACAAAAAAATTGCAGAAATTACAAGACGCATTCCGCTTCCAATAAGAAAGTTACTACTAGTAAATTTCCTCGGTATGAATATGATTTGGCTTTGAATAGGAGCAGATGGTATGTCAATAACGGCTTGTACGATTCATTTATTTAGTACCACCCCTTTTGGCGAAATTTAAGACCATCTACAACATTGTCCATCACTTTTACAAAATTATCAATAATTAATAAGAAAATTACCGGCTTTTATGTTTAAAGTCTATTAAAAACTGGATAGAACAAATGTTTTACTAAATAGAAATATCCATTTAAACTCCCCATTTTGATAGCATAAAAAAAATCGCCACGAAATGGAAGCAAAACAGCAATTTACTGTGGAAGTTTACAATGAATGGACGCGGTTCGTGCCTATATGTAGTGATCGAGCATCGGCTCTCAAAATTTGTTTGAAACCCTGCTATTTTATTCATATATTGTTGTACATATTTTAAATTACGCATATAGTCTTTCTTTTTATCAGTCTAAACAGTATATACCGATTGCTTTCCGTAGGCTCTCTGATTTATCAAGCCATTCCTTCTTGTCCAATGCGGATCTTATCTATCCGGCGTTACTTTCCGACATACCGAGCCTCAAATTCTGTTTATATTTAATAGATTCTTTAGATTTAAAAAATGCGTTTTAACAGAGTAAGTCATGGCGGCTTATAATTGCTGTGATCATAGTATGCTCCTTAATTGCGTATTTGTAATTACGTTCTTCTTAGGGAGATGTGCCAACCCGCACTAGGCCAGCGTGGTGGACTATATGGCCTAACCACTCTCAATCGTACTCTCGATTGTAGAGGAGGCCCGTGCCCTGCAGTGGGACGTATATGGGCTGATACAATAGGGAGATGTAATATGTAGGGAGACATACATATCATCATCATTATAAGCCTGTTGCAGTCCACCGCTTACTTACTGACATAGGTCTCTGCCAAGGTACGCAACAGAGCCTGGTCTATTGCTTTATGCATCCACTACCGGCCCTCTTGTGCAAGTTGTCCCGCCATCTGGCCAGAGGGCGTCTCACGGTACGTTTGCCCAGACATAATATGTATATCCACGTATAAAATGTTTCCGTCCTTTTTATTATATAATTCCTATTATTTAGATTACCAAAGGATTTAATATCAATTAAACTAATCTAAGTTGACTACAAAACTTTAAAAACTGACATTACATCAACAATTATTAATTGATCACATAGGTTAAAGTGATATAAAAAATATTCAGCAAATTGAATTGAACAAATCCAGCCTATAAAATGTTTTGCCCATGACCAGTAATTTGAAACTTTTATTGCTTTATCTAACCATTATTGGTTCTAGTATGATATATTTATTTGCATAAAATTTATATCCTAGTTATAATAAAGTTTGAAATTCTCCACTAGCAAACATAACATTAAAACCGTGTTTATTTCAGTGGGAGACATTAAACCCAAAGACAAATGCAGACAGTTTTGCCATTTGATATTTGTCTGAACTCACATCTGTGTAAACTTGTGGCAAAAAAACGTCACGCGAGCGTAAAACCAAATGCATTTATCTTCTCGTAGTTTAAAAAGTGCACGCTTTAGGAGCAAATATTCTGAGTAAAAAGTAATGTTCGTGTCAGATTTTTCTGCAATCAACTTTACTCACATTTACTCTGTAATGTGATATTTATGCAGAAGATTGAGTTTATCGGACATTTTATCGCAGAAGCTGATAGACTCTCTGACGTCACTTCTAAAAAAATTTAGGGATATGTTTTGGAAAACAGTAAAATATTGTCTTGAACAAATTTTTGTTTTATTAAAAACGGGTCTTTCGTCAAGGACATTGCTTAAAATTTTGAGAACCGCTGTCCCTAGCAATTTTATCTACGATCAATGTAACAATTTATAAACATGATACAGGAAAAGTCGACTTTACATTGAAAAGATAAACTGCGGCAAAATTGTATCGGACAGACTGTATTATGTATTCAGCGAGTGAGTTCAAACTAGTTTGGAAGAAAAGTGAGTTGATTTTGCCTAACCAGCAAGAAGATGTAAGTAGTCCTTTTTTTGTTAATAATAAGGTGAAGTTATATAAAAAAATAACATTGATTTTCTGTAAGAGAAATTGTTGTGTGTATATTGCATCTTTGAATGTTTTTATTCATAGATTTCATTTTCAATGTCTTTTTCGACTAGACAATGCTACTGCAGTGCGTGATATGAGAGTCATAAGCTTTTTTGATAAACTATAACTACCTATAGATAATTGGTATCTGTTGCGTTCATCACCATTATACTCATATGAGTATAAGGCTATATAGCTTCTTTATACTTAAAGTGAATTTAATACATCTCTGTTTTTAATATCATGACCCAAAAAGTTTCTAGAGCTTACTTTAACTTGTCTCTTCTTAAAACTATCCTAAAGTCGTTTTTTTTGTATCAGCCTTGCTTTTTAATTTTAAGAGTCCGAACTTTCACCTTAGCCACTTCTTTTAAGTTAATTATGTTGTCAGTTCCAAAAGGAAGTTACTCTACATAAATTGTCACTTATTTATTATGTTGATGAACTCTTAACAGCCGGCATACTTACGGCGTTACTGTCTTTGTGACATAAAACTTTTTCTTCAGTCTATGTATTTAATCTTATTCTTCTATTCCAAGGCTTTCCTAATGGTAATGAGCAAGCTGTTTCAATTTTCCTGCTGGTTTGGGGTGTCTGGGTACAATAGGCCAATCTGGAGGCTGTGGACTTTGGCGCTAGTCATTCTCCTGCTTATAATTGAGGGGGAGGCGATATGGAAGGTCGTGAAAGCACTTGCGGTGGGCTGTTGATACTTCTGGACATAGTGAGTATATTTGCCTATTTATTGATTGAGACCTTTATTCAAATATCCTTTATAAATGTAGTTCTTTGATTATGTAAGTATCATATTTTAATTATGAATTCAAAGGGAAGTGGTTATTTATTTGTATTTGTAGGATTATATTAAATTACCTCAGTTTTTGGTTCGTTTCATATTTTTCATCTTACTTTGGGTACAATTGGAACAAGTTGCTGAAAAGGGTATGATGTATTTGTCTGCTATCAGATGCGAGAGTCCTATCTTTATTCCGTTTTTTAGATTAAAGCTAGGATAAGTAATTGATTGTATAAGCTTCATCCATAAAAATTCCTTGCTAATCATAGGATTTAGGACTCCACTTATCTCTATACACGCTCACATAAAATAAGAAAAAGAATAATTTACAAATAAAAAATAGTTTTATCTTAGTCACTCTATTGTTATAACTTTTGGAAGTGGTAGGGACACATTGTCGTTATTCATGACTCAGCATGAATGGGCAGCTTGTCCGGGGTAACACTTTCTCACAGGAAATAGATATGAAGCTTTATTCAGTGTGTGAGATTGCTGGATGCCTAGTACCCATTTCCTCTTGCCATCTATTTTCTTTAAAACGTTCCTCCCCGATGTGATGGGCTGGTAATACATCCATAATCCAGGCTTTGATGATCATGGGCGATGACATACCATCAAGTGACCTGTATGCTCGTTTGCCCAAACTATGCAACAAAAAGAACTTTCGAGAATTCCAGAATTGTCCCTAATGATGACGTACTATCACATGACCTGTATGCTCGATTGCCCAACCTATCCAAAAAAAGTACTTTCGCTAATTATAGAATGTTCCTAAATTCCTCTTTACCTTTTTTTTTCAGGGAGTGTAGCAGCGCGTCCTAGCAGGCACAATGTTCTACTCCGTCGCAATAATTTCGGTCATCCTCTGCTCAAGACTGTGTCACTCCTGGCATTATCTGTCCATGTACTGGGCTTGGTGGAGCGAGCTGTCGCGATAATATACCCGATCGATGTCGAATAGAAGACAGAAATTAATTTTTCATTATTACTGGCATGGCTGTGTGTACTTTTTGTAAGTTGTTTGATAGTTATAGAAACTGTAGATATTAAGGAGAAATCTTTAGTGGAGATTAGAGGTGCTTGGATCTCTTATTATGAGTTTTTGTTATATGGATTAATTATTCGATAGTAACTTGAGGTACCCAGGAGAGGTCAAAGAGCAAATTCAATCTTATACCAGTAATTATTTTTCATTTTTGTGCCACGAGGGAGTTGACATGACATAACACATTGCCGAAACATCTGTTTTTTTGTTTCAATAAGCACGCCCATTCGCTAGATCAACAGATGGTAAGCGATATGACAGCACTCATGGCAGTAAGTAACAAAACAAAAAACCTGACTTACAAAACAATGATTAGCATTCCACTGCGCTCGCCATCCTGTGACATAAAATGTTTTTCACTATGTCCAGTAGTTACTCTGGCTACAATGTGCTTTAAATCGATACTTATATTATACCGTACTTCAAAACAATAGTGCATTTACACTGCTATTTGGCGGGAGTAATAGACGTTGTGGGTATTATTCCTTTCAAATCGTATTTTGTCAAAATTAATATACTGTTACTCAGTTACTCAGTTTAGCTCATAATAATGCACCTACCATAACGAGGCCATATAAATCTCTAATATTGGAGACCATAAAACTCATGTCTGCACTGTATGTGCACTGTAACCTAATATCGCTGTCGACTATACATTTACACGGTCATATAGGCGCTTCGTATAATTACAGGTTTTAATTTAATTGAACGTGTTTCAATATTACAGTGGAGCATTCACTGAACGCAGTATCACTAGTGGGGTTTGATTGCCCGCCGTCCGAAATATTAAAACGATACACACTTTTGTCGCACGGATTATGATTTTGGAATGTAAGTTATTTTGTTTTTGGTATTTTATACCTATAGAGAAATATGTAGTGAGTAAAAGAAATTGCGAAATTGTATTGTAAAATGATTAGCACGTTCACTGTTAGGAGATCTAAAGCGTCTCTTATGAGACTTTCTGCCAGCGCCTCATATTAAATGTAATATATATACATAAACTCAACGTCTTTTTTCTGAAGACTAAGGCATATGTGCTAGTAGCAACCAGTACCACCCACCTTTCCCTTAGCGTGTTCCGTCGCGCGAAGTGAAAAATGCATTTAAAAATCAACTATCACTTCGCCGATTCGAACCCGAGACTTCAGATTTTTAATCATTCCATAGTACAAATACGCCACCGAGGCAGTCAAAATATATATAAAAATATAAGGATTAGGATTAGGAGATCTAGTAGGTCTCTAATGTGTTGTGTACTGTTTGAAAGTCCTCTGAACAGCGCCGCAGCCAACGAGTATAACTGTTCACCCTATGTTCAATAATTACCACCACCTATGAATATCTATATTTGAATCTCAGGAGCTCTGGCAAGTTCTTAAAACGGCAAAGTAAAAGCAAGGAGGCAGAAATGCACATATTTTTAAATAAGTATTCAGACATAACGCACTGATGTTGTAGTATGAAAAACTTATGAATACAAATATAATAAAATAAAATAGCATAACTAAATTATAACCATAAACTTTTTCCAGGGAATATTCCGAATGGTACGTTATACCGTTAGTGTATCTCAGCATATTAGCAACAATATTGTGGACGTTCCACGACCTTCTGATCATACTGATTAGTATCGGTCTGACGTCACGTTACTGCAGACTTAATAAATACGTGCACGATGTGTGTGAAATGGAAAATGAAGGTGTTAAGAGGTTTTCTGTGAGTATTTTGATTATTGTATGTTTTTGTATCGGTATGATAAGGTTTGCATTGTAGTCACTGCAATGCGTCTTATATGATTTGATTTGAATTTGGCACTCAATATGATTTGATGAGAATTCAAGTATTATAATGAGGAAAACATAAACAAATATTATCATAAATTGATCTAGTTTTAATTAATAAATTAGAACAAATAGAATGTGTCCGAAATGAAAGTCTCCGTCAGTGAACTTTTTCTTAGATTTATTAAAATGCAAAATTACACCTAACCCGCGATAAAATCCGTCAAAAATAGTTTTATTTGAAAGTTTACATATATTTTTTCACACCTTAATTTATTTTATATGAGAAAGTAGTGCCCGCGCATCATACATTTTAATACCTATATGCCCAGCTGAAAGCGTTTTAAAATACACATTTCTAATGCTAACACTCTTGTTTTCAGAACACAAGAAGCAGTAAAAATATACACGTGGCGTAAAATAAGAGAGGCTTACGTAAAACAAGCGTTGCTGGTGCGCAAAATGGACGATGAGTTGGGAGGCATGATCTTCCTGTCGAGTTTCTGTAACTTCTACTTCATATGTCTGCAGATGTTTATGGCTATTACGTAGTATAACACAACTTAGAACATAAATACCATCTCCGATCTCGTACTGTACGATTCTAGAGGAACTTTTCCTCACGTACAATCAGTGGAATGAGTTGGGAAGCCGAGATATACTATATCTGTGTTTACAGGGTATATACAAGATTTCTTCAAAAACGAACTGCCATTCTTTTGTGCCTTCAGACACAATGCAACTAAAATGTTGCAAAAAAGGCGATTTTTTTGTTATTCTTTTACTATCGTTATATTTGGGTGGTAAATACATACTTTTTTCAAGCGATAATAATAATAATAATAATAATAATTTTTATTTTTTTCAAACTCCTATTCTAATTTTACATGCTAAGCAAACACAATACAAAAAGTAAAAATAAATACACAGATTCAAATTAAAATTAAATAAAAAATATATCAGTATTTTAAATTATTCTTAGAACTAGTTCTGATTTTGACTACTGCCCTTCAAACTAGGTGTAATACCTGTGTCTTGAAGAGCAGTATTATTTATTTGATTTATACATTGGTTACAAAATAATTCGTTAAATTACACAAAAAAGAAAGAAAAGACATTAGCCTTTGAACAAGTGCCGAAACATTTCACATAAGCAATGGGTTATGTTCGTTAGTAATTGAGAGTGTGTATGTGTATGGTGTGTGTGTGAGGTGTGTGTATGTGTGTGTGTATGTGTGTGTGTACATCAAATTATACTGTTTGTATTATTAATAAATATAAACATTGTTAGAGACATTAGACGAAAAGAATTATATCTTATATTCAGCAGAAATCAGTTTTTCTGTTTGATCATAATTTTGGTGAAGTAGCCAATCTCGAACTTTACACACTTGCACTCATATTTGTTAAGTATATATGTCCAATTTTGTGTGTATTTATTGTAAATTTGGGAACTTAGTACAAAATACTGATGGGTAGCAAACACTGTTCTAGAGCTTTCAACTTGATAAATCCGTGGTATTCTACGTTGATATTGAAAAGTGGGAATTAAGGGTGCAGAGACATGCTTACGCAATGTGGAACAGAGAATAAAAAGCTGTCTAACAGTAAGCAATTTACTATCCCGATATAGTTGTTCAGTTGGGTATCTGAAAGGTTTACACAGCATTACCTTTAGTATTACTCTCTGAGCCCTTTCCAGAGGGAGTAATAAAGTTTTTGATGTCCCTCCCCACGCGGTTATACAATATGATAATAAAGATTGACACAATGAGTAATACACAATTTTAGAGATTCAGGGTCAGCTGAACTTCTAAGTAGTTTAAAATGTATTACAATTTTTCTGACTCTAGATATTAGTGCATCTATATGTTACTCCAATTAAGTCTGTTATCTATTAGAACGCCCAAATATTTTATGTGGTTAGTTTGTTTTATACTAGGGCAAGAGCATGAGGATTAGATCTTGTAGCGTTACAATAATGCCAATTGAATATTAAGGGGGGTAAGTTGGTTGAGATTTTTTTATTGATTGGAAGATAATGAAATTTGTTTTTTGAACATTCAGAGTTAAAAGGTTATCTACAAGCCATGTGGACACAGTTACGAGACAATCCTCAGCACATTGTCTTGCTTCTTCCCAATTAGAACCATGTATAATTAACGCCGTATCATCTGCATATGTAAAGATATTACAATTCCTAAGTGAAAGTCTACATAATTGATCCACATATATCAAAAATAGTGTGGGACCCAAAATACTGCCCTGGGGGACTCCGCACTTAAGGGTTGGTCCTTACTTATCCAATCCTCTATTTGGGACACATGAGTCCTATTTGAGAGATAGCTTCCAAACAAATTCAAAGCATTACCCCTAACTCCGATGTTTCGAGTTTGGTTAATAGTTTAGGAACTGAGACAGTGTTCAAACGCCTTAGCCAAGTCTAAAAAGATTCCGAGGCACTTATCACCATTATCAAGATTTTTAGCTATAATGTTACTTAATCCCAGCACTGCATCCTCTGTGGATTTGCCAGATCTGAAACCAAATTGATTATTAGCTATTACGTTATAAGTGTTCATATATTTTACTAATCGATTATTTAAAATTTTCTCTAATATTTTTGACAATGCAGGAAGCACAGAAATTGGTCTATAATTATTGACACTGTCCCTGTCCCCCGATTTATATATTGGATGAACCAATGCCTTTTTAAACGCGTCAGGAAAAATACCAGTTACGATTGACAGATTGAAAATGTGGGTTAGAATTGGAACCAAGACTTTACGTGAATCTTGAATAACTCTAGTTGGTATACCATCCCAGCCCGATGCCGAAACTTTACGGAGACTCAAGATAGTCTTTTCAACTTCGTCTGTATCTATTTCTAGTAAAGCGAAAGAGTTAAGTTGAGAGATGGTGGGGATAAATCTGTTAGAGGCAGGAAAATCTGCATGGGCAGTTCGAGCCAGCTTAATTTCATCCGCTAGTTTAGATCCTATATTTACAAAAAAATTATTGACTGTGTCTACTGAGTCACTTTGGGGTTTTATCAATTGAAAGAAGCTCTTTACATACAGTATTTGTTTTATTTAAGTGAGTAATATTCTTTATGATATTCCACGTTTCTTTTGAATTATTTTGTGTTTCGCAAATTCTTTCTTATGGTATTCAATTTTGAGGCTACGTAGTAAGTTGTTACAAAAATTTCGATATCGTTTATATGTTAATTGAAGAGTGAGATTTCTTGGGGATTTTTTAAGTTGAAGATTCATTCTGTCCCTGTTTTTAATACAACGCATCAGTCCTTGTGTGATCCAAGGCTTAATATTTTCTATGTCTACGAGGAACTTTTACTTTAGATGTATGCTTTTTGATGATGTCAATAAGGATTTCATAAAATTGTCTGTAGCCAGGTTTGCGCAGCGAATATTTAAAATATGTGTAAAGTTCGCTGATTCGATATCAGTTTTAATTAGGTCGTAATTCACATGAGTTTTGTATGTTTGGGTTTGTATTTCTGTGCTTTTAGTTTTGTGGATAATAGAATTGCCGAGTGGTCTGTTATCGTACTGTTTATTATCAAAGTGGTTGCGATTTGTTCAGACTTGAGCAAAACATGATCAAGACAGGCATTTAATCTTGTAGGCTCCAAGTAAGACGGTAATAGACCATGTAAAGATGCCATAGTAAGGTATTGATGTGAATAATTATCTGTATTATGTTCTTTATATCTATATTAAGATCTCCAAGCAAAGTTATTGTTTTATACTTAGACAATTTACTTAGAACAGTGTCTAAACTGTTAATAAATGCGTTTAATTGCAAGTATGACGGTGGCCTATAAATACCGAGGATAGCCATAGTATTGTCAATAACGCAAAGAACTCCACTGGCGTCATTTAGATTTGGATTCGACACCGTGCAATTAAGGCATTCTCGGGTGTAAATTACTACACCATCATTTTGATTAACTGGATTAATTGATGTATGTACTGTATAACCCTGCAAACATGGGACAACTGTGAGAGATTGGAGCCAGCATTCTGAGAGCACAATGACGTCACATTCAATATCTATGATTGATAGAAAAACTTGCAGTTCGTCAAAATTTTTTCTTAAACTTCTTATGTTAAGATGTAAAATATTCAAACTATTTTTAATGTCTTGGATTAGTGTTCTACATTGATTCGGCTGGCATATGTAAGTATTTGAGACTTGAAAGCAATCAAGGTTCTGTGCAATGTTAAAGTTAGCCATTAATATAGTCATAACACACCGATAACATTCCCAATAAACTGCCCTTTGTAAACTTGTTATTATAAATCATGTAATCGCTTTCAATAATACATAAATGGCAAGTATAATTACGGGTTAATAACCGGTTTTCCCAAACATAATATTGCGCCAATGTAAGATGGCATTGATGTGTCATTTTGCGATTTATATGTGTATCTAGGTATAATGTATTATAATGCAAAAAAATAAATTGTGTAGGATTTGTATAATTGAAGTAAATAATTGATACAAAGCAATGATATTGGAGAAATGTAAGATGACATTGATGTATGTTTTTGTATTTTCTATGTATATTTGTGTATAATGTATTATGATGCAAAATAATTAGATGTATAGGATTTATATTGTTAGAGTAAGTTGTTGATATAACAAAACAATCACAGATACAAAGACACATAATTCTAATAATATAAAGGATAAAAAATGACAACAAATATGTGTACATACAGAAATACTCTCTAGGATTGTTATATAGTCATTGGCCTTGTGCATTCAGATTGGTCAGACATTCTTCAGACCTGATTCGTACTTGTTTGGCTCCTTCTTCTTTACGTAGGTAAACATTACCGTTTGCAGTCCAGCAAAAGTTAAAATTGTTTTCCTTAGCATATTCCCTGGCATGGTAGAATAACTTTTTCGTTGAAGGTTTAAGATATTCGGTAACGTATACTGGAGCACGATTTTTTGTAATGCCAATTGCTTCTGTGTTTAATTTGTCTTTTGTCAATTTATCCTTATTGTAACGGCGAACTGACGACAAATATTGCGATTTAGTAACAACTGAAGAGAATTCAGCAACAATCGGTCCCAATGTCCCTGGCTTGATTGGAATCCGATATATATCCCTGAGTTCAGTAGGCAGTATTTGCATACCGACTGTTTTGGCTATGGAGCTCGTTATATTGAATAGATCATTGGCGTCTTCTTTTTCTGTGACAGGAATGTTCCGTATCTCTATCCTCGAAGATCGTGAATGAGCTCACAGTCATGGATTCTTTTTTCTAAAGCCGTAATGTACTTTGATTGTTCCACTTTTTCTCTTTCCAGTATTTCCAGTTTTTCTTTCATCTCTTCATACTTCTGGTTCATAAATGTCATTGACTTTTCAATGTCTTGGTTAACTTTTTGAATTTCTCGATTTTGTTCTTTAAGTACTGTTGTATCTGCCACAATCCTTGATAATTGTGTGTCTTGATCTTTTTCCAGGCATGTAGTATTTCAAGAAATTCTTGTTTAAATTCCTCAAAATCATTGTCTGGCGTCTGATTTTTCCTGGGACGTTTGGCTCTAGTAGAACCACTCGAAAACAGTGTCTTCTCGGGACTGTTTGGTACCGTAGCTACATCCGATTCAGAGAGTGTATGTGGTAATTTACTGTTAGGATCTTTAGGTGGAGACCTTTGTATTCTCGGCATATTGACTTTAAAATGTGCGGAGGCAAAAGTAGTAAATAATCAACTTTGCCAAGAATAAATCCACAGGGGCTCGTCTTTAGTATTATGCCACAGCAAAAATAAAAATAAATGTGGGTATCACTATTATTTTAGCACTCGGTCTTGATCGATATTTTGGAATATTTCCACACAACACTTATGTTCCACCGCAAATATTAGTCCGAAAGTTCACGTGAAAGTTCAGCACTTGTTTAATTGTCATTTGATCACTGATAACGCAATTTTTACACCATAAAACGAATTTTAACTGGAGCTAACAAAAACGCGTCCGACCTTTAAAGTGACAGCTGAAGATTGGATAGTGTACACTCTTTTATTTTTGAATATGCGATGTTACGCAAGGGTTTAATTCATTATTTTAGCAAAAAATTTGGACTTACCGCACAAACACGATGATATTTAAAAAAAATTTGTTTGTTGTTGTTGGGTGTTAATATCTATTTAAAAAATCATGAAAAAAAAATTGTCGCGTTTATTTGGGAATTTTTTAGATGCATTGTGTTTGTGGTCACTAAAACTTTCTTACGGCTTCGTTTTCGGTAGCTGTATTGATATACCCTGTAATGTACGACCTTAATGCATAATTATTATGAGATCATAGTATGACTATATGGGTCTTACAAAGTAGTAGGGCCAAGCTTTAGTCATGACTCTGCACGAATGGGCAGGCTCGTCCGGTACCAGTGTCGTGACATGAAGTGACAGCTTTTCTTTTGCGTTTCTTTCGGCGAGTAAGATTGCAGGATGCCCAATGCTCATCAATATCAAGCACAAATTCCTGACTCCGGGCTGATAAATCGAAAAGTCCAATATGACTTTGCCGGCCAGGATTTGTACCCGTACCTCAGCTTTGCTATTATACCTAAGTACAACTGCGCCACCGAGGCAGGCGTACAACAGTAATATACAAATTATTGTGAAATCTTAGAGTATTTATATATAGAGGGAGCGCTGTCATACATTCGCGTTTTGAAAAACGTAGATATTTTTTTGTTCGTAATGTTGGTAGCGCACCTATATTAGTAAAAATTTAATTAATTATTTAGCAATAAATTTCTATAAATTTCTTTATTAGCCGAAATTATATTTAGCTATTATCCTTTAAAACGAGTTTGAGTGGAATTAAATAGACCTAAACTATTTATTTTTAATTATTTTTTTCAAATAATTTATGTATGTTGCACAATCTGTTCCAATATTAGCCAATAGGAGGGCAGAAAAAGGTGGCCCGGCACCACCATTTTATCTACGTTTTTGAAGTACCAGCGCTCCCTCTATATATATATATACTCTAAGTGTGAAATGTAAAAAAAATAAAACAATATCGTTTAGATTGTTTCCTTAGCCTGACTAGCCAAGTATTTCGGTTTCTGACACAGCTTAACGACTATACTCGTTAGACATAATAAAGCAGACGTGCTCCTTGTTCTTCTAGACACAAATTTTATACCTATAGTGACGTCACAATGTATTAAAGTTATTTTATGTTTTTATTGCCGTTATTGACAGAGGAGCTTGCGGCCTTTTGCAGTGCCAGGGGACCAGCACAGCAAAGTCGCTGCCTACCTTATGGGAATACTCTCTTTAAACCTTGTTTGAAGGACAGGTCATACCAGGAAATACCGAAACAGGGAGATCATTCCAGAGCTTACCCGTGTGTGGTAGGAAAGAACGCTGGAAACGTACAGTTCGAGAACGGCACGCTTCCAAGTGGGGTGAATAACCTGAACTGCTTTGACGGGTGAAACAAACTCTTCAGCTTTATATATACCGGGTATCTCAAGACTGCTACCGAAAACGAAGCCGGGTGGTAGTTTTAGGGACTACAAACACAATGCAACTAAAAACTTCGCAAAGAAACGCGACAATGATTTTTTATGATTTTTTAAATATCGTCATTTTTGGGTGGTAAATCCATAGTTTTTGCTAAAATAATAATTTAAACACTTTTATACCTTAGATTATGTATACATAAAATGTTATACACTGTTATTTTAGGAAAAAAAATATTTACGACCCAAATATGGTGATAGGAAAAAAATAACAAAAAAAAAATTGACACTTTTTCTTGCAACTTTTTCTGTTGCTTTGTGTCTGAAGTCGCTTTAACTACCACCCGGCTTCGTTTTCGGAAGCAGTCTTGATATACCCTGTATAATATATATAATATATACCGGGTATCTCAAGACTGCTACCGAAAACGAAGCCGGGTGGTAGTTTTAGTGGCTACAAACACAATGCAATTAAAAATTTCGTATAGAAAGGCGACAATTATTTTTTATGATTTTTTAAATATCGTCATTTTTGGGTGGTAAATCCATAGTTTTTGCTAAAATAATAATTTAAACTCTTTTATACCTTAGAGTATTTATAAATAAAAGGGTATACACTATTATTTTAGGAAAAAATGTATTTACCACCCAAATATGGCCATAGGAAAAAAATAACAAAAAAAATGTTCGCTTTTTTTTTGCAACTTTTTCTGTTGCATTGTGTCTGAAGTCGCTTAGACTACCACCCGGCTTCGTTTTCGGTAGCAGTCTTGATATACCCTGTATATATATATATATATATATATATATATATACATATATATGTATTGACCGCAGCACTTGGGCTCTATTGTCTCTGTCTACCTCAATGAGACATAGACGTGAGTTTATGTATATATATATATACCGGGTATCTCAAGACTGCTACCGAAAACGAAGCCGGGTGGTAGTTTTAGTGGCTACAAACACAATGCAATTAAAAATTTCGCCTAGAAACGCGACAATTTTTTTTTATGATTTTTTAAATATCGTCATTTTTGGGTGGTAAATCCATAGTTTTTGCTAAAATAATAATTTAAACTCTTTTATACCTTAGAGTATTTATAAATAAAAGGGTATATACTATTATTTTAGGAAAAAATTTATTTACCACCCAAATATGGCCATAGGAAAAAAAAAAAACAAAAAAAAAATTGTCGCTTTTTTTTTGCAACTTTTTCTGTTGCATTGTGTCTGAAGTCGCTTAAACTACCACCCGGCTTCGTTTTCGGTAGCAGTCTTGATATACCCTGTATATATATATATATATATATAATCTAAACAACTTCCAGTCAAGACAAATCGCCAATATTACGGAGGGTGTACTACTTCGCGTCACTCGGCTGGCTATGCATCCGTGTGAGCGGCGTGGTTCTCGCTGCGGCTGATATTAACGTCAGGTCCAAGGCAGCGCTACAGTATATATACAACTGTGACGCCAACATTTATAATATTGAGGTGAGTATTAATAGCCACCAGGCTCAATTTATCCGATTGCAGATACTATTTGACAGAGAAATTGATTATGCAACATTTACCATTAGTTTTCCACTCCTATTGGTTATAGCGTGATGATATACCGGGTATATCAAGACTGCTACCGAAAACGAAGCCGGGTGATAGTTTAAGCGACTTCAGACACAATGCAACAGAAAAAGTTGCAAAAAAAAGCGACAATTTTTTTTTTGTTATTTTTTTCCTATGGCCATATTTGGGTGGTAAATACATTTTTTCCTAAAATAATAGTGTATATCCTTTTATTTATAAATACTCTAAGGTATAAAAGAGTTTAAATTATTATTTTAGCAAAAACTATGGATTTACCACCCAAAATTGACGATATTTAAAAATCATAAACAATAATTGTCGCGTTTCTATGCGAAATTTTTAATTGCATTGTGTTTGTAGTCACTAAAACTACCACCCGGCTTCGTTTTCGGTAGCAGTCTTGAGATACCCTGTATAACCTAAAACCCTGCTCGAGAAATAGGCTATACAACAACAAAATAATTTTAAAATCGAACCAGTAGTTCCTGGGGTTAGCGGGTTCAAACAATTTTACAGATATATAATACATACATGTATCATGTCATTTCTCATTCTGAGTCGGTTTCCAGATTTGGCATCCCATCGATTTCGCATTCACTTAAAATATTAATCGTTCCTTAATTTGTAATTTTTGTGTTGGTCGTTTTGTTTGAATTTTTTTTTTATATCTCCTCACTGATTTTTATTATAAGATGTTTCTAGTATGAAGATGATCCCAGAAACTGTTACTAGATACTGTATTTTTGTCTGATTCAAGGTGCAAAGACTTCAAGGTCAGTTGGCTAAAGATTACGTCGCACTGAGTGGAATGGGGTTCTTCACTTTAAACAAGAATATTTTATTACAGGTTAGTTAACACCATAGTTCCACCAACCTGCACTAGGCTAGCGTGGTGCACTATATGGCCGAACCACTCTCAATCGTACTCTCGATTGTAGACGACGCCCGTGCCCTGCAGTGGGACGTATATGGCCTGATACAAAATACTGAACAGTTAACACCTAACGCATTTTAAATTACAATAAAAATACGAGTATTTTCGGAAACATTCTTTTCTACTTTTCAGATGGCTGCGTCTATAATTACTTATGAACTCGTCCTTATACAATTTGATAGCAGTTGAAGAAAAGAAGACTGTGTGCAAGTAATTATACTAAAAATAAATAAAAAATAGGCATCAATAAAAAATAGGCATCAATAATCAATAAAATGAAAGTACTCATTTGTAACGGTGACTGTAGACGGCAGCGGAGAAGGTAAATATCGGGAAGTCAAAAAAAAAATCCGATTAAGTCCGTGTAAATTACTTTCATTACAAAAAGTACGCTATGAACCATAATCATCAAAATAATTTTGCGATTTAATCTTTTCATATTTTACTCGGCTCTAGCTATAAGAAAGAACTTATGAGTGAACATGCCTAAGAGAAAAAAAAAATATCAAAAATAAAACTTCTTAATTTTCAAAGTCGGTTGAAAATTCGGTCTTCTCAATAACTTGGTCTCGTATAACAGTGATTAGTTAAGTTACAATCTTTTGTCTATTTGTATTATTAAAATAATTTCATCTGTGATGTAGTCTTTAACATACTCTATGATGCTTGTAATAACTATGTCGAATTAATAATAAATGGAATGTCAACTTAATTAACGTCCTTTTCATTTTCATCGCAAAATATAATGAACGGTATTATAGATTTTACTTCAATTTCATCTAAAAGCTAATTAATAATACAAGCATTGGGTCGTCGTTTGTGTATTGCTGAAGGAGAGTTGTCATTTTGGTAATCAAATTCAGCTTTCTACGCTTTGCTATTGCTTCTAGTTAATTTTCTGCCACAATGAGATTTTTATTTCATTGCTATGAATGGTGAGACGAGCATGCCGTTCGCCTGATGGTAAGCGATACGACCGCTCATGAACAGAAGCAAAACAAAACCTTTAATTACAAAGCAATGCTTGGCATTCCACTGCGCTCGCTTTCCTGAGACATAAGATGTTAAGTCTCAATATGTCCAGTAGGTACTCTGGCTACAATGTTCTTCAAACCGGAACAGAATAGTGCATTTACACCGCTGTTTGGCGGGAGAAATAGATATTGCGGTGGTACCTACCCAGGCGGCCTCTCACATGTGAGAGACCTACCACCAATAAAATTTAAAGCATCATCTATGTCTTTCCTCTATCATTGCACTAGAGTTCCTCGCCTGTTCTTCTCTAATGAAGAACCCTTTACGAACCAGATGGTAGATTTAAAAAATACTGAATCTATATGATGTAGGACATTTTTATGGATTTAATCAATTCTTTTCACTCTAGTTTTCATTACTGTTACCAATGCTATAACGCTATCACTATTATATATCCACCTGTTCTGTGCTGCCTGGTAAATCTTGGCTAATTATATGGACTTATTTGAACATTTTTTTCACCATTAGAATTCTGCATTATCCCTGTTATTATTATTATTCTACATTAAAGCCCTCTAGCTAGGTGGAATGACGATTTGCGAAAGGACGCTGGCAGATGCTGGATGCGACAAGCCGAAGACAAGGTGAAATGGCACAATTTGGAGGAGGCCTATGTCCAGCAGAGGATCGCAAAAGGCTGATAATGAATATCCCTGAGGAATATGGGCTTTGGTATATTTTCAAAAAGTTTATCTACACCCGGGTGGACCCGGGCTGGGCCGTTAGTATAACATAAATTCCTTCACTAGTTCAGAGTGTAATGTAAGTCTAGTTATATGTTTAGTTTAACAAACATGATTAATAGTAAAAACGATGGTAACACCCCTTTCTGACATTATTAATTATAATGTCAAGTACCTATTCGATTTGATAAATGGTGGGTACACGTAAATATGTTGTTGAAGCTTGATAATTAAAATATTTATAATGAAACTGAACAGTGAGTGGTTGGCTATTGCTTGGAGATTTTCGTAGGTATTATATATTGTATTAAGGCGAAGGGGCTGTACTTCCCGCAGCGCCGGAGACGTTGCAGAAGCAACTTTTGTTTTGACATTTGAGGTTAGGTTACTTTAATTAGGTTCTCAGAATTATGCCTTATCTTTTCATGGGAGTGGTACCAGGGGACAGGGTACACCCTCCCCACCCCTCCCCCTACCCCCAACCCCCATTTCGTGCCATAATATTCTAAACCTGACCCGCTATTCACTTTACGAAGAGTCTCTGCAGTACTATATCTAATTAAATAACACTCAACAGTATATAGTTAAATGGTAGTTTTGAAATATTGTATCGTAAATTATTTAGAAGAAGCAAAACTATTGGTGACTGTAGTGTATTGATAAATTCATACTCTTAGCATCTGTCGTCTCGAACTATACACTATGCGAACCAAGGGTGAGTGAGATAGATCATAGACGTGGAGGACGGAACGGGGTGTGAAGACGTGGTGTATAGCAAACGAGCCGATAAATATTAATAATTGTATTCTACTACAATGTTACACATATTAACCGTAAATAGTGACTATTACAGTGACACCAAATCAAACAGTAATAATCATTTATCTATACTAGAGATTTTTCATGGTAATGTTGCACAAATTATAAGTATTCATTCGTGACGGCCAGTTTAGTAATGATAGTAATGCCAGCTTTAGATGTCGGGTGTTTTTTACTGATCTGGTGGTAAATTACGTCAAATTTATTTGATAGCAGTTACTACGCTAGTTTAAAATCTCTAATCTTTGGATAGCGTCGCAATGGCTCAAAGTAGTACCTCAAATATTGTTGGTTTGGTTAGAAGCTTTAATAATATACAGATTCTATTACAACATTTGATTACAATCCTGTGCGTTCATATTCAAGTGTCAACTCAAAATGAGAAACGTAAAAATGTACGTCATTTATCATCGTATTTAGTCCACGATGTAGATCTACCGGAGCGATAACATGAAATGTGTAGGAATATATTATAATTTACACAATTTGTTGCGTTCGTACGACATATAATTTGTACAAAATTGTCGGAATATCTACATTTTCGTGCGGACTAGAATACAGACAAAATCAAACTTTTTATTGTAGTAATAAGGTTCGAAATTGTAACTGCCTCACATTATAGGCAGGTGGCATGCAATTGATGTGTATAAAACAATAATTTGATAATAAAAGTGTACTTTGCAAGTCAGTCGAGGGTATAATTTATGGTATAGTTCAGTGATTTGATGACAGAAATGTTTATTTGACCACTAATGTCCATCGTAAAAAGAAAGTGCTTCAAAGGATAACTTTGCTCGTGGTAAGTCTCTGTTTGTTAACGTGTTGATAATAAAATTAAAGAACACATTTTAAATTATAAATGCACGAATTTGTGAAATTCATGATGTGATAACGTAATGCTTAGATACGGTCTTGATAGAATTTTTCGAACATATCTTCCGTATATAATAGGAATTTAAGACGGTAATATTTTATTCCCATATCCTGAAATATTGTTTCTCAATTATTATAAAACCAAAACATTATAAGACTTGGTTATAGAAAATCGAACACAATACGTAGTTTATATTTTCTGGAATTATATACGTAATATTTATCACTTACATAATATAATAATAAGTTTTTATTGAACTCCATTTTCACCATTATCATTGAAATTACCTGATTTTTTCTCTTATTTAGTCGCAGAAAGTGAGGATAAGTGTTTTCAAATGATTCTTGTAGCAATCTACTTAGATCATTCATTCTCATTAACCTTGTTTCATTACAGCATCCACTAATATGAAACTGCTTTCAACAAACTATAAGTCGGAAAAATTTGATGTAAGTTACCTTCTTTATATTTTTTGCTTATTGAAGTATATATTAAGCCACAGACTAACCCGCTTATTAAGCCTACGCCATAATAAATAATACCTACATATAATCTTTGTATCAGCCATAGAAATTGAAAACGTTTGTTAGAGATTACTTCCATATAAACATAAATCCATTTAATTTACTTTTTAATACAAGTTTTGCCTTTCAATACTACAAAAAAATTAAACATTTATTACATCATAGCTATTTAGCTAAAATGTAATACTCATTGAAATATATTATTTTTTACTGATGTTACTACGACTGTCCGCCCCGTAGACTACCAACGCTGTAAAGTAATCTAAATGTAGGGGAGTAATGAAAAAATAATACACCAAATCTGCGATAAAATCTGTAAAAATTGTTTTATTTCAATGCCTAAATTAGTTTAACAGAACAATTTGTTTCACCAACCCAACCACCGTATATACAAGAATGATTGTTGCCATGATCTAAACACAATCCTAGGTTTCCAACGTTTCCAAACGAATTTTTAACCAATAACGAAATTTTGTCTAAAAAGTAAATAACATAATTAGTTACTAATCTTACCATCTCAAAGAAGTCCCCTACTTATTATAAATATATCATCTGTTGATAAATGGCTTATACAGGGTATTTCAAGACTGCTACCGAAAACGAAGCTGGGTGGTAGCTTTAGTGAGTTCAGACACAATGCAACTAAATTTTGTGCGAATAATTGTGAAGATTATTTTTTTTCTATCGTCGTATTAGGGTGGTAAATACATAGATTTTTCTTAAATAATAGTATACACCCTTTTATTTTTAAGGACGCTATGGTCCGCAAGGCTTCAAATTAATTATTATTTATCAAATCTATTGATTTACCACCCAAACTCAACGATCATTTAAAAAAATATAAAATGAAATTGTCACGTTCCTTTGCGAAATTTTTAGTTACATTGTGTTCGTAGTCACTTAAACTACCACCCGGCCTCGTTTAGGTTTTTTCTTTCTTCGGTAGTGTAGAGTTCACTATTCAGTATAGGTTATATATAAAGGAAACACAGTTTGATTTCCGACAGACACACTATTCGTACGGCGCACCAGCAGCAAGTGTCCGGTGAGTGCAGGCACTGCTGATTAGGAGAATTTGGAGCGGAAACCAGAGTGCAACCCTTGCAAGCTCATATATAATGTTCAGCATCTCTATCAATTTTGGGCCTAGGCACTTTTAGAACGTAGTCTTATTTTCATAGCTACAATGCCTGGATGGTCTTCATGAGCAGCTGTTAGAAAGTTTGATTCAACATGATGGGATAACAATTTTATTCTCATGTAATAGTAAATTGCTTTGAGAACGAAGTTCCTGCACAAAGACCTTATAAGCGTTAGCACTCTGGTCCCAGCTGTTATATATTCCGTTTCTGACTAACTTTAGCTCTAAAGGCTCCCTCGCAAACTATTCTTGACTCATGCAAGGTAACTCTGCTACAGGTCGATATTGGTCAATCAAAAACAAGTTCGAATAATTATTAACATCAAAAGCTGTGGTGACTTATCACCCACAGTCTTGACACAGTATAGACCACTTTGAAATTATTTTTATTTTATTCATTTACCCACTTTGTACAAATTAATAGTACAGGCAGACTTAATGCCTAAGGGCAATATGTAATTATATGACTGTAAGCGCAAAACATTTTTTTTGCACACGGCTTAGAGTCAGGTCCAAATATCACCTCTAATCGCTTGTGATCACTGACAAGTTCAAAACTATCTTTCCCAAATAGGTATGTATCAAAATGTTCCACCACCCAAACCAACGCAAGAGCTTTCTCAGTCTGACAATACCGGTTCTCACGGTCTGTCAGATTTTTTATTGCTGTATGCAACAATTTGAGGCCCGTTAGTGCCATTTTGGACGAGCACAGCTCTTAAACCGACTGGACTAGCATTGGCGAAGGCTTGGGTACAGTCAAGCGGATCGTAGTAGCCTAAGGTCTTAATTTGAGTCATAGCGCTTTTCGACCCCTCAAACGCCTATTTTGTTTATTGCGCCAATAAAATGATATTTACACCTTTGCTTTGTTTTAGTCTTTGAAGTTAGCGCAAAGGTTCTGTCCAAGTAGCTAAGTTAGGGATCCATTTTCCTACGTAATTACTTAGCCCTAAAAAGCTTGACACTTCTCCCGTAACTTTTGGTTCTCGAAACAATTCGATTGCCCTTACATATTTGTCTAAAAGGCTTAGGTCCCTCGGAAGATGGCTGATGACCAAGAAAATCTATTTGATTTACTCGAATGCACATTTTGTATCGTTTAACAAAACTTTGTAGTCTTGTGCAAGGCTCGGCCTCATTGCTACCATAAACGACTATATCACCAATAAAGTTGGCGACTCCTGTACAAGGCAACAGGATACTTTCTAATTATATTTATTTTTTATATTTAATATTCGAGACACACGAGTTTCACAAAATGACGCGTTTGTACCTAAACAGGCAGAGATAGTCCCCGGCTAGAAGTGAATGTATTTTAGTATATTTGGTACACCAACAGCACAGTATACATAATATTCTTAAGTAAATTAACCATTGGTGTAATACACACGTACACGTGCCAATAACAGGCGAACACAACATTCGTTTAGACATTTATAAAATGTCGTGATATGTCCTTACTTAGCTCTAGCTGGTGGACAGTTATTATTATTTTTTTTTCAATTTAAGAGAAAATGATAGCATTTCTGAAATTTGGAATAAACTGTTCCATATTGTGCAAGGATAGTTCTCCATAATGATAGCTCTATTTGCTCTACTTATGTCTACGCAGATGCGTACATCACCATCTGCTTTTAAGACCGATACTAAGGGAGAGATCCAGTCAGGCTGGCCATTAATTGGCTTTATAATATCTGACTCAATAAGTTCTTAAGTTTTCTTATTAATTTTAGACTCAACAGGAACAGGGTCTTTACTACAAGGCTGAGCAGCTGATTTGATTGATTTATCTAAAAAGATATGAATCTGAACATCTTTAAATTTTGGAAACTAATCCAACTTTTAGAAAGCCAAAGGACGTGGCAGTATAATATGTTCCTAGCAAATTCCCATGACCATCTTTAACTACATAAAAGGTGGCTTCGGCTCGGGGGTAGTTGCTGCCAATTGTAATGATTCAAAAGATCCTAGTATAATTAAAGTATTACATGCATTAGCATGAATCTCTTGTTTGGAGATTTCACTTGATTTTCAACTAGGACCCTATTGTTCTTGAGAACTTGCCATGTAACATCATTAGTAATATTGCATTTACGACCGGAATCTCTTACCATCTCAACTTTGACACCCCCCTAGCGTACATTTAATAGTGTCGTCATAACGTCCACGGGACTCGATATTTCAAGTTTTTTTTTTTTTTTTTTTTGAACCCACCATTATATTAACCGTTAGGTATTTACTTGATTTCGACAAACCAAAATTATTAATTTGTCGATTCACTCCTCTAGAGCGTTGGTTTCGGAAATAATTTGTCAAGAGTCACATCATCGGTAAGGGTTAGAATTGTTTCCCTTAATTTGGCTGACTTACATTTCTCTGTGACTTGAACAATCACGTGTTCGTTAGGGGCAGTGAATTGACATTTAGAGCTCTGGTGTCTAACTCTATGAGAATATTGTCATTATTTTTCCTCCACTTCCTTATTTGATGAGCCTAAACAAGTGACGCTCATAAATACCACTTTTTTATTTTTTTATTATTATTATTTATTTTTATTTTTTTGGAGGAAAAGTATCCGTTTAGCTAAACTTTAGCATGTTGACAGCGACGATAAATACATCGTTGTCATTATACTAGTATTATTATTACTAGTAGTTTCTACATATGCACCATATGCACCAGGAATATTATAATATATTTCTTGTAGGGTTGACCCGTCCATATGCAGGAGCAAGGCCTTTGTCCCCTTTTACACTAGTAGTGCACACTCCCATTTTTCCAGCATAGACCAATTGAAGCTGAGTCGCTGTCACAGTCAAAAGACTCCAAAGGTGGTGTTTGCGACATATTTATGGTCTACCCAGAAGGCTGGAGTAATTTCCTTTTAGGTACTGTTCCGAATAAATCGAACTACCTCTTGATCTTATTGTATTTAACTTAAGGCCATTTAGCCTGTTCTTTATACAATGTAAGATCATTTAGGTACTGTTTGCATAAGCAAACTACCTCTGACAACAATGTTAACTTTGATTATTGACAGACTAAAAAGTGTATATTTGAACATCGACATCGAGATAACTAACGAATGCTATCCAATGTTCAACATTTGCGTTTAACCAATAAAAGAAAATGTGGGTAGATAATAATTAATCATAAAAATCGAAGAATATTTCACACTGTATCAAGTCCATTACAATATCTTGATTTAAACATTCTTACAATCATAAATAACAGCTGTTTATAGTTTATTTCCAGAAAATCGTTTTATTGATTTAAGTTTAAATATATCTTGTTGAGCAAAACCCACATTCTAATCTGTCTTTGCCAATAATCAAAGCATTTAGTCATTGATGTGCTACATATTTAGGTACCAATCAAAGTAACTAAATCAGTTCCGTTTTGCAATAACAAGTGCCTTGTTATAGATGTAATTTAACAACTTAAGTCAGTTACAACGATTCAATGCCCATAAATACTATAAAGATGCTAATAAAACGCAGAAACAATTATGTAGGGCACGAATATTAACAAAACTGATTTGCTACCGATTTACCTCTAAGCTCATGCTTAGTTTTTAAATTGTTTGGCACATATATAACCTTAATTTGTGGATGGCAGGGTCGCCACATGTAGAGTTCACTATTCAGTATAGGTTATATATAAAGGAAACACAGTTTGATTTCCGACAGACACACTATTCGTACGGCGCACCAGCAGCAAGTGTCCGGTGAGTGCAGGCACTGCACTCACCGCACCCCCACCACTACCGCTCGCCCCGCTAGTAGATGTGTCATCATTTACTTATATGTTACAGGTAGTACTCTTGATATACCCGGTATATGATAACTTATTTTGCAGGAATTTATTCCAACGCTAAACAAAATATTCAAACTAGCCCGTTGTTTTGGCGTTACTCACTATGGGTGTAATATTGCTTTCATATGGACCTTAGCTATCCTCTTCATGTTAGTGTCATTAGAAGCAACTGCTATATGGAAATTCATAAAGGTTTTGGATGGATGGGCTTCAACTTCTGATGGACGTAAGTTTAAAAGCCTTTAGATAATAAGGTTGTGGTCAAAATTTGATTTAGAGCGGTATGTAATGTTTCCTAAAAAGAATCGCATTTAAAAACAGGAATTGACGGAGTAAGTAATATTTTTAATAGTGCGGTGGGGAAACTTGTTGTCTCTTTCGCGCATGCACATTATGGAAGATGATGTCACGCCGTGCATGTTGTATCCTTTTCTACTACCACCAAGATTTATATATTTGAAACTTCCTTATTACTTAACGGATTTTCATAATTCATTTTTTTATGATTATGCACAATATTATATTACATTATGCATTACATTACATTAATTTTTGATAAAAACAACACCAAAAAAAAAATGACACTAGCGTATTTTGATGATTGCGTTAGAACTGTTTCGATTTGATCCTCTTTTAGAATAAAGATTTGAGTATATTTTTGATATAACTAATGTTTTTTGTGGTTGCTGCAGTAATAGTAGCAGACCACTAGATTTTAGTGTACCTAGCTATTTCTTTATTTTCACTTAGAATTACTGATCTATGAGCAATTAGGAATTCATGGAGTTATATTGGAATGGTTATATAAAAATGTATTACAAACTAAAATAAACAGTAGTATTATGTACTTGCTTCGGCAGTACATATACTACTATACTATACTAATTTATCCATCACTACTATTCAAAACCAATTTTAATTAACTTCAGGTTTGATATCCAACGAAATTGTTGCAGGCGGTTTCACAGCACGGTTGTCAGGATCTATGTTTTACGGAAACGCCTTGGTGTCACTAATATTGTCTCTTAAATTCTTGGCTTCCTGGAAACGTCTGTCGATACACTGGTTGAGAGTAGAGAATAAAGAAGGTCTGAGATTTACACCGGATCGAACGATAAAATTTAGAGCAATATTCGTCACAACTATTGTTTGTGTTTTCGCCTTTGGTAATTACGTTTTGTAATTTTATTTCTTATATTTTTTAAGTTTAATTTTAAATACGTATTATTAATGATATATGTAATTTTAAAGTAATCTTGTCATTAAAATATTTGACGTAGTTTTTGATTCGTATTATGCCTCCTCTGCAATTTTTATTATTATTATTATCTTCGGATGGATTTTGTCATCGTCAAATGGAACGCATGGTTTGTGTCATTTAATATATTAATTCCACTTGATGATCGCAACACCCATCCCAAGACGACATCTGCAGATGCATCTGTTGACGTGTAGAGGAGGCATTAAATGAACAGAGAATCATGACTTTTTTCTTCGTCGATCCATATTTGTGATTTTTATATAAAAGGTGTGTATTTCAGTGGAACACATGTTGAGTATGATGTCAGCAACGGGCTTTGATTGTCCCGTATCAGAGTATATGTATCGATATATTCTAAGTTCACATGGATTTGTTATGAAAACATGTAAGTAGACAATACCAAATATTCGTACTAAGCCGTAGTAGTATTAATTAAACATTATTAGATATAATAATGTGGCACTAAAATATCAAACCGCAGTTGAATTTACAATGATGATATTTTATCTAAGCACTAGCGGCTCCGCCTGGCTCCGCCCAGCTTTTATGTAAATATTCTATTGCGTATTTTCATTAGCGGTAATGTAAGATTTCAGTGGTGAAATAATTTTCAAATCTGTTCAGCAGTTACAAAGCCTATTCAGTACAAATAAACAATAAAATCTTTTCTCTTTCTAATATATAGGTAAGTTGATAATGGTATTGGCCAGCTTAACAATTGATTTTATATCACTGATCATAAAAATAGCAAGTACAGCCTTCGTAGGACAGAATGCGGAACCTAGTTGAATCGAAGCTATAAGTGATTATTCAACATTTTGATATGCGATTCTAAAAAGTGTGCTGTGGATTCTCATATCCATAACGCAAAATTCGTACATGTGGGGAGAGATAATACTCTAAATGTTAATTGGTTGGCATTAATGTTAAAATAAACATTTTAACCATATAGCCAAAGGAAGTCCAATGCTGAACATAAGCCTCCCTCAAAGATCTCCACATCTTTTGGAAGCGGCCTGCATGCAGTGACTTCCTGCAACCACTACCAGTTCATCCGTACGCCTTGTGGATGGGTGTCCGACACTTCAATTGCTTGTACGTGGTCTCCACTCCAGAACCTTTCGACCCCAACGGCCATCAGTTCTATGTGCTATGTGCCCGGCCCACTGCCACTTCAATGTGCTAATTCTAAGGGCCTCTTCAGTGCGACGCGGACGACCTACGCGGATGTCCGCGACGGACGGTAAAATGTATCAATCCTATACAACGTGTTCAGAGCGACGCGGATCGCCCGCGCCGCGGAGAGCTGTCCGGGCCTCTTCAGTGCGACGCGGACGACCTACGCGGATGTCCGCGACGGACGGTAAAATGTATCAATCCCATACAACGCGTTCAGAGCGACGCGGAGCGTCCGCGCCGCGGAGAGCTGTCCGCGCGCGGATCGAAATCACTCCGCGTCGCTCGTCCGCGGCGCGGTCGTCCGCGCGCGGACGGTAATGCACTTGTACCACAGATCACTCCCAATAGATACCAAATGCAAGGCAGCGGTTGCGCCCAACACATATAAGCTATCAGATAGATATAAACCGATGCCAAATGTCGCGTCATCAGTGTCGTCCAAGTAGTGGACCCGCACATGTCGTCGCACGTTAGCGAAAATTACATTTTGGAAACATAATATTACAGTTAATAATGATTTGTTCGATCATCGATAACTAATATTCTTTAAATTAATTTGGTCCCGAGCGAGCTCAATTTATACTGGTCAATGTATCAATGTCAAACAGTCGAGTTCGGATGGAGAATCAGCCCTCTCTTTTTCGCATAGCAATAACCGTAATAAGCCATCTTTTTTTGGCGAAATCACACGTTCTTCTAGTGTTTGACTCATGTTTATAATATAATTCCCAGAAATATCGATATTGTAAAACAATAATGTAAATTAATTTTATTAAATGAAAATGTCAGAATATATATATTGATTTAAATAAAAATTGCAAATTACCATAATTACGTTATTTTATGTAATTTGAAATAGTTAAATTTGTTAACAAGGTACTTTTACAATATTTTTTTAATTATCTTTGTCGTAATTAAATTTCCTTTTTTCCCTCTGGTTGTATACGTTTTCAAATATAATGGGAGGGTATTTACCATAAGTTTTAGTATACTAAGTTTATTGAGAATCAGTAGCACCAGCTATTGCACTAATTTTAACATACGTTGTATATATCGTCTCAAAAACATTCATAGTTCGTCAAGTGGATTTCATCGTCACTTGTCGATATTACATTTACTACAGCCGTCGTCAGAATTCAAGAAACGGAAGTTATTGTAGCCCTTTAGGGCGTAAGGTTTAGTTATTTACTATTTCATATTTTTATCTGATCTTTTATATCAACACTTAATTTGGGTATTTCGCCATTATGGCATACAAAAATACACAGTGAATAATAGAAATAAAACCGTTACATACTAAAGTATAAATCTTAATCCTATTTTATTCGTAGTTAGCTGTTGCCGGTTGGTATAATTTATCAGATATGTAGTGCGATTCACGTAACTTTTTGATGCGCCGATCAAGTTGCGGTGCGGTTACAATTAAGTATACGCTTTAGTACAAAATGGTATTCTTGTAAGTGAACTGCGCGTGAGTTGCGCGTCAACTGGACGTATGAAATTTTTTTGAGATAGACTTATACGCGCAGCAGTAGAATACGCTAAAACATTTGCGTGACGCGAACTTGACGCGAGCGTATTTGACAGCGGTTGTCAAAATTACGAGAATACGATAAGGGCTGTTTTGATCGAAACTTAACCGCAACTGCACTGCAACTGAACTTATTATAATACGTGAATCGCCCTACAGGCCGGTGAAAAAATATTATCAAACATTTAACAAGTTGGTAATTAAGTTATAGAAGCGATCATAACACATGAACTTACTGGCAAATCGAACTATCGATACATTTTTTTATTTATCGACTTATGCTTCATCTGAATATTATTTCATATGAATGCAACCACTCTCAATCGTACTGTCGATTGTAGAGGAGGCCCGTGCCCTGCAGTGGGACGTATATGGGCTGATACAGATATGCTTCATCTCTCCAGTGAAGTCCACGTGACCGCGCTGCAACCCGCCCACCCCCTGCGCAGTTCCCTTCGTTGGCGTTTTCGGTTCGAAACAAAACTATCGTAATGCGGTATCTATTGGAAGTGATCTGTGACTTGTACAGACTTGTTCAGTGCGCGACGGACGGTCGTGCGACGCGGACGAAAAGTACTGTCGTCGTCATGGCTGCAACCGTGCAAGCTGAGAGGGTTATACAAGAAGTACGATTACAACCATATCTTTGGAATCTCCGCGACTCCTTGTATAAAAATAAGGATGCTAAACTAAAGGCGTGGCTGGATGTTTGCAAAGCTGTGTATCCAAAATTTGAAGATAGTTCAGGCGAAGAAAAAAAACAAATTGGTTTAAAAAAACAAACTGCTATTTAATAAATAGGCAGCAACCACCAACTTCAATTTTTTATCATTAGGCTTACTGTTGTAACTGTACCACTCTCAACCGCGTTCCGCGTCGAACTGAACGATGATTTGATCCGCGACGGACGCAAGCACTAATCCGCGCGCGGACCGTCCGCGTTGCACTGAATAGGGCCTAAGTGCTATGTCGGTAATTTTTGTTCTCCTACGGATCTCCTCATAATAATTAAAACTCTATAATTTCCAGCGGAATACCGATTATGGTTTGCAATTCCATTATTCATATTAAGCAAAGTGTCAACGTTTTTATGGAATTTTCAAGATTTGATCATAATTTTGATCAGCATGGGCCTGACTTCTAGATACAATAGATTGAATTTGTATGTGGGGCGCGTAGTGAAGCACGAGAAGAAATTATCCAAACATAAAAAGGTAAATTTTAATTGCATTGAATGGACGTCCAATTCTAACAGGTCTTGATCTTGTTTACCAGCGCATTGTTTTGTAATTGAAGATAATTTTATAGGTACTAATAATTATGTTATAATTTTTCGCAAGCCTTAAACTTTTTTTTGACATAAATGAGCCCTAGAATCACCTGATGCCATAAAACGTCATTATGATAAACAATGAATTATGATATTGATTTTAGCTCAGACTTATCTACCTCGGTTCTAACCAGTAGGATTTTTGCATAAGCCTCTGGACCAAATATCTTTGGCTTCAAGTCATCTAAATTCAACTGGCGTGTGGCAAAAATTTGATCTGAATTGCCAATTTAAAAAAATATCTATTCACGCATTTATTGATAAAAACTATTCATATTTTTTGACAACCGCGGATTCGGAGGCTGCAAGACTTTAATATTCTCATTTCTATCTATCTTCAGACAATTTTCCAAATTCTTGCTATTATCAATCATTATTAAAAATTCTCATAATATATACGGTTTATAATTCAGTTATATTAGTATTAACTAATGATCCGATATGCCAAATATTTTTGTTGCGGACCTTATCTTAATAAAAATGTTATTTTAAAACAAAAGTTGGATTAATTAACTATGAGAAAACACCGTTGACTAGTTGCAATTACAATTTTATTTCATACTCATACCTATATTTTAATTAAAATATAATACTGCATGATATTTCACTAATAGAGTGAGTCTTTAAAAAAGTAAGTCTTTCGAGACGTTATTTACTTGTATTTGCGGGCCAAGTTGGACAGCGGTCCCCTCAATTGAATCCTACAAGCTGATTTATCTACGCAGAAAGAATTTTTGTCACCAAGGGTTTTGGGCCGTAATTCTGCACATTTTTCAAGAGAGCATTGTGTTTTGGGCCATTGAAAGAATATGGAAAGAAATTGAAGTACACATATTTTTGTAGATATAAAAATCTAGTTTATGGGAAATGCTTATAATTATTACCCTGCAATGGTTATAGTATTCGACTATCACTCTATCTCATAATGCGCATTTTCACATATCATTTCTTCCATTAACTTTTATCCTCTGGAATTATTTCTCTGCTTCGGACTTCATCGAGTGTAATGCCTTATACTTCTTTAATCAAAGTTCTAAGATCTGGGGGCACGGCAGTGCCCCCTCCAAGTCGAGCTAAAAAGCGGCACAGTCGTACCATCCTTTTCTCGAAGCAATTCAGACCATTTTCAACCCCCCATAACTTCGTTGTGGGTAAAGCAAGAAGCCTGAATTTTCAATTACTAAGTAGGCATTGTATAAACACGGTATATTTAAAATTTCATTCAATTTGAACCAGTAGTTTAAGAATTATAACTTGTCAAACTTTCGTAATTTTGTCACTCCCTGACTGACTGACCGATCATCAAAAGTCTAAGGCACTTCTAGCAGACATAGAACCTTCAAATTTAGAATATCATTAGTATTTAGTGTCTAAATTAAGGGAAAATTTAAACATTTCAGTTATATTTGCAGTTAATTATTCGTTGTACCCGTATCTAATGGAATAATAGTTGTAGATAGGTATCTATATATATTATTTATGAAGCATAACAGGAGGGGGGTATAGAGAGAGAAAGGGTGACGAAGATAAACTTGCAAATAAATGGACTAAATAGCTCGAAAATATCAATTATCATGAAAGAAAGAACACTAATAATCAAATCCGCTATATTTGTGATAAATTGATACCTACAAAAATAAGAAAATACCATAAGACAGAGGTTTTAAGAAAAATCGTTATATATATTCTAGAAATAAAAAGTACCGAAAAGGAAAAAAGTAGGACTCTACAAAAAGAGGTGAGATCCCATCAAAAACATCCTGTAAAAAAAGCCAGTAGCATTATGTATAAATTGTACGATACATTATGTTTTCATGCGATGGCCAAGTCGATCTATTTATTTACAACGTAAAGAATTTTTAATATTAATATGATAATAACTTACGTAATAACTTTATACAGAACGTGCCTTAAGCAAGGACTAAATAAATTAATCGATTTGGTATTACATGGATCTCACAACTTTTTGCGGTAGAAAAAATGAGCTGCGAGACTTGGAATTTTTTTACAGGATGTTTTTGATGGTAGTATTTACTACGATAGGCAGCGGCTTTATTGGACTATTGGCTATATATTTGGTTCACACAAATTGTGCTTAAGATGATATCATCTAGACTTCGACTTGCCGTACTTGCTTGTCGCCTGCTGTACGATATAAATTTTCAAAATGACCAACAAATAAACATTATATTTTAGCGTTTTCTTTTGTATAATCTTCACTTTGAAAGAAAAATAATGGTTGAATAACAATTCCGATTTACAGACAGAAGCAGACAGTCATATACAAGGTCAAATGTGGCGGCGGATCAGAGAGGCGTATGTGAGACAAGCAGGCCTTGTACGCTTGGTGGATAAAGAACTGGGCCCTTTAGTTCTCTTGTCCAATATAAATAATCTATATTTCATATGTTTGCAACTGTTTCTTGGATTGAAGTGAGTATTGGTTTAATTAATCTTATCTTTTCCTCTTGCAAATCAGTAATATATAAATATTTTGTTTGTGATGTTGTCGTGTTTGGGTGGCAAATCCATAGATTTTCATAAAATATTAATTAATTTTAGGAAAAGCTGTGTTCTAACAAACTTAAAACGAAGATAGAAAAAAATACAAAAATCATCGCGTTTTTTTTTGCAAAAGTTTTAGTTGTTTTTGTAGAAAATCAAGGAACTCAAGATTATAAGTTTAACAACGTTTATTCACCGGTATAGATTTTACAATGAGTAATAAAAAACTGACATGACAATATAAAAAATAGAAGCGCCACAAATGGCCAGTATGCACCACTCGATATCAAAACTATTTATTACAATTAATTTGATGTTTAATATTCCAACAGTTTTATATCTGAAGTCATTTTAACTACCACCCAGCTTCGTTTTCAGTAGCAGTCTTGAAATACCCTGTAGAATGATTAGGATTTTATTTTAGGAACGCACGTCTGCTTATCATTACTGACTGCTGACTGAGGAGATATTTTGGTCTACCGCAATAGCCTAGTGTATGACTCTATGTACCTTTGAACTTAATCAGTTTCGAAAACTCAAAAGTGTGCATGTTTTGTCACGATGTTTTCACTAGTAAAGCTAAACTAAGGATACCCACGTAACTTAGAGAAGTCAGTAGCGTGCTTAGATTTTGCACCCACGGTATCTGCTTTGGCAATACTATCAAAAGCTAACTCAGCAATACTCGCTTATAAGTTACCGTCACATATACATGTGCATATACATAATAGTTTCGTATGGTTGACTTCTAAATTTGTGGAGTAAAAACCTCATTAATTAATCAAACAGAAATTATTCCACATACGTTTGTTCGCAACTACCTCAATTAGAGTTGTTGGTTTTGGGTGAAATTGAATTTGTAATGCAATCATAAAATTGGCTTGGCTAATGAAATTTAATAATCCCATTTGTATTTTCGATAAAAACCACAACGCATGTCAGAATTTTTGTATTTTAATCAATTAACATCATTATTTTAAGTGATGGATAGTCTAAATGGCTGAATTTACTCTCCTTAAGCTCCTGAAGAGGGTGTACGCGCAGTGATCGCTGCTTAGGTACTAATGTTAGAACTCGGTCAGCCATCGCAATAAGCTCAGTATGCTGAATAGTATACCGGGTATCTCAAGACTGCTACCGAAAACGAAGCCGGGTGGTAGTTTTAGTGACTACAAACACAATGCAATTAAAAATTTCGCAAAGAAACGCGACAATTATTTTTTATGATTTTTTAAATATCGTCATTTTTGGGTGGTAAATCCATAGTTTTTGCTAAAATAATAATTTGAACTATTTTATACCTTAGAGTATTAATAAATAAAAGGGTATACACTATTATTATATGGTCATAGGAAAAAAATAACAAAAAAAAATTGTCGCTTTTTTTTCAACTTTTTCTGTTGCATTGTGTCTGAAGTCGCTTAAACTGCCACCCGGCTTCGTTTTCGGTAGCAGTCTTGATATACCCTGTATAATGTGCGGGTTACAGTGCAATAAAGGTTAAAATAAAAGTCTAATCTTAATGCTATCTCGACTGCCTCGGTGGCGCAGTTTTACTATGATACGGTTACAAAGCTGAGCTCTCGAACTCGAATCCCGGGTCGGGCGGTGATATTGAATTTTTCTGTTCATTACTAACCCTGGTAGTTCTAGTACCTATACCTTCTAGGAAAATAGAAGTGGGTTTATGTATGTATATATGTATATTAATTCTATCAGTCCATATATTTTTCGCTGCTAGATTATATCTAGATGTACGAGATCATACAAAATATTTTTTTGGTTACCTACACATGTCTTTAAATTTCTTTCTGTGAAATATCGCCGAAAGGATTTTAAATGGGTTTACTTACCGGTCAACGAGGCATTATACTTCTTTCCCAAAGGTCCGCGAACGACCTCGAAAGAACACAAAGGTAGCAGGAAGTTGTTAAATGAATTCCGTTTCTAACAAATGATTGGGGAAACCTTTAGAATCTTGTGTCGTGGAACATATGAACCTTTTCTTTGTCAGTCACTTATCAGTGTTTACTGGTGGTAAGACTCTCAGGTATGAGAGGGCGCCTAGGAGGTACCACCGAATATCTACATATTTCTGCTGCCAAAAAACAGTGTAAATTCACTGTTGTGTTTTGTAGCCAGAATAACTACTGAACATGTTTAAACTTAACATCTTGTCTCAAATTGCCTCGTGCAGTGGAAAACCAAGCATTGGTTTGCAATTTAAGGTGTTGTTTGGTTTTGCCACTGTTTATTAGCGGTCCTGTCGCTTACCATCAGGCGAACGGAACGCTTGTCTCGTGTATGTAATTAAAGATTTTGTCCCTTTTTTTCAGCTCCACAGGTCAACGTCCATTAATCAGCAAATTATACTACTTCATATCTTTAGGTTGGTTAATGCTGAGAGCTTGCAGTGTTGTCTTGGCTGCTTCTGATGTCCATGTGCATTCAAAACGCGCTTTGATTTACCTATATGCGTGTCCTGAAGCCGGATTCAGTATTGAGGTTTGTATTTTTGTCTCTGGACCTAAGTTATGTTGTTATTTATATTAACTAGTAGTAGCAGTAATGTATTTTTTTTAATGTTTACAATAGGGATTTAAAGTAATAAATAATATCTAAATATGATATAAATAAAATAATTGATGAACTGACTTTGTTGCTAAGTGGTTTTAAATGGGGATTATGATTTTACTTACACACTTACACGAGTATGTTTAGAAAGCATATTAAGTTCTACCAGGTTTTTAAATTTTACCAATTTCTTTGCTAATTAAACTTAAGATATACTGGTGTTCCTCATATCTCAGAGGTGCCTGAGTATAAATTACTTTAATTTCTATTTATCGCACTAAATAGCAGTGTTAATGCACTTTTGTGTTCCACTTTGAAAGCTATTGTAGCCAGGGATTGTACTGGCCACTACTGGATATATTGAGGCTTAACATTTTATGTCTAAAGTTGGCGATGGCCGGGAAATGTCAAGCATTGTTTTATAATTAATTTGTTGTGCTACTTTCCATGAGCAATCTTTTCACTTCCCATCAGGCGAATACTCGTCTCGCCATTCATAGTAAAAAAAAAGAAACATTTTTTAGGAATTAAGAAGTTTTAGTTACACGAGTATGTTTTACATATTCAGCTTCAAGATTTAACATGTTTTCATTAACTTCTTTGCTAACTAAGTTATATGGTTTTTTATAGGTGAAGCGGTTGAGACATCAGTTACACTATGATTTCGTGGCATTATCAGGACTGGGTCTTTTCGCATTGAAACGCGAGTTATTATTGCAGGTAGCTTTAATTTAAATTTTACTGTATTGTAGCAGCCAATATGCGTCCCAATGCAGGGCACGGGCCTCCTCTACAATCAAGACAAAAAATGAGACGTGTTAGGCCATAATCTACCATTAGCCCAGTGCGGGTTGTTGAACTTTAGATACCACAGAAATGCTTACAAATCGCTATGTTATGTACGTTTCCACACAATGTTTTCTTTCACCGTAATAAGAATTTAAATTATAATGTTTTCAAGTCACCGATATTAAAATACAGATACAATAATAATAAACACATATATATTTATATATACAAAAACTCAGGCCTTTTTTGCCAGAAAACCCACGTTTTGCTTTCAGTATTTTGTCCCGTGATGTGATAGAAGATGATTCTATCGCCTTTTCGGACATATATTCCTGACACCGTACTGAAAATTAATAGAAAAATCCAATATCACTTGCTCGACCTCGGATTCAAACCCCGAAGCCTCAGCCTTGTAATCGTACTATAGAACAACTGCGCCATCAAGGCAGTCAAAATTACCATTAAATTCAGAGATACCAAACACACTTGAATCCAGGCATAAAATCTCTTACTTTAAATTATGGATTGGTTTGCTTTATAGTTTATCCAAAGGTTGAAATAAATTGTGAGAATCTGTTCTTTACCCAACCGATTCGGATTTTCTTTTCCAATGCGAATAGGTAAGAACAAATCCGACAAAGGTGTTTGAAACGTTGAGATCAAAGGCAATCTACCTGATATTGCGGTTGTTGAGATTTTGCTTATATACGTTTGTAAGAAAGGATTTTGGGAAACTAAATAGAGTAGAGACGTTGCCTTTTAAAATAAATACTAGGATGATGAGGCACGATGATAAGTTAATTTGAACCCATAATTTTTCAAGGAGTTTAATATTCAATTCATCGATTGGTTTTGTTTAAATAAATTACCGCCAATCACAGAAAAAACGTTAATGGAGCTTGAAGTTAAACGCTCATCGTAAAGTACGATCACAATTTAAAAAAGAATACATGCTACTAAGCATCGCCAACAAATGTTCATATTTTATTTGCAACTAAACCTTAATGTCTTCGAATAAAGAAACTTCGAAGCTAAACGTGAACGCAACAATACAAGCGTGTCGTAATTCCCATGTTCCATTTACAAGACTAGAAAATAAACTCCGACTGAACTCTTTATTCATAACTAGTGAACCGTCCCAGCTTCGCCTGGGTGCAGATATTTTTTGATTCCACTCCAAACCCGATACATATTTCCTACAAACTTGGTCATTACTTACATTGTATATCCAGACTGCGATAGCAAACAAAGCCAGGAGGTTCATTTAATGACTTCAGACACAATGCTACTAAAAATTTTTGGAAAAATATGTTTCTTTTGCTTATCGTCGTGTTTGGATGTTAATTGCATAGTTCAAAGAAAATGTAAGCCCTCTTATATTTAAATACATTATGGTACGCAAGGTTTTAAAATATTATTTTAGCAAAAACTAGGATTTACCACCTAAATAAAATTGTTGCATTGTGTTTGTAGTCAGTAAAACTACTGGCTTTGCTGGGTTACAGTCTGGATATATCCAGTTTTATATCATGCATATAAACCTTTGTCTTAATATATAGAGTGATTAATATATTGAATCACTCTATATGTTAAGAAAACCCGCATCACAATCCATTGCCTAGGTTTAAAGGACTAAGCATACATACAGACAGACAGAGGGGAAGCGAATTTATTTCATATTCTATAGTGATGAACTGAACGGGGTTAGTTACAGAACGCTTGCGGGAAATTCTTGCTAACAATTGCTTGCCAGTAACTTTAGAAATGTTTCAGGTAGCTGCCGCCATTTTGAAATACGAATTGGTGTTGATACAATACGACAAATGAGGACAATGGAATAAAATTTGATGTTGTTAATAATAAACAAATGTTGCGATGGTAACAGACACCGTGTAAATGTACATTATGGAAGACTCTTGAAGACACTCGCATCTCTGTGGTTATTTTAATAAAACAAATTGAATGAAACAAAATGTCACTTATTTTGGAAAACTTAGGTCGGAGATTGAAGAGGAATTATTTGTTCTATATTTGGTAGTAAAAAGTGAAGAAATACCTACTTACAAAAATAATCATATTAAAATCATATTATTTGGTTTATAGTACGTGTGACAAAAAAATGATGTTTAATCTGTGACAATAACATGGCATCTACTGTAGAATTACTCGGTCCGATTGGCTCGATCCCCATATATACATTTTTAGATATTTAACGTTCTTTTCTAGCACAAAAAAACTCTTAATCCTAAGGCGCTTTCTATACGTATTTCCTAAGTATATTAAAAAGAAAATCTGAAATACATCAAAATCTGCCACAATACGTCCACTTTATTTAAGAATAAAGGAAAGTCTGCACAACTTGTGATTTTTACAGGATTCTGCAAAGAATATCCTGAGGGACCCTCGCGTTTCTAAGCTGACATAATGAGTTGTACCGGGTTAGCGTCTAATCCGCTGTGATGTGTTATGGCTTCCCTTAATATTAACTTGGATGATGGATGCTTTGTGATTTCATTTTTATGGTTTCCGTTGTCATGGTGACTAGGACTTGTTTTTACGTAATTTGATGTCATTGATAAGTACTTAATGGATTAAACAAAAATATTAATTTCATACCATTTGTCCATGGTTTAATTTTATAAACATTTTTACAGAAACAATAGAATATACGTTTTAAGGATAGAAGAAAACGAAGAGAAGTGATTCTACTTTAATATATTATCGTCTTGTGCTATTGATAACCAAAATGACAAGAGACTGTTCCGTTTTATAAAAGCAAATTCCAAAATTTTCAGTATACTTTTTTAACATATTGGTGTAGCAACATTATGTAGTTAAAACACTTTGTGACTTTATTAAACATGTTTTTTTCACACCAAGTTGATATAGTCCTATTACCATATAATTACTTTAACTTAAGACTGTTTCCAGTTTTCTGAACCAAATAAAAAAATGGAACTAAACTTCACCGTCTAGTTTCACAAACGGCTTCATAATCAACCACTGGGTGTATTGCTAATAGCCTAAGCCATAAAAATACCTAAAATCTTTACATCCGAAACCGCATTCATCTCCCGACTAACAAGGCGTATTTAAGCAAACAAAAGAAAATTGCCGTCTGGCCAATAATCCCAAACTTGTTGGACTTAGCCAAGGGCCTGTTATACCAAATAATATCCTAGCAAGGGAAATTATTTCCCCTAATGTTGCCGAGGATAATGGCCACGTATTAATGGATAAGCCTCTTTACATTGTGGTTATTCGTTTTTATATAATTCTTCTTAATTGAGAATGTTTAATTGGATTTGGATTGGAGAGTATTAAATTAATTGTAGTTTGATTAACGGCTCTCTATGTTTGGAAGTATAAGTCTTGATGCAAATATATACTTATAAGTTATAGTGGTCGCGGGTTCAAACTAGATCGCAAACTCTTTTACTGAAACCAATTTGGTGTTCCAATTTGGTGTGTTTGGGTGTTGTAATTGCATCGATTTAAAAACACCACAATTTATTTAGGATATGCAAATTTCTCGAAACTCTCAAACGAACTCTTAATTCATCATCATCATCATCATCATATCAGCCACAGGAAGTCCACTGCTGAACATAGGCCTCCCCCAAGGATCTCCACAATGACCTGTTGGAAGCGGAACTCTTAATTGCAGAGAATAATTTCTATAATTGTTTATTCGCCAGAAGATCCAATATGCAGACACTCTTCTTGTTTTATATGCATTATTACGTCACAATCACATAATATTCAAGTCAAATTTATTATTGATAGCATTTGAAATTTGAATATTATCTTCTGTACTTGAAAAAAAGATATTATCTTAAAACCAGAAAATAAATAATTTTGTATGAATGTCTTAAATTTCAGCGTCTGAAATTACTTCTCACAAAGACCAGTCTAAGAAATTGTAACTTAAAAATTAGCATTTTATTGATTTTTATAATAATAACTTACTTACGCAACAGGTTCCCTATATTTTATGTCGTAAAGATTCTCAGCAAAACACCATTTAAAAGCCAACTTTCAGTTTAATATTAGTTGTAAAAGTAGCACGGAGCAACTTCTTGTAAGACTGAAGATATATCTTCATAATTAATGTTCTCCAAGCGTGTTTATCACAATAATAGTAAGAATAGTACTTATTACGCTTAATATAAAAGCTAAAATGCGTTGAAGCGTATCTTCTTTATTTAGGTGAATTCCATTGATCTCGGGGTGTTAGTGGTGTTTAAATTGGCGAAGGTGATGTAGGTGTAAATCCAGTGAACTGCATCAGGACTAATTCGTATGTCACGATAGTAGCTGCTATCTGAAACAACGTAAGACAAATTAGGCATGGTCTATGTAACGATATGAAATTTAATGTATTCAAAAAAATACTGCAGTTGAATGATTAAATTTAAAATTAGATTATAATCAATTTGGACTGTGAATATTGAATTCTTAGATTCGGAGTCTGTATCAGTAAAGATTGCTTTTCCACTAATCAATTTATTCAGGAGGCCGGCAAAAATGTTTTGTTCTATTTATTATCAACCTGGAGTCAGGAATTTATGATTGATATGGCGATAGACTCACCCCCTGCCACGTTATGGGATTGGAGCACACAAGGCGAAACGTAGGTGTCCTAGTTACTCTTTTCTCTGCCTACCCCTTCTGCGATAAATATGAGTTTATGGACTCATATTTTTTATGTATTAAACAACATTTTTATGTTCTAAAATATATTTACAAAGGCAGCAACCCGGAAACTAATGCTACGCTCAAGGCTATGGAAACTTCACTACAAAAACTATAAAGCAAAAGGAAACTTCTTATAAATGTTAAAAGGTCGGCCAAACTTATTTTCTTACAAATAAAATTACGAACTGCTGTGAAGAACTAGAAAAACTCGAAGTAATATAAGTTGTTTGTAAAATATCGGTTTTGACTTGAAGGATCTTGGCTTTTGTGCTGTTAATTACAAGAATAAAATAAATCAATACATAAACAGTCGCACATACAGTCCTGCTCCCATAGTTAGCTACAAGTCTTGTGTCATGAGTGTAATAAACTAGGAACCTAACGCTTTTTCTCAGAAGGGGCAGGCAGAGGTGCAATCAAGAGGAGCATCATCATCGCAAGAGAGCCGAGTCTATTACCAAATCGAGCACAAATTCCTGGCTCAGAGCTGATAATGAATAGGAAAATCCAATATCACTTTACCCGACCCGGAATTCGAACCTGAGACCTCAGCTTTGTAACCATATCGGAGTACAACTACGCCACCGAGGTAGTCTAATAAATATATTTTTATTCATTCACATAACAACGAAATTGCAAACTTAGTAAGCTACAAAAATTATGTCTATGAAAGGGGTAGGAGGGCGTTTATCAGAACTCATCTTCTACGATATAATTATGTAGGTAGGTAGATAGGTGTACAGCGAAATCAGAGGTTCTTGTTACAGAGTTTATTAAATCCTCACAACGGTTAATCACGAAACAAAACCAAAACAACACCAATTTAGTCAGAACACTAGAGAAGAACAACAGACTTTAACTTATTTTCATAGTGATTCGTCACAAACGTGGTCCGCGGGCGCCGCCGTCTTGAATCCGTGTCTCCAGACGACCGCCCTCAACACCATCGACAATGACGCTTCCCTAGGCTGACTCTGACAGCTAAAAGTCAGTCAACCTGAGATATGAAATTGACGGAAACGCCGTCATATATTATGCCCATTATACTTCGATCAAATATACACTAGATACACAGTTCCCTGTAAAAGTTCTGTTAAAAAGTGGCACCGATGCATGACATGAAAAAAAGTAAACAAAAAGATCACATATTCCAAATATATTAACACAAATTCCACCTTATTCCTGGAGCTTAAAGTAGCTTTTCACATAATATTGTCTAAAGTTCTGCGACGTTTTAGAAGCAACGGTCGGTGCGTGACTGAAGGCAAAAGAGTGCTTAAGCACTCTTTTTTGGTGCCATTTTCTAAGCGCTCATGTTGTATCTAGTGTATATTTGATCGAAGCCATTATAGGTATTTATTTATACTCGTATGGATCCAAATAAAACAGTTAGAAATAAAATAAAAGAAAAAAAGGTAAATGCACATCAATTTCAATAAATAATAGTCCTCTATAACATTTTTTTTTATTGCTATGCTAATTGAATGGCGGGACAGAGCATGTCATTCTCCTGATGGTAAGCGATACGGCCGCTCATGCACTGTAGCAAAACCAAACAAAACCAAGCAACAACCTACAGGGTATATCAAGACTGCTACCGAAAACGAAGCCGGGTGGTAGTTTAAGCGACTTCAGACACAATGCAACAGAAAAAGTTGCAAAAAAAAAGCGACAAATTTTTTTTGTTATTTTTTTTCTATGACCATATTTGGGTGGTAAATATTTTTTTTCCTAAAATAATTGTGTATACCCTTTTATTTATAAATAATCTAAGGTATAAAAATGTTTAAATTATTATTTTAGCAAAAACTATGGATTTACCACTCAAAAATGACGATATTTAAGAAATCATAAAAAATAATTGTCGCGTTTTTTGCGAAATTTTTAATCGCATTGTATTTGTAGTCACTAAAACTACCACCTGGCTTCGTTTTCGGTAGCAGTCTTGAGATATCCGGTATAACAAAGCAACGCATGCATTCCAGTGTGTTTGCCAGTCTGAGACATAAGATGTTAAGTCTCAATATGTCCCGCAGTAGTTCCTAATGACATATTCCTAATCCTTTAATAACATCAAATATGGACGCTCGTTTGGATTAACACACATTTAACAATCAATAATTCCTAAACCATTTCTTACCAACCCGCACTAGGCCAGCATGGTGGACTATATGGCCTAACCACTCTCAATCGTACTCTTGAATGTAGAGGAAGCCCGTGCCTAGGACCTATGCCTTATATTAATTTAAATATCTATATGTTTGGTACTGGGCGACCCGCCTTCAATATATTATGCATATATTTTGATTTGTTGGCTAGTCAAGTCATTCAGCAAATTAATCAACATGCACGAGTTCTATGAAATAAATATTATTTTATTGCTTTGCATTGGTACTTATTATTTTGTTATTTTTTGTTTTTCAGTCATTTTTACCATTTTAGTGTTGATAGGAATTGAAATGAAGAAGATTTGGTCCCCACAAGGAATATGTTCTTTCCGATGATAATGAAATCCCTAAAATTGGCTAAACATCGTCATTTTTGGGTGGTAAATCCATAGTTTTTGTTAAAATAATAATTTAAACTGTTTTATACCTTAGAGTATTTATAAATAAAAGGGTTTACACTATTATTTTAGGAAAAAAATGTATTAACCACCCAAATATAGCCATGGGAAAAAAAAATTGACGCTTTTTTTTGCAAATTTTTCTATTGCATTGTGTCTGAAGTCACTTAAACTACCACTCGGCTTAGTTTTCGGTAGCAGTCTTGATATACCCTGTATACATTGATTTCCTATAAAATACATTTACACATGGTCACTTGACATGAAAAAAAAAACGTATACAACTGGTTGCGTCTAAGCCAGAAGCACTATGAGACTCACTAATTAATCCTGACTCCATCCTGTCTCCAAACAAAGGAATTTCATAATAGCAAAACCACTTACCCCGTATCTGATTTAAATCGTGGGCGGATGGCCCGCAAATTCAATGCTGTTTAATGACAACACCCAAAGGAATAGGAACTGGCAAATTAGTGCCAGAAGGTGATATGAAGCTAGTTTGTTTAGATATGGAGATTTTGAAAAGGAAATAAATTAATAAGAACAAAATAATTAATTTAATTTAATTACAATGATTGATATGATGGTAGGTGCTTTCACAACTGTGTATTATTGAGAAATATAAAATAGAGATTGCAAAAAACTAATTCTAGCAAACGCTTATATCAAAACATCGTCGTTGATCTTCTTATATAATATTACTATTAAATTTGTTGTGGGAAACCAGTGTTTAGTAGCAGACTTCATAATATGTTGTTATAGCTGTAGTTGTTACAGCAACATTTATATTAAGTAATATGTAAAATATGATGTACTCGGATTTATTTCTAATATAAATAGAAAAATAAAGTACGTGAAGCGACCACACCAAAGCCGCCGACCCGGCGGCTTGGAGACTGTCCCGACCTCATATCCCCCACTGCAACTTCCGTAAGCCAGGATTACCTAATAATGGCATGCATTGTAATGACACCGAGAATTGAAGCTCGGCGAGTCTCCGAGAATGTCTAACTTGTCTTTAACCCACAAAGAAATCAATCATGAAGCATATAATAGGAGTTGTGAGAAAAATTTTTGACCACTTCCCTCCGTAGCAAATCGGGTGACAAATCAATAGACTAAAGAGGTACATAGCCTCTGATAAAGACATTTACAGCCTGAGAAGCCAGCTGTAAACCACGGATACAAACTATTAATATATTTAACGGAACCTATTGTGTAAACTGCCTAACCCGGCGGCTTATAAGAAAAGAATCGTGTCGGCGACAAGCGTCTCCACTCACCAACATGTTGGCGGTATGCGTTCAATAGCCCGGCGACACTCAAAAACGTCATAAAAATGTGTATATCATGTCACGCCACCGACATATTTTCAACAAAGTTTTACGGCTTGCTATAAGTGAAGTCGACTAGCCCGCCATCAAAAAGTTGTCGACATATGACGGCGGTTTGGCAGGTTCAGTGTGTGCTGTGTAGTGCTCTTAAACGTTCCAATATTCGAAACTGCAGATGCTATTGAAATCTATATACCTACGTATCTATAGAAAACTAATTTACTTTCTATTTCGCTACAAAATGCAGAGGAAATGAATATTGCTACAGGAGCTAGAAGGTATTTTGTTCAGTCTGTTTTAGTTTTACATTAACCTTGGACGGTATCAGTTTGAATTTTACTGAAATACCCCTTTAGATTCTCCTAAGTAAGCGAAATTCTGTTCGTTCTGAATAAAAGCATTGTAAACACAATCTGTGTATTACTTTTGCGCAAATCATTGAGATGCTTTTAGGAATGAACAGTTAATGCTACATAGTAAGAACTGGGATAGATTAATCTTGCTTTTTGGGGTGGAAATCACTCAACATTTTAGTTACGCATTTATTACAGTAATCCGAAACTAAACAATATTAAATTGTCTTCAGAATTTCCGGCGAGATGGTTGTCGCTCTATTGATAATTCTGATAATTAGCACCTTATTGTAATAGCACTATAAAATAAATAGTGATCTATTGGCATATGGCGAAATTTGGAACAAAAAACAAAATTTAAAAAATATCTAATTAAGTATATGTTTTTATTATATAAACAACAAGTATTTATACTTATTATCAAATAGTATATACATATCCAATATAATAAAATGTGAAGAGAGTCAATCTGTTCATAATATTTAAACAACAGCATGACAACAACGCAGATGCTAAAAGATCGTAGACAATCTGTACACTCTATCTAATTACAAGTATAGCACAATCATAATCTAGAACCAAGTGACGAAAGATGTCAAGTCTTGCAGATCGCCATCTTTATGTCGGCCTGTTCGAGATCGGATATGCAAAGGCTAAACTCATACCTACTAGCATTGGGTTTCTAATATGTAGTCATCAGTAGTCACAGATCAATTGTATTAGAGTCATCGGTATCTACGTCGATATTTATACCATTTAGTTGTACTAAGGTATGGTTACTAAGCTGAGGTCTCGGGTTCGAATCCCGGGATGGGCAAAGTGATATTGGATTTTCTATTCATTATCAGCCCAGAGTCAGGAATTTGTGCCCGGTATGGCGATATGACAATCGTTGGGGTAGACGTGTTCTCGAGTGGAGACCGCGCCTCGGCAAGCGTAGTGTAGGGCGCCCTCCGACGAGGTGGAGTGATGATATCCGAAAAATGGCTGGTAGCGGTTGGAGACGTTGGGCTGAAGATCGAGCCCAGTGGCGTGCCATAGGAGAGGCCTATGTCCAGCAGTGGACGCGAATAGGCTGATGATGATGATGATGGCGATAGGCTCGCCACCTATCACATTGTGGGACGAAACATACAAGGCGAAATGTGCCTGTCCTGGCACCTCTGCCTACCCCTTCTGGGATATAGGCGTGAGTTTATGTATGTATGTATGTATGTTGTAAATGTGCTGTTGTGTTCCTGTTTAAATGACATTGTAGTCGAGTAATTACTGGAAATATTGAGACTTAACATTTTATGTCTCACAATGGTGAGTGCAGTGGAATGCCAAGCATCGCTTTGTAATCCATAATGTTGTTTTGGTTTGCATCCATGAGCAGTCGTATCGCCTACCATCAGGCAAATGGTATGATCGTCTTACCATTCATTGCAATAAAAACATCAGTATATAAATAACGCCCTACAGTCCTACATAGTCCTGACCCCAAACTTAGATCGAGTCTTGTGTCGCGGTTATCAGGAACTACGAGAGACTTTTTGGTCGCACAAACACCCAGACCCGAAAGAAATATTTTTGGGCCGCATCTCTCTCTGTGCAGGGATCGAACCAGCGGCCTCTCGTTTCACACGTCTAACAGCCTGTGCCAGGGAGGCTTTCAAAAATTATATTATATACCAAACAAAAAACAAAGTGGTAACTTAGTAACTCAGTTTTCTCCAAGACAGTGATGCCAGCTGAATATAGTTTGTTTTTCTACAGCAACAATAACAAAACCCGTACATCAATAAGTCTAGACTGCGTGATAAAGTATACTTACCGTCAACGCTAATCCCCGCTTGACATTGAAAAACTGTAAGCCACTCAACGACACCGTGTCTCCGTGGATCTGATCCAGAAATCTTTGTATCTGGAATATTTATGATATATTTTATAATATGAGTAGTATCAAAAATTCTATGAGATATTAAGTTATGCAAGTGTGTTTAATGGGTCTTAATATCTCCTGTTGTTTTGTTATTATTAGTGTATTGTTTATATTATGTAAATCTTTGATAATAAAATCTCTAGAAGATTAATTAGTCCATATTAATTATACAAATCTGCGCAATTCATTACCTATGTCATATAGGTATCGAAATATAATTTTTACTCGAGCAAATGACGAATTAACGGTAAATAACTAAAACATTCAAATACAAAACCTTTTTCAAACAAGATACATTATAACATCACACTAATCAACATTACACGTTTCTATCTTAACATTTCAGCGAACTAAACATCAACTATTATTTATCTGTCACTCTCTATAAAAATAACATCACAACTTTCATCAGCTTTCCCATTACATCAATACAAAAGATTTTTGTTTTATTTCATACTGAAATACCTCAACACAATAAGTTTCAGATGATACTTCGTACAACGCGTGGGCGGGCTCCCGGCTTGCTGTGTGAACCTTTGAAGCGGTCAGCGAGACCGCCACAGATCTCGCTACTAGGAACAAAAACGAGTACACGAAGTACACTGCTTGCTCGTAGCCGCGGAATGGTCTGAAAGAAGGAAGTAAGCACGCAATGGAAATGGAAAATTACTTTGATGTAGTTGACATGGAATTGACCAAGCGGTTAGCTTGTAACTTTGTACAGGTTAGGAAAGTGAGATGAAGTTGTGATGGAAAATTGATGTTTGACAAAATGGAGGTTTAAGTTAAATTGGTGTTTATCGGTATGACAAGAAGTTTTTGTATTGATTCGATGGTATGATCAAGAGTCGTAAAAATTTCTTTGTTATTTACCTTCGGTCCGGTCCTCCGATTCGGCATCTGGGAACTGGTTTTGTACCCCCACTGGGATCAAAAATAAATTATGTTATTTTAGATATAATCTTAAAAAAATAAAAAGTAGTCGTAACGTCCATAAATAAAAATCTATTTTCTTTTTATCTTTTTGTCTGCTCAAAGGTTTATCCAATCAATATAAAAGTACATTTTAATTAGCTCTAATAGAACTTGCTTTACACGAAGAAATATGCCTGAAATAATTCAGTCTATTTTATACTAACAAAACAAGGAAGCGTGCGTCTACATAAAACAGTGTATTTACAAGCAGTTTAATTGGAAAGCAACAGAATGATTGATCTATTACATGTCGACGCCACTTGCTCCGTATTGTCCGCTAATGCCGCTAGCTTTCAGGATTTTCATGTATATTTTCGATATTTTGGCATGGCATTTTAATTTAACAGCTGCGCCTAATGAACCTATATCTTAATTAATAGGATAGAAAATAGTAATCCTAATAGTGCCCTTAGGTATTGGAATGAGAAAAATGATCTGTCCCATTAGTAATTATTAAAAGTGTCTCAAATGGGCTTGTTCATGAATATGATTAGTTAGCATCACATAAACTACTTACTCATTTATCGATTTAATATTATGATTTAGTTTTATTTTATTTATGACTGGAACAAAAAATCATTTGGGTGAGAAATAATAAGAAATAAAATAACAAAAAAGAATGAAAAACAAAGTTATCAGTCCGCCCCGTGACCACGAAAGCTGTAAAGTAATCGAAACTTCGGTAAGTTAAAAAATGTAAATCTTAACCAAATCCACGATAAAATCCGTAAATAATAGTTTTATAACAAGAATAACACAGAGTCAGACACAGAAGGTAGTATTGTTTGACACGGCACGTTCAATGAGGCGGTTTCTTGCTGTCGAGCCTCGAGCCTCGCCATTGTTGAATGCCTTTTGTATTTGTATTTTCTAGAAAGTAAAAAGATAAACATCATAATCGAAAAAATAAATGATACTCACGCCAAAGTGTGCAGTAGTTGTAGACATATGAAGAACAGGTTACTAGCGAAGGATATAAAGATGATGCTGCCTATGATTTCGTCCACGATTCTCACTAGGTATGTGGCCCTGTTGTAGTCCTCTCTCATCGTACGCCAGAATGTTGACGGTAAGTACTGGAAGACAATTTTATTAGAAGCACCAGAAACAGCGAGATTTTTTTATCTTCTAAGAATATTAATTGTAAGTTACACAAAAATTGTCTTGGGGCTGATATAATTATATTCAGTTTGAACCCTGTTTAATATGAGTATATTTTTTATAATCTAGAACTGAACAACAATCAGTCAATATAACATGAGGTATTTATGGAAGATACTAATGACACAAAATATGAGGGTATTTTCAAGTGGTAGGCGGTATAAATATTAGTCCCACTATACGACTAGTCTTAATACATAGGCCTTGAAAAAGTTTAAAACAAAAACCAGTACAAAATTGTTAACACCTCAGCACGAAATTTTATTATTTTTTGGTAATTTTGGGTGTTTGGTTGTAAAGTCTCCTCCGAAAGTAGGAAGCCAAACAAGAAGTTGCCAAAATTTTATTCGACAATCGCTTTGCGGTGAACAATTTAGCGAAACATGGTTTATGAGTTCAGTTTGAAAACAGAAGTATTGTGTGACTTGTAAAATTAATTACAATAATTCATCGGCTAAAATTTGTGTTTAAAGGTAAAGAAACCTCGTAACTTTTGGTATATCGGATATTTTAATAACCAAAAGTATGTCAATAGTATCTCAATCGTATTCTCGATTGTAGAGTAGGCCCGTGCCCTGCAGTGGGACGTATATGGGCTGATCTAGAAAAGAATGTCAATAGCACAATGTGGTTTTTTAAACGACGGTATACAAATTTGCAATTTTATCAGTGTGAAGTTTTTTTTTTTTTCTATTTATTTATCACTTAAAATAAAAATACAAATACACATATTTAAGTTTCACAAAAACCATTTACAGGTTTGTCTGGATACTGAGACACTCTTAATCATTAATAATATAAGCCAATTTATACAAACCAATATGATTAAAGACTAACGTTATATAATAGGTTTATAGATTTATCTTTAAATTCTATTTATAGATATTTCATTACAAACCTCACTATTTCACAAGTTCTTATTTCCTACTAGTAGTTTAAAATGGTATTTTAAAAATGAAAACAACATATCGTAAATACAATACAACAAAACCGTTTGAGGGTACGCAAGAATTATTCTGATGCACATACTGAGAAGTAACTCTAATGTTACAGTGTCGCTAACTTTTTAGTTGGTAATCGATTTCAAGTAAGCGAACGGCTCGGCCGCATTAAATGCTATACATTATACAGGACGTTATAACCGAATTTATTGTATTACTATATCATCAAAACTCATTTTATTTAATACCTAAAGCAATACCATTTGTGTATACCCGTAATTTTCAAGATACAAACAAAATTAAATAAAATCAAGAGTTGGCTTATTTCACACCAATTTTGCGAGAAAGATAATTATTAATTTAACAGTACTTTCTTTGTAGCGTTTTTATTTTATGTGTTTTTATAAAATAAAGAAATCTCATTTATTATGTTTTTGGAGGTTAAAATAAACCTATGTCATATAAATTCCCTGCTCAAGTCTACCATACTGGCTAAATGTTCCTTCCAATATTCAGTTGATTAATTTTCAACAAATCTCATACCTGATCGTTCGATTCTATCACAAGACATTTCGGGTCAGTGTTTTAGACGGGCCCTTGCGTAAACTAACCTGAATGTTGTTCAATCGAATAGTCCTTTCCTTAAGCCTTATTGTATCGAAAAGGTCGGTCTTTGCTCTATCGGTTTAGTAGCAAAGAAAATATATGTACATAAATATACTTATACAATAATCTCCACTCTTGTGTGTATACTGAATTTGTAATTTTATTAAATACAAGCAGTGCAACGCGGTTTCGACTGGGTGCAGATACTTTTTGAGTTCAGTCCATATATGACACATTATTTAGCGTACCTACAGTTTACATGTGACTTATACGTGATTGACGCCTATTATACTAAATTTCTCCATTGACTCGAGGCGTGCAGTTCTATCCTGTTACATCCCATTTCATCAACCCTAAATTCTATACAATTTTTTTTTTGGGATAATAAGTAACCTATGAGTAAATCCAGAGCATTAGGTACTTCCGTACCAAACGCCAACAGAAATTCTATGTTTATCTTATATGAAAACTAAAAGAAATCCAAAGAATAATTTAAAGATATTTACTAAAGACGTTGATATTAATAGTGGGAAAAACACTCACTCTTCCCTTAACTGCCACAATTCTCTTATTGACTTGTTCCAATCTCGATGCCAGATAGAAACTCATGCAGATTATAAACAAGTCAACAAAGTTCCAATTAAAGGTGCACTGTAGATTTACTATCTGAAAATAAAAAAATAATTAGAAAACAAGTCTACGAGTGGTCATATCGTGTACTATCAGGCGATTGGCATGCTCGTTTCGCCATTTATTCAATTAAAGGAAAAAGTAACATCCAAAATTAGGTATACTTCGGAGTAACCCTCGTAAAGTGCCAATTTTCTCACTGGTGATAGTACTCTCATATATTTTTTATTACAGTGTATGATGCAAAGAGAATTCCGTTCACCTGATTGTAAGCGATACGACTGTTCATGGAAAGTAGCAAAACCAAACAGCACCTTGAATTATAAGGCAATTCTTGGCATTACACATCTATGCCCCAAGGTGGTAGAAGTTCATGGGCGGCGGTGATTATATACTTACCATGAGGTACGCTGTTTGCTCATTTGCTGGATCCACAGAACAGATGAATATAGTTAGAAGGGAAATAAAAGCGTTTGAGGCGTCGCAAGGTGGTGCATAAAAAGCATCACTGCCGCGGAACGGATGATCTGTCAAATCAGTCGCTGTCGAAATGCCTTGGAGAGAGGTGCTCCGGTGAAATAGAGTAAAAATGCAGATTTGTGCTATTTAATCTTGCAGTTCCCATACTAAAGCATCAAATATCAATAGAGGAGGAATTTCATACCAATATTCAACCCGATTTTATTGATTTTCACCTGTATTTTAAAAAATTGCGGTTATTAATTACGACATTTTGAAGAATTCGATAATATGATAGACGACAAATGAAAAATATACATTGCTGATTACGCGTACATATAATGCTCGCGAATGCCAAGTTCCTACGCAATGTATACGACTCATTTTTGTTATGTCAACAGCGAAAATTGGCACATGTCACGTAGTGTTGTAGTCTTGTACATAGTAACTATATCGATGTAGTTATAGATTTCGTATACCCGTAAATCAGTTTTTAGTCATTTTAAATTGTATTAACGTTTGATAACGTTGACGGCCTATCCTTATGTTCTAATTTCATACCTCTGCCAACATGAGAACAACATATTTTTGTGTCTGAAAATACATTATAATATAGTAACTTATTCATTTATACGTTTCCAAGAGTGAGTCGATAAAGGCAATAGGTAGTAATAGTACGATTTGTTCTAAGTATTCATTTTCGTGAAACGGAAGACAATAAAAAAACATGAGAGATGTACGGACACCCGGATGGAACGAAGTTCCTTTCGATTAATTAGTGAAGGAATTGTAATAAAAGTTTATATCTTAAGTTATAAAAATACTATTTTTTTTTATTATTAACAAATATAATGTAATATAAACTTAATCAGTAGGCTCAATTATAGTAATAATTGGTAAATATACATAGTCAAATCTAGGGTTGATGATTGACAGCAGGGTAACAAACTAAAATTGTAAATAATAAAAGTTAAAAAAATAATACCTTTCATTATTAACAAATATAATTTTATATAAACTTAATCAGTAAGCTAAATTTTAGTAATAATTGGCAAAGATACATAGTCAAATGAAGGGTTGATGATTGACAGCAGTATAACAAACTAAAATTGTAAATAATAATAAATTTATTAAGGAGGATCGAAAATCAATGTATTACGGTTTTATTAGGTAATTTTAATTAAATGTCACCACCAAAAGAATCATTTGGGTATCACCATCATTATGTTTTTTTTTCACATACTTATGCAATTTATGTTTCTTTTGTACCAATTTGATTTATGACATTTGAAGAAAATTAGAAATTGTCGCTACGTTTCCCACTTAATTTTGGGCTTCAGCGTATTCTTAGTTTTTACTATAACACTACTACTATATATTAATGTTTATTTGGATATTTTATTGCCTCTATTAGAGTTAAATAAAATGTATGACATCATTTTCAAATAAAGAAATAAAAAACGATTATCAAATGTTTTAAAGTGTCGTGTCAACTTTTCGTGAGAATTTTTTCCGTCTAGCCCCCTTTCACACCGCGCGATAAGGAACTTCGTTCCAAAAATCTGGATTATAAGTCATATACAAACCAAAACTAATTACGTGCAACGCTTATGGAAAAACTGTATCATGGCGATGAAATAATTAAATATTGTATGAAAAATCAAAACCACTGAATCTATTGACGTAAAAAAATCGTAATTTGATTATAATAATTGCTTATATGTGCCTTTCCAATATTAAAAATGTTAATACCTCCCACACAAGTAAAAATCTTTAAAATCCTGTACATATAGATTTGTAAAATAGTATAAAAATTAAAATGAATTTTCAATACTAGTTTCATTTATTTTCCGCCTATTGACATAATACTAATGAAATAACTGTATCAGAAAAAAACTATTAAGCATATCGATAAAATAAATTCCGGTCGTATAACAAAGACATATGTCCATAATTTTATCGATATTTTAAATCGACTATTGCAAGCTTTATGTATTCGATTTGTAGAGGTTTTGTGTTCCGAAAACGACGACGCTGGTTTTCATACAATTTGACGGCTATTGCCTTTCTAACCATATTCAACTCTTCTGTGGCTGGATCTATTGTACAATTAATAAACTCACCTGAGAAAATAACCCAAGAGCGAAGTTGTAAGGAACCACGCTGAACATCCAAGGGAAGCTGTGTATTATAAATCCTTCATACAAATTTCTGTGGGGTTCACAATCAACAGCGGTGGCCAAGCCTTTTATATTCGCGAGAATGTGTTCTACTGCAATCAACGATCATATTTTAGCATTGGGGGCATTCCACGCGAAGCGGACAGGTAAAAAATCTCGATGTTTCTGATTTCAGAAATATTTGAGTATGTTCTACCTATACCGGGTATCTCAAGACTGCTACCGAAAACGAAGCCGGGTGGTAGTTTTAGTGGCTACTAACACAATGCAATTAAAAATTTCGCATAGAAACGCGACAATTATTTTTTATGATTTTTTAAATATTGTCATTTTGGGGTGGTAAACCCATAGTTTTTGCTAAAATAATAATTTAAACTCTTTTATACCTTAGATTATTTATAAATAAAAGGGTATACACTATTATTTTAGGAAAAAATGTATTTACCACCCAAATATAGCCATAGGAAAAAAAAAAAACAAAAAAAAATTGTCGTTTTTTTTTGACACTTTTTCTGTTGCATTGTGTCTGAAGTCGCTTAAACTACCACCCGGCTTCGTTTTCGGTAGCAGTCTTGATATACCCTGTATATGCCCTTGATTCGTGTATCAAATATTTTTCTAATATAGTGACTGGTTAAAGAATTAAGGACCTTTGAAACTTTGGCCAACTGGTGGCATACAGTACTTCAAAGCCGATTATCTAGTCATAAAATTATTGATTAAAATAATTAAACCATAGGATTTAAAACTTCATTTAATGAGCTTTTTAATTGCATTTTTGGATACGAAAATAAATTGTTTTTTTCCATATTTTTTTTATTTTAATTTTTTTAACTTCGATTTTCACAAACTTAAACCATTTCGATTTTTTTTTATATTTTTTATGAAAATAGCTAGTATTATATACAACATCCTTGCCAAGTTTTATTATGGGTTGGGAAGTGGTTTACGAGCTATACTGGAAATATGCGCCGCACCGCGCCAAACGCCCGTCACGTGCGTGAGCTTGCAGACATTATTTCTTTAGTACTTTGATATAATATTTAAAATAAAACGAATTATTTTTATGTGACTAACTACAAATTTATTTACAGGCTTTTACAACTTTAAATGTCACACTGTTACTTGTGCGTGTTACCATAACACCTTCAGTAGTAGGAATGAAGGCATGATATTTTTTGTGCCTGGTATTGTCGCTGCCGACTCAAATCTGCTTTTGAATGACTCTTTTCGAGCATAGAAAATGTGCGTTTGTGGTATTGATTTTATCGCCCAATGATAAAAACGCTTGAAAATCGAAGTTAAAAAAATAAAATAAAAAAAATATCGAAAAAAACAATTTATTTTCGTATCCAAAAATGCAGTTAAAAAGCTCATTAAATGAAGTTTTAAATCCAGTGGTTTAATTATTTTAATCAATAATTTTATGACTAGATAATCGGCTTTGAAGTACTGTATGCCCACCAGTTGGCCAAAATTTCAAAGGTCCTTAATTCTTTAACCAGTCACTATATTAAAAAAATATTTGATACACGAATCAAGGACATATATAGGTAGAACATACTCAAATATTTCTGAAATCAGAAACATCGAGATTTTTTACCTGTCCGCTTCGCGTGGAATGCCCCATTGGTTTTGTCGATGTATATCGATTTGTCTACAAGTAATGAACTATTGTTGAGTATGTTGATGTGAATCCCTGGACGATTTAGATTTTTTTGTACTTGGTTTTCCTGGTGCAATATGACTTCACATGATTTACATTTATAATTAAACTAGCGATCCGGTCTGGATTCGGAAACATAGGATCTGTTTCGGGTGATAATTAATTAACACATTTAACACACACATGACACCTGAACGTGGTTCGAACCCGCGACTTCTCGTTACAAAGGCGGCGCCTAACACACCACGGAGTTATTCAACGACACAAACCCAGAAATTAGGAAACATCCTAATAACTTACTACTGGTGGTAGGTCTCTCATATGTGAGAGGCTGCCTGGGTGGGTACCACCGAAATGTCTATTTCTCCCGTCAAACAGCAGTTTAAATGCACTGTTGTATTTCGGACTGAAGGACATTCTAGCCAGAGTAACTACTGGACATATTGAGACTTAACATCTTGTGTCTCAGGATGGCGAGCGCAGTGGAATGCCAAGCATTGCTTTGTAAATCAAGGTGTTGTTTGGTTTTGCTACTGTTCATGAGCGGTCGCATCGCTTACCATCAGGCGTACGGCATGCTCGTCTCGCCATTCAATGCAATATAAAAAAAAAGTGATTTTATATAATCTCTCATAATACTCACCGACAGCCAGAACAAGAACGATTGCACACGACTTGTTGCATTTTGTCATAAGTTTAGTATCCATATTGGGATCTGCTGCTTCCGCACTCGATATCTCTCGACAAAGACTAGGCCACTGTCTTGCAATGCGAATGAATAGCACTGTTATCAGGCAGTTTGAAGTGTAGAATATAATTGAAGCTGGAAAATATTTAAATTAATTATTAAAGCCTTTGAAATCTGCTGGGTATAGGCATACTCTAAATTCTTCACATTTGTCTATTAAAATGATGATCGCAAAAACTTTTTATCTCTGAATGGAACTTTCAAACTCTGGTTTTACGACCGGCATCTTACATAATTGTACATACATACATACATACACACATGCACTTTAGTACATAAACTCACGCCTTTTTCCCAGGAGTTGGCATTGCTAGAAAACCCACGTTTCGTCTTATATCAGATACAAATTTTAACCCCAGACTGATATTGTATGGAAAAATCCAACATCACTTTGCCCGACCCGGGATTCGAACTCGAGTCCTCAGTTTTGTAATCGTACCGTAGTACAACTTAGCCACTGAGGCAATTTTACATATTGGAATTACTAATAGACAAAGGTAATGTTAGTTAAAACTTTAAAATAACTTACTATTGGAGCCCAAAGAAGAATCAGTGTCTTTAAACAACTTTAGTAAACAGAAAAACACAAACACTGACTGTCCGAGAAGCGATAGAATTGTATAGAGAAATCTCCACGAGAAGTACTTAAATCTGTAATGTAAAATGATAAAATACTGCGCTTTATTTCTCTTTTATTAGACAAATACATCATCTATTTAATTCTTGATTCATGTTACGGATATTAAAAATCCTTTAAAACATTATCGTCTTGATAAGTAAGAATATTGAAGAGAACGGTGTATTTATTGCCAATGACACAAGATAGAGGATAGCTAAGATAGAGGGTAGATATTGGCCAGTTATTACAAGATCTGGATGATACAACACATAATATTAATGATAATTACGTAGTGTATGTAGCCCCATCGTCCAAATGAAAATTTAAGTATCTGTCTGGTGACTAACAGTACTGACATCAGACAATAGCAATAATACCAAGTCCAGGCAATAAAAGTCTTTAAAAGGACACACACAATCTGGAACTAAATTCATTTTCTTTACAAACCATTGCGGATGATTCAGGAGTTTATCACTGTTAAATTGATATGTGCACGATTTTTGACATTTATCCCAATACTTATTTCACCATTGTGAATTGTATTTTATTTACGTAATGACCGATATCTATTTCAATAATTCAATAATCCTGCATAATGCAAACAAAAGATAATACTCTTAAAATCCCTAAAACACAAATTTTGAAAACTGGTGGAGCCTTGCTTTCATTAGTCCATATATTATAATCTTTGACGCTTATAATAATCACTAATTACCTCATTTTACAAGCCTCAGCTTCAGTAACTCCCAGAACCGGGATTAGTCCAAAACATTGTCCCACTACCAGTGCATACTTCATCATTCTTTGAAAGGTCACGCTTTCTGGAGGCACGGGCGCAGGAATGCTGTAGTCCGGCCTTCCGTGGACCGGATCTGTAAGTATGGATTTTGTCAGAAATTCTATAGGTTGTAAAGCTTGTCACTGAATCGGTTAATTGATCAAATAATCTATATTGGATCCAGCTGGTGGACCAAGGCCACTTACAATAAAGTACAAAAGTATAAAGATACATTAAGATTCATTTCATTTTGATTATAAATAGGGAGGTATTACAAAAAAATCATGTACATGAAAATTTATTTGACTACCAGCTATCAAAACAACGTAGAAGCTTCTTACTTCGATTCTTTTTGGAACAGGTATTACGATTGAAAAATATATTCTTTATTTTAAATAACTTTGTTTAAAACAAATTGAACAGCAAGATAAATTAATATCAGCCGGTTGGCTTAATGGTAATTACGTGTTGTTGATTTATCTCAAAGGTTCGTTACAAAATGGAAACTGGTATCATCAATTTAAAGTACTCTTTGATTGTGTCTTTATTAACAATGACTACTTTGATGCGGCTTCCTTATATTTTTAATAAAATTAGGTCAAATAATATATAGATAGATAAACCAGAGGCTTTTTTTCTGGTACAAAGGTATAAGACAAAGTAAGAATACAATTTTGTGTTTCTTTCTTGACTGTGGTTTCTCAGGAAAACTATGTTAAATTACTAGATACGAATACGTGTATGATTATGCCAGCTCGAATAAACATGTCAACTATATGACTTATTCTTAAAAACATTCAAAGACAAAGAAAGTCACACAGACCGTATTTTCGCTTTTCAAAACATCCAAAAGTCACAAAACACTTGCATTGATTTTCAGCAATCCCTTTTTTATTTTCTTTATATTTATTTTAGTAGGAACATAAACTCGCGGGAACAATAGATCTTCAAGTGTGGCTTGTCCGCTTAGATTATTTTACGACAGGATAGGATTATAGGATTTTTTGAGAATATTTTTTTATCCTCCAAAGTTCCAATTTTCTCACCATTAACTGATGATTAATGGCAACCGTTTAGGAACACATCAACAAGTGTGTAAACGTGAATACATTGATGGTCTGTGAGGATAAATTATGAAGGTCGTGAGTGTTTGACGGGGCTCCCAAAATTATAATTATGGCGTTCCCGTAAATTCTTAAACACGCTATAGGGAGCAAACCTGTAACATTACTCCTAAACATACTTATTTGAACAGCAACCCCGTTTCAATCAGCTCCATTGTTTAATTTTGCCGTGCCAGAATAAAAGAAAAAATCCTCTATGCCCCAACTTACAATTCATTACATTGCTATTTTTTTATTACAATGTATGGCGAGATTAGCATGCCGTTAGACTGGTGGTAAACGATACGATCGCTCATGGACAGTAGCAAAACCAAACGACACCATGAATCACAAAGCAATGCTTGGCATTCCACTAAGCTCGTCATTCTGAGACACAAAATGCTAAGTCTCAATATGTCCAGTAGTTACTCTAGCTACAATGTCCTTCAAACCGGAACAGAATAGTGCATTTACACCGCTGTTTGGTGGGAGAAATAGATATTACGTTAGTTACCCACCCAGGCGGCCTGTCACAAATGACAGTCCTACCACCAGTTCTTTATTCTGTATCTTATCGGCGACTCCAAGATTTATAAGTTCCAAGCAATGAGTTAGTAGGTTTCGTGCTAGCAGGCGTAGTGGCAAGTTGCGCCACGCCTTTATTCCTTTGTGTATTTACTGTAGTAAGGATTTATCATCTCACGAATCTAGTAGGTTTCCATCTGACAGAAATTATTCATCTGTTCTGAATCAAACAAATATGAAAATACATGGCATAAATGAGAATAAAATCTACGTTCTGCTTACTTTAATACCAAAAAACGAATTGTAGTTTGAATGTGCTTTGCCGACCTTCCAAATTTCACGAGCGGTACTGACAACGTTTTTGTTTTTACTAAACCACTTATATGTAGTTTCTAAAACCGAGCAGTAATTTTTATTTTAACATAGAGACTTGGTTTTGCGCCGCCTGGATATTCTATCGCCTACTTTCATCATGGATAAAGTAGGATTAACACAACACTGAAAGAATTTTTTGATTCGTTTTAGAGCATATTCCAATGGTAACAATAAATCAAATCTTTCCTGTTTATAATATTAGTATAGATAACTTTACCCTAATATACAAAACATCGAGCTTCGTTTTATGCATACCACTGTTGGAATCTAGAAATTTCATGATTTATTTATGTATTTATAAATTTTTTATTGAACACCACATACAGTAATAAAATAAAATAAATATGACAACACGTTTAAATAAAAGTGAAAATGGCGGTCTTATCGCTTATCGCGATTTAGGGGAAACTTGAAAGTATATATAAGTAATAATAAATTTAAAGTGGTAGATCATGTGATCTTAGGAGCCTTTTGAAGATGGGGAGGGATTTGGCTAATCTAATCGCCAGTGGCAGTTTATTCCACAAGCGAGCAGCATGGACGGTAAATGATTTACTAAGGAAAGTACTGCTATGCTCGGGAATTGCTAATACCAAATTCTCTGAGGATCTAAGAGATCTTGCATGTGTGCTGCTAAGGAAAGTAAAACGTTCTTTAAGGTAACGGGGAGTAGTGGAATGGAAAAGAATAGTATGAGGGGATTTATGCGTTTCTATAGTTATAACCAATAATAATTTGCGGGTGTTTGGTTTTATCGGTTATCATTAGCAGTCGCATTCATTTGTCAATTAAGCTGTGAGTGTATCAGACGATAAAAATCTTATTCTACCTGAAATTATCTTGATCCGTTCCAAGGTCCATCTTTCCACACCATTTAATCTTCTTCGCCATATATTTAATATCCTCATATACAATAAAAAATAAAAAAATATATTGTTAAAAAAATGAATTGTACTCACAATTCCAATCACTTTTGTATTTCCTAAATATCTCCAAATAAAATGCTTCCATTCCGACGAAATCTACTGAAATATTTCTAATAAAACATCGTTGTTTGCTTTTCCAATCTTCGGTCTTTTAATTGAAGCAATCAAAAGTTTAGGGTTCCGTGGACAGAGCCATGGTTTGACTAAACCATTACCTGGAAGATTTAAATTTCTTTGAAAATTGTGATACTATAATATTTTTTGCGGATATATTTCGCCCACCTAAGGTTGACATATACTTTAAATAGTTCGGAAGAATACGTCAATGAATATAAATTATCATAATCATCATCAGCCCTTCCGCGTCCACTGCTGGACATAGGCCTCTCCCATTGCAAGCCAATGAACTTCGAGGTAGCATTTCATTCTTGGCCCATTCATAGCATATCGTCTCCAACCGCTACCGTTAGAATAAATAATTATAATGGCTAATATGGCCATAGAAGTTTCTACTTAACTTCGAAGTACCAATGTGATGGTCTAAAATGGATGTCATATATTACGAGAGACATTTGGTCGTACAACACACCTTAAAAATATTTTTACTCACTTTTTTCTTACTTTTCAAAAGAGGCTTCTCAAGCCTTTGAAGCACAATTTGAAAATATCCCATTTACTTTCAAAGATCACGAGCACAGTTACTTAAAGAGTTTTTAACTTCATTCCACTTCAAACACCTGAAATGCACAAGTTTGGGTAAATAATAAGTTAAGCGTTTGCCGTCTCCGCGAGTATGGAAGTTTGTTTGCCCTGTCGTCGCGTGTTTTTTCTGGCGCTCGCAAGTTTGTACGGGCTCAGCTGTGGGTTGTTTTTGTTCTATATATTTTTCTGTATGTAGGTAGTAAGAATTTATAATAATGGTATTTGTAAAAATACTATAATAATATTATATTAATATTTTTTCTTCACTTTGTAGTATCCTTTCATATAGTACTAGCCTCTCATATATTAAAGGCTACCTACCTGGTATCCTACTACCTAGCAGGTGCAAATGGACTGGTGTATTTCTGTTTAAAGCCAATTTAACAACTGGACATAGTAAAACATTAAATATGTATGAGTCAGAATGGCGAGCGCAATGGAATTCGGAGCATTGTTTTGTAATTCATTATGTTTTTGGTTTTGCTTTTGTCTATCAGGTGTCTAGAAGCGGTCGTATTGTTTGAGATCAAGCGAATAGCATGCAAATCTCACCAGTCATAATTTATTCTTATTCTCAATATTGTGATGAAAATTATCGCATACAGACCATGTTTTCAGCTCACGTAATCTATAATTGAATAAAACTACTCAGTGAACATTGTTTTCAGTAAAATCTTTACCGTTTGTTAATAATATTACTTTAAAATTAAATGACGAACAAACGATTTTGTGTTCAATCACCAATGTTGTTGCATATAAAAAAATGTCCTGGTGCGTTGTTACGAAACATTACGAGTACCTCGCAGAGATAATCCTACTAATAATATAAAGGGGAAAGTTTGTGTTTGTTACCTCTTCACGCTCAAACCACTGGACCAAATTTGACGAAATTTACTATTAATGTAGGTTATAACCTGGATTATAACATAGGGTACTTTTTATCTGAACAAAATGTGGTATTCCCGTGGGTTGTGCACGTTATTGAAATATATCCGATACTTTTTCAAACTCAAAAGAATGGGATGGCAAGCTTAAAGTTCGGCAGTAACGTTGAGCCTGAATATTTATATTAGTTATCACACAAAAGTTAGTTTTTATGTTTCTAAAGTGGAGTGGCCTCAAAAAGTACCAGCACCCGAGCGAAGCCGGGTCGGACTACTAGTAGTATCAATATATATTCCGTGCTTCCGTTCATTCGAGTTCATATCGCCTCCGGACATCCTCCGTGGCGCAGTTGGTTAGACGCCGGCTGTGGAACAAGAGGCCGCGCGTTCGACCCCCGCACGGAGACAAATATTTGTGTGAAACACAGGTATTTGTTTCGGGTCTGAGAGTTTATGAGACCGAAGAGTCTCTCGTAGTTCCTGATACCCACGACACAAGACTTCATCTTCGTGTGGGGTCAGAACTAAGTAGGTGACAGTTGGGTGTCTCTTTTTAATTATAATAATTATAATTTAAAATTCGTTAATAATTTAATTAAAAACAAAGTAACAGTCTCAAACCATTTATAAAAATGTATATGTCCACAAGACGACAAAGTTATAAAGGTAACATCGGATGTAATCCGGGATTATTAGCCGAAGTGGCAAACTTTTAATGAACTCGAGATGAGTGCTCTCAAAAGATTTATTCGTCAATTATTAAATTAAAGATAAAAATACCTACTTATTTTATGATCGAAAATAATTTTCCAAGGGATAAGATTTTAAAAAACCATCGGTGAATAAAAGTTATAATATTTGTGTTATTGAGTTTCGTTCCTAAAATGATATGTCTGGAAGCCTCTAATTCTGTATTTTTTTTGGCTGTATGCTACGTACATTATTGAATTCTTATTTGAATTATTTTGCATCTTTCTGCCTACCGTATTTGGAACCTGACCGTTGCTACTTTTTATGGTCTATCTTCCTGCTACTTTTATTCTCTAAATTAGCATCCATGATGTATACTATTTCATTCGGACGTACTTGGTGTCAACGAGAATGTAATTAGCTGGCTGGTAAACGATACGAACGCTCATAGACAATAGCAATGCTTGGCGTTACACTGTGCTCGCCATCCTTAGACATAAGTCTCAATAAGTTCAGTAGTTGCTTTGGCTACAATTTCCTTCAAATAAGAACACATCAGTGCGTTAACACTGCTGTTTGGCGGGAGAAATAGACATTGCGGTAATAGTATATAAAGTACTGAACATGTTTATCATCAATTCTAACATCGAAATTTCAAAATTTTACTTCAATAAAAAACCCTAATCAGCATAATACTTAGTAATATGACCCAATAAGGCCACATTTTAATACTGCCAAATGGTAACAATACCTGAAAGTCAATTACCTTGAGAAACAACATCAAAATTCAACTGGACGTTTTCCTCAAAGCATTCCAAGGATGAATGCTGGGAAGGGCAGGCGGAGGCGGAAGCAAGCCATTTATCAACATAACCATCATTCATTTCGCAAGGAAATATTTTCAGCAAATTAAGCCCTAGTAAAACGAAGAATAAAAGTCACACAATAATCGTAGGCTTTTGAAAGTAGTTCGTTTCTTCATTAGATCATGCGCGAAGATCACCGCGCGGTCATCTGAACCTAGCTTAATCTAAAAAAACTTAAAATTATGAATTTTTAACAACATAAAATATCACAAAAGACATTGCAAAGACCTCGAAAATAGTGTAGAATACAAACGAAGGGGAATATCTATCATATTGTATTTGTCACGATAAATTGGGCACTGAGGCTTCTTTGTTTTATGGTGTTTTGCTTTAATTTTTATTTGACAAGCACTGTGATTGACAGCCGAATATGTTTGAGACCATGTGGATATTGCTTCCATTAACAGGCGAAAAATATTTTTTATATAGAAAAATATAAATATTTGTCGTTTATAAATGGAATGCTATTTAAGGCTTCCAGGTGGAAAGTTTCATATTACATTTGTTGATTTATGACAAGAAAGATGGAACGAAGGGTGTAGATAGAATCATAAACAACAGCGATTATGAAATTAAATTTAAAAATGATAAGTCAATACTTATTTTTATATAAATAAAACAATATGTCTAGGGGTGCCAACATAGGCATAGCATGCGTCTTGAATAGCTATTTGAAATGAATTATATTAAATTAAGTACATACATAGATATGTACGTGTAGTTATTTCTTGATCAAAAAATTAAATAAAAATGATTTTCATGACAAATAATAAAACTACAAATAATAATGTGACAAAAAAAATACAAAAAAAAAAAAATTACTAAAAATACAGCCTCAGTGACGGACTTTAAATCTTGTATTAATCAGGAAATTTAGCTTTTCAAATATTAAATTGTTTGATAACTTGAACATGTATCTTCTATTGGTATTATAACAGCTATGTATGTAAAATGCTTTCTAATATAATATTCATGTGTTAATCAGTATGCAGCGATGAAGCGCGGAAGATAGATGGGCTGCATCAAGAATAACTTTTGGAGAGGCTTGTATCAGTAAATTAGGGTATGAGAAATATATTAATACAAGAAAAAATGCATTAAACGGTATAACTTACTATTACTTTTCATTAGCTGTACTTTTACATATTGCTATTGACAATGGTATATTGCTCAATTCTTATGCAGCTACGGAGATTAGAGGAATAAGACGTTTTTTCGATAAAAGAATTAATAGTGCTTAAATTAAGTAAGTTAATTTGTTGGATATTTTCCATTCACGTATGAGCTCCACAATCATATTAAATCTGAGAATGTCCAATTTCAATCGTGGACTTATTCCAAAGATTTCTACAGCCTGTATCCAGCCAACAACAGTAAACTTCATATCTGCCAGTATGTTTATGTCACCAAATAATTCTAATCCTCAAACTGAACTCACGAACTGACGTCACTCCAGCCACGTGAAAAAATCCCATAGCTAGACGAACTGTCTATCAAAAACATGTTGACACAAAGCCAAACATTAACATTTCAACCAAACATGCGACCAGTTGTTGTTGTTTGAAGAGAAACCTTCAGCTCACATTGGAATCCAAACATTTGCCTAGTCACTCAATCAATCAGACCTGACTGGATTCCAATGGCGCCGCGAGTACTCGGTGTTTTTTTAATGACAAATATCGAATATTCTGCGGGCGGGAATATGTTCGTTCATTTCTTTATAGCTTTGTGTTTGGCAGTGTCGTGCACGATTGTCCGTGGTAAAGAAGTCACCTTTACCAATTTTTGGTTTGGAAAACGAATAAATCAGACTCGGTTAAAATTCGTGATCACTGGTAGAATTTGAAATGGATTTTATGGCAACTACTTGATAAATATCTAATAAATGATCTATGTTCTCAGTCAGAGCAAATTTGTAATAATATTAATAATAAACTGGAGACGATAGGCTGAAGATCGATCCCAGTGGCGTGCTATAGGAGAGGCCTATGTCCAGCAGTGGATGCGTATAGGCTAATGTTGATGAGGCTAATATACATCGAAATATTTATTGGGTGTGATAACCATGAAACGAGATTAATCTATTTGATGCTAAAGCGATATTTTTAACGCGATAGTATTTTATAAAAGATAGCCATTCTCTAAGTATGATACATTAATAGACACTTCGGTAATCAAGGCTAATAGATACACAGAACTAGTCAATACAGAAACGAAAATAAAAATGAACGTATCAAACAGATACATTGTAGCTCAGTATTTGCAATTTTTATGTCTCATTCTCGTTCTATTTCAGACAATGAAAGTCCAACCAGATTATGCAAAAGCTAAAAAGTGCGAGCTGCATTCATCTCTTCGATGTTTAATGCGTCCTTATCGTTGGACTGGATTGTTTCCTGTAGAAGGACTTGAACAGTCAGATCCGGGTAAAATAAGGTATTATGATTAATACTTAGATTTGTTTGAACGAAAATAGGTAAATTAAGATTTGACATTTTTCAGAATGGAGGTAGTTCTAAAATTACGAGCTTATGATCAGTGGAAATTGGTTCATGATTATATGATGATTACGATGCTTTTTTCTTTTTTTGTTTGGATTATTATCTTCTTCAATGAGAGACAATTTTTGGATGAATATGAGTTCATACGTATATACCATACATATGTATATTATTTATGACTGCCTTGGTGGCGCGGCTGTACTAAGGTATTATGGTAAATCTGAGGTCTCGAGTTCGAATCACGGGTCGGGCATAATGATGTTGTACTTTTCATCAGGCCGAAGTCAGGAATTAGTGCCCGATTTTATGACGATAGGCTTTCTCTCTATCACAGCATGAAAAGGAACACGAGTGGAACGTCGGTGTTATAGTAGTACTTCTGTCTACTCCTTCTGGTAAAAAGTCGTCACTTTACGTATGTGTGTTCAGCCAAGACTGAAATTCATTTCTGCTGAAGTTTGATAAATTCGATAAATATTTCTACAGTGACATGCTTGACGTGGCTTGCGTTCTGCGACGTTATGAAATTGTATGATTTTTACATTTACATGTATGTAAACATTTTAAATCGCAAAAATGCTTTCAGAATAGAATTTACAGTCACGTTATATCAATGACCACTTCATTGTGTGATATCACTAATTTATATTTAATTTATAGATACACGTTGAAGTCTTATTATATCTTATACTACATCACGTCGTTTGTCGGCCACATTTTAATGACATCTATGTCTTTTTTTTGGTTTGTGCACAAAAATATGACATTAGGGCGGTTTGTGTAAGTGTTTTTGAGATTGAATTTATTTACTTTTTCTCTCTCTGTTTCTATCCATCTCTTCTTGTTTATCAGCATCTTCTTTCCTTTTTCCACTATCTGTATCTGTATCTGTATCAGCCCATATACGTCCCATTGCAGGGCACGGGCCTACTCTACAATCGAGAGTACGATTGAGAGTGGTTAGGCCATATAGTCCACCGAGCTGGCCTAGTGCGGGTTGGCGGACTTACATACCATAGAAATTCTTATAAATCGCTATGGTATGCAGGTTTGACTACATGCTTCTCAAAGATCGATATTTTCCAGCAAACCTACTATTTTATGGCGCCGCTCTATTTTGCATAATATTTTCAATCAAGCTGGCTACAAATTGGCCCCAACTGATAACGAAGGCTGCTGAAGTGGAAGAAAGTGTTCTACCAATCCTCATAACTTAGAATACAAGAGACTACTGGCAGTAGGTCTCTCATACTAGTATGTGAGACGCCACCTGGGTAGGTATCACCGCAATATCTATTTCTCACGCCAAACAGTGTTGTAAATGCACTGTTGTGTTCTATTTCGAAGGACATTGCAGCCAAAGTAACTACCAACTATCAAGCAATGCTTTGTAATTCAAGGTATTGTTTGTTTCTGCCACTATTTATGAGCGCTCATATCGCTACCACCAGGCGAACGGCCATGCCAGTCTCACTATTCATTACAGTAAAAAAAAAGAAAGCATTTGTATTTTGATATATTATATTTTTCTATTTTTCCTATTGCCAGTGGAACATATGCTATCCAAGGTGTTCCAAGTGATGCATTTGATGTCATGTTCGGGAGAGACGACGCTGAATCACCGCGTGATCAGAATGTATTTAATAGACAAAAACCCTTTCATATTTGATTATATTTCGTATGATATGATTATTGGAGTATTGGCAGAAGTAAGTGGCAAACTATAATTCTTAGTTATGTTATTATTTATATCTTTATTGTAGGCATAGATTTTTTCTACAAATTATTACGTGGAATATAGGAGAATATAATAATATGTTTATTTTTCAGATTGTGTGTCTGCAAGCGACATTCTTTTGGAATTTTGTAGATGTACTAATAGTGTTGTTTAGCACGTACATCAAATCATACTTTAGTGACCTGAATGTAGCCATCAACTCTTATCGAAATAAGGTAGCTAAAATATACTCTTGTCTTAAACTTTACTTCAATACTCTGATTTTTCACCAGCTAATAAATAATATAATATAATAAATTATTTATTCAGTAACCATAGAGTTTATAATTTTTCAAAAGAGCGATAAGGGGGCTCTTTTAAGCTTGAAATGCTTGTGACAGGAGACCCCAAAACTAAGCAACCGACCAATCAAAAAGGGGAGATGTTCAATTAATTGGATTGCATTTTCTTATACTTAGTGTCAGATGAAGATCATGGCATGATGTTAACAAATGGTTATTTCTGATCTATGTCGATAAACCGAAATTTCTTTAGTAATTTCTGATGCCTACGACATAAGATCCGGTATTAGTTTAGGGTCTGGACTACGGCTGCGATTGTTAGTAATATTTTTTATACTGGCACATTGAATGCATTGCACATTGGTGGTAAGTGCAAATGCCGTCCAGGTAGAGTATCGAATGGCTTGAGACGGTGGTCTCATGCCATTCGTTCCATATTGGCCCGCTAAGATGCCTTTTCACTGTATCAGCCCTCCTCTACAATCGAGAGTACGATTGAAAGTAGTTAGAACTTATAGTCCACCACGCTGGCCTAGTGCGGGTTGGCGAACTTTACATAGAAATTCTTACAAATTGTATAGTATGCAGGTTTTATCACGCTACTATAATATTTATTAATAAACTAAACATTATTTTTAGGACACGATACCATGGAGCCGTCTTCGCCTCCACCACTCCCGTTTAGTAATCCTACTGAAGCAAATCGATGCACAACTGAAGACTTTCTTGATGATGTCGTTCTTTACGAATCTGTTCTTCTTATGTTTCCAACTTTTCAACTCTTTACAGTAAGTGAGTTAAAACAGTGAAGTATCGTAGCATCGACTTTGAACTTGGTTTTTGTGCGTGCTAAAATTGTGGTTATATGGTATGGCCTATAAACTTTCATTCTTATTGTATTAGTAAGACAAACCAACAGGATTAAAGTTAAATTAAATAGTGGATATGTTAAAACTATTAGATTACAAGTATAAATGCTTGTTGCCGTTTAGAGAAAAAGCTGTTCCTTATCTATATTATAAATATTAACTAAATTAAAACTAAAAATTAAGAGTTGTTCCTAGCTGGGGAGCTTATATCGCGAGTTTATAGTGAATAAAATTGTCTTTGACATAAAATAATCACACAATATGATGGTAAAGTATAAAATATGCAAAATGATTGAAAGAAAAGTAGTAGTTCCGTTTTAATTTCTATCCTTAGCTTTCATACATAAATAGATAATAATAAACAAATAAATGAAACAAAAAATTTGCACGCATCGATTTGTCTTTTTCTTGAGCGAATTTAAACTAGATATGAATGTAAAAAACTGTTATAATTCTTGGGTTTATTTTAAATTAAATATTTTAATTCTACTTTGTGATATTTTTATTTCAGTTGGAATTCTTTAGGGACTGTCCATTGTGGTCTTGCTGAAGAAGATCCGTAAGTATATTAAATCGTATATTCTTTGCTATACATTTCTTTTACAAGTTACGTGTGTTTAAAAGGAGTAATTCATCTAACCTTAACTTTAGGAAAGAAGTATTTTGATCTGCATAGCAATATTTAATGCTTTCTTTTTTCTTCCAGTACAAAATCATCAACAGTATACCTCACATACTACCTGTTTTCGTTCTTATATCTAGTTCTTAGAACATTTACATTATCAATTCTCGCCGCGGACGTACATTTAGTCGCTCAGGGGCCGCTTATAGCCCTCTACGAAGTCCCAACTTCAGCTTATAATATAGAGGTAAGTTCCAAGAATCAATATTTAAGTTGGCAGCAAAGATCTGAATTGATCCAGAAAATTATTGTAATATCTGGAGACGGTTTGTTTTGACGTCAATATGTGTCAAAGTGGATGAAGCGAAAATAATATGCCAGGATCAAGCAAAGTGACGATTATGTATGTATGTAAGACTCGATCTTAATGTGGGGTCAGGACTATCTATTTGATTATTGGGTATTATTATATATTTATCATTTATTTATTTAAGTTAATTTTTATATTATTGTCTGCCCGGAAAGTGATGATCGGAAGAAAATTGCTGGGTATAGTTATAGTGACTAACGTTTGTCCTGTTTCAATTTCAGGCTGTGTTTGTTTTATCAGCGCATATATGTGCTACTTCAGGACACTGGCCTACTCTACAATCGAGAATACGATTGAGAGTGGTTAGGCCATATTGTCTATCACGCTGGCCTAGTGCGTGTTGGTGGACTTTACATATGGTCTGCAGGTTTCCTCACGATGGTTATTGACTACCAATAATCAGACTGTGTGTAGAATAACAAATAATATACATTGATAATAATTTTTATTAGCGCGAACTAACCTTATATTACAATAATTTTGTGAGAATAACATGAAACAAAAATAACTGACGGACAAACAAATAAATGAAAAAATGAACATTTTGGCTCTGAATGAATTTTTGAATGCAATTAGGCCAGCATTGTGTTAATCATAGCTAGATAGCTATATGGCATTGTTGTATGCTTTGTACGAACTTGTATTTAAAAACTTAGTGATGGATATTCATTTAGGTTAAAGATTCAATAATCTTTAAACGCTTTTAACGCTTCCAATGGAAGCGCTAATATTGTTATAATTTCTACTGGATTCGAGATTCGGTCTACGTGTGATGTACACTGTACAGTATCAATATCTAGTTCCCTTAGTGTCAAGCCTTTTATCGAAATAATTGACTTTATTTCATAGTCCTAATATAACAAAAGCCGATGACTTCACGATCTTATTTCCACGTTTATCTACTTTACAGCAAGTCTTAATTTACAAAGATACCCTCCCTATTTTCCGGACAGTTTTCCATTTCCGCAAACCTTTGATGTAGTGACTTCCTTGTTATTCTTTGAGGCTGTTCCAATTTTGTCAAATTATTGATGTAAAAGTGTACACGTTTTAACGTAAATTAGCCTGCAATTTATTTACGTTCAATTAGCTTTATTAATTGGTAAAGCGTATTTTAGGTATTCCATCAATATTTATCTGGCTATAAATGTGGTGCCAAGATATCTATATTGCCCTACTGAGATGAGTTTGATGAGTTTTCGGGCCCAATTGCTAGATATATAGATATTCTTATGTAGATAGTATCGATATTTGAGTTCTGAATATTTAGATATGAATATATTTACTACTTTAGTCACTCGAGAAATAAAAAAAGGATGATACAGCGCTCAGCGTAAAAAGTGTTTTTATTATCTCGGGAAGAGTTAAAATCTAAAGCTACACTTATTCCAAAAACCTCTCGCAAAAGAACACAGACACAAATAACAGAAGGGTTAAACGCCAAGATCACAATGCCCGACTCAGCGGGATTCCAAAAATGCGATGTTATAAAGGCGCTTTAGTTCCGTCAAGTCCATTCTCTTGTTGACTTCAGATAAGACCACGGGTTTCTCGTAATGCCGGAAAGTTTAGCAGTCGGTCGAACTACACTCGGGATTGCGTTCAAGCCTAAATAATAGGCTTCATCTACTTTTGCTATTTCGTTTGATACTTTTGGTATTTTCGTGGAATTTGGGACTCTGCGAGCTTAATATCTATACTAATATTATAAAGCTGCAGAGTTTGTTTGTTTGAACGCGCTAATCTCTGGAACTAGTGGTCCGATTTAAATGATTATTTCAGTGTTGGGTAGTCCATTTATTGAAGAAGGCTATAGGCTATATATCATCACGCCATGACCTATAGAAGCAAAGCAGTAGTGATATTTCTAGCAAATACGAGGAAATTTTGTTCGTTTTTCGTGGGCCGATTGTGGCTTGTCCTCAGCAAGCCGACGCATCTTCATAATACATATATACACAACTGTCACGCCAGTTCCAATGGGCGTAGGTAGACTCTATGAATCTCCCCTTTGTTTGATTCTGAAATACAAAAGTATTGTTTCATCCACTTTCACCAACTAAGTGGTACCTTATATGCTGCTTAATAATATATTTATTGTACACAGGTCCAGCGATTTCAACTACAATTGCGTTGCACAACCATCGGACTGAGTGGATTATTCTTTTATGTGACCCGAAAGACTATATTGAGGGTATGATACTTGCTTATGAAACAAATTTTTAATAATTAATACGGCGACACTAAAAATTGCAAAGGCAAATTCTAGACAATTATGAAATAAACGAAATTATAATGTAAAAAAAAAAAATTATAATATTATTATAATTGCAATTGATCAATTTAAAGTTTTTTTTTTCTTTGTATTAAATTGATGTGTAAAAAATGATATCTCTAACAAAAGATTAGTTACTACTTTTAGCTTTCAGAAGGCATATTTAAGTGGTATTATATCATCATGATTTTAGCCACAAGTAAGTCCACTACTGAACATAGGTCTCCCCCAAGGATGTCCACATCTGTTGGAGGCGCCCAGCATCTAGCGACCTTTTGTTTTCTTTTCTTTTTTTTTTCTCGCGGGGATAATCCCTTTACGGACCATCCCACCCCAACGGGGCGGGGGTGAGTCCCTATCGTAGTCTGCGCACCGAAATACCGACTAAAAACCCCGCGTTTGCCACCATCGGTGCACGTTGGAGACGGCCCCGGGATATCCGCTCAACAGACGCGCCAGGACCGCCTCCTTGTGCACTGCCGCTTAGCGACGCGGCTTTGGACACGTGTTGCGTCACGTCTCGGGGGCCGCCAAGATAGGGACGGCGACCCCATGTGGCCTCTGCGGCGCCGGGTTAAGCATCTAGCGACCTCCTGCAACCTAAGCCAGGTCGTCTATCCACCGTTTATGCGGGCGTCCTTGGCTACAATAAAAAAAACATCTTATAAGAATCTGGGAGTTACTTTGTTGGGTTGACGAAAGTTCGAACATCTCACGTAAAACTACGTACTGCCTAAATAATTTACAAAATGTTCTAATCCTGTATCGTACGTCGTAATCTTAGACAAAGTTCGAAGTGATATAAGTTTCATAGATTTTTAAAATTGGAAATCTTTTATATTATATGTTGATGTTCATCGTTCGAACATTCGAACTTCGTGTCGGGCTATAGATAAACCCCTCTGAACATTTTATCAAAAAAATATATATGCATATATTAGATTGTCTTGTCTTGCAGGTGATCGGTACAATCATTACATACGAGCTCGTATTGCTGCAGTTCAGCGGAAATGTTACAGATTTTCAACGTCCAGCTGCTTTGGAAAAACACTAGAAAAATAAAACTTTTAAAATACATTCGTATATTATGTTGATTTAATAAGAATTATATGTAGTATACTGTATATCTCTCTTCTAGGTATGTTGACCAACTACATGTTTTGTGAACAAAATAAATAATAATTAACAAAGACTATAATTACAGAGTTTATTTTGTAGAAAATCTTTAAAAATATAATAACGGACTATATGGCCTAACCAATCTCAATCATACTCTCGATTGTAGAGTAGGCCCGTGCCCTGCAGTGGGACGTATATGGGCTGATGACAGATACAGAATATTATAAAGAGGGAAGACTTGATTGTTTTTATTGCATAGGTTCCGAAACTACTGGATTGATTTGAAAATTTAATTTACCACAAGAATCCTACATTATTCCTGATGAACATAGGCGATAGAATATTTTAAAAATGTGTATCCGCACCCGGGCGGAGCCGGGGCAGGCCACTAGTATTTGATAAAATTCTTGCGCCAGTCCTCCATACCGATGACCATCAAAGGAGTAATGTGTAATTAAAGTTTAGTAAATTACATGTAATTTATTTTTGACTTCATCTAAAAATCCGTTCAGAAAATCTAGGTTCTTTAGGTATACAACTACTGGAATTGACGATCAGTCTAACTCTTTGAATACCTTATAAATAATACGCATCTATCTTATAGAATATAATTAAAATTAATTTGAAAAGGTTGGCATGGTCGTATTCAACTTATGAGCCGTCCAATGTCTAATAAATTAAATAAAAAGTTATACATCGTATTGTTTATAAGGCATTTACGTTTAATAGACTCCGTAGCGCAGTTGTTTTGACGCAGAGTTTGAAGCAAGATGCAACTTACAGCCCCACAGTCTCGCAGTAAATGTTTATGTGGCTTGAAAGCATTTGCATCGGGCTTGGGTGTCACAGGACTGAATACTCTTTTAACCTTTCTAATTTCTTAAATATAATAATTATTTTTATTCTATGTGTGAATGACCATCAATACATCACACATGATTTCAACAACTCAAAGGTGGCACACCTCGGATTCAAAACCGCAACCACAGTGGACACGTTGGCAGTCGCAACAACCGCCAACCTCAATCGTGTTCTCGATTGAGAAGCATGCCCGTGCCCTGCAGTGGGACGTATATGGGCTGATACAGATACAGATTCTATGTCTTCTTTTCCCATCATCTACCAATCTCCGAGTTCCACGACCCTAAGCTAATTGACTAATATTAAAAATCACATCCAGTCACTTTACATTCACAAAAAGGGGGCATTCGGGTCACTTCACTTTGAAGCTTTGCCGTCAAAGGGCTAAGTTTTGCTTCTTAGCAAATTACTACGCTCATGTTAGTTCACAGGCCAGTGAGTCGCGCTGAATGCTTGTGGTCATTATTCTGATATTCCAACTCAACTCAGACGTGACTGAAGTTAGATACATTGTTTGAATAGTAATATAGTTGACTGGTGAATCATAGTAATTCTAGCTACGAATTGATTGAATTAATACACGTATTGTGCTACGGCATTTTCTAGATGTGTTATGTGCGTGGCGGCCTGTTGGTAAACGGACTAGACACGGCTGCCAACATGTTCACGATGGTCACGGGTTCGAATCCCAGGGCACCTTAGACTTTTTGAAATCATGTGTGTATTGATCTATATAACAATTACTCTGTGGTATACTCAATCACCACGCACTATAAATGTGCAGGACAACATCGTGAGGAAGCCTGCAGAAACTAGCGATTCATAAGAATTTCTATGGTATTTAAATCCGCCAACCCGCACTAGGCCAGGGTGGTGGACTATATGGCCTAACCACTCTCAATCGTACTCTCGATTGTAGAGGAGACCCGTGCCCTGCAGTGGGACGTATATGGGCTGATACAAGATTTTCTAGAATGTCATTTTTTTTTATTGCCATGAATGGCGAAATAAGCATGCAATTCGTCTGATGGTAATCGATACGCTTATGAACAATAGCAAAAATAAACAACGCCTTGAATTAGAAAGCAATGCTTGGTATTACACTGCGCTCGCCATCCTGAGACATAAGATGTTAAGTCGCAATATGTTCAGTAGTACTTTGGCTACAATGTTCTTCAATCCGAAACACAACAGTGCATTTACACTGCTGTTTGGCGGGAGAAATCGACATTGCGGTGGTACCTACCCAGGCGGCCTCTTGCATATGAGAGCTATCTCCAGTAAAATTTAAGCTTGTTATAACGTCTGAATAGAAATTCATGATCAATTCTTTCATGTATATGAGGGCGGCGATGGAACGAAAAATAAAATTGGATAAATATTTGTCTAACGCAAGCGTTTATGTTAGTATTAACATGCCCAATACAATAACATGTGAAAGGAGAAAAACTTTAATTTTTTGTTAACAGCATTATATAAAGGCATTTAGAAACCAAAAGATCGTAGATGAAATACAAATAGGAAACACGTGAATGTAATTCTGAATTAAATTTTCTTTAAACATTGAAATGTTCACATTGGTCATTTTTCAGTTTGAAAATAAATAAAAGAGCTTGATTTTCTTATTCGTGACTTTATTTTTGTCATATTTCTATATCTGCAGAAGGAGCAGCTCGTAAGTCATAATGGTTCCAATCATCTGAAAAAGAAACAGTTATGTTAAGAAAGCTATATCACGGATTTAGCATCAAATAAATAAATACACCCAACATTCACATACATAGTCATAACCGAACACTAAGATCGTATCTTGTGTCGTGGGTATTAGGAACTACGAGAGACTTTTCAGTCTCACCAACACCCAAGCCAAAACAAATATCTGCGGATCACACAAATATTTTCAACTGTGCGGGAATCGAACCCGCAGACTCTCGTTTCCCAGCCGGCGTCTAACCAACTGCGCCACGGAGGCTGTCTATCCGTGACGAATAAGTATTTTTAAAACACAATTTAAAAACAATCGTTTACGTACTGCTAGTATATTTTCTCGAGTAATCCGAAATAAAAATCCAGTTATGCAGATGTCGGTATGATAAATTTGAACCATAAGTCTTTGCATCTGAAAAACAATGATGATGTTGAGAGGAATATTACTTAGAGTCTAAAAATAGAATTTAAATAGCCGTATTCTTATTTGATAGAACACCACGCAGAAATATTTACGGTATTTTAAAAACTTTAGTCAAGTTATTTAGTGCAAAAAAATGGCGATTTTTCTACAATAATATTGTCATCAAATTCAAATATTTTTTTTATTAAAAACAACTAATTTAAATTTATGATAAATGTATTTTTTTCTTCAAAGCTTATTTGTGTTTCTATCTTCTCTATTTTCCTTAAACGGTCCATTTTCATCATATTTTTATTTATTTAGAATTTTCGATTAATCAATCTATATATTTTATTAAAGGCTTACTTCAATACAGTAGGATGTATTCGGAGCCGTATATAAAGCATTCAAAGCTTCACGACTCGTAGTATGGAGGTCAGCAGCCAAGAACAATAAACAGTATAGTTTAGATGAAGCAACTATGTAGGAATACGTGGAATATACTACGAATTCCCAATCATATCTGAAAAAATATACAAAAGTTAAAATGACAACTGTATTCAGTATGAATAGGTTTATTTCAAACTCCTGCTATTAATTTAACTTTCTGAACAATTCCGTTGCGGGTTAAAGACAAGTTAGACATTGCCGGAGACTCGTAGAGCTTCAATTCTCGGTGTCATTACATTGCGTGTCACTGTTGATGGTGGCTCACATGAGTTACATTGGCGGGTGTGAGGGCGGCACAGTAGTATGAATAGTTCATCTCGCCAATGATGACACTACTATTTCACAGATATCCAAAGTAATGTTGTTGGAAGATATCGTTATCATTGCGTCACTACTTAAATTATAATTCTTATCCTTTTAATTAACTTCAAAAAAAGAATATCAATTCGATGTGTATGTGTCTAATTTTGCCTGAAACGGACAGTTTTTGGATTTATTAGTAGATACCAGCGTATAATCACGTTTCATACGTAAAAAAAAGATCGTAGAAAACATTTTTGCTTTGGAATAGTTATAGTCCAACTTAGGAACAGTGTAAGTTTTTGTGAGATAAGAATTTTCAAAAGTTGTCGATTTTTGTGGACCATACTTAATAAACATACTTTACCATCAGGTGAACCGTGTTTGGTTGAACGTTTGTTGTACCTGACTATGAAAAGAGATATAATGAAGTAATACATAAAGACATACTTGTGTTCTTCAACGCAATCAGAGTATTTGACAAGGTTGTCTCGCGTCAATTTGCTGTAAAAAAATAACAACGGTTTATTTTAAACAATATTCTCGAGAGTTCTTCTGTGGTCAATGGCAGCTTACGTAAACTTGGTAACGTGAGCTCGTAATACTTATCCAATCTACATCTATATCTAATCTACTTATTTATATTTAAAATTAATATTTATTTAATTGATTTTCATAAGGATATTTAGATGATTAGCGATTCTATATACCATTAAAAAACTAATCCGTTAGATAAATTATAGTGTGTCTATTTTATGGATTGACAAATAAATAAATACACCCAACAGTCACTAAAATCGAGTCTTGTGTCGTGAGAATAACTACAAGACTTTTCAGTCTCACAGATACCCACATCCGAAAGAAATACCTGTAGAACACTTAAATATTGTCTCGATACGGGGATCGAACCGGGGGTTTCACAGATGGCTTTTAACCAACTGCGCCACGGAGGTTGTCTATGAACATGAGTATATGTAAATGAGTGAAAAAATATATATTACGTGGGCTGTATTAAAATAAAATATCATCATCAATATAATTTCAATATACAGGGTATATCAAGACTGCTACCGAAAACGAAGCCGGGTGGTAGTTTAAGCGACTTCAGACACAATGCAACAGAAAAAGTTGCAAAAAAAGCGACAATATTTTTTTTTGTTATTTTTTTCCTATGGCCATATTTGGGTGGTAAATAATTTTTTTCCTAAAATAATTGTGTATACCCTTTTATTTATAAATACTCCAAGGTATAAAAGAGTTTAAATTATTATTTTAGCAAAAACTATGGATTTACCACCCAAAAATGACGATATTTAAAAAATCATAAAAAATAATTGTCGCGTTTCTATGCGAAATTTTTAATTGCATTGAGTTTGTAGCCACTAAAACTACCACCCGGCTTCGTTTTCGGTAGCAGTCTTGAGATACCCGGTATGTACATAATATGACTTTTCCTAAAAGACCATGGTATGTACAGTCAGCGACATAAGTCGCTACACATTCACGAGATTTGGAATTGTCTTATCATCCAAAATAATAATTATTTTGAATATCGTATGGCACATCTCGGCATAAATGACTTTACTTGGTTATATTTTACGATTACAGAGTAGTACGTACAAATTTTAATTCATGAAAAGCTTATCAAAAAATGTGAAGTGTTCAACTACTTATGTCGCTGACTGTACCTAGATATGAAAGAAAGGTACTAAACTAAACTCGCTAATGATAAATTAAAACTTACTATACAGACATAAACTCACGCCTTTTTCTAGAAGGGGTAGGCAGAAATGCTACAAGGACTCCCACACTTCGTCTAGTATGTTCAGTCCCACAATGTGATAGGTGGCGAGGCTATCGCCATATATGGCTTAAATTTCTGGCTCCAGGCTGATAATGTAAAAAAAAATCTAATATCACTTTGCCCGACCCGAGATTTCAAACCGAGAGCCTTGGAATCGTACCGTACAACAAATGCGCGTCCGAGACAGTCTTACATTAAAAAAACTAAAAGTCTTGCTTCATAACTTACTTTAGAATATAGAATGTCTGTAAGCTGATGTAGACAAGGTTGTAGAATACAGCGTTGAGAACAAATGGGCTGAACATGCTATCCAAGATCTTGGCCAGGCGGGTTAGACGTGTGTAGTAGATTTGCAGTTCTAACCATGTGGGCTTGCTTTTGCGTAACTGTGAAAGATGATGTTTTAATTTAGCCAGTTGTATTATCTTTCAAAGTCTTATGCGTGAAGTTGGAGTCGAGATATCAGATGAGGCGTGTTGGTAACGGACCAGACGCGGCTTCAGTGGTGTCCGCCCATATATATACGTCCCACTGCAGGACACATGTCTCCCCTACAATCAAGAGTACGATTGAGAGTGGTCAGGCCATATACTCCACCACGCTGGCCTAGTGCGGATTGGCGGACTTTACATACTATAGACATTCTTATAAATCGCTATGGTATACAGATTTCCTCATGACGTTTTTCTTCACTTTATAGTCCGTGGTGTGACTGTCAATATACACATGTCGAAATGTCAGAGGTGTGACCTGGGATTGATACCCGCGACCATACCAACAGGCCACCACGCATTTTATAGTAATAGTCAAACTTCTACTATAATCAAACTTCTGGTCTTATAAGATTTTTAGGCTCGTTACAGGAAAAACCTGATAAATTTTTGCGAAGCTTAAAACGTATGAAAGTAACAAAGGGCAAAAATATAAAGCATTTTATAAATTTACAGCAGTTATATAAAGAGATAAGACATCATAAAGTACAATGTAAGAAGTGAAGAAGCTATGTCGTGAAAATGCTGTAAAATCCCACTTTGTTGTGGACAATACTGAAGTTTAGTCATCTGTGTAAGCTACACGTGTTATTTTACTGTGTAACTTCAAAGCTTCTTTGTTATATGTAGGATTATAGTCATCATTTAAAGATAGTATCGACAGTATTTTCGACTGCGTCCGTGACGTATTTTTTTCGTGTTCTGGTTCGATTCCCGCACCGAGACAAATGTTTGCGATCCACAGATATTTGTTTCTGGTCTGGGTGCTTGTGTGACCGAAAAGTCTCACGTAATTCCTGATACCAGCGACATAAGACTTCATTGGTCTTAATGTTGGTTCCGGACTAAGTAGTTACTTTAAATATTCTATCTCAGAACAATTAGTTATATCAATGAAGTACATTTGACATGTAATTTTACACCAAAAACTAGTTACAAATAAGTACACTTACTTTGTATTGTCTTTGAAATAAAATCCTATTGAATGTTTTAAATCTTTCAGTGAGATAAATACTTATTACAACACCTGGGCAGGGCATGATGTTCATCATAAAAGTTCCTTGCAACTGCATCATCTGAAATGTTTACAATCTTATCATGTTTTGCTTATCAATTAAAATAACTTTCAAATTCAATAGTCTATTTATAATTCCTATCGATTTTATCATTCCTCCCTTTTATTGAACTTTCCAGTAACTAAGTAGCTTTCACTGATGTCTTTTATTTAAATCAGATAAATATTTGCAAAAACATCTTGATAATTTTTTCCTTTAGGTACAAGAACTTTTTTTTATTGCTGTGAATGTCGAGACGAACATTCCATTCGCCTGATGGTAAGTGAAGCGACCGCTCGCGTATACACCAGTAATTAGTGCTTGCCATCCTTAGATATAAGACATAAAGAACTCAACAGAGTGTTTACACGGCCTGTTTGGTAGGGGAAAGATATTACGGTGGTACCTACCCAGGTGCCCTCTCAAATATACAACCAATAAAGTTCATCAGTTTTCCCTGCTCTCTATTATTTTAATACGATTAATATTTGGAAAATACGAATATACCTCTCATTTCTTTCTTTACACAAGAAACATGCTGCATTATTTGCTGAATATAGGCCTCGCTAAAATAATTCTTTAGAGGTGATACTTTTCGGAAGCCACCAGTAACAAATGACTTCTCGCGACTAGCTAGATCGTTAAGTTCAATAAAGGATAATTATTCTATGAAAGAATTTGTTTAAGTGTGGAAAAATATTACCAATACAACAAAACTGCTGAAGTAGCTAAACGTGAAGTAATCGTAAAACCACGAGTGGTAGACCACAAAATATGATTTAATATACAATCCAGAATCGTCGGGAAGAAGATAACATTCCTTCGCCATGTTTATCGTGTATATGGTGTACAACAAATGTTCTCCTGTAAAAGATAAAATATTTAGAATTATAGAATATTATAGAAGCTTGCACGCTTCTGTGCCATAAGTATAAGGAGAGACTATAGATTTCAACTTTGCTTTCTTTACTGTCGAGTAAGCAACAATATATTTTGTAACAATTTTTCTCATAAGGTCCAAAATCTTAAACTAGTTAAATTATATATATATAGTTTTATCTATATGTATGTACATGTTGTGAAATAAACTCTATAATTTTCTGAGAGCTACATACTTTCAGTGAAAAGACAGCCATAAATATCAAATCCATACTTTTTTGTATGTATGTATTTCAAAGGTTAATATTAAAAACGTGTATGTTATACCTGCGGAAGCACATTGTAGAACAATGATCACCATATTTACAACTTGTACCATCCGTCGCGGGTTTCTTGGAGGAGGTAACTTTACCTCAATAGCTTCGATTTCATTAATCGCAGTCCGCCATTTTCTACTGACGCGTATAAAACTAATATTCCCATATAAATAACAACAGAAGAATAATATTACAGCTGAAATAAATAAATACATGTAATATAGAAACCGTAATTTATGTGTCAAGATATTCACAGAAAACAATGTATGCAGACATTTAAAAAATCCCGAAAGACAAATAAATAATTAAACCCAGCAGTCACACGCAAATTAATTGACATAATTGACACTCTTTGTTTCACAGCCGATTCTCAGCGGAGTGCGCTACAGACTGTTGGTAGGTCTATCATATGTGACAGGCCACCTACCCAGGTGGCCTGTCAGGCATCAGTGTAAATGCACTGTTGTGTTCCGGTTTGAAGGACATTGTAGCCAGAGTAACTACTGGACATATTGACAATTAGCATCGTAAGTGTCAGGATGGCGAGCACAGTGAAAAGCCAAATTTTACTTTGTAATCCATGGTATTGATGTGTTAATCCATGAGCGGTCGTATTGCTTCCATCACTTTTCCATTCCATCATTCGTAACCATCAGGCGAATATTCTGCCATCCTCTCCATTCATCGCAATAAAATAATAATAGAACTTATAAAATGAAAAGCAAAAGTACACGGAATAGAGTTATAAAATTATATTTTACTCACTGAATTTTTGTGCGGAAATTTTATTAACGACGATGTCATAAAAGACGAATATTGTAGAGACGATTATAAGTAACATTATGATATTTTGGTTAAGAGAATATGGGGACTTCCATTTGTATCTGGAAAAAGGAATAATTTGATATTTTGTTGGCAAATATATTTTATACATTGCAGAAGAACACACAAGGCAACCAGTTTGCCATTGGTATTACTATAACAGCTTTGGGACACACTTTACAAACTTACCTTAAGTTTATTCCTCTGTCTATTAATAACTAAACAATGCTATGTAGGTATGTGGTAGGACCGTCAAATCGAACGCGGAAACAAAGGGAAAAGGAAAAGAGAAGTAAATCCACATATCTAGGTGTTCAAACTTATTATTATATTAAAAAAAATATTATTAACGAAGCCCGTATATTATGATATTAAATAAAAACATGCCTATACACAGCTTGTAACACATTTGGTGCAATCCCTGAAATTATTTTTCAATTATATATATCGTCTACGGTCTTTTGGCGTGCGAATGCGTAGTTATCATGTTGTTAAATTAGTAGGAAAAGACTTTCTCTATTTTACGATATTTTTATGTTTTCTTAATATAAACAATATGCATTTTCGTCATGCTCGTTATCACATAGTATTAACGTGTCCAAAATAATGTAAACTGAAAAAAAAAACGTCCCTAGACTGACCGTAAACGATCTATACCTAGAAAATTGTAGTTGTCCTACATATCGAAAAAAAATGATACCATTCGAGGAGATAAAGCCTTTGAAACAATACAACAATAAACAAATACCTTAGGAAGTAAAATAATAAAAAATATGAACTTTTCGTGAACGTCAAAACGGTAATTTCGAATTCTTAAGCAACTTTGCAGTAAAATATTGCATTGGGTTCAATAACTTATTCTGAACATATCAGAGTGAAAATATGCCACAACTTTATACCTCGTAAATTGACTGGTGTTGTTAAAAACCCCACTCAGTGGCAATAACCCAGCAAGTCGGCAAGTCAGAAGCATCAGTCGTATTGATTGGTAGAAACCTCCATTCAAAAGGCGCTTGTCTCGGAGGTCCTCAGTGGAAGTCCAGGCCTTTCGGGGATACATGACTGACTGGCACAATGTTATCACTGGGTTCACACATTTGGTTACTCTGGCAAAGAAAATCTGGCAGAGGTGCTCTACCAGTATTTCCGATTTTATCCATCCCACGGTTTTAGAAATCGCTTTAAGCGATAAGCCCGCGTATTGTGTTACCAAATATAATTCTTAAACTGAATACTGTAATATGGTCTGAAATAAAGAATTATTGTATTGTACAGTATGTATGTGTATTATAGGATTTTTACTAGAAATGCATGTTTTGTCTCCTACTGCTAATTTTAAAATTACTACTAGTCCAATACATCTAGAATTTTTGTCATGAAAGTTTATACTCACGCATTTTTTTAGATGGTGAGTTTATTTAAATCCCGATCTGTGAATGTGGATATGATTGCACCATAAAGAAGCCGTAGCGAAACTTAGCTTCAAGGATTTATATAAAATAGTCCAATTTTTTGTTCAGGATTTCCTGTGGCTAAGAATTATGGTGTAATAAAGCAATACGAAGTCCTTATTAAATCACAAAATTCGCAGCTGCGATCGAGAACTTTATTTATTGTATTTTATTATAATTTACTCCTTATATCAGAATGCCTATTTGAAATCAGACAATTTTTTACGGATTTTATCGCGAATATGGTTTTATTTTTAAGTATTTTTTTAAACCAAGTCAGCGATATAATCCATAAAAAATAGTTATATTTAACATTCGCGTAAATCTAAGAAACCAGAATGTCCATTCTCTTTTCTAAATATTCTATGGCGTTAAACACCGGGTCGACATTTAGGCATTGTGCGTAAGGACGCGTCTAAACGGGAAACAGGTCGTGACAACTTGATAGATCGGCGTGTTTGTTTGTGTCCATCAAAAAACAAATATTTTTGTCCCTTATGTAGTTCAAATAAGAGTCTATTTGCCTTTTTGTTACCGCTGAAGCACGCATATAAAATAGATTTAAACCGTGAAGAATAATATTTGTGGTTTTATGATCTTTTTTTTGTTGAAAACGAAGCCTAGTGGAAGCTTTAGTTTCCTAAAATATACCTACACTAATTTATGTTTAAAAACGACTACGATATGACTACAAGGCTGAGGTCTCGGGTTCAAATCCCGGGTCGGGCATATTGGATTTTTCTATTCATTATAAGCCCGGAGTCAGGAATTTCTGCCTAATATGGTGATAGGCTCGTCTCTAATTAAATCCAATCAACCATCTTGGTACCACTTCAGCTTGCCAATGCTACCAATGCGTGAGTTTATGAATATTTGGAAAATATTATATTTACTAATTTTCATAATAACCCACGTAAGTTTGTAACAGTTCGGCTACAGCCTTTGTGTATCCGAGTTTGAACCGGCCGGCATAACTGTTCTCGAAAGCATTGCTCTGCACCATCATAAAAAGCATTGTCATGACTTCAGCAATCTGTATGTATATAAGCGAAAACTAGTATGATTAAGAGCCAATCACGCTGGCCTAGTGCGGCCTTTACTATATTTTAGCTTGCTAAAATATAAAATTAAGCTTATATTTTTGTTAAGGTTCCTTTTACTCTTATACATTTTTAAGTACATTTTAAAATGACTAATATTTTGCACTCCTCACTTTTTTAAATCATCTTTAAGAAAATATTATGCGTACTAAAACATCGTTATTTTCTCATTCCGTTGTTTACGGAATTTCCTGCTGATGTATTTTTCGGCGCGGCATTGTGAACTAAAAATGTATTGATTCAAAGGAACTCATATTTTTCCTCCATACCGTTGATTAATGATGTTTCATTTCGTTGTTTTTTACTTCAGGAAAGGGTTTCTCGTGTTTAATTTTGACAAAGAATTGGTGCTTGATAATTTAATTATTTTGGTATTACAAAAACAGCGCTAATTGTTTATTACGGTCGATAACTTTTTATCACGTTGTATTTTATTCATCAATGAAAAAGAATTTTCATATCTTGGAAAGAAAACTTCTTCACTTTTTATTTTTTCCTTCCTTTGTTTCCTCTTAAGTTTGTTTCGCAAAGGTTTTTTTCACTCTTTACTGTACACAAAAAATAACTAATAGCATACGATATTTTCAAAGGTTACTGATTTTTTTAAAGTTTTTATATCTTGGAAGACTGGTTTACCTTTCATCTTTGTTATTTTTTATTATTTTTTTCTCTAAAACTTTGTTTATCATAACCTAGAATATAAATTGGGAACTTAACAATATTCGATGCAAGTATTCCTGCCTACTTACCTGCAAAAATGATAGGAGAGACATGAGTAATATACTAACAGGGAAACCAATATGTGTTTGCCTATACGATCAAGGTACATATACCTTTACAACACGAACCCACGTGTAGCAATAATTCTTATATCTCCCAACATTTTCTCTTGACAATACCAGTTTTATTTACTGCCTGTCGCCTTTGTTCTTTAAGAAATATTTCTCTCATATATTCTTTAAACTATATGATACAAGAATATGTCTCCGTCGAATGCGTGTAGCAATATTCCTTTTTTTGCTGATTTACAATTGGAATCCAAATGTAGTGAATTTATATTTGCTGAGACCTTTGAAATCTGTATAGTGAATAAAATAGTGTTTAGAAGTAGGTACGGTTTAAATAAGTTAAATAAGTGCGTGGTGGCCTGTTGGTAAACGGACTAGACGCGACTGCCAACATGTTCACGGTGGTCGCGGGTTCGAATCCCAGGGCACACCTCTGACTTTTCGGAGTCATGTGTGTATTGATAGTCAATCACCACGCACTAAAACGGTGAAGGAAAACATCGTGAGGAAACCTGCATACCATAGCGATTTATAAAAATTCTATGGTATGTAAGTCCACCAACCCGCACTAGGCCAGCGTGGTGGACTATATGGCCTAACCACTCTCAATCGGTAGTCGATTGTAGAGGAGGCCCGTGCCCTGCAGTAGGACGTATATGGGCTGATACAGAACGGTTTAAATACACGAATATAATATGAAATAAAATTAAAATAAGCTTCAAATATCAATACAGGAAAAAACGGTTCTATAATTCAGAAATTTTGAAATGGTGGATTGTAAGGAATTCCAAAGCTTTATCGTGCAAAAATGCGAACACAAAAATATCTAATTAGTTAAATCCTACGCATCCTTCTTAGCTCATATTGTTACGACATGCTGAAGTAAGCTACTAATTTGATTGATAACATTATTATTTTTTAATAACTCATATAGTACATACATACGCCTTTTTCCCAGAGGGGGTAGGCAGAGGTGCTAGGATACCCACATCTCGCCTTATATGTTCCGTTCCACTATGTGATAGGTGGCGAGCCTATCGCCATATCGGGCACAAATTCCTGACTCTAGGTTGATAGTGAATAGAAAAATCCAATATCGCTTTGCCCAACCCGGCATTCGAACCGGAGACCTCAGCTTTGTAACCCTACCCTAGTACAACTACGCCACCGAGATAGTCATAACTCATCTCCTGTATCAGCCCATATACGTCCCACTGCAGGGCACGGGCCTCCTCTACAATGGAGAGTACGATTGAGAGTGGTTAGGCCATATAGTCCACCACGCTGGCCTAGTGCGGGTTGGCGGACTGACATACCATAGAATTTTTTTATAAATCACTATGATATGCAGGTTTCCTCACGATGTTTTCCTTCACCGTTTTAGTGCGTGGTGATTGACTATCAATACACACATGACTCCGAAAAGTCAGAGGTGTGCCCTGGGATTCGAACCCGCGACCACCGTGAACATGTTGGCAGTCGCGTCTAATAGAACCGTGATTATATGTATTCCGATTTTGAATTGTTCACCATAATTGTGATAACCAATAATAGCTCCTCCCTCGTGCTAAAGCTTTCTTTAGTATACTGTCACATCTTTGGTATCTAACCAGTAAAAAGTAACATTTGAATTTGGAACAAAGACGTTTTTAGTTGATAAAAGTAGCAAACGTCTCACACAAATGAATCTCATCGTCGTAAACGTGAATACGTATATAGTTAAAGTTCGTTCCTACAAAAAACAAATCGATAACCAGGCTGGAGATAAAAAATCTTTTACTTACGGGGATATTGTAAGTGATAATACAGTTGGGTTGCTCAGGGAGTGTTTTGTCTCCTGATAGCTATAGTAGGATATATTTTAACTACAAGTTTTTTTTAAATATTATCGCGTGTTTGTTGTAATCTTTACATTTTAAGCTTCCCGACGTGTCTATTATTTAACATACTCGCAACTCTTTAGTTTCATACCGGGTATATCAAGACTGCTACCGAAAACGAAGTCGGGTGGTAGTTTTAGTGACTACAAACACATTGTAACTAAAAATTTCGCAAAGAAACGAGAGAAATATCGTCGGATTTGGATGGTAACTCCATAGTTTTTGCTAAAATAATCAATTAAAGCCTTGCGTACCATAGCGTCTTTAAAAATAAAAGGGTGTATACTATTATTTAAGAAAAAAACTATGTATTTACCACCCTAATACGAAAGTTTTTTTTTTGAGTTACACTAGACAAGTAGTTACTTTACGATCTTTCTATTATTAAATGTTAATAGATGGATAAATTAATTTAATATTTCTTTTATAACATTTTACACTTTAAGGATTACGAGTTAATTGATGAAAACTAACAAAAGTAACGCACTTAACTAAATAATGTTATGTATTAATATTAGTGGCAGTACTTCTATGCAAGCCTAAAAGCCCGGCTTGTCCTACTTATTACGTGTATTGTTAGTATCTCAGTTATTTTTTTTTTACCAATAAACCTCTTTTAATTAGCTTATCCCTGGTTGGTAAACATTTCATCTGCATTTCCCAACCTACGGGTATACCCATTCAAAAAAAGGATAAGTTACATATGCAACTCAGAACTCCATGCTAATATCTCGTTAAGTCTAAAAGCACGTGAAAGCAAATGGTAATAAACATCAGTTTGGGCGGACGGAGTCACGCGCCATCGCTTTATCAAAGTCATGTTACTTTATCAAGCAGTGACAAGGCGACGTATTACTGCGTCAAATGTACAATCAAATATTCATTTTATAAGGTTAGTAAATTATTTACGGCGGCCAATAGGTAAAGTTAACTTAAATCTTATAGATAGAGCTTACATCACTGATTTGGATAAAATTACATATGTATTGCATGTTTGTGGGTTCATTTTTAGATGAATTTACAAAGAACAATAACAGTACCCTAACACAAGAACTTGGAAATTAATTGAATTTAGAACAGGGGCTAATAAAAGTTTTACTGTCGGTGGGTCTCTCATATGTGAGAGGCCACCTAGGTAAGTACCAAAGCAATGTAGATTTCTTCAGCCAAACAGCAGTGTACTGTGTACTGTTGCGTTCTGGATTGTAAGACATTGTAGCCAGAGTAACTACTGGGCATATTGAGACTTAACATATGTCTCAAGATGGCGAGCAGAGTAGAATGCCAACGTTGCTTTGTAATTGAAGGCGTTTTTCGGTTTTACTACACTGTTGTGTTCTGGATTGTAAGACATTGTAGCCAGAGTAACTACTGGGCATATTGAGACTTAACATATGTCTCAAGATGGCGAGCAGAGTAGAATGCCAAGCGTTGCTTTGTAATTGAAGGTGTTTTTTGGTTGTTTTAAATCCGATTGTAAGGATTTCTTTTCTTTTAGTTTGTCTCGTCCAATTTAGGAGGCCTTGATGCTTACTTCTATTAAAACGTATATTCTAATGCTAATAACATTTTGCTTCCAATAGGAACGGCCTGCTATCGGTCGAGATGTTTTATAACTATTTACTGCCATATTTCTATTGATGATAATATAGTCAATAAGCCGCACTTCCGATATATTTATTAGTGTCTATAATCTTAAAAATATGATGCTTTGAATACCTTTATAACGGCCGCAAATAAAGGCATTAGATAAACGTTTTATTAAAGCTCCACGATTTTTATTGCATAGATAAAGTTTCAGGAAAATATCGATCTAGCTAATGTCTAGTTTAAATGTGTGCTGTGTGTGGGCAATGACTGTAATAAAATCAAATCGCTGAAGCTATTAATTGCGCAGCAGATGGTCGTAGATGATTGTGCGTGGCCCGGCCTGTTATTTGGGAGTAAGTATTGGTTGCGTTTGTAATTATTATTTACTTTATTTTACTCCCGGCTGTGACCGTGTACGTAAGACAACTCAGCAACAAACTTTTTTCAGATTTTCGTTTAAAATACCAAAGGTCTTTATTTCCGTTATTCATGAATTAAGTAACAATCAATGCATGCCGACTATCGCTTATTTTTAGACGACTGTCTATCTCTCGGGAACACCAATTGTTTTCTTGATTAAATACACTATATCCTATCTTATGTCCTTAACAATATATGAGCAAAATTTCACAAACATCGGTTGAATAGTTATGGCGGGAAAACGCAACAAACAAACAAATGAACTCACTTTCAGATTTATAATATCGGCATGAACGGCATTTAAAATGTAGTTGTCATTTTTATTATTGTATTTTGTATTTTTTATTATCTAAAAATTATTTGCCCCTCCATTAAATGTCGCCATTTACACGATATATCCAGACTGCGACCGAAAACGAAGTCAGGTGGTAGTTTTTGTGATTTGAAACACAACGTGGTTGCGTTCTAAATTTGGCAAAAGAAGGTACGATTTCGTTTTTAATTTGATTTCCTATCGCTGTATTTGGTTGGTAAATACATAGTTTTTCCTCAATTATTATTTTAGGAAAAAAATATTTCTAATGACGCTATGATACGCAAGTGATTAAATTATTATTTAAGCAAAATGTATCAATTTACCGCACAAACGTGATAATATTTAAAACATCCCAAAAATTGCGGCGTCTTTTAGTTGCATTTTATCCTGCGTTTTCCATCGCAGCCTAAATATACCCTGTATAAGACTAGTTTATTGTAGCTTAATTCTCGAAACTTTGCATAGTGCATACATATTCCATCAGAATTTTCATCCCATCACGCCATAGGTGGAGAATGTATTCTTGCGTCAGGTTCTGATACAATAACAAAAAAAAAACAATTTTTGGTTGGATTTACAAGCTAAATGAGTGAGATCGATTTTTCTTAAAATTGACTTTGTTATTGTAATAGTCACTATCTATGGTTAATATGTGAAACATTGTAGTAGAATACAATTAATAATATTTATCGGCTCGTTTGCTATACAACATGTCTTCACACCGTTCTGTCCTCAACATCTATATCTGTTCTCATTCACCCCTGGTTCGCGTTGTGTATAGTTCGAGACGACAGATGCAAATAGTATGAATATATCAATACACTACAGTTATTTCGACAGAATATCCCACCAGTAATAGTGTGTTATGTCTGGATAACTTAAAAAATAACAGTTAGTTCTAGAGTACCGAGATACAAAATATTTATTGAAAACTTTAATCAGAGATATGGTATATTGCACTATAAAATTAATACCAGCTTTGTCTTCCTCATTCCAAACAGTGCAGAGCATTCGTCTACTTGTTATTTCTCTTTTTCATAAATTATATTGTATCCTGAGCCAAACGCATCCCAAACTTTATATTACATTGAAAAGTGGTACAAATAAAAAATAATATAAATAAAATCACAGACGTACATTTAACTAGCGGGAGTTCTGTTTCAAAGCTTAAACTAACAAATAAATTTCGGGTGACAAAGTTTTACTTACTGACATGGCGGCGGTAAAGAAACGTGTGGGTAGGTACTTATTTTATTTAGTTTTTATTAACATTATTTTCAAAAAACTTTTCATAAATTTACTTCAACGTAAAATAGTGATAAATTCGTTTTTCATTTTACCAACTTTTTAATACTAAATTTTATTTCAAATAGTTCATATTGCCTCAAATATTTTAACGCGGTTTTGTGTTGGAGTAATATAATTTGGAATTGATGGAAAAAGCGGTTGTTTTAAGTTATAATATACTAGCGGCCCGGCCCCGCTCCGCCCGGGTGCAGATACACTTTTAATAAATGTATGCCTATGTACAAAAGGGATAATGTAGGATTCTAATGGTGAAACATTATGTCGTGTCAGTCTAGTAGTTTTGGAGCCTATTCAATGCAAACAAACAATCAAATCGTTCCTCTTTATTAGTTTAGAATACAGTTGTTCTGTGTGACGCAGTAATTTTTGCTTACATTTTTTTTATTTTATACCTCAACAATAACCTCACTCCTCTTTGTGTTCATCATAACTTGGTAGTTAAACGATTAATTAGTCACAGACGCAACGCGCACGACATTGATCACATAAAAACAATAATAAATCAAAAAACTAAAAATGGCTGGTTGCGGCTGTGAATAAGTGCCCACTCAGCTAAATGTTAAGATATGGTGCAAACCACAAAGCTGATTTTCAGTGAACACTTCAAATGACGTACGGGCACAAGGGTCATAACAACAATAATAATTAAATCATAAAATAAAACTTAATAATACAAAATAAAATATCTTAAGAGTGGTCAATAATATTATACCGGGTATATCAAGACTGCTACCGAAAACGAAGCCGGGTGGTAGTTTTAGTGACTACAAACACAATGTAACTAAAAATTTTGTTAGGAAACGCGACATTAATTTTTAATGATTTTTTAAATATCGTCATTTTTGGGTGGTTAATCTATAGATTTTGCTAAAATTATTAATTTAAACTGTTTTATACCTTAGAGTATTTACAAATAAAAGGGTATAGACTATTATTTTAGGAAGAAAAATGTATTTACCACCCAAATATGGCCATAGGAAAAAAATAACAAAAAAAAATTGACGCTTTTTTTGCAACATTTTCTATTGCATTGTGTCTGAAGTCACTTAAACTACCACCCGGCTTCGTTTTCGGTAGCAGTCTTGATATACCCTGTATAAATCAAATTAGTAAAATCAAAACCCATATTTCTCGCTTGGAAGACTCGCTAGAATCCTCTACACATATACATAATAAATTACATGAATTTCCGAGCACGTGTCTGTAATTTATTGACTGAAAACAAATGAGCCGTTCTTAGTAATCTTTTAAGGTAAATGTACGGTGTCGAATTCCGTTTTTTGTCGTGAATATTTTAGATTATTTTGTTGTAAATTGAAGATTTGGTACGAAGCGAGTAATTAAACAAAAACAGACCTACATATATTGCGGTTATGTTATTTTCTGTTCTCTGCAAATGAATATTTAGCGAGATTGTAAGATATTACATTTACAATCAGTAAAGGTTTCATATAAAATTGTAATAGTATAATAGATATGAAGTATACTACAATTTTTATAAACAACATCAGATGGTATAACAATAAATGAAGGTATTCATTTTTCACTCAATACCTCTTCAAAACCAGGATATTATTTATTGCATTTTTTAGTAGTGAAGTGTTTTGAATACAAAATAATGCAATCTATCGAGTATGGTGATATATTGTTTGCTTATCTAAAGTATCAGGGCATTTGCTACCGTCCACACCGACATGGATGGATATTTATTCCAAAATGTTGTTAGATTCTTTGTACAGTTTAGACACAGTTATTATTAACATAGGCACAAATATTCTGCTTCTGGCAAACAGCGGTGTAAATGCACTATTGTGTTCCGGTTTCAAGGACTATTTAGCTAGAGTTACTACTTCTTATGGCTGAAAATTTTCAGCGTAGTAAAATGCCGAGCTTTGCTTTGCAAATCATGGTGTTGCTTGGTTTTGCTACTGTCCATGAGCTGTTGAATCGCTTACCATCACGTGAAAGTCATGTTAGTCTCACCATTCATAGCAATAAAACAATTTATGCGGGGCTGCTTTGTAACAAAAAATACTTGCCGGTGTGTTCAAAGATATCGATAGTGATATTTTGTGCAAAATATATTCAATGTTTTTATAATGTATATTTTTTACAGGTATGTTTTCATTGTTACATGCATGTAGGAAATATCGTAAATTTTAAATAAGTCTTTAATTTGTGTCATTTCATCTACGCTATAATTTATTACAGGGCCATTTAAGGAATCAGGAATGAACGGAATCAAAGATTTACTCTTTCAGAAATATGACATATTTTCGGGGTAAGCAAATTTTTGTTTATTATACTTTATTTTTAAGCAATTCATCCATCCATCCATCCATCCATCAGCCAAAGGAAGTCCACTGCTGAACATAGGCCTCCCCCAATGATTTCCACAGAGACCTGTTGGAGGCAGCCTGTGTCCAGCGACGTCCCGCGACCTTTACCAGGTCGTCGGACCATCTTGTTGGTGGACGTCCTACGCTGCGCTTTCCGCTACGCGGCCTCCATTCGAGTACTTACTTAAGCAATTACCACACATTTTTTATATAGCAGCCTTATGACATATCAGTTTTTAAATTATTTTAGTTTTTTAGTATTCGAAAGGGACAAATATTTGATAGTTAATATAGATTTAAAACTGTCAATGAGTAAAGCCGTAGGGGTTTTATTAATAGACTCGGATTAGTGAGGGATTAACTTTAGTCCAAGGCTTTAGATTTGACTCGATTATTTTGAATAGCTAGGTATTCATCACTTTTTTAATAAACATGGATGTATTTCGCATAACATGACAATCTACTGATTTTAAAAGTAAATAGAACAAAGCAATGGAGTCAAATCTGAAGCCTTGGGCTAAAGTTAATCTCCGTTCCTCCAAGTTTATTAATACGGCCCTACAAGTTTTGCAAAAATCAATAAGACGTACAAAAAAAAAACATACCATTATGATGATTTTTTAAGTATTCTAATATTTTTGTTACGATTGTATCACCGCTGATAGGGAATAGTTAAGCTCGAGCCCAAATCTTAATTTTGCATAACGTTTTTTTTTATTTATTTGTTTGCTTATTTTAGTTATCGTACTATTCAATAGTACGATTACTAAAATTCAATAACACTATTCAATTACCTATTTAAACATAGAGAATAAAACTTTACAAATTTTAATGTTAAGCACAAACAACCCTTTTTTATACAGAGGTATTACTTTTCAGAAAGAAAATACAGAATGAAGACAAAAACGTTATTAGCTGGAATTTGAATAACCGTAAGTAAAATAACCTTTTCCTTGTTTATTAAAATGTTTAATGACATGCTTATTTGTTAGCTTTTTACATATTCATCTTTTTTATATTAATATTGCTTGGAGTATATCTTTTCATTATTGTCAAGAACATCAATAAAAATCAAAATATTCTGTATTCAAATAGTCTTTTACGATTTTTTTGAATCGTTAATTTCTGTTACTGCTTTGGAACATGTTGTAGCTGTGAAGAAGAAACGGCGCAAGAAACTCACTCAGAAATACTCAATCATACGAAGTAATCTACTTAATTTGTATGGCTGTATTTATTATGAGTACCGTCCGTATACCGTACATTACCGTAAATTACTGTAAGCTATATGAGGAATTTATACATTAGTATTATTTATATTTTATTTCACTTAATTCTTCTAATCGCCATTATAGTCCTAATTTTAAGAATAACTCTGTTAAAAATATCCGATGTACATTTTAATTATTTTGTTTTAAATTATTTTTAAGCCATTTCAGAATTGTCGCCGGAATTCAAGATTAATAAAGAGGAAAATAATCACTTCTTGGTATTCCAACGGGCGATGAAATTATTGCTCATTACCGGCCAATATTTAGGACTGAATCCTGTCACTGGAATTTTGGAGAAAAATGTTACAAAAATAAGGTAAGTATATAAATACTGATAGACATAGCAAGTGAAACAAGTAGAAAATCAATGCAAAAATGGTGCGCTGATGCGAATTGAGAAGAATAGACCAATACGGAATGTGTGCCTTAGTATATTCCTTCATCGAAAGGAGATGCTTTCTATTCCAATAATAAAAGTTGATAAATGATACGATACTATTTTAATTTTCCAGGTATCGTTTCCTGACTTTGAAGGTCCTATACAGCCTAATAATAGGATTGGTACAGGTGGTTGGTGCAGTACTGTGCCTTTACAGACTTTTGAGTCACAGCATATCCATAAAAGCTTTAGGTAAGACTCAGGGATTTATTTATCTTCTATTACATTTATGAAGCTCTGCTTCTCTCAGTTGCGTACAGCATCGCAAGCATCTCTACTAAAATTCTGAAGTCGTTGATTAGGAAGCAAGAACATACTCTTTGCTATGCAAGGAGTAACTTTTTAAACTGAAACGGTTAAGCGACTACACTGTACCTGAATGTAAGCGCAAAGCCGTCCAGACGGAATGTCAAGTGGCATCAGATTGAGGTTCAATACTATTCGTGATTGGACACAACTATGCCGATCTACAGAGACGCTTCTTCATACAACGGCGAAAGAATCAAGAATTATAGGAAAAAGGGAAGTGAGGTGTGAGGACACTGCTCAAAGCGCTGAATTCGGCCGGACAGAACTGAATACAGTTGCAAGAGCTCTGAGCACTGTCATTAGCATACGCATGAAATAAACTATGCGTCATTTTACTTGTTTGTTGCGAATTTTTAACAGAGATGGAAGATTAATAATTCTACTTCCTAACAGTCTAGTCTTAAGGAATAGTTTGTATACATGTGGGAATAGTTCCATAAGGGTTCAAATGAAACAAAGATTGTTCTGATAGTCTTCGATATATAGCAAGTCTTCTTTATTTAATCTTAAAAATCGTCTTTGATCCTCTTCATCCGTCTTCACGTCTTACGTCGTCTTTCAGTCTGTTCTCTACTATTCCGTCCTTGCATTTTTCAACATCTTAATCATTCATTCTCTAACTCTTTCCATCTTAAATACTTTCATTTGTCATCTGTTTCACACGGACACTACGTTCCATATCAGTCATTCGTCTAACGTTTTATTCTACTCACATTTCTTCATAACATTTTGTACATACATAGGTTGAAGACTTCTTGTGCCCTTCTAATGTGAATACAATATTACAACAAATTCTGATTTATTTTCAGGTTACTTCTCTTTCTTCTTATGCGCTGGATGTACGACATTCACATTCCAACGTATAGCCACAAAATGGCCCAAGTTGATGAAAGAACTTCATAACTGTAACCTCGATGAGTACGTTGACCCCAACCTCAAGATGAAGTGTTACTCAGCTTGTTTGCTGATTTTATTCATATCTATATGTAAGTAGTTCTTATTTAATTACAAGAATTTATGCGACAGGGATTACGTGTTATTACGTTTTATTACTACATATACACTTTATACACTGGATTTCTTTGTGTTAACGATGTTTTATTAACAGTTTTATTTTAGTTTTAATTTGAATATGAGGCACAGCATTAACGGTGAAGGAAAACATCACGAGGAAACCTTGCATACAATTTCTATGTTCCACCAACCCGCACTAGACTAGCGTGGTGGACTATATGGCCTAACCACTCTCGATTGTAGAGAAGGCCCGTGCCCTGCAGTGGGACGTACATATATATGGGCTGATACAGTACAGATGAGGACACATTTTGATTTTAAAAAATTACACGTTCAACTAAGAAAAATGTATTTAGTAACGAATATACAAACCAACGTATCTTTAATTTCAGTAGAACATGCTCTGGCTCAATTAGCCAGAATTACCGATGTTATTGATTGTAACAACGAAAACGATGACATGGACATATACGAAGAATACATCAAAACCGGTTTTCCGTGGATATTTGAATTCAATGTTCCGTTTAACTTGCCTTTCGGTGTTTTGTTGCAGGTATGAAATATTCTAATTATTTTAATATTAATCTTACAAACAAACAATAACCTCACACAGCAGTAAGTACTTTAATCCCCTGGCATAGGCCGAGATAACGCCAAAGAGAATGAATAAATAGTTAATACCTAAGCTATTATCATCTTTAGCCATACGAAGTTCATGCTTAAAATAGGGCTCCTGCTGTGGCTCCTACCAATACTCTTCATTTTTTTCAAGGTTGCTAGTAACCAGTAGGGCAACCATAAACATCTATAATATTACTTCTATCTTCTTTGAGGATCGAATTATTTTCATTGTGAGACTTTCATATAGCTTAGGTTTTTTTTTCTCAAAGAATATCAACGGGATATATGTTACTGGATTTTTTTTCTGGAAGAGATATTGAATTCCCACCGGAGAGAGATAAAATTTGTCATTAGTCGCCGCAAATATTTCAATTACCCTGAAAATATTCTTGTGTATGTGTCCACCATTTAGTAGGGTACCTGTTTGAATGCGTATATCTCAACATTGCACCAAATAAATCTGTAATAATCTAAACTAATATATCAAGCTGAAAAGTATGTTTGTTAGTTGCTGTTAATCTCAAGAGCCACCAGTTCTCATCGGAAAATTGAAGAATGTTGCAAAAAATATTACTCCGTCAAAAAGCATCTGCAACCGGGCAAAGCCAGCCTACTCTTTTTTGAATTTTGTTGATACTAGTATCAACTACATATTTCGTGCTGTATTTAAATTCACTGCATGGGCCCAACTTTACAACTGAACGTAATTTATTTTTTATATTTCAGATATACAACGTCATCACAACATTTAGTTGGAACTATTCAGATCTCCTTATAATTTGTATTAGCATGTACCTGACATCAATATTAAATTGCATCAATAAAAAAATCGAATCATCGTATGAAAATGTAAGTAGCTTATTCAATAAATAATTAACCAATTAATAACATAGGCCTACATTATTATGAGAATATTAGATATCTTCTGTAGTCTTTTATAGTCATCTATCCCTTACATTCATAAGGAACAAAAGTTGCAAATTGAATAACAAAGTAGAACAGAATAATTAGTTAAAAATCTGATCTTATTTATTCATAAATAATGTAACAAATTTAGTAATAGAGATGAAAAGTTGGCCTTGATAACCATCCACTGGATGCAGACCACCTCCTTAAGGTCTATGCAAACCTTTAAGAAAAGCCAAGATATCCTAGAACATTACCACCTAGATATCCTAGTTTTCTGAAAATATCCTAGGACAATCGTTGACTCGCTTACAGGTATACCTGCCACCATCTTTCTGGCGCTGTCTTCGCGAAGATTACAATCGGGCTACTCGTCTGGTCCGCTCGTTCGATGACGTCATCAGCAGCGTTGTGTTTATTTCTTTCGCCAACAATCTATTTTTTATATGCCTACAACTATTCTACTGTTTGGCGTAAGTATTAAGAAGGCCCAATATTCGAAAAATAAAGAAATAATCAATCAAAAAAAACTGACAGAAATAACAGGATGTAGCAAAAATAATTAATGAGGCTGATGAAAAATAATGAAAACAGTTAGTAGTAAAAATAGTTGGGTGAGGTGAGTCAAGAGTGTATCCGTATCAGCCCATATACGTCCCACTGCAGGGCACGGGCCTCCTCTACAATCGACAGTACGATTGAGAGTGGTTAGGCCATATGGTCCACCACGCTGGCCTACTGCGGGTTGGCGAACTTACATACCATAGAAATTTTTATAAATCGCTATGGTATGCAGGTTTCCTCACGATGTTTTCCTTCACCGTTTTAGTGCGTGGTGATTGACTGTCAATACACACATGACTCCGAAAAGTCAGAGGTGTGCCCTGGGATTCGAACCCGCGACCACCGTGAACATGTTGGCAGTCGCGTCTAGTCCGTTTACCAAGGCCACCACGCACTTCAAGAGTGTATATTTAATTGAAAACAAAGTTTGAGTTTGTAGGAGGAGATTTAGACGCCTTGGTGCCTTAGTTGCACCATGGTACGGTTACAAATTGGATTGAACCTCTGCCTACCCCTTCAGGGTAAACCGCTCGAGTTTATGTATGAATGTAAAGGAAAATAGTTATATTTAATACTATGTTACGATTAATCACTAAACAGTTCAAATGTACGCATTGTTTTGCGTTGCACCTCAGGCATACATTGGTTGGTTTTAGGCCGTATTCGAATAAAATAAATGTACCGAATCGTCTTCCAAATATTCACATTGATTATTTATTTTTCAGCGATGGGTTGAGAGTCAGTCAACGACATCTGGTAGAAAAGTGTCCGCACTATCCTAGTGGGTTGGTATATTTTAGTCATTTGTTACTATATTTGTTAATGAGAAATAACCTGAAAATGGTTGGTGCTGTGGTTTTGAGGGTACAGATCGATGTAGCTTGCTTTGGAAATCATTGCAGGTGGCCCATATTTAATGGCCGCCACATACGTAATTTTTAACTGTCTGGTTTGCGCAAGTATCATTTATGTCAAAGAGAGCGTCCTTGGTTGAAGTTGGTGCAGTTATTTCTTAAATGAATTACTGAACTGTCTATGTCCTTGTTAACCATTTGTGTATATTATGCTTCCATTATGCTTAAGTAATATATTCTGTAGTCAATGTCATCAATCATTCTGTTAAAGATATCAGTTTGTACCGTCTATAATTTAAAAAAATACCATACAATAATCTACAATAGATAATCTGGAATAAATATCTAAAGTCGATAATATTTTTTCGACTATCGAATGTAAGTTGACAACCTATCTTATATTAAATTCCAAAAAAACTTGCCGAGACATTTTAATGATAAATTTCAACCCCAGAGGACACTTTCAACTCATTAACGTCAATACACAAAACGTATCTGTTGCAATACTCCTTAAGAAATTTTAGATAAGTCAATGACCTTCAAAATTGCAGACTTGAGCGAAGAGTATTGCCCCGCAACATCTGTGTATAGACGTTTTATTATTCCGACTTATTTCAGAATCACTGAAGTGTTCGTTTGTCAACTTGCTCATCTAAACAATCTTTGCTGAAGATATTTCCATTCCGCTCCCTTTGAATGCTCATTCACCTTAGATAGATTGTTATCTAGACGAATATAAATAAGGATTTTACAGAAATCTTGCTTAGTATAAGGGAATCTTATCTCCTTGTTTTCTCAAGTATTGCACCTTCCATTCCTTTTATAAAATAAAAGTTCATTGATGGTGGAACTCATTTTTTATCGAACCGCCAAACATCACACTTTCTATACTTAAAATAATTGAAGTCTCTATTACGTTCCCGGCACTATGATAACGTAAAAAAAATTTAGTCCTACGTAAAATTTTGATTTTCAAAACATGGGCGAAAAGACGTCATATTGTTTTTTGAATTAAAAATGCCTTATACTGATAAAAGTATATATAGTAAGTATACTACATTACTCTCTGAAATTTTCCTAGGATGTGTTCGGCAGTGGATATATAATGGAGCTAGTAACGATGCTGAGTATGACGACAATAATTCATACAGAGTAATATTGACATATGGTATTTAATTTAAAACACATGTTCCTTAATCCCCCCAGGTACTATTGAGCCAAATTTTAATAAAAACTGCCTGATAAATTTGTCAAAAATCACGATTTTAGGTTTCAAGACTTTTGATCAACCCATATAGATACAGAGTTTTTTTTTGTTCAAATAAGTTCCTCAACCGAACTGGAGTTCATCTAAGCGAAAAAAATACTCTTATCTACACGGGAAGTCCAAAAATCGTGAAAACGAAAATCACGATTTATGACAAAAAATCTTCTTATATTGCTTTCAAATGATATACAATGCCACCTGGGGTGATGAGAAACATGTGGGTTAATTTAAGTAACATGTGTCAATATCACCCTGTATAATGATAGACAAAACACAAATAATAGATAATAAATAGCACCCGAGAGTCACATACGCATACATAGTCCTGACCCCACTCTAAGATCGAGGCTTGTGTCGTGGGTATCAAGTACAAGAGCCTTTTCTACTACAACAAGAGGATTTCTCACAAACACCTAGACCCGATAGAAATATTTATGGACAGGATTTAACCCGAGGCCTCTCGTTTCACAAGTGACGTTTAACCGACTGCGCCATGGAGGCTGTCAATACACATAGGTGATATTTTCTTTTTCTTGCAGTCCATTCGGAGGATACGAGCACGTGGTGTATTTGGTTATCTCACTAGGCTACCTATTTGGAAGGTCTCTCGCCGTGTCTTTGCTTGCTGCTAGTGTGAATTCAGCATCATTGGCGCCAGCACCGGCTTTGTACAACCTATCTTCTGCTGTGTATTGTACTGAGGTTGGTATGAAATTAACTAACTTTTACCGACTAATTATATAGTTTACATTAAGTCTCAAGTTTTTCTTTTTCAATTTTAATTGTTGGATATGCATAATTCTTTCATCTACTATTAAAACACTTTTGATGAATTTTTAAATATCTTCAATGATGTTATTGTTGATTTTTTTTCTTCTAACACAACTATTTTTGTTGTAGGTTCATTGCAATCATATGATTAGTTTTGTATTCAATTTAAACATCCATAACAGGGATAAACTGGATTTTAAATAATATTTAATTGATATACGTATATCAATTAAATATTATTAAATATAAATAAAGATTTATTATTATTATTATTATTATCTGTATCAGCCCATATACGTCCCACTGTAGGGCACGGGCCTCCTCTACAATCGAGAGTACGATTGAGAGTGGTTAGGCCATATAGTCCACCACGCTGGCCTAGTGCGGGTTGGCGGACTTACATACCATAGTTTTTTTTTTTTATTAATCGCTATGGTATGCAGGTTTCCTCACGATTATTATTATACGTGTAACAAATTGCTATTGTCTTGCAGGTCCAAAGGTTCCTCGACCAAGTTCACGGTGATACAATTGCTCTCAGCGGTCTTCAATTCTTTTACGTTACCAGAGAACTTGTCCTATCTGTAAGTAATAAGTAGTAACCGACTTATAACTGAAAGAGAATATAATGAACTAACAACATTTAAGTGAAGTGTGTGGTGGCCTGTTGGTAAACGGCCTGACGCGGCTGCCAACATGTTCACGGTGGTCGCGGGTTCGAATCCCAGGGCACACTTCTGACTTTTCGGAGTCATGTGTGTATTGATAGTCAATCACCACGCACTAAAACGGTGAAGGAAAACATCGTGAGGAAACCTGCATACCATAGCGATTTATAAGAATTCCTATGGTATGTAAGTCCGCCAACCCGCACTAGGCCAGCGTGGTGGACTATATGGCCTAACCACTCTTAATCGTACTCTCGATTGTGGAGTAGGCCCGTGCCCTGCAGTGGGACGTATATGGGCTGATACAGATACAGAACAACATACAAAGTGTTATACTATACATACATACATAATCATCACGCCTGTATCCCATAGGGCAGGCAGAGACTATAGACCGCCACTTTGCTCGATCCTGACATACTACTTTCGCTTCATCCACTTTCATCAACGTCTTCATGCATTCTTGTCGGTTCAGGGTACTTTTAACCTGACCCTTGTTGAGGGTATCACCGATTTGGATGGTGTATGTTCGGTGAGGTCGATCCCTACCGACTCTTCCATCCACACTCGCATTATGTATTTGTCAAAAAAAAATACAAAATTTGTCAAAATAGCGGCGACGCGGTTCGCCATCCGTCACGTCTCGTATCCCATGCCGGTGAAAAGCGGACTGGAGAAAGCCACTTTGCTGCTTTAAATGTTATACTATGTTGGATATTAATCCATACTAGCGGTAGGTCTCTCAGATGTACCACCGCAATATATACATATTTCTTCTACAGTTTCTTGTCTTCACCTTTCTTGTATTCCGGTTTAAAGGAAATTGTAGCTAGAGTAACTACTGCACATATTGAGACTTAATATCTTATGTCTTAGGATGGCGAAAGCAGTGGAGTGCCCAGCCTTGCATTGAAAATGTTGTTTGATTTTGCTACTATCCATGAGCAGTTGTATCGTCATTCATAGCATAAATAATAATTAAAATACATTACATCATATATCAGTAGAAGAAGCAAGCAGCAGGCTGGCATAATTGTGTCGAATGGCATGGGACCGTCTTCTGGTGCCATTCGATATAGTCTGGACGGCATTAGCGCTTACCATCAGGTGCAGTACAGTCACTATGACACGATAGATTAGAATAAGAAAATAAAATCCCTACATTTCGACGCAATGCAGATTGTTATTTTTTGATACATTTACGCTACAGTCAACAAAATGTTCCGAATCTTTAGTAAAACGTGTTATGTGTTGTGAATATCAAATCAGTGCGGGTTATTTCGGTCCCACACCACGCAGAGCTAAAATAATTCATTATTGCGTATAATCTCCTTTCCGGGTTAATTTTATTGCTTTTCAATGCATTACAAAGACTGTCACTGCCATGTTTATGCATAATTAGTGTTCAGTTCATTGTCTGAACACGCGTCTCCATGCTATCTTTGAAATTGATTGTGGCTAAAATAACTATTTATATACAGGGTATATCAAGACTACTACCGAAAACGAAGCCGGGCGGTAGTTTAAGCGACTTCAGACACAATGCAACAGAAAAAGTTGCAAAAAAAAGCGACAATATTTTTTTGTTATTTTTTCCTATGACTATTATTACTACTACTACTACTATTTATAAATACTCTAAGGTATAAAAGAGTTTAAATTATTATTTTAGCAACAACTATGGATTTACCATCCAAAAATTACGATATTTAAAAAATCACAAAAAATAATTGTTGCGATTCTTTGCGAACTTTTAGTTGCATTGTGTGTTTGTAGCCAATAAAACTACCACCCGGCTTCGTTTTCGGTAGCAGTCTTGAGATACCCAGTATGTTATTACCCATATATAGTTTGTATAGTTGTGAGTGCGTGGTGGCCTGTTGGAAAACAGACTAGACGCGGCTACCAAAATGTTCATGGTAGTCGTGGGTTCGAATCCCAGGGCATACCTCTGACTTTTCGGAGTCATGTGTATATTGATAGACAATCATAATAAAGATGAACGAAATTATCTTGAGAAAACTTGCATACCATAGCAATTTGTCTTTAATGTTTGCTTTAAGCAGAAATATTGTACGGGAATCTCATTTGTAGCGTATTTATCGAAATATCAATTATTATTAGTAGTAAAAATTCTTCGCAAGTTAGAGAGATCGTTTGCGCCCAGGTTCACTTACTTTTACGATGGTATTACACATAATTTATTGTAGATTCACAACAAACATCGCTAGTACAGATACAATTACTTTTATATTTTTTTTGCATATACATTCTAAAACAATTGCACTTTTTTGAAGTAATGGTAAAGAAAGGGAATTATACTTTTTAAATCCATAAACATAAACGCAGTCCAAAACTTCACACTTGCTGAATTCGTATACTGCCGTTATTTTTTCACTCCAATATGAAGTAGGGATGATCCCTATGGCTTTGGCGGTCATAAATTCCATTAATTGAAAAGTCATGAAATTTTTCCAACCGATAATCTCAAAGAGTCATTTTCTACTTGGAAATAGAAAACAAGAACCCAGGATTCTCAACTCAGATAGTTACCTGAGTTTAGTCAAACCAACCAACCACCCTTGGTTTAGTAAAACTAAAAGAGCAGCAGACGTATAGTCAGTTAAAATTAATAATTATTGCGTTTTATTTTCCTCCAATCCAAATCTTTTTTCAGATGTGCGAATTTGGTGACTGAAAACTCCCTAATAGCTTCTAGAACTCTTTTTTTTTAAATTCGTTGAATGGCGAGACGAGCATACCGTTCGTCCAAACAATACTTGGAATTCCACTGCGCTCGCCATTCTGAGACAATATTAGGTCTCAATATGTGCACTGGTTATTCTAGCTACAATATCCTTAAATCAGAAACACAACAGTGCATAAATGCTGTTTGGCGGGAGAAATGGACACTGAACTCTCGCCAAAAATAGCAATTTTTTTGTTGCTGACTGCTGTTACTTTATTTTCAGGTAGCCGGAACCATAGTGACATATGAGTTGGTGTTACTACAATTCAGCAACGAGGACACCTCCTGAGAAGCAGGCATTCGCTTACCAGATCTGAATTAAGTTTTCTCATTAACCTCCCGACTAAAGGCAGTGTGTGACTTGAATATAAATAGATCTCAGCTAATTAGAGCTTGAAATAAAGAGAGCATTCAGTAGTAATTGCTTCTAATTTTATATTCTTACGGTTTTATTCATAGGCACTTTAAGTATATTTGGGTTGTCGAATATCTTGTTCTCTTAATCCAAATTGAATTTAAAAATCGTTGGAAAGGGACAAAACATTCCATAACTAAAATATGTTTAAAAATAGTCTATGAATTAGATCATTATTATAAGTTGTAGGCTTAATTTGAAATACAACAGTTTCTTGTTCGTTGAAGCTGGTTTTAAATTTAAGTTCGCGGGTTCAATCATGTTTATGTAGCCCACAAATATTTGTTTAAGGTTAAATAGTGTTGGTTATAGTGCGTGGTGGCCTGTTGGTAAACGGACCCGACTCGACGGCTAACATGTTGACGGTGGTCGCCGGTTCGAATTCTAGTTCATACCTTTGACTTTTCGCAGTAATTTACGTATTAATAGTCTATCACCAAGTACTGTAACGGTGAAGGAAAACATCGTGAGGAAACCTGCATGCCATAGGGATTTATGGTAATTTCTATGGTATGTAAAGACTGCCAACATGCACTAGGCCAGTGTGGTGGACTATACAGCCTGACCCTTCGCAATTGTTCCCTCCATTGTAGAGGAGGCACGTGCCCTACAGTGGGATGTATACGGGCTGATAAAGTGTAGCCTCTGATACCTTCATCACATTATTTTTATTTTACTACTGACTTATAATAGTGTACTTGAATGTAGTTTCCTTCAAAAAATAATTTTAGCTCAAGATAAAATAAATCAATATCATAAAATCCTTTTGCATTCTGATAAACTTGTAGTGTAATGTGAACTGAAAACAAAAATGGATTTTATTTTAGTTCTAAGTTATATTTTTATATATGTCAGTATTTGTAATGGTAAGAAATACTGTTTTATATTTTTAAGGATAAATTACACAGAATTTTTTAAAATATTCGTAAGAAGCACCTATATAATTTAATGTAAGAAATGATTAGGTATTATAATATGAACATTGATTTATGATTTTAATACTTTAGAATAAATTATGGATAGTTTTATTACAGAGTTTATTTTAACTAGTGCGTAAGGTATACAATGTTGGACCTCTGTAAATTAGAGTCAAGGTCAGAATAATCATGACAAGTCAGAGTTTAATCTTTAATTAATCCTAAAATTATAATGCACTGCAATTCAAAAACAGCAATTCTAACTCAGAAAATTATAATTCCTCGTCTTTATTTTTATTATATGCATTCCTGTCTTTATGAATTTATTCAAACCCACAAAATGATCGCCCTAAATTGTTCTTTTTATTATTATTTAAAAAAGCATTCCTCTCCTTTTACAAAATACTAGAAGCGAAGTTCTCTCCACAACTGACAGTTGGTAGCCAAGATCCGTGCAACCACGTATGCTTCGACCTGCCTGCAGTCGACACCGACCCTGTCTGCATGATGTTCAGTCGATACAAGAAGGGCTACCAGTTCTATGTAAACGAATGTCAAGCACGGCGAGCTATCTGTAGGGAGAATTTGTGTGAGTATATGTAGTAGAAAGAAAAGTCCATTTATAGCATCGATAAAAAATATCGTTCATCCCGAGACCCTGCTTTAAATTCATTATAGCATATTTTTATGGTTTGTCCTTAAACGATTTCCTGTTTTATCCCGGGCGACAGATTTTATAAAATAAATTAATTTTAATAATATTTTACCTTTCTTTCACAGAGCCAAAGACAAACTTCACTTCCATTTCTCTAAGAACTCCGGGATTAGGTTGCAATTATAATTATATTCATTGAAAATATATATTATCCCCTACACAAAAAAGTAGGTTTCATCGAGACACTAACATCTTCGCACTGATAATAAGTTTCATGGTTACATGGGCATTTTCCTTTAACATTATCATCAATTTAGGCTATAAGGAATCTACCTAAGGATTTCTATAGCATTGTATTTAAACCTATATGCATTTTTTTATTTTGTCCATCATGCAATAGGTGAATCCTAGATAAAGTATTTTAGAACAACCTATCGAAAATGAAATGAAAATAATTTATTGAATCCATTAATATGTTCTACATCATTTAGATTCAGTCATTTTTTTATCTGCCATCTGGTCTATCTGCTGTAGCAAACCAACCAATGATTACCTATAATCATATCTGTCTCTGTAAAATATTTTACAAACCCCCATAACATTGCGTTTAAAAAGGCATGAAGAAATACACTTCCCTGCAAGACGACGGCAGAACTCGTCTACGTTACCAACGTTAAAAAAAAGAACAGAACTCTAGATGCTTTGATAAAAATAGATCCAAAATACACGATACAACCTAATTAGATAAAAGCACTAAAATCCTCTCATGTTCAAAATATTTCGCCAATTCAGCGTCTCACTGTCCCTCGTCTCGTGAAATTTCATCAAGCAAGAAAAAATGAAATAATTGAATCTCATTTCCATTGGCCCAGCGGCTACTTAAATAATCGCTGAGTTTGTTAATATTTGATGGCCCTTAAAACAGGATTGTTAGGCGAACAGCTCCAGCAATTAATTTTTTAAGTGTCCTAAGAATCTTGAGTAGTATCTTCGCTTTAATAATGTAGAATTTCTGTTGATTTAGAAGCCTGGGTCTTGAGTTAATTTGTTATTTAAAGGCTTCTTTAGTATAAATTTCATTCCTATTTAATTTTATGAGGCACTGGCGTAAAATGAGCAAATAAATAACCCGATGGAAAACGAATATGAATACCCATAAACATTTAGTAAGTATTTCTGGAGTGTTGTAGGAGTATTTCTGACTTTTTTGGAAGCAATAAGGGTCAACCATAGGGGTGCGTCTTTGTACAAGAAAAATATTGAAAACGATTATTTCGATTCTAACAAGAACGGGAAATTATCGTCTAATTAGTTTATTCTAATTGTGAAATGACGGAAGTGTTCCACTAAAACAAGAAATATGTTTTGTATGTTGATATTATGAACTTTCTTGATATTAAAAAAAAAACTTGATATTGATTAAAATTACATAAGGGTACGAAAGTTTTGAAATATTGGAATAACAAATATGAAATTTCGCGCATTTGCCTAGCGCGCCCTCTGATGGCGAAATAAGTCGGAAAATAAAAAAGTAGAGTTGCGCATCTATCTCTGTGTACTGTGTATCTCAAGACTGCTACCGAAAACGAAGCCAGGTGGTAGTTTTAGTGACTACAAACACAATGCAACTAAAAATTTCGCAAAGAAACGCGACAATTATTTTTATGATTTTTTAAATATCGTCTGTTTTGGGTGGTAAATCCATAGTTTTTGCTAAAATAATAATTTAAACTCTTTTATTCCTTCGATTATTTATAAATAAAAGGGTATACACTATTATTTTAAGAAAAAAATGTATTTACCACCCATATATGGGCATAGGAAAAAAAATAAAAAAAAAATTGCCGCTTTTTTTTGCAACTTTTTCTTTTGCATAACGTCTGAAGTCGTTTAAACTACCACCCGGTTTCGTTTTCGGTAGCAGTCTTGATATAACCTGTATAATTCTAATCTATGGGGTTAACACATGTATAGGGTATGGGTTTTAAGACTACCTGCAATTTAACTTATTTAACCCTTGATATTTAACAAAAGTCAATAACAGAACTGATCTCTCTACTTTACACCTTCATTTGTAGTTGTTCATTCATAGTGTATATTTTTATAAAACTATTTTTGGATGAAGATACAAACGTAGACAGTAAATATATTTCATAATAATATTTTTATGCTACATAATTTTCTATAATGATGCAGTACACAGCTCGGCTTACAAAAAACGGAAATATTTTGTTTCAGTGCTTCACCTGGTTCATCCCAGCAGATGTATGAAAACGAATCTATTTTTTATGCCAGTGTCGTAATTAACCATGGCATGGAGTCTGGGTTCGTCGCCAGATCACATGAATCCCCTGGGCGACGCCGCGGTCACTCCATGTTTTCTAAATTCCATTTATACCGTTTGGGAAATTGTTTTAATGTTCCGTTTTGTGTACTATGATTATGAGAAATGATTTTAGTTATTCGAATTTGAAATGAATGGTAAAAAATATATTAAATATTGGTAATTGTGCCATTTAATATATGGCCTAACCACTCTCAATCGTACTCTCGATTGTAGAGGAGGCTCGTGCCCTGCAGTGGGACGTATATGGGCTGATACAGACAGTGCCATTTAAACTAAATTCATAAACAATTTAAAATAAAAAATAAATAAATGTCTTTTATTACCGACCAATAAGCTCATAATCAGTAAGTTGATTTAAAGATAGCAAAAATATCGTTGTAATAAAAAGGTTACAGTTTAGTGTTATTTTATCTTAAGTCCACAACGGATATCGTAAAATCTTAGTTCATGTCATGCTATTCGTAGGCGATACATATAATTTCGTTGATATTTATGATTATTTAATAAAAAAATATATTACCATCCAAATACGACCATAGGAAAAAAATAACAAAAAAAATCGTCGGTTTTTTTTTCAAAATTTCTGTTGCAATGGGTCTGAAGTCACTAAAACTACCACCCGACTTCGTTTTCGGTAGTAGTCTTGAGATACCCTGTATAGAAGGTGCGTCACTGTATGAGAAAATATGGCCTATGTTTTGTAGACTTTTATGACACTCGTCAACACTACGGATATTGTGAATTATATTGTACCAAGTTCACAAAATTCCAGGCGATTATTAAGCAGAAAAATTTTGTAATTACAAAGCCAAATAATCACAGCGCCATCTTAAAATAATCTTAAAACTTATTTCGCTAAACAAACAACGGAAGTCGAGCTTTATCTATACTTTTAATGCTGTCTTGCCAAATTTATATCAGGCGGGCTGAGATAAAAACCCGTTTTTGTAACCACGCCACGTTTCCTAAGGGTTACGATGCGTCGACTCTGTACGTGCCCCAAACGAGACTTAATTGCGACCTTGAAGATAAACAGACTAATTAAATTACGTCATTTTTGTATTTTTTTGTTGCGAATTTGTTTTCATAATCTGTTTCGAAGGTTTAATTGATAGTACTTTAATTGACTTCTGAACATGGTCAATGGGTTAAATTAGTGTTTTTTATGGCATAAGAATAGTATACAGGCAAACAGGTCACCTGATGGTCAGTGATCACTCCGCCCATGAACATTGGATCATGGATGTGGTGCCGGCCCATCAAATCTGGAAATAAGGGGTGTTGAGAATCTTACTGACTGAAACGCGACATCAAAACTTTTACTTAACGTCGATCCTGTGAGACAGTAGTTCCACCCCAGACGAGCTTGCCCATTCATGCTGAGTAATGAATTATGACAGCGTGGCTCCACCATTGAACAAATTACAAATATAACAGCAAAAGTAACATTCAAAATCAAAGCAAAAATGATAACATAACTTGAAATCCGAAAAAAACAAAGTAAAGATAAAAGCCAGGAAAATCCTTTACGAAAAATAAAGAGACACCGAATATGTCGACAAATTTAATTTTCATTTAATTATCGCCAGATATAACCTTAGCGTCCTGCTTTATAAAAAAAAAAACAAAATGTGTTCATTAAATCTCTTTATTTTTATAAGTCCATTAATATTCTGCTCGGGTCGGATCCTTTTGAAAGCGTTAAAATTTCAAAGGGCTGGATATGAGCGAAGTAATACGCGCTATGTAGACAGGGTATATCAAGACTGCTACCGAAAACGAAGCCGGGTGGTAGTCTAAGCGACTTCAGACACAATGCAACAGAAAAAGTTGCAAAAAAAAGCGACAATTTTTTTTTGTTATTTTTTTCCTATGGCCATATTTGGGTGGTAAATTCATTTTTTCCTAAAATAATAGTGTATACCCTTTTATTTAAAAATACTCTAAGGTATAAAAGAGTTTAAATTATTATTTTAGCAAAAACTATGGATTTACCACCCAAAAATGACGATATTTAAAAAATCATAAAAAATAATTGTCGCGTTTCTATGCGAAATTTTTAATTGCATTGTGTTTGTAGCCACTAAAACTACCACCCGGCTTCGTTTTCGGTAGCAGTCTTGAGATACCCGGTATATACTATGTACTCGTATATATGTATAAGGTCAGGGTACCTAATTCCGTCTATGGAGCGTAATCGTCTACTTCCAATTGAATAAAGTACATTCAAATTACAGCTCTGGCAGTTGGCATGCTAAAATGCCATCTCTTTTTCATGCAAATTTAATTCCCTAGATGGCGCAAGGTGTTACAAAATAAGTTAAAATAGTCTTCAAAAATTCAGTTCATTATTGTTTCAGTTTCTTATATAAAATGTAATTTATAATGGTTCGAAATTATAAGAGACGTACAAACAGAGGAGCGTATGACAAAAACCAATTGCGTGAAGCTGTAATAGCAGTTAAAAATGGCAATTTCAATGGTTACAGAGCTGCACAAGTATTTAACATTCCAAGAATGACTACGATGGACCACGTACATAATAAAATAATTTAATTGGCAGAATAACTTTTTTGTCATTTGAGGTTGAAAATACTCTTGCTACATGTCTTCATATAATGGAAAAGAATGGCTTTGGTTTGACAAAGACAGAAGTATAAGAGATGGTTGGAGAATACCTTAAGCACACACCTTCATAATTTAAAAACAAGTTTCCGGGAAAAGACTGGCTCTTTTCTTTTTCCATACGGCGTAATTTGTCGATTAAAAAATCATTATCTGTGGAATATGTACGCAAAACAGTAATCGATCCCTTTATAGTCTATCCAAATTTTGATTTATTAGAAAAAAAAACGATAAATGAATTAGATTTACGGAATAAACCACATGCAATTTGAAATTTGGACAAGACAAGTTTCTCCAAAGTCCCATCCAAAACTAAAATTATCGGTGTCAAGGGTTATGCGGCAACCAGAATGGTTGCAACCCCTGGTAAAGATAACACCACAGTCTTTCTTGGTGCTAGTGTGGCTGGGCACAAAACACCACCTCTCATAATTTTTAAAGGCAAAAATGTATGGGATGAGTGGACTTCCCCAGATGCCTATACAGGCACCACATACGCCGCTACTAAAATGGCTGGATGGAGTCGGAGGTATTTGCAACCTTTTTCAAAAAAAAAAATATTTCCCACGATTGGCGATCAACGCACTGAACTTTTAATTTATGACCGCCATTCCACACATGTTTGCTTAAATATCATAGAAGAAGCACGCAGAGCTAATGTAACTATAATAAAAATATCAGGTCCATACTAGTTACGTTAATACGTTAATTACAGCCAATAGATATTGCAGTCATACAACCCTTTAAGGATCAATGGGATTTAAATTAGTACAGTGGCAAAGATGTCACATAGGTACTCCGTTACCATAAAAGGAATTTTCTAGATTAATTGGATCCATATGGTCACAAATAAATCCCCAAGTGCTGCGTTATGGGTTTAGAAAGTCAGGAATGTATCCTATTAATCGGAATGAAATCCAACACTACATATTCGATCCCTTGCAGCTAAAGCGTTAGCAACAGAGCATATTGAACCTACCAGCACAAATAAACACAGGATTCCAAACATTATTCTACATAGCCCTAAATTATGTAAATAAAAACCTTATTGCTGACAGTGATGTAAATACCTCGATGCAACTTAAAAATCATTTGAAGAGTTGCTACTGCAAAAGGTTAGTCGCAGCGATCTTCTTTTAAAACCAAAGAGGCGGAGAGTAGCAGGTGGTGCCGAAGTCATAACACACGACAATAGTACTCAAGTTTAAACAGGAATACGAAAATAAAAAATAAATGTAAGGCAAAAGCAGACTAAACATAATGATAATGTAGTTCTGTTAAACGATTTATCCAAAAGTAACACCCAGTTCGTACCTTTTGTCGCACCAAATTCCCAAAATTTCCCTGGTTGCTTACGAAATACTGAGCTAGGAGAGTCCTAAAATCACTATTACATCTAAAGTTGTTATAAAGAAGCCAACAATACCTAATGGAGACCATTTACTACCAGGACCTTCAGTATTAAATTACTAAATTTCAAAATATTAAATTTCAGGGTGCTGTTGGTGCTGCCTCGATTTTGTAGTGCATCCGGGATGTTTGCGGAGGCTGGCATAGATGGTTTTGATGCCATACTAAGAAAGAGCTGTGTATCCCTCTTGCATCGACTACGCACCAGTTCCAACAGCATTCTGAGAGAATTTTGTGATAGGTGGGACTGCTCCATGATGGAGCACTGGGCACAGCAGCTTATGTCTGTTGCTAAGTGCGCAGTGCTCTAGCATAACGGTCCACGTTTTTCTAGTTTTCTGTTTTAATTTACACCTTTTACTAACAATAGCATTTTATCATAAGCAATAATGTATATAACACTATGGGTTATTTGGTCTGCAATAAAAGCTTTTTATTTTATTTATTTTTAATTTATTTATTAAATACTAATATTAAAAAAAGACTATAATAATCAAACGCAGTGCTGCATCAATCAATATTTCTGCTAAAAAATACCAAAGAAAATTACATGCAAAGGAAAAGGAAGGTAATCCCATCAAAAACATCCTGTAAAAAATACCAAGTCTTGCAGCTCAGTTTTTCTACCGCAAAAAGTTGTGCGATCCATGTAATACCAAGTTGGTTAATTTATTTAATCCTTGCTTAAGGGACCTTCTGTATAAAGTTATTACGTAAGTTATTATCATATCAATATTAAAAATGCTTTACAGTTTTAAATAAATAGATCGACTTGGCCATGGCATGAAAACATAATGTATCGTCAGATTGGAGCCTAAACGAAGAAAAAAGAAATGAAATGAAATGTATTTATTGGTCAAGTAGGCAATTTAAAAGCTCTTATGACAAGTCAATACACATAGAACTTAATCTCTATAAACAATATATTTCCTATACTTAGTATTACTTATTTTATTTATATTTCTTGGTTTAATTATTTATTTATGTTATTTATTTATTTTAAATTAATTTATTTTTATTTAGAATTAGGTTTATTTATTTGTTTACTTTTTATTCTTATTTTATTTAAAGTATTAGTTATGACTTTATGGTAATTTATATTGGAAACAAGTTCCAAACACCGCTCAATTGTACGAGTCTAACACCCGTATTCACAAACAATACTATGAGGACGCATAGTGTAGCCAAACCATGGACGTAGCATCAAATGGACTCGACATTCGAGTTTCACCGTAAGGGACAGACATAAAGTAAAGAAAAATGCAGGGATACCAGGTCATATATTTTCCCATAAATATTTTAACTAAATAAATAAATAGACGCAACATTCAAATTCATAGTCCTGACCCTACAAATGATAATCTTGTGTCGTGGGTATCAGAAACTACGAGAGACTTTTTGGTCTCACTAACACCCCGATTTGAAAAAAATATCAAGTCACTCAAATATTTGTCTCTTCTTGAGCTGGTATCGAAACCGCGGCCTCACTTTTACATCTGGCGTCTAACCAGCTGCGATGAATGATGCGGATGAAGGACGTCAGTATTAAACAACGTGACGTTTTGCAATATTTTCACAAAGGTTAGAAAGCAAAAAAGGAAAGTTGGCCTTGTATAATTATTAATACTTATATCATTTACGTAACTCGAATAATACACAGTTAGTAATGATAATATATACATAGAAACAAAACCTGCCGAGTGTTCTATAAATTATAGAAGATCAGAGAATTCATAGTAACGTAACTACTAAGGATAGAATAACATCCTACTTTATTTTATTTATTTATTTTAAGAAAGCTTACAAACAAGTGTTTACAATTAAATTAAGTTCCTAATAACAAGTTTCTACAAACGAATCGTAAATAACAAAGGTACAGAAAACCTATTGATATAGACCTTAAACATTTCTCAAATGTTACAAAATGGAAAAAATATACCTACATATTTTTTTCTTTTCTATATCTTAATTAAAATAAAATGATATAGCAAAGTATCGAATGTGTAATAATACAGCGCTTGTACATTTTTTAATCATCTGGCTTTTTTTTACTGGAATATTGATTTTTCAAAAATACATTTATGCACTTTTTGTTTTCATCCATATCAGGCTCATGAATTATGTAAGTCGCTGCCGGAGGACTCAAAAAAAACCGAAATTAAATTATAATTGATTTATTAATTAAAAGTTACAATTAAAACTTATGCCTAGTGACCCGATCGATGGTTGATCAAAAAGTGGCGTTGCTGGCGATCACGCAGAGTCGAACTCGTGGCCCATGATGCGTAGTCAGCATTGCGCCATCGTGTGGATTTTGGAATGATTGTTCATGCGTCGATAGCGTGATGTGGTCTCAGCACTTTCGTATATAGGTGAATGTGTAACATCTCCCCCCTCAGCTCAGCGATTATTTTTGTCGTTTAGAGAAAATATCGCTGGGAAGCTGTGGATTCTGCTTCGGTTGTGGTTTCTGGCGGGATGACTCTGGTTTCGCATATATGATGTCATTTTCGGGTGTTATACTAATATCCTTGGATCGGTGAAGATACCTTCGATATAGAATTCCGATAACAAGTGCAATTGTACCGAATAATATGCAGTACACAGGAACCGTGGTGTGATAGATGACATTGGATTGGCTTGTTGTAAGATGTTCTTGTAAATTATTTTATCTTGGATTCTATGTAATGTCTTCAAATTAATGGAGTTGATTTTCACGAGTGGATATGTTTCAGGAGACTTCGCCTCTAAACCCGATGAAAGGTTTGCAATCTTGATTGGTTGTCCTCGTATACGATTGTTGGTGTTAGCTATGGTGAGTTCGTTTGTTCGCAGTTTGCAGTTATGTGGTATGATTGCTAGATAACTTCCGGTTAGTTTCATGAAGTCATCACGGTCGCAGGTAAGTCGCACTTGAGTTGGTCTCGGGAATACTATGGCGTAATGGCGATCGTCCATTTTCTCTGTGGCTGGCCTCGTCAAGTCGATGGTGGTTTTGTTGCAGCTCTCTTTCGTGGTTCTTCCTTCGATTATATTACAGATGCAGTCCGGGTGAGATTTCAGCTGGTGATTGAAAGTTTCCTCGCAGAGATATACCGAGTCTACCTTCGGGCATTCTGCCTCAATGTATACATGAATAGTTCCAGTGATCGCGAGGAAAGGGACAGGAGGGATAATAGCTTGCCTATCCTTGTTTGGTACTATTATTAATTTATATAAGGCAAAGTTCAATGGTGATACAATAGGAAACTTAAATAGGAAAACGATTTGATCTTCGCTAAAGTATGACGCGGGTTTTATGACGTCATAGTATTCTCTATACTGTAAATCTAATAATTGATCTTTACTATAGACCGATCTTAATGTGACTAACATACTATTCATTATTTTTAAACTTAACATGGAATGGTGAGTACGTGACTGACCACAAAATGCTAACGCATTCTCTAACCTACTTAATTCGCTTGCTAAGCTATCTATATTATCGCTAATTATAGCTAAAATTTGAGCAAATTTAGCAAACTTTAAAAGTGTGTATTGTGCAAATGCTTCGGTGTCAAGTAAAATATGCAACGTTTTGTTTAATTGAATTTGATTCTCTACGAGTTTCGAAATTACTTTTGTTTGTTCGTTCATCAATTCCGAACTAATACTAATATGCTGGTTTTGTTCGTTAATTATTTTGTCCTGATTATCTTTTAGAATTTTAAGCGCATTATTATATTTAATGGCATCTGAATAATCTAAATTTCCAGTTATGCTCTTAATGACAGATCCAAGACCATCTATGAGGCCTCTCTTAGAACGATTGGGTTCCAGAGTCTTTAATTGAGATGAAACTTTATCCAGCTTACTACTTAAATGATCTATTTGGAATTCATACATTGAATAAGTATAATTATCTAACTTGGTTTTGACTTGGGCTAATTGTCCTTCTACGAGTTTTATACTGTCGTCAATGTCTGTCAGTTTTATGTATTGCAAAAACGTATGGTGTGAAGTTGTGAGTTTCATAGGTCCTAATGTAAAAGGTAAAATCCCTGGTCCATCTTCAAGGGATTCCAGTTTTATCTCGGTCGCCCGCGCGAGGCCGAGAATCAGCATCAGTGGAATTCTGCAACAACTTAGCGGTGTTAGGGACACGTTTTAACCTAGCTTTCGCAATAGGGCCCTTCTTCTTAGAAGTATATATATGTATGGGTAAGTCTGCCAATACTGTATCCTGAGTATATCTAGGAGCTAGTTTTGACCGGCTAGCACAAGGATTTGTAATAAAAATCTGTTGTTCAGGTTGGTATTCCTGTTCCGTTTCACGAGCTTTATTCCGGTTATCTATGAGCGATGTCCTATTGGCGAGAGATGTCTCATTAATTAAGCTGTATACTTTTTCCATGCGGTCCCTATGCGTTACGATGTACTGTTGTAAAAGATGATGGGTGAGATCTATGTCAGTGGGATCCCTGGGGTCAGTATGCCCTAAGATAAGATCATAAGGCCTACATTTGGTAAAACTATGGACTGAACTATTGTAAGCGATTATGGCATATGACATGAGGTTAGTAATGGGTTCGTTACGCTTATTTAATTTTAGTATGCGAAGATGTTCTAGCAATGTTGAATGGAATCTTTCAATATTACCATTCGCATTTGGTGAATGAGCCAAAGTTTGGTGATGGATGATTTTATGGATTTTACAGAATTCGGAGAATAACTGATTGGTGAATTCCGTTCCCTGGTCTGTAATGATGGTAAATGGTAACCCGTGATGCGTGCTAAAGGTTAGTAAAGCTTGTATTATACTTACAGCGGTGCCGTCTCTTAATAGGTATGCTTGGCCATACTTAGAAAAAACATCAATAAAGGTAAGATATTTTTCATTCTGGGCGGTAAAACTATCCATATGGACAATTTCAAAAGGTCGCGTGGCTGATGGCACAATATTAAACTTAGGCCTGATGGGGTTGCGATCGTATTTGGCTTGTCCACATATTGTACAGTCATTTATGAACTTAGTAATGTGTTCTTTCATTTTTGGCCAAAAATATCTATCAGACAAAGCAAGATAACACTCGTTTATGCCGCGATGATTGGTTTTACCCTCGTGATAATGACGAATGATATCCTGTTGTCGCAAATATTCTTTAACGTTTTCAATCTCTCTCTTAGCAAGGACTAAATTCATGGATGAACTTTTGAATTTATTTTGAATTATTGGTATGATTTGGTACATAGCAAGAGGCGGTGTAATTAAAAGAGCAGTTTTAATTTTTGGGTTAACATATTCCTTAATGGCTGACACAACATCTTCTTCCAAATTAGATTGAGATAACTGAACAGATGTCCGTGTGTGTGTGTCAAAAGGTTTCGTAGCTACCGGTCTCTTTTTAATATCGCCTACTACGGTTAGACATACCTGACGGTGAAATTTATTTAAGGGATCGTCTGTAATTGGAATGTCAAGTATGGGATTCTCATTGGATGTATGTGCTGTCTGTGTATCTGAGTTGGCTAAAGAGGGTGGCCTATCCGTCGCATTCGCAATCATAGAGCACGTGTCCTCATTATAAATCTCAATGCGAGAAAGTGCGTCGGCATTAGTGTTACTTTTGCCTTTCTTGTAAATGATAGTAAAGTCATACTCGCTAAGTTTCAAACGCCATCTCGTGAGGCGAGAATTTGGTTCTTTAAGACTCATGACCCACTGAAGTGGTTTATGGTCTGTTAAAATTTTGAATTTACGGCCGAAAAGGTAAGGGCGGAAGTACTTTGTTGCCCACACGATTGCCAAAAGTTCCTTTTCAATCGTGCTATAATTAACTTCGCTATCGTTCAGAGTGCGCGAAGCGTACGCTATTGGTTTGTCCGAGCCTACGGTACCTTGAGACAATACTGCACCGATTGCAAAATTTGAAGCGTCTGTTGTTAGTATAAATTCTTTTTCAAAATCTGGATATTTTAAGATGGGGTCGTTCGTCAGTAAAGTTTTGCATTTTTCAAAAGAATTAACATAATTTGAATCAAATGTTACTTTTTTTCCTTTCTTTAGGCATTGTGTAAGGGGTTTGGTTATTCGAGCAAAGTCAGGGATAAATTTACGGTAATATCCTAAAAGTCCTAAAAATTGTTTTATTTCTTTGGAGGTCTTTGGTAACGGATAATTTTGTATCGCAGTAATCTTATCGGGGTTAGGTTTTATTCCTTCGCTGCTAATGACGTGTCCGAGGTATGCGGTTTCAAGTTTCAGAAATTCTGACTTATCTAATTGTATTTTAAAATTAGACTCGCGCAATCTCTGGAAAACTTTTTCGAGGTTGATCATATGCTCTTGGAGTGATGTACTGAAGACAATTATGTCGTCTAAGTATACAAGACATATGACATTCTGTAAGCCTCGAAGGACATTGTCCATAACACGCTGAAAAGTGGACGGCGAATTTTTAAGACCCATCGGCATTCTTAAAAATTCGAAATGCCCATGTTCTACGTTAAAAGCCGTTTTGGGTATATCGGAGGGGTTCATCTCGACTTGATAAAAGCCGGATGCAAGATCAAGAGTTGTGAAGTATTGACATTTGCCTAATTTATCGAGAACGTCTGCTATGTTCGGTATTGGGTATTTATCGTCAATTGTCTTTTCATTGAGTTTTCGAAAATCAACGACGAGTCTCCATTTCTGTTTACCAGAAGCGTCAACCTTTTTTGGAACTACCCAAATTGGTGAGCTCCACGCGGATTCCGACGGTCTAATGATCCCTTGTTCTAACATTTTACGTATCTGTTCACTCACTTCCTCGCGGTGAATAAATGGATAGCGGTAACTTTTTGTATAAACTGGTATTTCGTCGGTAGTTCGGATGTTGTGTTTTATTTTATTTGTAAAAGTAAGAGGTTCGCCATCAATATAAATACGTCACAAAATTTGGTACAAAGCGCGATTAAATTAGCTTTTTCTTCGCGTTTAAATGTTCCGTACGTAAACGAGAAATGACGTCTTTAGCGCGTGGCGATGGTTGTTCGGTGCTTATGCACTCGTTATTAAATACTGTCGCTTGCGTCGCGCGATCTAATGACAATATGATATCGTTTTTCGTAGGGTTCGTCACTTCAACTATGCCACGGCTATTATTAACTGTAGTTAAACATTCAGATATTACACAATTACATACAATTTGTTCTGGAATGGATACTTCGCCATCTGGGGAGTTTACGGGTATTCTAATTAACTTTGAACTATTAGCAGGTATTATTGTTTCATATAAGTTTAAGTTCCGCGAGTTATAAATTTTAATAGGGTTAACGGCAAATTTCGTTGTGAGAGTAAGTGTTTTAAGGTCTAGTTTCGCTTCCCAATCGGTAAGTAAGTCCATACCTATTAAGCCATCAAAATGGTCATGAAATTTATAAACGAATAATTTCATAACTTTCGAATCATTAAATTCGGCGAAGCAGGGTAAATTAATGGAAAAATCATTTCTTGTGGTAGCGTGCACGTTTGTGACTTCAAATGGGTCGTAATTAAGATGTATATGAGAAAAAAATTTGCTAACCGAGTCCGGGCTGATAAACGATTGATTAGCGCCCGTGTCAATCAAGAGGTTTAGTGGGGGGTTAGATATATGTATGTACGGCAATTGTCTTCGACTATGTAAATTTAACTCTATCCTAATTTGTCTGATTTCTGGTCCTTCTGAAAATCCTCAGCTGTGGAATTTTTTCCTCGACTACTTGCTGTTCGGTCTGACTGAACATCTCTGAATTATAGGGTGTTTCATATGAGCTGTAATAATCATTGTAATTAAATTCGTCATATTCATTACAGTAATAAGGGTCGTAATACGCGTCATAGGTGTGATAGCTACTATCGTCGTAATTTGAGCATTCGTTTAAATTAACATCACGCGTTTTAAAATAATTTGAGGGTGGTGGATTCCCTTGCCTTGCCCAATTCCAGGGGGTTGGCGGTAATTGTTTAGGCATGAAGTGACTTACACCGCTCATTGGCTTAGGGCCATGATTTACCGGTTGCGGCGGCATTTTGAATACTGGGTTACGTTGATTGTACCCCGGTGGTGGCGCGGCAAACATTTGCTGAGTGCGCGTTTGCATTCGAGGTTGAAGCGGAGGCGGTTTGATTCCGTGTTGGGGACGACTAGGACCAGGCATTACGACATTATAATATGATTTAGGTGGGTGCTGCATGTGTGTAATGGTGTGGTTAGGCATTTTAAAATTAGGAGTTAGTTGGTTAGAAAGCATTTGCCCTAACATTTTCCTATCTGGAAGATGATCGTTTCTGCTTTGCATATAAATAGTGTTCATTTCCTCATGAACAAATTCTAATGCCTTTTCTATAGTTTCTGGTCGCATACACCTAATTCTGGATCCAAGAGGATCTTTTAGTCCGCGCAAATAAGCTTGTAGTGTTAGTTTTTTATATAAGTCCCTTTTCGCGGCTATGGTGCTTTCTAAGTTGTCATGCAATGAGATATATGTCATGATGGTACTAAAAAGATTTTGACAACGTTCATAAAACTCTTGTGGTGTACTAGAACCTTGAATTAGCAGAGCTAAATCGTTGTACAGCGCGGTTTCGTCTCTTTGGTCGGAGAAATTGTTAACAAGAGCGCTACGGATGCCTGCCCAATCAGTAGGAATACCATTAGTATTTATTAAACGGGCTGCGGGGCCAACAATTTTATTTAATATACCGTTTTCTAAGGACACTTTTTCTAGTTCGTCGATATCCTGACCATATCTCTCTACTATTTCCTCGCATAATTTAATAAATCTAGTTAAGACGTTTGGATTTCCGTCAAACTCGGGAAGTAAGCGGAGGGCTTTATAGATGTTATCTAAGCTTGCCATTTCTACGTTTGATTGATCTAAATTTCTCCTAGCGTCTAAAAATAATTGCCTACTACTAGCTAACCTAGGTTTCCTTGATTTTGATTTGGAAAAAATCTTGGAGATAATGTAAACTACTTAAGGATAATAGAAAAGGAAAGGTAAGCAACCACTGGACTATTCAGTGTACTTACATGCACATGACGATTCTTCTTGAGCGGTATCGAAGTTCAGATCTCCGGCGCGGCCTCGTTGTTCAGGATCTCCCGGCGCAACGTTGAAAGTCTATCGGAGCGCGACCACGTGGTGCGATATAAGCGATTCGCGACCCGACCCGGGAATCCTACCGACTGCGCCAATTATGTAAGTCGCTGCCGGAGGACTCAAAAAAAAACCGAAATTAAATTATAATTGATTTATTAATTAAAAGTTACAATTAAAACTTATGCCTAGTGACCCGATCGATGGTTGATCAAAAAGTGGCGTTGCTGGCGATCACGCAGAGTCGAACTCGTGGCCCATGATGCGTAGTCAGCATTGCGCCATCGTGTGGATTTTGGAATGATTGTTCATGCGTCGATAGCGTGATGTGGTCTCAGCACTTTCGTATATAGGTGAATGTGTAACACATGTGTTGTTTCAGCACTCTTTGTTATTCCCCACAGTTTCGGGTTCAGTTATCTGTAAAAATTAAATCTAATTAATTAAAGAATAAAATATATGTAATTAATATGTGCAGAATAAAATATAAATTGAAATAACGTAAGGTAACGTGACGCCTCCGGTCAAGGCATTGACTTTAAGTTTTGGCACTCAAAGTCTGTAAGTTGTCAGCTATCCTGATCTCACCGAAGACCAACTTAATAAACTTGAGCGCCTTCAAAACTTTTGTATTAGATTCATATTTGGTTTACGCAAATATGATCATGTTTCAGAGTTCCGTGTTAAGCTCAAGTGGTTGCCTATACGACTTCGTCGGAATGCTCATATTCTTTATCTTCTGTACAACATATTGTTTAATCCTCTTACCCCCTCTTATCTCAAAGATCGATTTGTATTTCTCCACGACTCACATACTAGATCCCTGCGGTCGTCAGAGAACTTGAAGCTGAGAATGCCCGTGCACTCCACCACATTCTTGGATAAATCGTTTACTGTCCAGGCTGTTCGACTGTGGAACGCATTACCAGTTGTGGTAAGACAGGCACGATCACTATCATCTTTCAAAAAACTTGTCAAAGATTACTATCTTTCTCACTGAACTGACACATTTCTGTGGATAATTTACCTATTTGTATGTACTGGTATTTTAATATATATGTATATATCAATATATTATATATATTTATCTTCCCATGTATGTATTGTTATTATATTATTTATGTATGCATATTTGTATATATATATATATATATATATGTTTATATAACATAATATGTGTATTTATAATTTGTATTACTTGAAATATTATTAAATTAATTGTACTTATTTGCAACACTTTTCCTTTCTAAGCAAGTTCTATCCTTTACACTTTAGACTGCCCTTTATTTATCCTATTTTTAAATCCATCCCATGGTTGTCTGTAAGACATTGCCTTTCGGCGATAAGACCGCCAATTGTACTTTTTATATTTGTGATTTCTGTTTGTATTTGTTTTCCTTTTGTGTGCAATAAAGTGTAAAATAAATAAATAAATAAATAAGTTGTAAACATAAAATCTTTGTTTTGTCGATGAACACGACTGTTTGTGTCTAAAATAAAATAAATAAAAAATAAAGAAGTATTAAGTTTGGTGGATTGGGTGCATTTTTGTAATTTTTTTCGAATACAGACTTCAAATTTGAAAAATACAACTTAACTGACTTCGAAACTACATTTTATAATTTATAGATTATGCATGTTGTAGCTTCACTTAATACACAGGAGGACAATTTATGAAGACAGGCTGCCGGGAGACTGATTATAGAAGAGGTTTCATTCATTTTCGTCTCAAGGATGAATACTCTGGATTTTTATTATTTAGATTAAATAGATTATAGTTTACCTTTATTTCGAGTGGCGGGAGAGGAAAACGGTTTTAAGAAAGTTATAATATGCTTAGTCTTCTGAATGCAATTTTTGAACGAGTGTGTTTACCCAGCTGTCTAATTATCCGTCACATCCTATTAATTTGATCCACAAAACACGCGAAGGTAAACCTTTTGAAAAGCTGAAATAAAATAAATGATGGTTTAATTTACCATAAAACCAGGAAATGCAAAATCCAACTAATTTAAAATCATGTACAAAATGGCGTCCTCTTCGAGTAGTATACAGATCGTCATAATAAACAAAGTCAAGATAATTTGGTCGGATAATACTTTTAAAATACGTATTTTTGACGTGACAACGTCTTAAATTAGGTTGCGGCTGGGAGTCACTTATGAAAAAGTGTAACGCCCGGTAACGTAACGGTGCGCGCGCAGTACTAGAGAATAATTTTTCAGTTTTTTCTAGAATTTGTATTAGACGTACACAAAACGGCCCAAGATAGCACATCTCCTTTCGGAATTTTAAAAATTATGCAGATCCGTGAAATCATGATGCCATTAAACTACATCATATAGTAATAAATATTTTCAAATAATCTAGCTAAATTAGAAATAACTAGTATGCAGTCACAACCATTGGTATTATACCTTTTTTGACGTGACAACGTCTTAAATTAGGTTGCGGCTGGGAGTCACTTATGAAAAAGTGTAACGCCCGGTAACGTAACGGTGCGCGCGCAGTACTAGAGAATTATTTTTCAGTTTCACCCACTTTTTCCAAAATTGTCCCATAGCCCCCCCCCTGCCTTCCCCACCCTTATTCCGAAATAGTGCCTATTAGCCTCCCCACGAAACCTACCCCCCCCTCCCCTACCCCCACCCCGAAAATTTACCTCACCCCCCCCAATCCTATCTCGGCCAACATAGGTCGTAGACCCACCGAGTTTGGTATCCTCGGAACCGTCTTGGTGAGCTCTACAGATTGGCCCCAACCAAATCCCCAAATTCCTCCCTCTCTCCCCTAAAATATTTGTCCAGGCATAACTCCGTCATTTCTTAAAGTAAACCCCCCGTGTTTGGAGTCAGAGGAATCGTCTTGACGAGCTCGACAATCGAGAGCAGGCAAAATACGATTTTTCTTATTGACGTGACAACGTCTTAAATTAGGTTGCGGCTGGGAGTCACTTATGAAAAAGTGTAACGCCCGGTAACGTAACGGTGCGCGCGCAGCACTAGAGAATTAGGCGCATTGAATCGGCGCATGCTTGTGTCTCTGTCTTTGTCTTTCTCGAACGTTCTTGGCGTTGGAAAAACAAGAAAGCGTCACAATACAAGTTCACACGTGTGGTTAAAGTATCGTCAGCTGTGTCTGTAGTGAAAATATGGAGTGCTTAGATTCGTCATTACATGTACAATGTTTTAGTAAACAAAATATATTTCTATAGTTAAAATTTGTGCAATTCTTATTTTCATTCAATTCCTTGTTCCTATTGTGCAATTTAATTATATTCATATCAATAAATATTCTACCGAGAAAAAGACGTTGTCACGTAAAATCTTCGCCCGTAAAACCGACTTTACAGGCAACCATTTTTTTATGCAAATATAATCCTATTTTTCAATGTATTCTATGAAATACTAATTGCAGATGTTAGTAATAATGAACGTCTACATTTATTTTTACCAATATACTAAATAAAATGCACTTACCAGTGAGAGGTTATATTTTCATATTATCGTTTAGATCGGCTATCACAGCCAATAATAAAGCAGCACACCATACCTTTTGTCTTATAATCAGTTTCAACACTCTTTTACATACATTTTTGACCGCAAATATTCGTAAAATACTCAGTAATTCAAGTTTATAACAAACCGCACGTCTTATTTGTTTGGTTACACCAATGATGTTTTAATAAAGATGACGCATATCCATATTGCGTGAAGTTTAAAATCTGTCCTACTATGCATATACATACTCATTTGTTAATACTTTATGACAATTTTAGTGAATGAAACAGATTATACAGAAAGTACGAGACGGACAGAGATAGCATTGCGCTATCCAAACATAGAATCGAAGCGATAGAAACAGAAGGGTGATGATAAATAAAACTACCTATTTAGTTTTATAAGTATTTAATATACTCGCATTAACATTGAGGTTGCTACGTGAGTCTATCTGTGGTACGCCATCCTGAAACAAAATATATTTTTATTTGCTTACAACCATGAAAAAATAAAGATATAAATTGATTGCATTTTTTTATATTAAGCATGCACTGAAAAATCGATCACTTATTGATATTATTTTTTTATTGTAATGATGGCAAGTGATACGACCGCGACGTGATGCTTGGCATTCACTGCGCTCGCCATCCCGAGACATAAGTTCTTAATTCGCAATAAGTACAGCGATTACTCTGGCGAGAATGTCCTTTAAACTGGAACAGAACATGGCATTTTAACTGCCGTTTGGTGGGCTTGACCTCTCACATATGAGAGATCTTCCACTAGTAAACAACCGATACTACAACCGATGGTGCAGGGTTTTTTAGGTGGATGTATTTCGTAGTTGTATATATTTATTGAGAGTGGTTAGGCCATATGAACCACTCTCAATCGTACTCTCGATTGTAGAGGAGGCCCGTGCCCTGCAGTGGGACGTATATGTGCTGATACAGATATTTTTATTAATAATTATAATGTGTTAAACCAATATTAATCAGTTTTAAAGGCATTCAGTCACAATCCTTTGTTTTTGTTCGAACTGTACTTAGTGCATACCCATTTACGTCTCAAAAGCTCATCACGTGGAAATCTGGAAACATTCAATGATATATGTAAATATATATACATTATATATATAGTCAATCAAAATAATAATAATAAGACTGCCTCGGTGGCGTAGTTGTACTACGATACGGCTACAAAGCTGAGGTCTCGGGTTCGAATCCCGGGTTGGGCAAAGTGATATTGGATTTTTCAATTCATTATCAGCCCAGAGTCAGGAATTTGTGCCCGATATGGCGATAGGCTCGCCACCTATCACTTCGTGGGACGGAACATACAAGGCGAAATGTGGGTGCCTTGGCACCTCTGCTTACCCCTTCTGGAAAAAAGGCGTGAGTTTATGTATGTATGTATGTATGTCAATCAAAATATATGGGGAAGCTAATGTATTTTGTAATGTCCGTGGTTGGATTAAGTTATTTATTATTAAAATAGTTCATAACAAATAACTTAATTGTTTTAAATATGATTGAATTAGAAACAAATATACAACAATCCAAATCCATTCATACTTTCATCGTCAATTTTCTGTATCATCGGTTTCGCTTCTGACTTATTAATCTATGAAGCACGCTTTTTGTCCCTATCGCACTTCACAATCTTTGTATTAGGTGATCCTTCTTACACAATTGAAGGCGATATTTAATAATTTAAAGTAAAAATTTAATTTTGTGTGATTTCATATACTTACGTATGATGTGTAACTCCAATTTAGTTTCATATTTTTGTACCAATGTTTTTACGCCTATAAAACATATAATTCGACACTGTAGACAATATTTTCGTAATAAATTATGTTGACAGCACTGAGGTCTTCCCTCTGTCGGCGTTGCTATGCGACTAGATGAAATTACACCAATTGCCCGAATTTGAACGCCTCACTTTTGAAGTGCTAGTGCGATATCTACGTCGTATTTGTATAATATATCATTGGGTTACACTCAGTGTTCCCCTACAAAATTATGTGAAACTATGACAAGGACCGCAAATTGTGTTTTGTCACTTTCATTTTTTAAGGTTTATGCATAAGTCTAAGTGAGATGGACTATATATGTCAAATGCATGTCAAGTCTATTGATACTACGTCTATGAGCCAAACGCACAGAAATGTCAATTTTGATTCATAAACAATACTTGAGTGATGAGTGTCACTATGCGTTCACTTAAGGAGGCCCTCAGGTAAAGAAACTCAAAAGCTATTTTACGCAACGCATAGTGTCGATTGAAAACGTAAAAGTGACAGCTGTGAATGTATATATGCCATTTCATTTTATGTATTTTGCACTAAGGTTTTGTATTAAGTTTTTTTCCATTTTCAATAGAATGGATTACAGCATCGAGGAGAAGTTCGACAGTTATATTGATGATACTTATCGTCCTGCGTACGGTAAGGACACCGAACGCAGGACGATAAGTGCAAGAAATATTATTCGAGATTTACAAAATCCTTTTGATTTTTACAATGACAAACAATTAGGAGACGCTATCGATTTACTAGGGATATTGTTCTTCATGCACTTTTGCCACTAGTCTGAAAGAGACCTTTCAATACCTATTTACCCATTACTTGTGGCCTTAAGATTTTATCCATCTGGGAGTTTTCTGTTGGTAAACGGACTAGATGCGACTGCCAACATTTTCACGGTGGTCACGGGTTCGAATCCCAGTGCACACCTCTGACTATTTGGAGTCATGTGTGTATTGATTCTTTGATAGTCAATCACCACGCACTAAAACGCTGAACGAAGACATCGTTACGAAACCTGTATACCATACCGATGTAAAAATGTTTATGGTACGTTAGTCCGCCAACCCGCATTAGGCCAGCATGGGGGACTATATGGCCTAACCTCTCTCAATCAATCTCTCGATAGTAGAGGAGGCCGTGCTCTGCAGTGGGGACGTATATGGGCTGATACAGATACGGGAGTTTTTAGGTTAGTAATCATCTACGTATTTGGATGCAGGCTGCCTCCAACAGGTCACTGTTGAAATCATTGGGGAGGGGGGAGGCCTTATGTATGTTAACACCCACAATTTACCGCTCAAAAATGTGGGAAATAAATTTTATTAAATATTTGGAAGTGCGTGGTGGCCTGTTGGTAAACGGACTAGACGCGACTGCCAACATGTTCACGGTGGTCGCGGGTTCGAATCCCAGGGCACACCTCTGACTTTTCGAAGCCATGTGTGTATTGACAGTCAATCACCACGCACTATAACGGTGAAGGAAAACATCGTGAGGAAACCTGCATACCATAGCGATTTATAAAAAAATTTCTATGGTATGTAAGTCCGCCAACCCGCACTAGGCCAGCGTGGTGGACTATATGGCCTAACCACTCTCAATCGATTACGATTGTAGAGTAGGCCCGTGCCCTGCAGTGGGACGTATATGGGCTGATACAGAATTTGGAACGTAAATATTTGAAGTTGTCAAAGACGTCACTCACGAGTAATTCGCGGGACATGCGCGGACACCAATAATTGTCAAACACCAGAGAGAAATTAGCAACAGTAATTGACCAATCACTGATCCGCATTAGACACTGTGCGTTCCCATAGTAAAAGGGTGACTCAAGTATTGTTTATAAATAAAAAGGCTGAGCGGAACGATAACTATGAGAAATGTCTTACTTAGCATAGGGTTACTTCAACACTGAGTAAAGTATTGTTTGTGAATACGGGCCTTAAATACCATAGCTTGCCGTTCCGTGACATAAATTTTAGCGCGATGTAGAATTCCAGTAGCGCCATCTCTTTACACGAAAACTAAACTTGGTTCTGTTAACATAATGTTTCCTCTATTTTTACAGGAAATATAATTACCTAGTCAAAAATATTTTAATTACATCCAATTTAACCACTATCTACTGGAGCTATTGAAACATAACATCTTATGTCTTGGGATGGCGAGTGCAATGGAATGCCAAGCATTGCTTTGAAATTCAGGGCGTTGTTTGGTTTTGCTACTAGCCATGATGATCGCTTAACATCAGGTGTATTCATAAAAACAAAAAAAAAATGAAATGAAGTTATGAATAAAAGATGTGTGTTGTATTCTTTGGCATTAGGGCAAGTTCACACGACCGCGCGTCCACATGTACCGCGTGATACCGCACGGCTATGTAAACGATACACATTTTTTTTTTGATCTTGTACCACGCGGTCATGTGATCTTAGCCTAAAGTTAGTAAAACATTAGCTACCGATAACCGCTGCCCATACCGACCAATAACTAAAACTCACATGTGCCTTACAATCTTTCAAAAGTATTAAAAAAAAATAACGGGGCTGAGAAGGATTGTTGAACAAACAGCTTCCATTTTGAAATAAGAAAAGCAATTAGTAAAGTTAGCTGGGCCATCTTGGTTCGTGTGGCGTGACAAATGCCCAAGGGGCAAAGGTGGGGACGTGCTCCCAATATTGAAACATTTTTATACTGTAATGGATAATTTAGACGAATTTTCGAAATACTTGTCTGCGGGAATTTGTAATGGAAAAAGTATGAATGACCGTGACCTAAATTTTACTAAATATTGCGGTATGTTAATTAAGTCTCCATTAGAATATTTTGGTTCGAAATTCTGCTTACTTCGAGTTAAACTAGCTGAAGCAAATTTTAACTTAGAATTTTAAGTTTACGTATTTTTTGATGAGATGCGTATTTTTTTTAATATTATATGCAAACGAACATGCGGTTCACCTGATGGTAAGTGAATGTTTTGATGGGACACCCGTATTAAAATTCCAACATCCGTTTGGATTTTGAAATAATACTAAAACTAAGATTGAGCTGCAAATTCATTTCGATCCGTCGTTCGTTTCAGCCATAGGAAGTCAACTGCTGAACATGGGCCTCCCCCAATGATCTCCACATCGACCGATCTGATCTGACCGATCGATCGTCTTGCTGAAAATTTATTTGGTCGTTATTAAAACATCACAAATTGTATGTTCATATCAGTAATGATTCATTAAGCTCAATTATTACGCATATTCAAATAATTCATGCTTTTACAAAGGCATTTGAAGTATCCTCAATCGTCATTAATTATTACTATTCATGCATTACCTATCGGTGATCAAATGATTTTTCTATTGAACAGCTTCAGTAAACGAGCAAACATATTTCCTGATGGTACGTGTTCACTACCGTCCATGAAAATCCACAACGATTGGATTATGAATGTGTTGCCGGCCCATAAAATTAGGAGAAGAACGGGAGGAAAAAAGATGGGTAGAGGAATAGGGTCTTGCGTATCCGACAATCTCACTAACTGAACGAAACGTGACAGCAAAGATGTCCCTTTACGTCGAATTTCTATTTGACAGTGGTGCCACCCCGTACAAACCTTCTCTGTAAAGTTAAGCTGAGTCATGACTGACAATAGCGTGGCTCTTCCACATCCAAAACTTAACACCGCTCCTAACTAAACGATTGTACCAACCCTCCTACCTATTAGTAAGTAATCTGTTTTACCATCTGGAGGCTTAAGGATATTCATCACTCACATTAATTGACGGAAACCAAAGCCTCGTACAGCGAATTGACTAATTACAAAGCCGACGTTCCATCGCGATGTTAGTTTGATCACGTTTCTCGTAATCAAATATGGCTCATTAAGCTCTCGTCACGTCTTGGAAAACGCGCAACCGAAATTCGATCTGGGTGACAATGTTTGCTCATGGCAAGTTTGTAGTTTAATTTAATATGTGTAATGAAGACTAGAGACTGTCCCTGTGACTGTAATGAAGACTAATGAAGTACGTGGTGGCCTGTTGGTAACGGACCAGACGCGACTGCCAGCATATTCACGGTGGTCGCGGGTTCGAATCCCAGGGCACACCACCGACATTTCGGAGTCATGTGCGCATTGATAGTCAAATCAACACGCACTAAAACGGCGAAGGAAACCATCGTGAGAAAACCTGCACACCATAGCGATTTGTATGAATTTATAAAGTATGTAAAGTCCAGCGCGGTGTACTACATGGCCCAAACACTCTCAATCGTACTCTAGATTGTAGAGGAGGCCCGTGACCTGCATTAGGACGTATATGGGATGATATAGAACGACTAATCAGTAATGTGATAATTAGCTTGTGTTTTGAGGATATACTACGTAATATTATCCGACTATCAGGCAGGTGGTCTGCCTCTAGTTCTTTGGCCATTTCTGTTGTCTTGCTGCCCGGTTAAGTGTACCGCCCAAATCCACTTTATATACTTATACACTTACGAAGTATATCGGCAAGCAGTGGATAAGAATCGCGCAGAACCGGAAAGATGGTGTGATCAAGAGGAGGCCTATACCCAACAGTGCGTTGATACGGACTGAAAAAGAAGATCTTGTAGATACTGTACTGGGTTAGCTCGTTGCGCTATAATTGTTTTATAGATAACTGAAAGTAGCAACGGATTTCCGGAGGCTCAGTATCTAGTGGCTTTATATTCATTTACCCTGACAATGACCACAGCAGATGAAGTTACAAATTTTTCATATATTGTTCCGTGTATAATCGCTTAAGAGCAAATCTTTACAATTGTGTCGATAGTGAGAAATAACTTTCTCGACAGATATTCTATTCAGATTGCATTCCGCTATTATCTGGAATATACTATGCTAAAGACTACAATTTGCTGTTATTAGTGTAATTTACATAAGCTGTTAACCTCGTTTGCCATTTGTTTAATTAAAAGATGCACAAATTAACCTTGATATCTTACTCCGTTTCACAATTTTCACCGTATAGAAATAACCTTATACATAAGTATTCAGCTACCAGAATCATTAGAAAGCCCTTGACTTGAAGAAGCTTTCAAGATAACATATTCGTAAGGCGACCTCGAGCATTCAAAGTGAGGAATATCAGAGTAATCTTCTACACTAAGCAGGGAGTATCCTTCGGATCTTACAACTCTTTGAAGGCGTCTTGTTAATGCATGAAGACTATTGGATGTGGTAGTTTAACTTTTTTCCATACGTTTCTTTATTTTATTTTTTCAATGACATATCTTCCTAGATCGCCTTTAGTACATGATGATTTTTTAACTTATCGTAAAAGTAAGGAATCCAGTCAGTTTTACGGCTACAATTTATTACACCTTCGAAATGATATCTGGAACAATAAATTCAAGTTTATATAGAGTGTGCCAACTTAATATTCATCCTAATGTTTTTTTAATCTATGTCTCATTCAATTAGTTTTCATCCTTTGTTGACATTATATCTTGCTACCAAGTGCCCACTCCAACGTTCAGTTTGTATCCTACATCTACATATTAAGTACTGCGGCTTCTAGCGAATGGAATAGGGAGATTCCGTCCAGCTCAAGTGATAGGGCGTTCTCGATCAGGCTACGACGTTGATGTACATTCTGCGCTATTTTCGCAAGGCTAGCTTTCAATATTCTAAAAATTTAGGTGTTTTTAAATTCAAGATTGCGTTTGTTTTCGTGGTATGGTATGTTTTTTGTTTGATTACTGTCTTTTATTGAAGAGAGATAGTCATAACTTATCGGTATGGTTGTTAGGATAGTAATTTAGATTTTTGAGCTTATAAGTTCAAATCATTGCTCAATTTCTTCCTAAATCATTCTATGTTTTAATTTTCAGCTCCTTTACAATGAAAAGTTTGCATTGCACAAAGCATCCAAATAATGTTAATGTCCTGTAAATGCTGAGCTCCGTTAAAATGAAACAAAGCCAATAAAATTCATCCTTTATAAAAAGCACGTTATTTTGGAGTAACGAAATCAGTTTTGCGTTCAAGTGACAATAAATCGACGCCTCAAACATGAAGTTCACAGTCAAAGCTATGGCTGTTCCATCTAATACGAGAGCAAACAAAAGTTACAGAAAGAATATCTATAAGTGTTTTTCTGTAGACGGCAAAATAAATTATGTTTTACTATTTTTCTAAGTGTGTGTAGGGTGCCTAAGTAGTAGAAATATACAGGACAAATGAGCACTATGTTAGTACGCCATGGAATTGGTTAATATTTAGATAAATTGAATTGCTAATAAAAAAAGGAAAACAAGCGTTTGTGGTATTATGTTGAATCTGTAGTTGAAAATGCACACAATACCAATTATTTTTTGCTCAAACATTATGACATAATACAGAAACCGCTTTCGAAATAGTTATACATATATTAATTTCATATTTCCAATGTTTAATAAATCTATACATTTTTAGATATCATCAAACCACTATCTACAAAAAATATTAAAACCAAATATTATTCCCATTAATTTGCACAACCTTAACAAAATTTTAAAATAAAAATAGAACATACACACCTTTTGTGACAAATGACGTCATGAAACGTGTCCCCAAAAAAACTCGTCACGTAGTAACCACACACCAAGCCAGCTGAATGACCTAATGGATTTATTTCTTCCCTTCAAATATTTATAGGCGACCTCGAGCGGCTAACCCCTTGTTATTCACGCTATCATTTAATATTACACGTACTTTTGTCTTTTATTTATTTACTAGCGCTTTTGTAGACGAGATTTCCCGTCGATATCATGTTTTTGATACAATTTGTTAATTTTAATTCAACCCTCAGGCAAACATTAAGAATTTGAATCTGCAGCGATTCTCGTGATGGTAATTAGTGAAACGAGACACATGTGTTTGTTTTGTAACGGAGTGATTCAGATCGTAGTATAGATCGACTGCGGTCTTTTGACGAGCTAATGTTGTCAAAATATTAGGTACAGTTTTCTGTTTTCACATTTTGTTACATTGGAAATGTTAATTTATTTATGTTGTTGCGTATTTTAGTTATATTGAATACTGTTATATTAAGAGTATAAATGCCTGTTGTTTATATTAAGAAAATATATCTCATACAACGCGTTAAACACAGAAACTGTTCCAAATATTTAAACATCAGCATGACGACCACACATTCGCATGCTAAAAACCGTAGACGATCCTATATCCAAATTTCAAACACCAATAACATATTATGTCCTTCATTTAGACAACCAGCCTTAGAACTAATGCAATAGCTGTGCAGGTTCGAAATGAAACATTTTTTTAAAATCAGCAATTATTTATTTCGATAGCAGCTGATGCGATACTCAATAGTATTCTTAAACGATACTATGAACTTCCTAAAGAATATGACAAACTGCGTCTCAAACTATCCCTGTTGAATGTACCTTCCAATTTAATTAAACTCCACAGTTGAACTAAACCTTCTAATATCAACCAACAACGATACACGAACAGTTGATTGCGAAGGGCTCGAGACTCGGGTCGAATAACCCTCGATATTCCCGTGTCACGTGCCGTTTACGACGAATGTCTACTCTCAATGAACTGTAAGGTAGCTGAGGTGTGGAGTAGGCTTTCATACTAAATGGGTAAAGTGTGTATATCTAATCGTATCCTTCGGAAACTAAATAACTGAACCATTAGAGTAGTATTTCTTATAGCATAGGACGCAAAGAGACATATGATTATTAGGTTTATTTCATTATCGTAACAACGATTACCTTAGCGCTTAACTAGGGCGCGGCTGTACTGTAAGGAAGTCTCTTTACTGCCTTATTCTACATTTAATCACATCTTGTTTTATTTCCATAAAAATACTAAAAAAATCACATTTAATCTTAAAATATACATTTTAGTAATGTCTTCAATTATAATAAATTATAATGTAATGTTGCTATTTTTACACTACTATAAATATACCTATGGAGCTGTTTTTGTTTGAACCATGTGCGTGTCTTTACGTGGTACGTACGCCAACGGTAATATCCATAACTATAATTAAACTATTCCTTCCTTTTTTGATGTATTTTTTTTATTATAATAAATAAAACAAGGCGACTCTATATGTCGTAGTCTCCTTCAACTCGATCGTCGTGACAGGCTACAACTTTTAAATCTTTGGTACGTGACGTGTGAACGGATCGTATTGTTGTTTTATTTGTTGGTAGTGTAGTTATTAATTGTAAGTTGTTGCAGACCCTAGACCTTGTTGTATACAGGTCATAAATATTTTGACCCTCTATGTTTCAGTTCACCTAAGGAGTTCTAGATTAGAGGAGTTTATGGGTGTTAATGGTTTTGTTTTGGTCCCTTTACATAGGCAGCAGGGTAGTTCCCAGAGACATCGAATTAGCATCTATCGTTTGACCGCATCAAATGCATTGTGAAAGGTCATAACCAGATATTCTTTTGTAGGACGTTGTAACGTTTATTTGGAAACAAATTTCCAAACAGTTGGATGATGGTTCGTAAGACCAGCGAGTTCAAGGAACCTATCCCCTTTCTTTCCGAGGAGCAGGTGAACTATCCAACTAAAGTACTGTTCAACCTTGCACAGGCGTAACTCACACAATTTCAATAACATTGTCTGTATTCCGTTTCGACTAGAAAAGTATGGAATGTCAAACGGTACCTGTTTAGTTCGATAGTAGTGTTAATTCTAATAGTTTATCGGGTAACTTAATTAATGGCAATGTATTAAATTACCCATATTTTAAACCTTTGGCATAACGAGCATGTAACCCCAAAATCCATTTATTGTACCGTAAAAGGAAGACTTTACAATAATGAAGTATGTACACTTACCCTCACTGATTTATGTTGAACCCTGGCCTAAAGGACCAAACGCTTCATCTGACTCAGTAACGCAATTTGTTTCGGTTAAAACGTTACGTTTCTGTCAGTATGCAAACATCATTATTCGAGGAAAACGAACAGGACCAAACCGCAACACTCAGGTCAGCTTTGAAGATTCGGGAACATTGGGTGTACGTTATGCTAAGCCACATTACATTGCGATACTAAAAATTATCTTATAGTTTGTAACATCCATGACATCTCGCCATTCTTAGCAATAAAAAAAACACATACACACATTACGTATTTTCAAACATTTAAGAGACAAATATGTACATTTAGTGCCGTAACGTTGCGTATCCCAAGTATGCCTACATCATTTACCGCTTTTCATAGATATACAAAGCTTATTACGCCACTTAAAACTGGCTTTGGAGTCGCAACTACACGTCGGCATGCTACACTGAAGTAATGTTGTTAAGCGTAGTGGCTCGGCAAGTACCGGCAAACAGGCCAATTGACTTTCAAACAGAGGTTCTAAAGCATATTTTTGTCTGTTTGGATTTATTTTGCTGCCACAGTGGCAATGCACTTGGTGTTAAGTGTGGTGTTATCTAGATAGACTATACAATGCACTAAGAGAGATGGTTGTCTCTTGTAGGTCGGCTTAATTGTGCTGGCCTTACTGAAAAATAATGAACCAGTATCCCGAAACACTTGAAAGAAGATGTAGAAGAAAGAAAGAAACATTTATTTGTTACAGCTTCAAGTACTTATCACTAATATAATAGTGCTTGTCAACCTTGTCAACTTGGTAATAAAACCAACGCTGGTCTTCCGCAAGGCTAATAAGTGACGATAAAAGAAAATTTCACATTTGGCTGGATCACTGTAACAAAGTTTCCACCATTGAACAGGTACAAGTTTGGGTGAATTTCAATATTTTACCAACAACAAAAATACATAATCTATACATATAAATAAAATTGAAGTGTCTGTTTATAAAGTGAAAATTAAAGAAAATAAACTACTACACTAAACTAAACTACTAAATGAAACTACATATCGTTATATACACGATACCTATAACGAAAATGATCTTAGATATTTTTTTGTCTATCTGTCTGTTTGTTCTGGCTAATCTCTGAAATGGCTGAACCGATTTTGACGGGACTTTTATAGTCTGGTAGCTGATATAATAAGGAGTAACTTAGGCTACATTTATTTTAGAAAAAATCTTTTATTATAGAAAAATAAAGTTTTTGTTAAATTCCGCGCGGACGAAGTCGCGGGCACAGCTAGTAATATGCCTATTAGTTTATGCGTATGCAGTGGCGCAACTATCTGTGTGTAAGAATTATTGCACTCTCTGTTATTCCCTACAAAGAGCGCAGAATGCCAGGGGTACCAACCTGAGAGCGCAGAGTACACTGTATGGAGGATTCCTTACGGTATACCATTTTCCTAGTTAAGGTATTCGTTTTTCCGTAACAGTGGTCAGTACATTTAATAATGGTCAATACGGCTCCTATTTATAAATCAATCGCTTTCATCAGAAAGCTCAAAACAAGTATTAGCCCCTCTATACGATGGGCCATCGCAATGGTCCTCTATGATGGCCCATCGTATAGAAAACGTAGTGGCGTATAATGGGTTATGGCGCGTGCGATGGTCTTAAAATGGCGACGGTGTCAGTATTTCCGGCGCACATCAAAGGTGTGATCACTACTGAATGTCGTCATCGTATAGTTGCGATTCCATCATTCACATGGCCATTGAGGGCCGACCAACCAACGTACAAAACAATAAATCTACTGTTACAACAGTAGAGTTGGTAAAGCTGTTTAGGGTAGAAACTGACAAAGTACTGCCTACTGAACCGCACGTATTAAAGGTGAATGCTGCATGCATCGATATTGAAAAATAAAACGTGTGGCATCCTAAGAAGGGGGATCCCGTTTGAGAAAGTTCTAACCACAAATTATGATCAGCAGTGGAAAGCAATGACTATTATATATTATTTATTACTATAATACTATTCACGATTGAGTAGACTTTCGTTAAAGTTACCTTTCGAATAGAAAAAAAAAACAATCATAATTTAGAACCCATTATGTTATAAACACACGGGTATACATGTGAGATCTTTTAACATCCCTATTTTCGCATCGTGGATTCGAAACACAATCTATTCAAGTATTTTTAGCTTTAAATTGAACAATGAAAAAGTATCTTTTCACATTTAAATTCTGTTTTGTTTCTTTGTGCTCTTTCCCTATAACGTGACCACCCATTTCTTCCGTGCTTCTGTTCATTCCAATCCATCTTAAGGTTGTCTGGAAGAAATCGCTGAAAGCGATAAGACTGCCGCTTGTTACACATATATGAGCGCTTTTTTTAAAAGGTTTTTTTTTGTTTTGTGTAGTGTTCAATAAAGTATTAAAAATAAATAAATAAATAATGAAAATAAAGATGTATGTGCTATGTAATAATTCGATCATATACGATCTTCTAACTGAAGAGCAACCGCCGCATAATTGCATGGTTATGGAAGCATACATTTACTCCAAAATCTTGTTAGTTGCCTGCATTAATTAGGTGCAATCTAACCCTCTGGCAGTGTTGTCCACATCCCTTAGTAGTTAGTATAGACAATTAATGTTTCTCGAATTATGTCCTCAGGGCTTAAATTGAGAACTCGTATTGCTGTCATTACATTGAAACCAAATTAAATAACTCTTTCTTGACACTTGTGACTGCAATTGTTCTCAGCTAAGATTAATAATGGGGAAGAAGAAAAAAAGTGACTGCTTGGGTGGCGTAGTTGTACTACTGTACAACTACGCCACCCAAGCTGATGTCCCGGGTTCGAATCACAACAGGCAGTGATACTGGATTTTTCTATTCATTATTAGTTCAGAGTCAGGAATTTGTGATTTGTGGCGATAGGCTCTTTAAGTGCATCTACTGTCGATATCGAAACAACAAAAAGTATAAAAAACTATATGTCCCGCTAAAGTAACTCTTGGGAGCCACACAGTGCATTGACATCGAACACTGAAGTTACTAGCTAACCGATTCTCGGGGGGACAGTAAGTGTACTTTAACAAGAAAGCAAATAGAGGTTGTAAATAAGCAATTCTTTATTCTCAATAGCTAAGCTTCAGACAAACTATTGAGATTGGTCGTCAGGAGACTTCTTATAGCTAAAGAATAAGATGCAGTAAATGTGTTATGTTGCCGGTTTTATTGCAATAAATATAAAAAAAACTTTCAACCCTTATACAGGGTATCTCAAGACTGCTACCGAAAACGAAGCCGGGTGGTAGTTTTAGTGACTTCAGACACATTGCAACAGAAAATGTTGAAAATAAAAGCGAGAATTTTTTTTGTTATTTTTTTCCTATGGTCGTATTTGGATGGTAGATTCATTTTTTTCCTAAAATAATAGTGTATACCCTTTTATTTATAAGGACTCTAAGGTATAAAAGAGTTTAAATTATTATTTTAGCAAAATCTATGGATTTACCACCCAAAAATTACGATATTTAAAAAATCGTAAAAAAAATGTCGCGTTTTTTTTGCGAAAATTTTAGATGCATTGTGTTTGTACTCACTAAAACTACCCGGCTTCGTTTTCGGTAGCAGTCTTGATATACCCGGTATAATTTGTTTCAGCGTTTGTCGCAATTCTACCGCTTTTAAGTTCTTAGTCTCATGCAAAACAAAATATTTGGTATCAAATGAAGTTACCTTAATGAACGAACACTTAGCTTGGGCCTGTTAATGTGAAATGTGCACGCTTTAATTGCCGCAGTTGAGGGTTGAATTTTCAAGGTGTTTCGCGTAATTTAAGTAATTTATGAAGCCCTTAGAATTTTTATTGTGCTTATTGTCTTGCTTTATAACCTTCGCTTAATTTTCTTTTTTTATTGTAATAATACATTTTACATGTTATATTTTTCATACGAATATTTTGACCGCAAAGGATATAGGTGAAACTAATAACTTTGCAATAGGATTTAGTTAAGCAGGCAACATTTCACAACCTTTTCGAATAAGTCAACATTTATTTTAATTCATTTAATAGTTCGTTTTCTAACTTAAATTTTCAAATTAGGCATTATATTATGTTTTATGAATGTATGGCCTAAAACGGCTTAATAAGTTTGGTTGAAAGCATAATGCTCATTCATGGTATCGGTAAAAAATATCGTTGATCCCGACACCGATACTGCTTAAAATTCATTACATCATTTTTTTTGGTTTGTCCTTAAACGTTGCCCTGTTTTATCCCGGGCGACAGATTTCTATACAATAAAGCAATTATCGTCATATTTTACATTTTGTTCACATAGCCGAGAGAAAAAGTAAATTTTATTGGATTTCAAGTTTATTTCTCCACGAACTCCTGAGAAGACGATATGTAGTTTCCCAAAAAATTATATGTCTAAATAATTTAATCTTTTGCTTTGGACGAACTAGACATAACTTGAGATTTAATTGATTTTAAACAAAGGTTATGTTGCTAAGCAATTAATTAGAATATTGACAATAGATGTAAAGTGGTCTGTAAGCCTCGCGACGACTTGGCGAATTGATTGCACCACAAACTAATCGAGTGTTTGCCGATCAAATCTGAATACCAACAGACAATACGGTTGATTGACGTCACATATCTGTACACAGCCATGGTTAATTTGGGAAGGCGTTGGCCAAGAGTCGGATAAATTTAAAGACAGTGATCATTTTCTTTTATTCAAAAGGTAGGGAAGTTAAGTTAAGATAAAGGGAATATAATGAACCTGATCTAAGTGCAGTTTATACCGCACCATTTTGCTCCCGTACGTCAGGTTGTGGACATCCTGTAATGCGAGGCTTATGTGTTGACTGTGTTGTTTATTTTGAGACCAACTTATTTTAAGTAACCTTTACAAACATTATGACGGTATAGGAAAACATTGTGAGGAAACATCGTAGCGATTTGTGAGAATTTCTTTAGTTTGTAAAGTCCGCCAACCCGCACTACGCCAAAGAGGTGGAATATATGGCCTAAACACTCTCAATCGCACTCTCGATTGTAGAGAAGGCCTGTGCTCTACAGTGAAGCGTACATGGGCTGATACAGTACAGTGCAGTTTCAAAAAAGTCATAAGACCTTCGAGCCCTAAATAAAATTTGATAAACATCAATCCTTATAATCGCAATCAATCAATTTTTTTTCTCTAAGCAATTACCAATTTTAGGTATTTTATATAATTTATGAATCCATTAGACTGAGTTCTAGAAATTTGTGTTTTTACATTAGAATTTTGTACCTGTGATTCACTAAAAATTTTCCATGACATTGCTTCTTTATGAATGTAAACTGGATGATTTTGAAATTACATTTTTTAATGGTTTGAAATTTATCGAGCTTCGAGTTTTATGAACCTTAGTGATTGATCAAATTCTGCATAATTTTACAAAGAAATCATACAATGATATATCAATTCTCATGGATAACATTATAATTTATAAACTATAAAGAAGGCAGATCAATTGGGTTTTGCAGCTGAAACCGATATTTTTGGTCACTTAATTAACGGTAATCTAAAATTTTATATTGTTAATAATGACAGCATAATATTGACATTAGAGTATAATAAACAAATGTCTTGCAACTCAAATAAACAAGTAATTACAGCTGTGATATAACTAAACTTACCAAGTTAAAAAATACACATTTTACTTATTATAAATTCTTGTAAAACGCGAATTCATTACTGGTGGTAGGTCTCTCATATGTGAGAGGCCATCTGGGTAGGTACCACCGCAATGTCTATTTCTCCCGTCAAACAACACTGCTTAAATGCACTGTTGTGTTTCGGATTGAAGGACATTGTAGCCAGAGTAACTACTGGACATATTGAGACTTAACATCTTATGTCTCAGGATGGCGAGCGCAGTGGAATGTTGCTACTGTTTATGAACGGTCGTATCGCTTACCATCAGGCGAACGGCTTGCTCGTCTCGCCATTCACTGCAATAAAAAAAAAAAAAAAAAGGCACATTACGTTTTCGTGCGCCTTTGTTTAAAACTTCACTTTCTTATTATGAATTGAGCAAGTCTGTAGTTCGAGACAATGCAACAGTTTGAAGAAACTGGTTGAAGCAAGGAAAAGTAAAATTAACTTACTAGCTGTTTGCTGGACAATTGTTTGTTGCTTCCCGGTAAGAAGCCTTACAAAATATTTACACAATACCTTTACAAATACAGTTAAATATTATGTTGTCAGTATGTTAAAGAGGAGTTGGATATGCCTTGCCAAGTTCTAAATATGAAGGAAAGAAAGAAATACAAATGGGAAGACTCCAGCAAATTATAAATATAAAAAATAATATTCATCAAAGCTGAAATATCCATACAATTTTCTAATATAATAGTGGCTATTGCCATAGTTCATATTAAAAGATGATATCAAACTGATGCTGACTGAAGAGCATACGGTATCAACTTAAAAATAATGGTATAACACAAAAAATATACGCATAAAAAAATTCAACAGGATTCATTGAAAATACACTTGGACAAACTTTATAAATACAAAATCTATTGAAAACTTCACAGTCAATGAACTAAAAACAAACTCCAATAGTTTTAGTTTACAAAATAAATCCGACGGATACTTCAATATCGCAAATAAATTGTGTTTGGAAAGTAAGAAATAACAATCACATAAGTTTATTACTTGTTCGTTACACACGAACAAGCCACTACAGCAATTTCAATTTTATTTTACAAATAAAATACGAATAAAGATAAATTTAATGTAACCTAACTCAACATGATTTTTCTTAAAAATAAAATGTATTTTATTTTATACATACAATTATTCTTCGTATCCTGCCAAGAATTCCCGAGTTATGACAATGACGACTTGGTAATCGGAAATTTAAAGAAACGGGAAGTAATACCTTTGAATCATATTAATAGAAGGTATAATGACAAGGATTTAAATTATAGAAGAACTAAAGATATTCAGGAGGATGCCGCTGAGCGAAAAATTGAGGTAGGAAATATTTATTTAATTGTTTCAGATATTGTTATAAACATGGTAAGCAAAACTATAAATAACATCTTTAAGTCTAACAAGCTGCACTTAGTATTGGTTAGTAATAAGTATTTTTATGATAACAGAAATTATACTGTAACGTTTTGCTCAAGAGGCGAAATGGAGAAAGGCGTTTCTATTCACGGAAGGACCAGGATTACGCATAAACGTCTTGGATCTCGACGGTAGCTCCACTTTGCAACACAGTTTGAAAATACGATATTTAATTATTTTTTTTCAATTCTGTAAATAAACGAATGGATAATAATAATTGGCTTTTATTTTTGGAACTTGAGTGATGCAAAGTGGACCTAGTTTTTGAGTACCAAAGTCTATAGATCTATGGATAGTGCGGTTCAGATACAGGAATGACTGGTGACTGGTGAGCAGTGTTAGGACAAACGCTAGGTCATTTTAAGGTTGCTTAATGTAGGCTGTTCTCAATTAGATGTTTATTTTTTGGACTAACTTTATACCTCGTATGGCAGAAAATGACTCTGATCTTGTTATTACTATAACAAAAATTGAAACTTAGAACTATTTTTAAATTTAAATAAAAGCAAAACATGTTTTTTCTAAATCCTTATGGAATATAAAATAATGGCCACTATTCAAATACGCGGCAAATCTACATGTAAAGTCGTGTAAGCTTAAGCTAAATAGTTTTCAATGCCATTTCTGATCTCATTGTAATATTTGGAAATGATCGCCATTTTCAACTTGTATGGATGTCCAATCGCATTGTAAAATTGACATTCTATTTCCAATTTTGCAATTTGAATCTAAATTTGAAAACATTTTCACGTTTTTTAAAAGATTTTAAAAATATATCTTTTTTACGGATGTCTTCTCGTTTACGTGTCACTTTCTGTTTGAAAAGTTTAGCCCCTTTTTTGGAAAGTACACAGTCATAAATTTTCTAAATTGGTTTTATTACTGACTTTAGATCTGTAAAATACCTAATTGTCTATTGATGAGTGATGATATCTCCAATCATCAGACTAGGTTTCGACTTAGACCTCCTCCGAATGACGCCATTTAAACATGACTTCGGCTTGTCCATTTGCCAGCGACCTTTTGAAAATTAGTCACTCCACCTAGCTGGAGAGCATGCTATACGCTTCCCAAGACGCGGTTTCCTCAACGGTTCGACAACCGTTGGCCGCATCTGTCGCAGAACCGACAGATGCGGCCAGTCCACTGCCAATTCAGTTCATCTCCAAATGACGACCCATAACCCTTGGGAAATCTAAGACGCAGTTTCTTCTATTTCCTCTTTCTAGTTGTCATATTCTTGGGGCTAAAGTGATTATTTAATTACGAGACGTCAAAAGATGTTTGTGGTTGTTTTATTATAATGAAACATGTCGTTCGGTTAAGAGACAATATTTTAATGAAACTGAAATTTATTTTATTTTATTTATATACAATCAATGTAAATACCTACACGCGTCATACATGATTAAATCTTATTGCTACGTTTTACATGTATAAATGCGTAAAAAATCTGTTAATTCCTAAATGCGCTCTTACGTGATAGTATCTTTTTTTATGGTAATAAATGGTGAGACGATCATCCCGTTCGTCCGATGTTAAACGATACGACAGTCATGCACAGTGGCAAAACCAAACAACACATCGAATTACAAAGCTATGTTTGGCATTCCACTGCGATCGACATCCTGGGATAAAATATGTCAAGTCTCAATATATTGCGGTGGTACATACCCAGACGGCCTCGAACATATGAGAGATCTACCACCAGTATTTTATTGTTAATAAAGCATCATATTACTGTGGGAATAGTTCCGTCTCGGGTCAAATGCAACAAAGATTAGTCAGATATTCTTCAATTTAATTTCGTCTTATAGATTCGTCTTCACTGCACGTCTTCAACCTTCGTCTTTCATCGCGTTCCAGACTGTTCTCTCTTATCTTCTCTTACGGAAGGACGGATCCTTCCGTACTTGAACATCTTAATCATTCCTCCTCTAACTCTTGCCATCTTAAGTAATATTTTAATTACTTATCTCTTTCACCCAACGTTCCATTCTACTCATCTTTCATCATACATTCAAATCCTACATTACGGTTTAACTGTTCTTTATTTACAGTTGGCGGAATCACAATTACGTGAAGCTCAATTGCAAAATGAGAAATTAGCCCGACTTCATCAAGAGCTGAGATGGTTGACTATTGATGACAACGAACCAATCGAACGAAGCATTGGGATTAAATAAATAAATATATTTACAACATTTTAGTATTTTTATTCATTTTCGTACCATAAATTAGAAGGTAAGAATCCTTGTAGAAATCTCTACGTCTTTCGCCAAATAGAGTGTAAATGCACTGTCGTGTTTCGGTGTGACGGAATTTGTAGCCAGAGTAACTACAGGACGTATTGAAACTTAACATCTTACGTCTCAGAATGGGGAAGGCAGCGGAATGTCAAGCAATGCTTTGTAATTCGAGGTGTTTGGTTTTGCTACTGTCCTTGAGCGTTCGCATCCCTTTCCATCAAGCGAATGGCATACTCGTCTCACCATTCACTGCAATAAGAAAAAATCGTTCACCTGGTTTCAAAAAAATACTGCACCAGCAATCGTGGCAAAAGATTCCAGGTGATTTTATTCGCAAATTCTATGAGTTACAACTTCGTGGCAGTCATTCAAAAATGTAAGAAAGAATATAGAGATAAAATTAATGAGTCTGAAGGAAAAGATGGAGTAAAGCAACCAATCGAACTGAAATATACAGCGAAGATTAGTTTACGTACGTATTATATGAGAAAATGCAACCTTACTATCATGGCAGATATGTACATCAAATAATAAATAAAAAAATAAATATTAATGACAAATAATAACTGTACATATATTTAAAATAACTTTCGTTTTACATCACCGTACAAATTTAACTTTGTCACGAGTAATTGAGTTGTTTTTCAAATTGATGTTCAATTATTCGTGCAACAAACAAGTCCATAACTCATTTAGAAATATAAATTATGTTCGAATAAACAAATTATTCATAATTAATGATGACAGACCAAACACGCGAGGTTTCGTGTGCAGATAAAAATCAAACTATTTTAATTTACAAAGCTAATTGATAGTATATTTGGTCGAGTGTTTATAAATAGATGTTCATATTTTTGACTATTTTGATATAGATTTAAGCCTAGATTTGATACAACAACGTTAAGCAGTAGATTTTTTATAGCTGAGGATGATAAGTGACTGATGATAATCGAAAAAATGTAAATAGTTGCCAATAGTCTTATAATCTTATGGATTTAAGCTCACATATAATTTTTTTGAGTCACGAGAATCAAAAACTACGATAAACTTTATGATTCAATAAGACTGAACATATTAACAACCTGTTTCTTACTTGGGAATCTTGAGAATTAATACCGGGTATATCAAGACTGCTACCGAAAACGAAGCCTTAGTGACTACAAACACAATGCAACTAAAAAATTCGCAAAAAAACGCGACATTAATTTTTAATGATTTTTTAAATATCGTCATTTTTGGGTGGTAAATCCATAATTTTTGCTAAAATAATAATTTAAACTGTTTTATACCTTAAAGTATTTATAAATAATAGGGTATACACTATTATTTTAGGAAAAAAATGTATGTAAAATGTGTGTCTGAAATCGCTTAAACAACCACCCAGCTTCGTTTTCGGTAGCAGTCTTTATATACCCTGTATAAATCCTTCCCGCTTTAAAAGAAGAATCTATGAAATTTAGGAAACAATATTAACAATATGAAGTCTATTCTAATATGATGAAGCTATACCATATTTTGTTCTTTAAAGGGGTTATTTCTGTAACTACCAGTTAGAGTTGAATAAATTAGCACATCTTCAAGTAGTGTTTAGATATAAAAGTTATTCTACAACGCACAACAAAGAAATGAAAGTAAGTTAGTATAATTCGCTAAACATCTGGTCCGCAATGAAATTTAAAAACTGGCGGCGTGAATGATATCCTTTGTTCAATGTCCTTGTTTTCTGATGGCTGTAATTTAGGAAAGTATTCCTGATAAATTAAGTTGGTTCCAAAGAAGAATGCTCATTTAATTATTAACGATTTTTGTCCCTCGATGAAACCTACTTTTTTGTGTAGGGAAGGAGTTCTTGGAGAAATTAAATTAAAGTCCAATAAAAATATATTTTTATGCCTTCGGATTTATAAACAAAATGTAAAATGTGATGTTTATTTTATAAAAATACTTCGTCCGGGATAAACCAAGAAAACGTTTCAGGACAAACTATAAAAATGCTATACTAAACTTTAAGGAGTATTGTGTGACTATGAATGAGCATTCTCCTTTTACCGACGTCCTTGTTTTGTGGTGGCAGTAATCTGAAATAAGTGGTCCTGTTTCCTAAACTTTGATATTAAAGATTATGAAGAATGCCGGATCTGACAGTTAAAATATGCATCCATTTTGGTATTTTCCATACGCAAGCTAAGCTAGGTTGCGTGGGAAAGCTACCACGCCGGTTGGTCGGCACGTACTCTATTACGAAGTAAGTCTTTCTCAAACTTAAACATCCACATGTTACCGTTTAAATTTTATTCTTGGAACTTGCATAAGGCATTGAAGGAGTAGATTATATTCTTGAGATAGTTCTTTGTTTCAAATATAAAAATATAAATCAGGATTGAGATTGAAGATGTAGAAATGCCATTAGTACGATGAAAATATTTCTATCCAGAAACGGGGTAAGGGTCAAGTCTATCGTCATTTCGAGTACTAATTGCAGATCACGTAAATGAAAAAATCACACATTAATTACCAAATGTGAGTTGAGGTACTCTAGTTTTGGGTTTTATTCATAACTCGGGAAATCATCTGCTAGTAAAATTTTGGTCTGTAAAACACGACAGAATTGAGATTACAAAACGAAATGTAATAATGGTTTGAGCTAATAAAAAAAGAATAGTCATAGCAACATACAAAAAAAATGTTCCCAAAAAGAACAACTTCGATTAAACACGTGTACCCGATATACAGCACAAACATTTATTTTCACAAATCTTCACCCACGTGTAGACGTTCGTGAGCCTCGTGGATATGAAAACAGATATTTGTTTGTGTCAATAAACACCGTAGTCACGTAGCGGCGATATATAGAGGGCTTACTCTATATTCTATACACGACAACGAATGTACAAACGTCGTTCGTACAAATATGCCTGAATACTTTACAGAATGTTCGAACTAACCATCTTCGTAACCATAGATTAAGTTCGGAGTGATTGATAAGTTTCATAGATAATTACTCGTACTCGTATTAATTTTTAGAAGAGGAAAACTTTTATGCTACCGGCTTTGCACGTCTGAACATTCTAATTTTGTGTCGGAGTATAGAATAGCCCCCCAGTTGTGGTGTGTACAAGAATATGAAGAAATTTTATTAAAATATTTTATTGTTAATATAAATACCATATGCAATATTTGATGTAGGGTATACGTACAAGCATGGAAAGTGATTGACGTTAACATTGGAATTAATGCCCCAATAAAGTCAGTCACTATTCACTATAAAAACTGTTTTTTTACTCTCGATACGGTTACTTTTGAATACTCTTGTTTATTCTGCTGGCAAATTTTTATATTTTCCAATAGGACTGGAATCTTAAATGAAGAATTATGTTAAAAAATATTATTCTATGATTAACATAGAATGTGTAAAATTATAACAGTTTAATGCGAGATAATATCGGCATATTATCAGGCAATGAAAAAACCTGTTAAGATTGGATCTAGGTGTCGATCATACCAAACCGATCAACTGCAAATTACCGGTTGATGGTAAAAAGTTTAATGATAAATATCTTGTGTTGTTTTTCCAATGAAAGCAATTACAGGACACGCAAGGTTCAAACGTTACACACACTTAACGTTTTATGTGATGGAACCAAATTAGTTTGAATTGTATTACATACAGATTCAAACTTAAATTTACAAATAAATTCATGCTGATATTACCGAACGGGTAGATAGAAGGATCATTAATAACTACAGCTTTTTTCTTTGCTTATTTACATCCTTAACTGTGAAGGAAAACATCTTGAGGAAACCTGTATACCACGGCGACTTGAAGGAATTTGTATGGTATGTTAAAGCCTTTAGTAGGCAAGCATGGTCTAGTATACGACCTTACCCTTTTCAATTGTACTCTCGATTGTAGAGGACGCTCGTGCCCTGCAGTGGGACGCATATGCAATGATACAGATGCAATTGCAGATTTATGTCCTTAAGTCCAATATAAGTTTAGCCTACTGCCTCTCAAACGAATCCAAGTGGATACGTATTTGAATTCTTCCGTCGGTATTCCCTAACACTATCCACAACCACCATGGAATCATTATAAATAACTTTAAATACTCATATATTTTTACAAATGGCTTGAAGGATTGCAGACATCCTAAATGTTAGAATTGATGGAACCAATCTTATCATCTCTTTGTTCATCAGTACTGTCATATTTCTTCCACGTACAAAAAAGACAGCAGTTATCAAAAAAGTCAAATGTATTTCAGTTTGCGGAACCCTGAACGCCGACACTTCGTAAAAATCAATAACCATTAGACGCAGAAGTCAGTCATTGATAGTTTGTCGACATTACCGATTGCTGTTCCGTACTGTTCGACATGGGTCAAAAGAACATGCAGAATATATCGTTCTGGGTGCCAGTGAAAAGTGAGTTCTATTTAAATTAGATTTCAAGGTCGAATTTTATTTAAACTTTTTTTTGTGTTCTGAATGTGGTGTTAAAGAAGAAAGTTTACATGTACTTATGAAAGGCAATTATAATCATAAGAAGTGACAGTTTTTGTTTCGAAAACCTTAATAGACCTAACAATACCGAACGCGTAAGGAATCTAAGTTCTTTATTGCTATTTTTGGGGTGTACCTAATAAACAATACAAAAATATTTACAGTTTTTTCCAAACTTCTGTTCTGTAAATTCATATTTAATCAAGACTACATGGAAAGAAAAAAAGTTAAAAAACGTGATTTTACTGCTTCCACTCTAATGAAATTTTCAATATCTTTTTGCAGATAACAAAGTCCACGTATCTACAAAAAAGACTCAAACCCCAGCCACATTCCAAAAATCACTGCGGACTACACTCATGATTGGTCAGGCGTTTTCCCTCATACCTGTCGTTGGAGTATTTAGCAACGACGCTAATAATGTCAAGTGAGATTCTTTCAGTTTTAAAATGGCATCTTCTTCATCATAATCATGAACATATAGTATTTATTTCTCATCACTCACGACCGTTCTCTATATCCTATCTATCTTCAACAAGAGGTTAAAATAGATACCATTACTATGTCGGTACAATTCTACACTTCAATAAACTAAGATTTAAATATAGGCTTGTCTTACCTAGCTATCTTTAAACATGTGCACCATATTTATATCTCTCTATTTTTGTTAACTTAAACACTAACTGTATTGAAATATCCAATGAAATCTCTAGTTAAAGATAGATACATTATAGAGAACGGCTGTTTGTGCTGTAAACCAGGTTCCAGTAGAATTATCAGCGCTCCTTGGAGCATTGCATATTGCTGAGCTGGGACCTCATAGCGGCTGCAATGGCTCACATATTATGATATATGGTCATGATCGTTTAGTATTTATTGTTATCTATATATCATTATAAAAGCAACAGCAACACTGTGATCATCCATAGAAAAGTCCACATTTTTAATATGATAATTTTGGATTTTTTTGAGTCAGGACTGTTGCAAGTAGCGCATCTGCTGGGATAAGTCATAATAAAGTTAATTTTAATCTATGATTAGACGAAAAGCCTCTCTATGAAATCTCCATAAGTGGTAGAACCATCACATCTTTGATCCATATGTAATGGAAGTTCATGGGCGGCAGTGATCATTTAGCATCTGCCTATACTATAAAAACATGTATTACTAATCAATATTTTAATAGTAATTATTCCTCTCAATCCCCTCGTTGAGTGTTCTATGATGATGATGAAGACTCAATATATTCATCATATCAAAAGATTTTATTATTTTTTCAGGTTTATCCTGACGTCATGGAAGTGTTTCTATTCCTTATGTTCTCTTCTTGGCCAAAGCTTCATAGTAATAATGTGCATTATCAGAGTTGCCAGTTCGGAAGCTACACTTAGCGGAACAAGTGAGTTTTATATCCTATTTGTATTCAAAATTGTATTCAATTCTTTTGTAGTACTTATCTAATCAGACAGAAATGTCAGGAAATATATTACTATATATATCAGTCCAACATACCATATTAGGTGCCAAAATTACACCTAACATGCGATAAATAAACTATTAAGAATTATTTCTACTAAACACTGGTAGTGCATACATCGTGCAGTTTTATTATAATTTTATTAGATTCTTTTTCCATAATATGTATATCCTGATTTTATGCGTGAGAATTTGTCATTATGTTGAGCCATAGGAAATGCTATATCACGCATAATTACCTGTAAAGATCTCTTCAGGAAATATTAGAAGGATAGTTAGAAAAATTTTGAAGTTATTTTCTTTCAGCACCAATAATATTCTACGGAACGACTTGTTTCACAATGATAATGTTCTTTCGAGTGGCTATAGCTTGGCCTGGATTGGTTCAGCACGTAGCGAAAACAGAAGAATTGTATCCCAACTACGATAATAAATTGACAAGGAAATGCAAAGTGACATGTGCTGTCGTTCTTTTGCTGGCTTTATGTGAGTATCTATACATTCCATGCATCCAATAATAAATAAATACACCCAAAAGTCACATACATCCGTCAGTCACATACAACAGTCCTGACCCCACACTAGATCTAGTCTTTTGTCTTTTTGTTTTGGGGGTATTAGAAGCTACGAGAAAGTAGCTGTAGATCACGCAAATATTTGTTTTGATGTGGGGATTGAACCCGCGGCCTCTTATTTCACAGCCGGTCTTCAACCAACTGCGCCACGGAGGCTGTCAATGATTTCCACAATCACACATTGGAGGCAGCCGGCATCCAGCGACGTCCCGCGACCTCTACCAGGGCGTCTGAATACCTTCGTTACACATTAATATGCATTAATTTTGGCTGTAAAGCACTAGATAGGATTTTCACAAAATAGTTCAGTCCGTAGCATAACAAAAATGGTTTTACGTATTATCATCACAGAAGATTTATTTACACAAATATTTATCGCATAGAAAAAAATAAATAAAACGAAGATAATATGCGTAAAAAGAACAATTAGACGTCTTATCGCTCAAAGGCAAAGCCTTACAAACAACCATGTGATGGATTTATGAATGGGACTGACACATGGCAGTTTAAATTGTAAAGTATAGAACCTAACACGAAATAGTATAACAATTTTAAATAAGATTGCTATAATCAAAGACTGCATGTGATTTCACAAGTGACTAATACTTCTTTCGATTTATAATCCTTAATAGTACTAATAAATATATAAATTTGCAGATCCAGGAAGGTCCAATAAAATTTCCACATTCAATCACACTATTTTGGTTAAGCAAGACGGACCAAACTTAAAATTCCTAGTGACATGTAAAAGAGTAATAATTCCACTCATTAAAGGAACTAACCTCTATAATATTCGAATATCCTCTGTATTATTAAGTGTTTGAATATGATGGGTAGAAATAAAACAAATCCCATAATTTATAGATCTGTAATAAGCTTATCTGACAGAGAACCAAAGTTATAGACATAGAATTAGGAGGCTGAAGTGTGTGTAGGCTGGCTTGGAAAAACTGCTAACCTCTGAGGTAAAAGTATTTGTGAGTTGAGACTGAGTCTTGGTAAGCGTAGTGTAGGACGCCCTCCAACTAGGTGGAGCGACGATTTTCGATGTCACTGGAAGATGTTGGTTGCGACATGCCGAAGACAGGTATAAATGGTGCAATTTGGAGGTGATCTATCCAGCAGTGGACACTAAAATACTAATGATAATGATGATGATAATTTATTTGCAGCAGAACACGTCTTATCATTACTATCAGCATTCGCCGGTGCAATAATGTGCTACCCAAACAAGAGTATCTACGAGGGATTTGTTCGACATTTCTACCCGTGGGTCTTTAACAATTTACCATATTCACCGTTCTTGGGAATGCTAACGCAGGTAATCGTTGAACAAACAATTGTGGGAAAGAATGTTTCCTTTAATGTTACGCCGTATATAGCAATTTGGGAAAGATATATACATGATGATAATAATAATGACTGATAAATCGTAAATTCATTAAGCCAAAGTAACTATTGGACCAATTGAGACTACGTATCACATGTCTCAAGATGATGAGCGCAGTTGAATGCCAAGCAATTGTTTTGCATGTTTAAGCATGGTATCCATTAGCAAACGTATCGTTTACCATTATACGAGTGTTAAGATCGTCTCATCATTCAACGTAAGACAAATAATAACTAGGGTATCATATGCGTACACAAGTTTCCCAATAAACCAATAACTGCAGAACAAAATCTATTCTCAGCTCTTATTTCGGTAACTTAATTTGTGAATGCTTTATGACGTTGGTTTCAGTTCCTTCATTTCCAGTCGACTTTCATTTGGAATTTCTCCGATTTGTTCGTCATCTGCATGAGTTATTATCTGACATCTCGATTAGAACACGTTAACAAAAAACTAGCTGCGGCGCAAGGAAAGGTAACTTGAATCACTTTTCATTATTATTGCCATCAACTTAGTTAAAATAGATAAGACACTGGTCATAATATCTGTTGGCACTGTTCAAATCTTACTCTGAAATATATTTTTTTGTATGATTAACACTTTATAGTTTAAACGTTGAGACATAATAGCTCTTAAAATCCCAAAGTTTTCTAGTTCCTTAAGTACGAGAATTATACTAATAATATAAATAATAATACCATACTGTAGTTGGATACTACAGTATGGTATATAGATTTTACAAGTAGGTATTGAAAAAAATAATATGCTAGGTTACACTTCTATATGGTATTTTATCACAGTTATATGATGAATTCAATACTAAACAATTTAATAATCCATTACATGATTAATTGGCCATCAGTTATAGATGAATGCGAAGTACGATTTATAATGTACGCTATATCATAAAGACCTTATTCATAAAGAGTTTTCCAACGTATTTTTATAGAATAATAATATTTATTACACTTTCATAATTACGATAATAAGAGACAACTTCGATGCCCACACTAGGCTATGCCTGTCATATGGCCATCGAGAATAAACGATTACGATTCTTAGTATGTAAAATGTACTCTGTGATTACGATGGTGCAAGTACAGGTGATGATGATGATGATGAATTGAATATTTTGTCTTCTTCACTCAAATGAATTGTAATAAATAAATGTATGATAATACCTTAAGTGAATGAAGCAAATTGTAAATCCCGCCGCTAAGTGGGAGTAAAGCTGTGGATCGGCTTGCGGCTGGCTTGTCCGAAGTTTGGCGTCCACACACATAAGAACCGCATGTGAACGTTACTAATGAGAAAGTTCTACTTGAAGTATCACAGTTCCCAAAATTGCAGACGGTTTTAACTGCATAACATTACTAACGCCCGAATACTGGAACGCAACTTAAATATAAATGGCGCTTAACTACGTTAATCCCGATTTAATGTACTGGTTAAGTGGGCCGTGCGCTGTTAAGAGCAACTTATTATTTAAATGGCGTTCCAGTATTCGGGCGTAAATGTCAAGTCTAGAAAGAATGGAAAACGATTAATTGTGACAAATTACTAGTATGTTTATATGAGACGCCGTGTTTGGAATTTAGACCTCTCATGACAATGATTACTTGTCATATATTGGATAGAAATATACACGATTTACTATAGGTAGTACTCAAGAAATATTCACCTATCCTTGAAGGGATAAACGTAAACTTATACACCTTTACAACGATTTTAGTACAGTGGTGATAATATATGCAAAGCAATCCCAATAGTTAATAAGAGTATTCATGGGATTTCTTGAAAAACAGAAGTGTAAATGCATTGTTGTGTTCCTGTTAGTAGGATGTAGCCAGAGTACTAGACTACTACAGAGTACTAGACATAATGAGACATAATATCTTATGTCTCAGGATTCCGAACGCAGTGGAATACCAAACATTGCTTTGTAATTCATGGTGTTTGGATTTGCTACAATCCATGAGCGGTCGTATTGCTTACCATCAGGCGAATGGCCAGGAAATGTTCGTCTCGTCATTGAACGCAAGAAAAAACTTCGAAATCGACAGTCAATGACAGTAGTCTGAAACCGGATATAAGCCGAAATCAAATCTTACGATAAGGTTCTATCACTTTACTTATTTATTAGTCCTCCTTACAAACTAATGTGTGTATGTATCAGCCCATATACGTCCCACTGCAGGGCACGGGCCTCCTCTACAACCGACAGTACAATTGAGAGTGGTTAGGCCATATAGTCCACCACGCTGGCCTATAGTACGAGAGATGACAATCAAAATTATTGTCTCATAGCAATACGGCCACAACCACATCAAATTGATAGATTTGATTATTTCGAACTTGAAAATACCAATTTCAGACATTTTTCGCGTAGCCTAGTGCGGGTTGGCAGACTTACATACCATAGAAGTTTTATAAATCGCTATGGTATGCAGGTTTCCTCACGATGTTTTCCTTCACCGTTTTAGTGCGTGGTGATTGACTATCAATACACACATGACTCCGAAAAGTCAGAGGTGTGCCCTGGGATTCGAACCCGCGACCACCGTGACCATGTTGGCAGCCGCGTCTACTCCGTTTACCAACAGGCCACCACGCACTTTCCAACAACTACAAACTAATATTACACCCTAATATCAATTCTAAATTAACATTGCTGAACGAATTGTCGCGGAGCATGCAATACACGACAAACACGAATTCCAATTAATCTGCAACTTCCAAGTCTGTTTAGCTAGAGTCGGAAGTCACCGTAACATGCCAGTTCTAGTTAAGGAATACCGGCTTTATGTGATCTCCTTAGGAGACAAGTTTGTATGTTAGTATCTGGAATCTAAGCTTAGACTGGACTAACTTGGAACTTGAGATTGTCGTGAGTTTTGTACAATAATTGAAGTGACATGTTAGATTGAAATTGAGTTTGTTACTAAAAATGTGGATGTGCATTCTACAAGACATTCCTGTAGTTTTATGTCTATCAAACATAGAAAGTACTTCTAGTTTATTTATATTTTAAGATTCATTTCAATATATCATATTTATGGAGTGTTTGGTTTGTTGAACTCACTAATTTCTGGAAGTTCTCCTTTGATTAAAAAATTTATTGTTTTGAATTTGAAGATCCAATTCTTGAAAAAAATATCTTGCTGTTATAATATGAACTTTTAGAGCCGAAAAAAGTAGAAAAAATGTTTTTTTTTTTGAAGTAATAAAACTCATAAACATATGTAAATGATGACCAAAACTTAAGCTTTATTGTTAATGTTGCAGTATCTACCAGAAATATTCTGGAAGTCGACTAGAGAAGAGTACTGCCGGGCGACGCAACTTGTAAGGAAAGTTGATGAAGTCATCAGTGGCATTGTATTCGTTTCATTCGCCAACAATCTCTTCTTTATTTGTCTACAACTATTCAACACTCTAGAGTAAGTTATAATAAAAATCTTGTCTTAATACTTACGACTTTTGAACTGACTAAAATATGCATATCATTATCTGTAAATCACCCACAAAAATATATGTAAAAAAAAAATATGTGTCTTAGTCTGAAAATATTTTTATTTTACCATATTACAAGAAACTAGTCTATTTGAAAAAGAAATTTATTTATTAGCATCCCTGTGTTTTTTTTGTAATGTAAGTAAATTATTATTTCAGAGATGGAATCAAAGGAAATGGCGATTGCAACAGTAAATCCAAAAAGTAAGTTTCCTAATTTATTCACACAGCAAATTTGATCTTATTTCACACATCGCCGTACATTACTGATTTTGTTTACAGAACTACTCCACTAGGCGGTTATGAAGCAGCAACGTATTTCTTGTTTTCACTAGTGTACCTAATATCACGATCGGTCGCAGTATCGTTAATAGCTTCTCAAGTTAATTCAGCGTCTCTGGTACCAGCACCTATATTGTATGATGTACCATCACCAGTTTATTGTGTTGAGGTAATACAAAACAGTTATGTTATAGATGTATTCACATTGATTATGAATCAAAAGTTAATCATAATCATCATCATCATCTCAGCCACAGGAAGTCCACTGATGACATAGGCTTCCCCTCAAAATCTCCACATTGACCCGTTGGAAGCGGCCTGCATCCAGCGACTTCCTGCAACTCTAGCCAGGTCGTCTGTCCACCTTGTAGGCGGGCGACCGACATTTCGCTTACCTGTACGTGGAACCTTTCGGCCAGAATCAGGATCAGAAGTTGATCGCATTTAATTATTAGTAGTCAATACTGAAACTCTTAAACAACTTTGTCCCGTACCCTTTGTGTTACTGCATGAACCCATGAAAATATTAATAAATAAATGCACTCAACAGTTATATGCATAGTCTTCGCACATACTAAGATCGAGTCTGATGACGTGAACATTAGGAACTAAGAGAGACTATTTGGTCCCACTAACACTGACCAGAAACAAATACCTGTAGATCACACAAATATTTGTTTCAGTACGGGAATCAAATTCGCTGTCTCTCGTTTCACAGCCGGCGTCCAAGACTGCGCCACGAACGCTGTTATTTATGATATGACGACGCATGATAAATTCAAAATAGCAATCTTATATGCATTTTGTTTAATTATGTTCAAAAATATCTTTCTCGGCCTACATGGTTTACTTATATTACGAGTATAGATATTCTTTTAAGTTGACTGATATTTTTTTTTTTATTTCTTAATAAAGAGAATAGTATAAAAGCTTTACATCTCGCTCTCTTCAGCCACAGGAAGTCCACTGTCGAACATAGTCCTCACCCGATGATCTCCACATTGAACTGCTGAAGTGGCCTGGGTTACTGTATGAAACGATACAAACCTCAAATGTTCGGATGTTCAACGTTCGGAGCAAGATATAAGTTTGCTACTTCCAAAAAGTCTTTCACTCTGCTTCCAGCGACTTCCTGCTATTTTTGCAAATATGGAAGATGTAGACTCAGGAAAGGAAAAAGAGGTGTAAAAGTGAAGATACCTATGTCCAACCATGATAAAGATTACAAAGAAGATGATGATGAAGTTATTAATTTGTCGTGCATTTCTCTTTAAGGTTCAAAGGTTCCTGGATCAGGTGAACGGAGACAAGGTCGCACTAAGCGGTTTGCAATTCTTCTCGGTGACGCGTGGATTACTCTTGACGGTGGGTATTACATAGTAAATAAATGTGGAATCTTGACAAGGGGTACTAAAATATGGAAAGAAAAATACAAGTTTAAGTTTATTAAGTGGAAAATTTAAAAAATTGTGTGATATTTTCACATGTTATCAAAAAGTTACAATTACAATTGAGATTAATGAGCATAGGATATGTAATGTAAAATTCGGACTTAATTTACAAGTAACAGCCTCCTTGGCGCAGTTGGTTTGACGCGGGAAGCGAAACGAGAGGCCGCGGGTGCGATCCCCAAACACAGACAAATGTTTGTGTATACCACAAGTATTTGTTTCGGTTATAGGTGTTCGTAAGACCCAAAAGTCTCTCGAAGTTCCTGATACCCACGACACAAGACTCGATCTTAGTGTGGGGTTTGGGCTATGTGACTGTTGGTTTATTTATTTATTACATTAATTATAATTGCTGAACTAATTTTCTATTGGTAAGTTTATGTATATTTCTTATATTTTTATTCCTCAGGTTGCGGGCACAATAGTGACTTACGAGTTAGTGATGTTCCAGTTCAATTCATCAACTACTGATGGTACAAATTCAACGGATTTAATGTTACCAAACTTCAGTACTACAGCGACACCGTAACGCTAAAGGAACAAGCAATAAACAGAGCAAAAATTCATACTAAATATATTTTAGAAGTTTTTTTTCATCTTGTTTCCACCGGTGGTAGGTCTCTCATATGTGAGATGCCGCCTGGGTGGGTATCACCGCTTTGTCTATTTCTCCCGTCAAACAGCAGTGTAGAAGCACTGTTGTGTTTCGGATTGAAGGACATTGTAGCCAGAGCAACTACTACATATTGAAACTTAACATCTTATGTCTCAGGATGGCAAGCGCAGTGGAATGCCAAGCATTGCTTTGTGATTCGAGGTGTTGTTTGGTTCTGCTACTGTTTATGAGCTGTCGTATTGCTTTCCATCAGGCGAACGGCATGCTCGTCTCGCCATTCATTGGAATAAAAAAAAAACCTCTCCTGCCATTATATCAATCTAACCAGACACTGTTTTCGAACCGGGTAGGTGGTAGAAAATAATGAATCAGACATTTTTACTTTTATTTTTTTCTAGTTTTCAATTAAAATGAGACCATAAAACCCATTGTTCTCTCTGGCCTGGTTATATTTATTGAAAATATATATTTCTCCCTAAACAAATAAGTAGGTTTCATGGAGGGACAAGTTTCATAGTAAAATGGGCATTCTCCTTTCCTACGTGGTCTGGTAATTTATACAAATCGTTAGTAGTAGTAGTAGTGAGTAAGTAAGTAGTAGTAGTAGTAATCAGTATCAAGATCAATAATATAAATACAAATAAAGGACATGGACAGTTTCAGTATGGCGCTGTGCCTAGTCCTGTACATCAATGAGTTTTGCATTGTTGGGATAATGTTAGTTCCAAGATTATTACACTAAAAGTTTCAAAGCCTAGGAACTTTAGGGGTTTTAGATATTTACAAAAATAGATGTTATTTTGAGGTTAGGTTTGTAGGTTATCTGTCAATTTATTGAACTTGATAAAATACGTTTACAAATAGATTTTGTCTCCCAATTAATAATTAAAAAGATATATAAAATTATGAAATCACTACATAGTATAAAACAAAGTCGCCTTAAATCTTTAAAACTACGCAACGGATTTTAATGCGGTTTTTTTAATAGATAGAGTGATTCAAGAAGAAGGTTTATATGTATAATACGTACATTATATTATTGTACAGAAATCTTTTTGTACCCGGACAAAGCTGGGCCGGGCCGCTAGTTATATAATACACTAAAACACATAAAATCATTGAAATATATAAACCTGTCTTCTTAACGAATCCAGGGCCCTTGCAGACACATTTTTTTCATGAAAAAAAATATATCTTCATCGTCGTACTTTATTTTTATGAATGCGTCAATAGATTTAGATTAAGTTTACAATGTATACTGTCGATTATTGAGGAGGGCTGTGCCCTGCAGTCTTACGTATACTAATTCTTTATACTCGTGAGTTGCAAACAGATTATTCATGAACACACGCACCCTATACACCCAACAGTCACATAAATAATTCTGACTCCACACTAGTACCGATCCTTGTATCATGGGTATCAGGAACTACGAGAGATTTTACGGTTTCACAAACACCCAGACCCGAAACAAATACAAGTGATTCACATTAGTCTGTCACATTTAGTGCGGGAATCGAACCCGCGTCCTCTTTTAAACACTTGGCGCAGCGTGAAATGAGCTACTGGCAGCCAAGATTACTTGCAATCCTCCCACACATAGCATAATTATTTAAGTCTCAATCAATACAGTGGGTGCTTTGGGAGATAATATACACTAAAGGATGAAATAAATAAAAATCATTTTTATCAAAACACATATTTATTATTAAAAAATACATTGACAGCCTTCGTGGCGCAGTTCGTTATCTTATAACTCGCGTGCACCTGTGAGCACAGAATTTCTCTCTTTGAGTTCCTAATCGTTCTGGATAAGTTCCTCATCATGGCCTCCAACCTCCGCTTTATTAGCCACCCCGAACCTCGCTTTATCAACCTAATATTACTGACACTTAACCGAAACTGAATACAACCAATGAATCTGTATACAGTAACTAATACTTGCAGTGAACGCTCTAAGGGCGCTCTCTCAGACAGAATGTGTAATATATTGTTTATAACTCGCATACACCAGTGAGCATAGAACCTCTTTCTTTGAGTTCCCAATCATTTAGGATAAGTTCCTCATCGTGGCCTCCAACCACCCTTATACCCACCCCGAACCTATCTTTACCAACCTAATATTACTGACACTTAACTGAAACTGAATACACCCAATGAATCAATGAATCTGTATACAGTAACTAATACTTGTAGTGAACGCTCTAAGAGCGCTCTCTCAGACAGTATGTGTAATGTATTGTTTATAACTCGCATACACCAGTGAGCATAGAACCTCTTTCTTTGAGTTCCCAATCGTTCAGGATAAGATCCTCATAGTGGCCTCCAACCTCCCCTATAGCCATCCCGAACCTCGCAACAAGATCAACCAGCCTAATATTACTGGTGTCAGAACTATGTTACATTAGAGCGACTATATTATATTAATATTCAACAATACGTACAAAAATATTGTCTAAAAGTGAAGCTGGCGGACAAACATTGTTCCGATACAGAGCCCAGCTTAAATACCGGATCGTGGTCATTACATGACAACAACATTCTACTGTTCTGTTGTCAACCAAGCAGCTGCAATAATATCATAAGATGGCATCTAATGGACAGTTGCTAGAAGGTTCAACATCGAACAAAATATATTATGTATAATATATCCTTTGACTTATATGCCTCGATTTAATTCGTCCTCTTAATAAATAAGGATTGTTTCCCCCAATATGTGACCAGTTCTTCAGAAAGATCACGTTCTGGACACACTTCTATTTCATATGCGCCATTCCCTCTAATATATTCGCCATCATACGATCGCGATTGCTTTATTTGATAAGGCCCTAAAGCAATCAATAACAATTGTTCATGAGTTAATCTAGGGAAATTCCCCAATTGCGGTAGGTTACCATAGATTCTAGTAAACATGACCCTACACCTATTTAAGTTGTAATCATTTACAAAATCACCTAAATAATACCTTTCGTCCATAAATCGCAATGCTCTTTGAATAATTTGCCCACACAGTGGGCTATCTACAAGAACAGGATGATATTTATTTAGAATAGCTGCTGCTATCTTGACGGCTTGATTAAAATACCGTTGCCTAAACAATTTAAAATCCCGTTTAAATCTCCCATTGACGACCTCCACAACCCATCTACAAAGAGTTACCCGTCTACTTTTGTTGGCTTGTGAAGAAGACAGTTGAGTTTTACCTTCATTTAGTGATTCTGGTTTATAAACCCTTTAATTATAACTTTCTAAAGTAGTAATTGCATCCCGAAATTCTCGACCAAGAACAAAAATGTCATTGGGTTTAAAAAGTCTATGAAATGACCCATTTTCATTTTCAAATAAACTGGTCATCATTTCTGCATCAGTCTGAGTTACTGGGAATGGACCTACAGCGTCAATTATGTGTCCATCACAAGAAACAATCATAAAGGGTTTGACTAAATTATCATACTTATGTAAGCTTTATGTTTTCTTTTGAAACATATAGTTTAAACATTTCTGAAGAAAAATGTAAGTGCCATCAAATATAGCTATAAGCAGGTATAGCAGGTCTACTCTCCAGGGCTGATTCTGGATCACTAAAAAGTGCATATGGTATTTGTAAATTCCTGGCAACAATATCAGAATGACTAATATGTTGCGGTCTTAAATGTTGTGGTACAAAATGATCATAAAGGCAAGTTCTCGCTTTATTCATTAAGAGTTCTAAAGTTGATCTAGGAATATTAAAAATTGTCGACAACCTTCTACTACTTTCTCCTATACGCAATTTAGATAAATATATAGAGCTCGTTTTGGTTTCCTTACATTAAGTGTAGGTAAACCATTAAAAAGGTTCAAGAAATCATTTGATCGAAGTCCTGTCCAATAATGACAGACATGGTTTGGCATATCTTGAATGTTTTCAAAATTAATTAATTCCCCTGTGGAATTTGATATGTTGATAATATCCTCTATTTGGTTGGCATTAAAATAAAAAAATGTTGTGATATTTTGTGGCAACTCATTCCACTCACCTGCATACAAATGTGATTCACACACTCTAGAATTACATGGTACATAAAAATGATGATCATTCAACAACATCCTTTTGATATAGTTAGGAATCATAAAAAATGCCCTGTGATTACATCTGTTAAATATACAATGAGCAGAGGTATTTGACGCCCTTTTATAGTTTGGCAATTTTATTTGAGATGAATTACGGGATGGTAGTGTAACTGAGGGAAGAGGAGGTAAAGTAGGAGGCACGGGACTGAGTATCAATGTATCTTCTTCGTGCATAACATTGTCTAAAGATTGACTCATTTCTTCTCTCAATCTATCATGGTGTCTATTAGCCTTTATCCAACAGGGATGGCAAACATTATTCATTGTTATTCCCTAAAACAAATAATTCTTAATACTAATTTAAATCTTCAATACATCTTTTTTTTATTATTATTATATACTAAAACAATTTCGTTTGTTTTAGTATATAATAATGTATTAAATATATGTATAATAATGTATTAAATAGATTTAAGTAGATAATTTTATTTCCTACATCTAAATCATTTTACAATTTGTGTTTATTATATATATATTTATGTAGTATTATATATGTATGTATTTATGCTATTTATCATGTATGTATGTATGTTATGTTGGTGTATTTTTATGTTTAGTTAGTATGAGTATTATTTAGTTTCCTCTCTTTTCATTATTTATTTTACACTGCCCTCTCTTTCTCCTTCTTTTAAATCCATCCCGTGGTTGTCTGTGAGACATTGCTTTAAGCAATAAGACCAACATTTGTACTTTTTATTTATTAGTTTCTGTATGTTGCAATTTTTTTAAGTGCACAATAAATATTTAAATAATAAATAATAGTAATAATGTGTATACAGCATTTTATGTGTTCTTGTTTACTGCATAAAATATAAAAATAAATATTTATCTAATCAAAATAAGTACCTGAAGTGATATAGCAAAATGAAAATTCTGTACAAGTGGATTCCCAGCTTCAATAACATGATGCTTTTTATTCTATACTGATCGACCACAACCAAGACATACCATGTTATGGCCCAATAACCGATTAGATGTACCTTCTGAAGTTAATAATAGGTAGCACGAATGACAAATATGTCCATCTGCAGGAAGCTGAAAAAAATATACTTCATTATACAAGTTTAACATTATAAGCATAGCATTGCTGATGTGATAAATATTCATTTTAAATACTAATAACTACAATAAATCATTTAAATATTTTTGTCCACCCTAAACTGCTTTATACATAGATAGATCTTTCATTACACACGCTGCTCGGTTGTGGAATACTTTATTAGTAACATTAAAAAGGACCAAATCTAAGTCCATCTTTAAAAGGATGGCCAACAAGCATTATTCCTAGGTTGAATGAAGACATTAAAGTTGTATACTTATTCTTCTGTGTAATCAAATCAAATATATTCATTGTGGAACTTGGTTACAATAAGATGTTACAATATGTTTACTTGAAATCTACGACCTGCTATGTTGGCATAATAACAGGATAAGGGTGAATGGGCTTGGGTTGAGGTTTGATTACTTTCATTGGGTTTTCTCAGAATGTT